>JBAMBI010000187.1:0-1200000 GCA_037043535.1 Drosophila putrida
TTTAAGAGAGTTTTAAGAGAGTTAAGAGAGTTTTAAGAGAGAGTTAAAAGAGTTTTAAGAGAGTTAAGTGAGTTTTAAGAGAGTTAAGAGAGTTTAAAGGGAGTAAAGAGAGTTTTAAGAGAGTTTTAAGAGAGTTAAGAGAGTTTTAAGAGAGTTTTAAGGAAGTTAAGAGAGTTTTAAGAGAGTTAAGAGAGTTTTAAGGGAGTTAAGAGAGTATTAAGAGAGTTTTAAGAGAGTTAAGAGAGTTTTAAGAGACTTTTAAGAGAGTTAAGCGAGTTTTAAGAGAGTTCAGAGAGTTTTAAGAGAGTTTTGAGAGAGTAAGGAGAGTTTTAAGGGAGTTAAGAGAGTATTAAGAGAGTTTTAAGAGAGTTTTAAGAGAGTTTTAAGAGAGAGAGTTTTAATGAAGTTAAGAGAGTTTTAAGAGAGCTAAGAGAGTTTTGAGGGAGTTAAGAGAGTTAAGAGAGTTTTAAGAGAGTTTTAAGGAAGTTAAGAGAGTTTTAAGAGAGTTTTAAGAGAGTTTTAAGAGAGTTAAGAGAGTTTTAAGGGAGTTAAGAGAGTTTTAAGAGAGTTTTAAGAGAGTTTTAAGAGAGTTTTAATGAAGTTAAGAGAGTTTTAAGAGAGCTAAGAGAGTTTTGAGGGAGTTAAGAGAGTAAAGAGAGTTTTAAGAGAGTTAAGAGAGTTTTAAGAGTGTTTTAAGAGAGTTAAGAGAGTTTTAAGGGAGTTAAGAGAGTATTAAGAGAGTTTTAAGAGAGTTTAAGAGAGTTAAGAGAGTTTTAAGAGAGTTTTAAGAGAGTGAAGAGAGTTTTAAGAGAGTTAAGAGAGTTTTAAGGGAGTTAAGAGAGTTTTAAGAGTGTTTTAAGAGAGTTAAGAGAGTTTTAAGGGAGTTAAGAGTGTTTTAAGAGAGTTTTAAGAGTTAAGAGAGTTTTAAGGAAGTTAAGAGAGTTTTAAGAGAGTTAAGAGAGTTTTAAGGGAGTTAAGGGAGTATTAAGAGAGTTTTAAGAGAGTTAAGAAAGTTTTAAGGAAGTTAAGAGAGTTTTGAGGGAGTTAAGAGAGTTAAGAGAGTTTTAAGAGAGTTAAGAGAGTTTTAAGAGAGTTAAGAGAGTTTTAAGAGAGTTAAGAGAGTTTTAAGGGAGTTAAGAGTGTTTTAAGAGAGTTTTAAGAGAGTTAAGAGAGTTTTAAGAGAGTTTTAAGGAAGTTAAGAGAGTTTTAAGAGAGTTAAGAGAGTTTTAAGAGAGTTTTAAGGAAGTTAAGAGAGTTTTAAGAGAGAGTGAAGAGAGTTTTAAGAGAGTTTTAAGAGAGTTAAGAGAGTTTTAAGAGAATTTTAAAGAAGTTAAGAGAGTTTTAAGAGTGTTTCAAGAGAGCTAAGAGAGTTTTGAGGGAGTGAAGAGAGTTAAGAGGGATTTAAGAGAGTTAAAAGAGTTTTAAGAGACTTTTAAGAGAGTTAAGAGAGTTTTAAGGAAGTTAAGAGAGTATTAAGAGTTTTAAGAGAGTTAAGAGAGTTTTAAGAGAGTTTTAAGAGAGTTAAGAGAGTTTTAAGAGAGTTTTAAGAGAGTGAAGAGAGTTTTAAGAGAGTTAAGAGAGTTTTAAGGAGTTAAGAGAGTTTTAAGAGAGTTTTAAGGGAGTTTTAAGAGAGTTAAGAGAGTTTTAAAGGTGTTAAGAGAGTTTTAAGAGAGAGTTAAAAGAGTTTTAAGAGAGTTAAGTGAGTTTTAAGAGAGTTAGGAGAGTTTAAAAGGAGTTAAGAGAGTTTTGAGAGAGTTTTAAGAGAGAGTTAAAAGAGTTTTAAGAGAGTTAAGTGAGTTTTAAGAGATTTAAGAGAGTTTAAAGGGAGTTAAGAGAGTTTTAAGAGAGTTTTAAGAGAGTTAAGAGAGTTTTAAGAGAGTTAAGAGAGTTTTAAGAGAATTTTAAAGAAGTTAAGAGAGTTTTAAGAGTGTTTCAAGAGAGCTAAGAGAGTTTTGAGGGAGTGAAGAGAGTTAAGAGAGACTTAAGAGAGTTAAGAGAGACTTAAGAGAGACTTAAGAGAGTGTTAAGAGAGACCAAAGAGACTTAAGAGAGACTTAAGAGAGCTAACAGAGAATTAAGAGAGACTTAAGAGAGATTTAAGAGAGAGTTAAGAGAGACTTAAGAGAGACTTAAGAGAGTTAAGAGAGACTTAAGAGAGACTTAAGAGAGTTAAGAGAGACTTAAGAGAGACTTAAGAGAGACTTAAGAGAGAGTTAAGAAAGACTTAAGAGAGAGTTAAGAAAGAGTTAAGAGAGAGTTAAGAGAGAGTTAAGAGAGAGTTAAGAGAGAGTTAAGCGAGTTAAGAGAGAGTTAAGAGAGTTAAGAGAGAGTTAAGAAAGAGTTAAGAAAGAGTTAAGAGAGAGTTGAGAGAGGTTAAGAGAGAGTTAAGAGAGAGTTAAGAGAGAGTTAAGAGAGAGTTAAGAGAGTTAAGAGAGACTTAAGAGAGACTTAAGAAAACTTAAGAGAGACTTAAGAGAGACTTAAGAGAGAGTTAAGAGAGACTTAAGAGAGACTTAAGAGAGTTAAGAGAGAATTAAGAGAGAGTTAAGAGAGAGTTAAGAGAGAGTTAAGAGAGAGTTAAGGGAGATTTAAGAGAGACTTAAGAGAGACTTAAGAGAGACTTAAGAGAGACTTAAGAGAGATTTAAGAGAGACTCAAGAGAGTTAAGAGAGACTTAAGAGAGTTAAGAGAGACTTTAATAGAGACTTAAGAGAGACTTAAGAGAGACTTAAGAGAGTTAAGAGAAACTTAAGAGAGACTTAGGAGAGTTAAGAGAGAGTTAAGAGAGAGTTAAGAGAGACTTAAGAGAGACTTAAGAGAGACTTAAGATAGACTTAAGAGAGACTTAAGAGAGATTTAAGAGAGACTTAAGAGAGACCTAAGAGAGTTAAGGGAGACTTAAGAGAGATTTAAGAGAGAGTTAAGAGAGACTTAAGAGAGACTTAAGAGAGACTTAAGAGAGACTTAAGAGAGTTAAGAGAGACTTAAGAGAGTTAAGAGAGACTTAAGAGAGACTTAAGAGAGTTAAGAGAGAGTAAAGAGAGAGTTAAGAAAGAGTTAAGAGAGAGTTAAGAGAGAGTTAAGAGAGAGTTAAGAGAGAGTTAAGAGAGAGTTAAGCGAGTTAAGAGAGAGTTAAGAGAGTTAAGAGGGAGTTAAGAAAGAGTTAAGAATGAGTTAAGAGAGAGTTAGAAGAGTTAAGAGAGATTAAGAGAGAGTTAAGAGAGAGTTAAGAGAGAGTTAAGAGAGAGTTAAGAGAGTTAAGAGAGACTTAAGAGAGACTTAAGAGAGACTAAAGAGAGTTAAGAGAGACTTAATAGAGACTTAAGAGAGACTTAAGAGAGTTAAGAGAGACTTAAGAGAGACTTAAGAGAGTTAAGAGAGAGTTAAGAGAGAGTTAAGAGAGACTTAAGAGAGACTTAAGAGAGTTAAGAGAGACTTAAGAGAGACTTAAGAGAGTTAAGAGAGAGTTAAGAGAGAGTTAAGAGAGACCTATGAGAGACTTAAGAGAGACTTAAGATAGACTTAAGAGAGACTTAAGAGAGATTTAAGAGAGATTTAAGAGAGACTTAAGAGAGAGAGGCTGGCAAACTCACACACCCACCCGCACACAAACCCACGGGTACGTGGCAGCCGCAGCAGCTGCCAAAAACCTAAAATGAGCGCAGAAATACCAGGCGAACAGAAATCAGCAGCAGGTCGAAATTTCCCTTTTGCCAAAAAAATTTTAATAATAGTATTATATTAAAATAAAGTTAAATGTACATAGCATAAGATAATTATATTTTTCAAAATATAGTTTCTTTTATTCTTAAATCCTTGACTTACGAATAACATTAACAAAAAAGCTTTAATATAGTTAATGTGCCGTAATTTAATACAGAAATTACTTTAGGGTTAATATAAGAAGTAACATTTTATTTAAGGTAACTTTAATCTAAATTTTACAGTTTAATAATAGTATTGTATTAAAATAAAGTTAAATGTACATAGTATAGTATAATTAACAATTTATCTAAATTAGCTAAAGTTTACAGTTTAATAATAGTATTATCTTAAAATAAAGTTAAATGTACATAGCATAATATAATTATATTTTTCAAAATATAGTTTCTTTTATTCTTAAATCCTTGACTTACGAATAACATTGAGATAACAAAAAATATACTAATATACAGTAATTTTAAACAGAAACCTTATTTAATAGCTTCGATAGATTAAGACAAATGTATTACAATTTAGTTTTTGTTATATTTATTCTTATAACTATTTGTCCAACTGGTTACAAGCTATTCTCCAGTTTTGGCAGCTTTGATTGGCGTCAGTTTCCTAAGTCCAACATCGTAGAGCAGATTTTGATATTCTTTGAGCAGAACTGCAAAAAAAGGGAAAATTTATTTAATCAATATGTATTTTATATATCAGATATGATGTTTTTAATCAATGTTTTACTTACAGTTAGGTACATTCTTCCATTGATCCAAGACTGATCAACTTGGCAGGGAGAACCTTATCCTTGGGACTCCCCAACGAGGTTTTAGCTCGGCCAACTGTAAATCCGATTGCTATCCTTCGGCAGGAACGTGTCATGTAGCTGTAAAAGAGGAATAACAGATTATTATTAGAAAAGTAATGTTAAGTTTAAGTTTATTATAGTTATTTTATTTCAGTTTAAATTAAGCATTCATTTTAAACCCATTCTCCTTTGATATTTCAAATTTGGCGCACAGAAGACAGCCATATTTGAAATTGAACTGTCAAATATTGGCAGCGCTGATTTGAAAATGCCATTTTATTCTGAACGCCAAAATTAGAGAGGGACAGATAATATTGCTTTTGTCTGATAAATGTCAAAAAATAATTGCGGCCGAAAATTCACAAACTCTTCAATTGTGTGAAATTTGTTTTTTGGTGAATCAAAAATAGTGATAATATTAAAATGTCTGCTTTAAAGGAAATTGAAACAGTGTCGACTATTGAGGCTTGTGTCTGGAGATCTAATTTATAAAGTTGTAGAATTCAATTGAATATTTGATTTTCAAGGAGCGTCTTAAAAAACTTGCAATGGAAAAGAGTCAGATAATGGCAGATCCCGTTGCCTCAGGCAGCAGCAAGATTCAGGTTCTGGAAGAGAATAGCATTGACTGCGAGTCGAAGTGGTTTCCCAGAGGCAACTCTAAGAATTGGCACAATTATCCATTCATACGGGGAACAAGTAAAATCGCAGACAATCCTCGTATGCAATTAAAGTTTCCGCAGCCTCCGAATTTTTCAGATTGTGGCCAGGTAAGATAATTAAAAAAACAAATAGATTTCAATCAAACTCTAGTCTTAATTTGTGGCAACTACAGCAGGAGCAAACCGAGGCAGGGGTGTGGCAGCTTTTGGGCAAGAATGTTGCAAAGTGCATCCAGGATTCAAATGGACAACTTTTGGTCTCTCCTCGATCGCTGGCTAATATGTCAGGTGTGGAGATTGCCTGCATCCTTTTGGCTGCCCATTTTCAAATAAATGGTCAGGATCTCAAGGAGAATTGCTATTATGTGGTCCAAAGTGATGAGGTGCACAATGTGTTGCAACGTTACAAGCAACAGGAATGCCACACCACGTTTTATAATACAATGCCACATCGCCAGGCGCCTATGCCACGTACGTTGCCCCTGCCACCGTCACGTTGGCTGCAGCCGAAGCAGACTCCAATTCAAACCGATGTTAATAAGCAGCAATTAAAGACGGATTCAAAGCCCAAACAGGGGCATCTTCCAAAGAAGCCAGTAGCCAAGGAGGAGACTCCAATACAAGGCTATATTAACAAACACCACTGGATACCGAATTCAATGCTGCCCTCGTCTTACGACCTGCCACTGCAACATTGGCTGCAGCCGGAGGAGACTCCAATTCAAACCGAAGTTAATAAGCAGCAATTGAAGATGAATTTAAAGCCCAAACAGGGGCATCTTTCAAAGGAGCCAGTAGCCAAGGTGGAGACTCCAATACAAACAGATATTAACAATCATTACTTGAAGCTGGATTCAAAGCGAAAACTGGGGCATCTTCCAAAGAAGTTGCAACCAGTAGCCGAGGAGGAGACTCCAATTCAAACAGATATCAATAAACAGCAATTGAAGATAAATTCAAAGTCGAAACTGGGGCATCTTCCGAAGAAGTTGCAACTAGTAGCCGAGGAGGAGACTTCAATTCAAATAGATTTGAACAAGCCGCACTTGGATTCAGCTGGACTCAAGCCGAAACAGAGGCATCTGCTACAGAATTTGCCACCAGTAGCCGAGGAGGAGACTCCAATTCCAAGATATTTTAATAAACAGCACTTGAAGCTGGATTCAAAGTTGAAACATGGGCATCTTCCAAGGAAGTTGCAACTAGTAGCCGAGCAGGAGACTTCAATTCAGACAGATATTAACAAACAGTACTTGAAGTTGAAGCTGGATTCAAAGTTGAAACACGGGCATCTTCCAAGGAAGTTGCAACCAGTAGCCGAGGACACGACTCCAATTCAAAGATATTTTAACAAACAGCACTTGAAGCTGGACTCAAAGCAAAAGAAACAGGAGCATCTTCCAAAGAAGTTGCAACTAAAAGCCGAGAAGAACTCGCACTCGGAATCGAGACCAAAACCGATGCGAAAGCAATACTATTCCAAGGGCAATTATAATGATCAATCGAATTGGAAAATGGAGGGAAATAAGGGAAGAAATCGCATTAATCCCAATCATGTGCGACCAAAGTGTGGCACTCATCCAAAGCCAGATCTGACTACATGCTGTACAATTATTAAATTTGGTCAAAGACAGTTCCAATATTACATTATTATTATAATTGAATGTCATTTAAATACAATAATCGATAGGTATTCTTTTATCCTTATGTTTATCGATGATGAGAGGAGATTGTTAATACTTCTTTAATCGTAAATCAACCGTCGAACTACTTAATATTATCAAATTAATTTTATATCCTCTTTGATCAAGAGAAACTATCTGACAAGTCTTTTGGGCTACTTAAAATATTGCTCTGCTCTCTTTAATGGAGTTTACTTCAATATCTAACGTTCTATCGATATGCCAAATTGTATAAAACTATAGTTATACACTTCAATATGTTGAAGGTAAAGCTGCTTATTATTGATAAACAATTTTGTTATTCTCCTATGAATTGTCAAGAGCTGTGCCTAATACTTTGTATGCCCTTGGTATAACCTAACAGAGTATAATATCATTATTTCAACAAGAATGTAACACATTATAAAACTAATTTTAATAAACTAAAAATAATATTTATTACTGTACGAAAGTAGCAGGTTAGGAAATATGGTTCTAAATTGATTAAATCAACATATATAATATCTATATACACTTAAGAATCTTCTATAATATTTGGTAAGACATGTATTGAGGGTATTTGATATTCGTTTAACTACGGACTGTCTGATCATTCTCATTCAGGTTTAGTGTGCACTTTTGAAATGTCACAAATAAGCAAAATTTAGTTCAAGTTTAATGCACTTTTGCGCAGCAATCAAATCAAATTTTATATTGATTCTACAAATAATCAAATAGCATGTCTATATGTACATGGAATATACTTATTGTTGTTTCTATCTGCAATCTGGCGGCACGCCGCTGATTCTATTAAGTACTATATTATACTATATATGTATATTATATGATGTGAATGTTATAGACAAAATAAATAAGGCGATGCTACTTGAGTTTTGACACAAGTTCGAAATCGTTCGGTTCGTTTCGAAATTGCTAGAAGACGTAGTTAGTCACTGGCATTCCAATTAGTTAGTCAATAGAGACATACATAAAACTTTTGATAGATTATCTATTGTATTGTATACTGAACATACACTATTCGCTATTCGAAGTACTTCCACTTGGACTCGTATTTGTATCAGGCTCTCGACTGACTCGATCAATTGATCAAATTGATCGTCAGCAATGTTGTCAATGTTTTCACAGTTCTGGATTGGCATTTATGCCAAGACAACTCAACTCTCAAGTGCCTGAAGGCTGATATACGAGTACATTACGTATACGTATACGTATACGTGTACACCACAATACACCAACTACTTAGTCTCTAGTACATCAGGTAGACATATCTATGTACATAGACACATTTATCAGTAAGTAAGTATGTATGTAAGTCCAATGCGGGCTATGACAACTTTAGTGACCTGAGATCTTTATCATTGTCTCCCACTTAAGAGCTCATTTTGTTCTAGACTTTGATTTCTTCGTTTGTGAATGTAGTTTAAAGATAAGATTTTCTATTTGCAGAACCAATAATCTCTAGGGCAATCATTACATAGATGATCTAATTAGTCAGTAATAAATCAATCAATCATTGCGTATTATATTACAACTATATACAAAAAATCATTTTTTTCTATAATTTTAGTAGTAGTATGTCCTTAATTTTAAATTCTAATTCAATTCGTCCAACAAAATGTAACTTAATCTTTCCATTGTGTAATTACTTATTATAATAATCTAGCAATCTGTTAATTCATTGTTACAAAGAAATTTGTTATTTAATATACCTTTTTCAATTAATACATAAATTTATTTAATATTAATTTTTCAAGCCCAGTCAATATTGAAAACACACCAATATTTTCTAATTATAATTCTATTTTTATTATCTTTGTATTTCAGCAATTTAGAGTTTTCTTATTCCTTTTAAGTCTCTTTCAAATTATGATTCTATTAATCTAGATTAATTTACTGTCCGCTAGAAAAACAACAGTGCTTATTGGCTATATCAAATATGTTGAATAGAAATCTTTTTCAAATGAAATTATCTCTAAGTTAAATTAAATTTGTGCAATTTGTCGAATCTAATTTATATTTAAATCTGCACTTTTGACCGCATTTATAAGTTGATCTTCCTATAATTTGGATTCAAAGTGATTTACTAGAGAGTAGAGGACAATTTATTATTTGTCTTTGGTTTTCTTTGTGATCGATCGATCGATCGATCGAAGATTGCACGTTTTGCATATGATAATCTCTGATTCAGAGGACCACGCATCGGGCTGCTTTGATATATGATCACCTGAATGACCGTTGTATAGTATTTTTGAGTTATCAGCAACGTCTCGGGAACAGCGCCTCACCTCAATTCGCAATTCGCAATTCGCAATCATTGCTGAATCCCAAGGTTAGTCGGGGCTTGTAGTTTAATGCGCCGTACGTCATTATGTGTCTTATAAATAGGTATACGAATTCAAGATGAGGTCTTATCGCCCATCTCGCTCTGTTCCCATGATGAATACATTTCATAGTAGTAGTTTAGCGACTCGTTTGCTACTATATATATGCATATGTATATTTAAAGTCCAATTTGGTAGAGAAACTAGACGGCAGCCAGACTGAACACTGATAGTGTCCATATTCCGGTTTGATCTGATCTGACCACAGATCACAGTTCACAGATCGTTGACTTACCGTAGTGCCAACACTCACTCTCTCTCTCTCTCTTTCTCTCTCTTTCATTGTTTAATAGTTGTCTTTGTTGAAACACGTAGTTGAATTTGAGAATCGCAGAGAAAGGTATTACGTTAGTTGCTTGAATAAGAACCCGTATGGAGTTATATGAGTAACTATATACATATACATATGTTTATGTTTAGCATATCTGATCAACATTGCGGCACGAACTCGTTTCCCATTGCACTTTGCAAGCATTGTCTGGCCACAGATGACGTAATTCCCAATTGTTTATTTATTTCGACTAAAGAAAAATCACAACATTTCGTTGAGTAATTAACAACAACAATAACAACAAAAATACAACAATAATTGCATCAAATCAAATCAAAACAAAGCAATTCCTTGAATTGCAATTATCGATTGTTTCTTTCTTGTTAATGTTCTTTCTTGTTGTTGTGCGGCCCCCGAAAAACAGAATTCAAGGTCATCAATTTAATATGCTGCACAATCTAGTCTCCCTCTGCGACATCGAGCACATGAGCAGCCTTAGGTTATCTGCAACTGGGTCTTGAATGCAATACGAATGCAATAGAATTCCATATAGTATATAATACTCGTAAGTGGAGTGTGAATAAAGAATCTAACCACGAGACTTTGATGGTTAGTTCCCTAATTCAAAAGAACTTTAACTCGGAATCGGAACTGCTCGATTTCTTTAGTACACCAACGTTTACACGATAGCTATTCCACGATATTGTATGTTTATCTGTAATATCAAAAGATATTATATTTTAAACTTCTAGCTTTCACATCTTTACATATCCTTAATTTATTCTATATTTCAAATACAAAATGCTTCTGTAAACTCAGTGTTATAACGCTTGCATTAAAAGTTCAATATTTTTTATATAACACGAATAGTTAAAACAGTCTTTTATCGGCCAGCTGTGGTTCAAGGTTATTGGTGTAGTTTCCAAGGAAATTAATGATTGTTGATAAGGTAACAAAGTTGCCCTTTTCTTTATCTGTAACTATACCTTAAGCTTAATCAAAAACTTTAACTTTGTCGATATTTCTGGCAATAAAAATTGCTAGCTTTATCTACTCAACCTAAGTTACAAAGATAGTGTTTTTCTATATCTATATCTATATCTATATCTATATCTATATCTATATCTATATTTATATCTATATCTATATCTATATCTAAATCTATATCTATACTATTTCTGTATCTATATCTACATATATCTATACTATTTCTGTATCTATATCTATATCTATATCTATATCTATATCTATTTCTCTATCTATATCAATATCTATATCTATATCTATTTCTCTATCTATATCTATATCTATGACTTTATCTATATATATACCTATATCTATACCGATTTTATATTGTATTATATTATATTACTTATATAATTTTTGTTGATCAATGTGCAAGTGCGTTCCCCTCGCTAAGTTCCGGTTAGTTGTCTTCATATTCTTCGAAATCTTTATAGAATTCGACAAATAATTATCAGCTCAGCATCCCGTGAACTGTTGCGATCGTCTGTCTATATAATATGTGCATCTCTCTGTCTCCATGGATGTGTGTATCTGTGTGAGGTACAAATGTCTGAAATGTTTATCACTTGATTGGATCCATGGCATGGCACACGAATACGATTTTTTTTTTAGCTTGGATCTTACTACATATATAATGTTAGGGAGGTGTACCTGCTGCCTATGGGCGGTACTTATGGGTCCCTAGTCTAGTCTAGTCTATTCGTATGTGCGTGGCGTTGCGACCACTTGACGTTTTATAAGATAGATTAATTAGCAAATATTATGATTATAGCGCAGTTCACTTCAGTCGAGTGCATATACAATTACTTCTTATATACATACTATATGGAATATATGTGTATGTATTTTGAAACATGTGTATATACAATATGGGTATATGGGCGATATCATGTGCTGCATTAGACTAAGATCGCGGATGCCGAAGTCGACACGAATGTCGATGTCGAGCTGTCTTTGATAAGCTTCGATAATCAAGAAAGCAGAGAATATATTTAGAGGAGTCGCCTGGCATGGCCACAGTTTTCCCAGCGACACAGTCCAAGACAGGCCTTCGAGCGGATATACATACACCACATATATAAATACCAATATATATAGACAGTCAATCAGGATCAGATCAGCATGAAGCTGGAAAGCGAGAAACGCATTAACCAACCGCCAAAGTATCTCAACGAGGACTTCTTCAAGGCCGCCCTCGAGGATGGACTCCGAGACATGCGGGTCGATATTAAAAAGATTATATTCGCCGATTCAAGCGGAGGTGGCGGCGAGAACTATTGCAGTAAGATCTATAGAGCCAGAGCTCTATATAGAAGCAGCAAACGTCAGCTGGATGAGGAATTGGCATTGATTGTGAAGAGTATTGCCATCACGCCAGCAACACAATTCCTCGAGGAATTGGCCGTATATTTGCGAGAGAAGATCTTTTATTTCGATGTGTTGGGCAAATTGGAGGTACTTATCGGAGATGGATCGAAATTCGGGGCCAAATGTTTCTATACAACACGTGAGCCCATTCAGACCATTGTCTTTGATGACCTCACACAGTATGGTTATAAGTTGGCCAGTCGCCAGAATGGCCTCAACTTGGAGCACTGCGTTGTTATTTTACAGAAATTGGGTAAATTTCATGCCAGCTCTATGCTGTTAGCCGAGAAGGTAACACGATTTACATATATGTATAATGGGAAGAGGGAATTAATCAA
Source organism: Drosophila putrida (assembly GCA_037043535.1). NCBI lineage: Eukaryota > Metazoa > Arthropoda > Insecta > Diptera > Drosophilidae > Drosophila > Drosophila putrida. The sequence goes on from JBAMBI010000187.1 coordinate 12,242, forward strand.
TTTTCTTTTCTGATTATTTCTTGAACCATTTAGGAACCCAGCGTACGGGAACATTTCACCACGGGCATGCTGGATGAGAATTACATACGCACCAATGAGAGATTCATTAATTGATGACACTACAGCTCAATACGTTGGCCAATGGTGGCCAAGTGGCCAGGATATGATCAGTTGGCAACGAAATTACATCGACATTGCGATAACATCAAGGAGAATCTGGTATTGACCGGTCGTCCTGTACCTGGTGAAATCACTGTGCTCAATCACGGTGATCTCTGGGTCAACAATTTTATGTACAAATATCATGACGAACTGCCCACCAAACCCATCGATGCCATCTTTGTGAGTAACCGTTAAAAATTGATTCGCAACTTAATTAAAATTAAATTTAAATTCTTATTTTTTGATTTAAATTTTTAGGTGGACTTTCAAAACAGTTTCTTTGGCAGTCCCGGCTGCGATATTAATTTCTTTCTCAACAGCAGCGTCCAGCTGGACGTGTTGATTAACAAGCGTGAGTTCCTCATCCAGACCTATTACGAAGCTTTGAGGGAAAGTTTGGAACGCATGCACTCCGAATTTGTGCCCACCTATGAGGATATTCAACATGAGATTGAGTCACGTGAACTCTATGGATTCTTCTCATCGTATGCCTTTCTGCCCATGGTCACCATGAAGAAGGAGGACTCTTATGACATCAGTCTGGAGGCTCTAACCGATTCAGATTTCGCCAAGAAGAAGGTTCAACTGATGTTCTCCTCAAATCCACGAACCGCAGATACCCTGCGTTATGCCCTACGAAGATTCGATGAGTTGGGCATCTTTGATTGATTCGATTCGATTCAATTCGATTCGATTGCGGATTCAGATTCAGATGCGAATGATTAATTTATATTTATAACTTCCACTTTGGTTATCTATATACATACATCTATTTTTTTTCGCCGTATTCATAAGTTTTTTTGTTGGTTTCCTTTTAGTTCTAATATTGCTATTAATTTCTATTTTTTTGTGTATTTAATTTAAGCGCATGTGTTTATTTTTTATATACTTATAACTGCTTATTTCTATGCCAAATTGCTTGTCTGTTTTGTTGATCTATACTCTAAAATTCCCACGTGGACATCCATTTGAGGCTGTACATTGTTGAGTTGGGCTCATTTGCCAGGGGTCCACTCATTCCATAGGCCAGAGGGGAGAAGAGCACAAAACTGTAGACAACCACCGAAAGAAGCGTACCGAGAAGCACATGTTGCAACCACTTGGGCAGCGATCTGATTAGATAGTTAAACATAATGCCTGAAAATAGAAGAACACATATTGCAACATATTAAAATATTATTAAAATGTATTATGTGAGATATAAGTAAAGTCTGAGTATGCTCGATTTCCAAATACCCTGCATATAGGAAGACAAACTTACCCGTCAACATGGAGTTGAATATCAATGCCGGAAAGTAGTGATGAAAGTAGAGAACACGTCCCATTGCCCAAAAGGGCAAATAGTGCAATACCCAGCCGATGAAAAGCCAAGCAGCTGCCTGCAAGGACATGGTGGAATCCTGTTGGGATCCTTCGCTTGCAGTCGAAGAGGAACTCTGTTCTCAGCTAGATTCGCTTCTGGACAACAGCTGCAGATATCTGTGGTGAGTGGAGACAACTCCTCGGAATGTTGAATCGTTTGATTGACAGCTGCTTGACCAGCTCGACGCTGCTGGACAATGGCATTCCAGAGAAAAGCGGTGACAAAAAGCAGTAGAAAAATGAGATTGCTCCACCAGATGATGGGATTGCCAAGCAAATAAATGCGATAACTGCTTCCGGAGAAAAATTGACCCTATTCAAGAAGGAGAAGGGAAAATCAAATCAATCTGTTGCCTACTTAAATGAACCATATGAATGCTTACCCGATAATTAATTGGCCACTGCCAAGGCTGGCTGGTTATTTCCCCCTCCTTGGGCTTGAGTCCCGCGTTGCCCTGCAACATGACCGCATGGGACTCCAAAAAACGAGCAAAGAAACCTGGCGCATAGATGCTAAAGTTGACGGCGGGCACTGCAAAAACAAATTTGAGATTTAGTTAATTGAAAATGATCATTTTAGTTAGTAACTGAAACTTACGTAGTTTGTGTTGATTATCCTCGACATTCCATTGGGCATTCCTGTCGCGTACGTTGAGATTGCAGGACACTTCCTGCTGTTCAAATCCCCATTTTGGCAATTGCTTCCCGCTCGATGTGAGTGCACAATTCTGCAGATAATGCACGAACATCAAGCGTGATGTCACAGTGTGAACGGTATCATTGGTTCTGCCCCCAATAATGAGCACGCGCCACACATCATTGGCATCACCCACGCCCAACTGCAACAAGTTTTGAATTATATACAATTATTAGGAGAGGCAACATTCGAGAGTCGAGAAAACCCGACTGTAAGAGACCCTTTAGATTTCTATAAACACGCATTAAAAATTTTTCGATTTTAATGTGTGATAATGGTTCGACTTTCTAGTTTGTAGACTATATTTATGTTGAGGAATCCAAGAAATGTTTTTCTGCTTTCAATTTCTACTCAATTATATTTGTATTAAGGTATTTAAGATATATTTTTCTGCTTTCAATTTCTACTTAGCCGAAACTAATCAAAAAACTCAACTTCACTCCTTTCTATAGATCCCTTGATTCCCTTCAATCTAATGGTCTCTAAGATGCGTCGGTCAGGCTGAAGACAGACACATATTGATGTAAAAGTATATATTAAGAATATATTTGTTAAATTAAGACTATATGCAAAATAAATGACAAATGATAATTCAAAAACTCAACTCTATAAAACCCTGATTATCAAAATCTAAAAATATTAAATTTTGAGTCCATTTCGATTGATTTTATTTTGGGTTTCTTTCGTACATATTTATACGTTTGAAGCTGCCTTCTTCTGTCTGTTGCAGAATAAAATAGAGCGTATTTCTGTGGGGTAGTAAATTTTGATGAACTTACCTCGCCATAGCCAGTGACCTGAAGGTGCTTCTTTGTCATTGGAGCGGACTCGCTGTGCGAATGCAAATTTCGTTTCGTCACTAGATGCTCCAATCGCACGAGATCGCCATGTCGGAGTAATTGCAACTCGCCCTCTTTCAACGATTGCTTATTGTGGGGCTTGACAACCCAGATATTGTTATCATCCTTGTGCGTATAGGTCGTGATCTAGAATATAAAGAAACTCCATTAAGATATATTTGATTTTTTAATGGCCTCTCCCTGTTTCTCACCTGCTGTTGTCGTGCGCCGCTTTCTTTAGGATAGAGATGGGAATGCGAGTGAGATATCCTCCACCAGTCTTATGATTCTTGATCGTGACCAATGCCCCATATGCCACATCCCGTGGCATGCTGGCATTGTACAATGAGTTGCCAATGAGACGTGATTGAAAAGCGGAGCTATAGAAACCATCGCCATTGCCACTGCGATTAAGGACTTTCAGATGTATGTAGAAGAAGAGCGTGTAAAGGATAATGGGCCAGATAATGAGTGTGAGGGCGCGACAAGCAATCTGCTTAAAAGTCTCCACTATGGGCTTTCCAAGGTCACCCAATATAAGCCACAATTCGCTGGCCGTATGAAGACCCACCAGCAACACCACAAACAGACCCACAAACTTAACGCTGATCGTGCAGGAGAGCATGGTACCTGTGAGTAGCAACCAGAGCCACCAACGTGCTGTATACGAGCCTCCTGCTGCCGTGGTCTTCGATATCTTCACCATGCCCCACACCGAGCCCATCATAAAGAACAAGAGTATGGGATCCAAGAGTATATACTGATTGAGCGTCAAGAGGCCCACATCTAAGAGTAGAAAATATAAATGATTTGCCAATGATAACCTCATGGTATTTTTGAAGAGAGAACGAGAGTTAGAATCTAACTAGTTGGCAGTGTTTACTTACCAAAAATCAGATATGCCGCCGCCAGCAAAGCCGCCTCATGAGAACGCGTTAGATCGTAGACTGTATCAAAGCCCATGGGCATAATAAGTGCTCCCAGTGTTGTGCAGAACTGCAAGAAGAGAGAAAGAGAGAAAAAGGGTTAGAGAGGGATAGGGATTTTTAGCTTCAAGTCAAGTTTAAATAGGGCTTACATATCGCATGCCTTGGTAACGTGTCTCATTGTATTTGTCACCTGGTTTCTCGAATGGAAAGGTGCCATTATAGCCTGTCAAGTAACCAGATAAGCCAATCAGCATCTGTAAGGGAGAAGGAGAGAATGAGAATAAATGAGAAAGCGAGTGCGAGAGAGAGAGAGAGAGAAAGAGATCAATAAATATACAAAAATTAAGTAATTCAAGTCAAAACAACTATCAATCTAAAGAACTATTTGAACACTTTCAGTTGACTAGTTGAAAAGTAACTGAAAATAATTATGATTAATGATAATCATTACAACTTACCTTGCCCAACGGTGGATGCACATCAAAGAAAAAGGTGCGATTGATGTACCAGCTGCCCATTTTGCCAAAGTGTGTTTCATCCCAACTATAAAAATGGGATTTAAAAATGATTTTTGTCTAGCAAAAAGTGAATTCTCCAGGGACTTACCAAATATGATCGGGTTCAGTTACCTTATAAAAGCGTGTGCCAAATGTGATGAGAAAGACGGCGCCTAACAAGGCCCACCAGTGCCTAAAATTAAGCAAGAGCAAATGAGCAAATAAGAACCCTCCCTCCATCAAGTTCGTTGCTTGAAGTCTTTTGTTTTTAGCGCATACTCACCAATTGCCATCATTCACTTGCAAAGTGTCGCTTTTGGCCAACTCTTTTGGTTTTCTCACACATTTCGGGGTTTTAACCACACTTGCAGCCATATTTTAAACTCAAATACAATATTAAATAAATACTTATTGTCTAGTTTTGAGGTTTATTACATTTTTTGTCTGTTGCACACGTCAACAACGACAGGCCAGCTAGTTAGCAAGCGGCCAGAATGCTTTCTCTTGTGGCATTCTTTCATTTCCCCCATAATCAAAACAGTGAAGAAAAACCGGTCTTGGGTCTGTTGGCCAACTTAAAAAACAGCTGCTTAAGCGTTGCAAGCTTAGCAATGTCGTGGCTGCTTGTTATCGATAGCACACGGATCGATTGTCTTACAACGACTTTACACTAAAGCTGAGATAAAGTTGACTATTTTTTTTTTAGAAAATTTGTAGTTTGTTTTAACTTGCTTTCGGGGGAAAACAAAGTACGCATTCATCTTTTACACAACTTTCTTTATATGCACATTATATACAGTTTAATACTTCAAACTTAGCATGGATTTTTGTGTAAATTTTAAGATTTTTTAGAATTACTTTGAAGGAACTATATATTTTATATTTTAAAAGAATCCGCTTGAATTTATCCAATTTATATTTTCTTCGATTTGTTGAAAAAATTCATTTGGGTATTTAAAAATAATTATTTTGAATGGCCAGCTCACGGTGGTGGCGCCATCCCTTGTTTGCTAGCGCCGCTCTCTTAGAGCTACACTTATAAAATTTTTCACAGCATGCCTTTAAGCTGAACATGTAAATGAACTTAAAAGAAAGTATGCTGTATGATTTTTGTTAGTGGAATTTATTGATAATTTTAATAAAAGTGTTGCCTACTTTTGGGCTCATTAACTTTCTTAAATAAAATATAAATAAATTTAAATTAATTTGAGACTTAATTTAAAAACACCACTAAAACTCGAAATTTGATTAAATAAAAGGAAACCATTTATTAAATTTTCGTGATCCGACCTGTAATGTATAAGTTAATTCTAAATAAAGAAATCAAGAAAATTTTGGTTAATTCTTAAGAATTCAAATCAATAAAGGCCATATTAAAAACAATGCTCAGAAAGTATGTGTAACAAAAACTGTTTAAGAGTCTTCGTATGAATAGACTTACAACTGTTGTAAGCGGCTTTGGCCTAAACAGAATGAGTTATTTGCTAACTGGGCCGCATCGTGCAGTCATTTGTCAGAACTGTTCGATTGCCCCCGCAGGCAAAATGAGGTGCATTTATTACAACAACAAAAAAAAACAGAAAAGAGAACAACTTTACTTGGCCAAGTCTTATGCACATTTAACACTTGTAAATGGCCAGCAATCATTTAAGCCTTCACCTCGCTCTCTTACCGTTGTCTATTTGCTGTCTGTTTTGGCCTTTTGGGCACGTTCTTTTGTTGTTTAGCCAGGCAACAACTAAAAACAACAACCAAACAGAATGATGATGACGATAAAACTTAAAAGATTGGCTTTACTTCGCTGGGTTTCAGTCTCCGTTTAGTCTTCGCTCTCTCTGTCTTTGTTGCTCACTATCTCTCCATCTCTCTCTCGGTGTCTCGGTCTGGGTTCGTTTTGGCCAAAGGGGCTTTGAGCCACAGCCCCTGGGCTCAGTTTTAGTCGAAGCAGCGGCTTTAATCGCTTTGATCTTGGCGCACAAGAGTTAATTGCACGCTTGCTGCACAGTGGCGGCTTTTGTTGTTGTTGTTGTTGCTTTTTCTGTTGTTGCATGCACCGGCAGCGTGGCAATTTGTAAGATAGAAACGTTGCAAAGGCACGCCGTGTGGCAGCTTCAATCAAATTAATTGCGCACTTTTGTTGTTGCTGTTGCTGCTGTTGTTGCTGTCGGTGTTGTGTTGTCTTGTGTGTTTTGTATGTGTGACACTCACAGGGTGGTTTAAAGAGACAGCTTGCAACTGCAACTGCAACTGCAAGAAGTAAAAAACACCGTCAAGATGCCAGGCGACAACAAAATTGTTGTAATCAACTTAAGAGCTATCATTAAGCATTTTTCTAATTGCACAACTCGCCACAACAGAAACAGTAGCAACAATTATCTCATTGCTGCCAGTCTCAACTGCTCAGAGATTCTATTTTCACACACAAAAGATATGAAAGTATCTACAAGATACTCCTCTTTATGCTCTGCCTATAATTGCAGCACTCAGTTTTATTAAGATTTTGCAAGATAACCATTTATCAAATATGTTTTAGCTTTAACAATTCAGTATACAGTATTCCGGCTTTATCCTTGCTAAGATTACAGTTTTTTTTTTCTAAAATATATATCGAATCTACTGGACATTTCATAAATGAATCACTGAAACTAGTATCTATTAATTGTCTATTATTTTATATAGTAACTATTATTTTTCTTCATAAATCTATAAAGTATCTTTAATATCTGATTAGCATAAAAGCTTTTCCTGTCTACACAAATAGGTATTTACAATTTCAGATTGTCTGTCTATAAAAAATATCTACTTCCATCTTCTACCAGATTTTTTTTTCGCTTTTCACCAATTTAAATCCCTCGAAAGATAAAATATCATACAAATTGACAATTTGAATACGTTTTACATTTATTTTGTTTTTAATTAAATTAAGACTAACATTAATAATTACAATAATAGTAATAATAATATAATAATAATAATAATATAAAAAAAAACTATTTACATTGTAAACGTACTTAAAAAAATACTCAAATTTTGTATTTAAAGCTATTAACACATTTCATTTTAGGGGCCTACTTAGGGAACTATTTGTAGATCCAAGCCAAGGCCACATAATATTATACATATAGGATGATAGGCTGGATCGATCTATACCCTGGACTGATTGGGATTATAGACGGGCACATTGTGGAAACTGATGCCAGCATAGAGAGGCGCCTGGGAGGATGCCGTCGGGACGGCGGGGGCAAGCATGGACTTGCCACTGGCATAGAGATGCTTTTTGGGCAGTGAGGCAACTGCCGATTTGTGCTGTGTCATCAGCGAAGATGTGGGCGAACCGGCCACAAGGCGACTGCGATAACTTTCACAGGTTTTGCGAGACCAAACCCACATGCCGGTTAATGTGCCACCAACAAGTTGAAAGAAGATCCGCACCAGGGCTGGCCAAGCACTCAGCTGTTCCGGCTGGGGCAATCCTCGGCTGTGTTGCAACTGGGCACGGCATCCACGAAGCGTTCACAGAAGGCGGCAATAACACCAGCTGCCGTTGGCACAAAGAACAGCAGCGAGAAGATCACAAAACGCTTCCGAATCTGGGCGAAACGTTGATGTGCCACAGTCGGTTGCAGCTGCTGTTGCAGGCTGTGCAGGGAGCGTGAGGCACGCAACGTGAAATACAGTCCAAGTAGAAGTAATGCCAATGCCGGCAGCTCGACAAATCCCGGAGCCGTGCACATGCCCGTCAATTCACTTGGCCGTACACGTTCCAGGAGCAGGGCAGCAATGGGAGGAGCCAGCGGAGGAACCCAGGCGAGGACATGGAATAATCCAGAGCGTTTCTCTAGTGCCTCACTTGACCACTTCTTGTGGGATGACAGGTAGAAGCAGAGGGCAAAGATTAACCACCAACTGGCGGCACATAGGCTCAGATACGAGGTGGTGATATAGGAGGCCAAACAAGGTGGTGACAAGGCACAAGGCACAAGGCGTCCACCACGTCCTGGCTGATCCTGCAACAGGGCCAGACTACGTGCCTGATGAAACACAATACGTTCCAGGTAGCAAACACTGAACAGATTGTAGCACAGACAAAGGAAGAGTACGGGACGTTCCGGGTAACCAAATCGTGTGGGTTCCGCCCAGAAAGTGACCAGAGCGAAGAGTGTGAGCACAAAACAGACTGCGGAAAGTCCTAGGATAAGACTCTCGGTTAATTTCTTTTGCTGCGTCGTGTGGAATGCATCGCGTTGACATTGTGGCAGACACTCCTCCTGATTCAAGGGATTCGCACTGAAATTCTGTGGACAGTTGACGATGCCATCCACACGTGGTTGACTATTGCTCGCTTGGGATTTGCCCAATTGTGAGGACTTTTTCCACGCCATCCACGACCAATACATTTGCTGTTGCTGTGGCGGCTCAGCGGGGGCAACTCCTCCACCATTTGTTGTGGATGATAATGCTCCCTCTGCTGCGGCCTGCACTCCAAGGTTCCCTCCATCACTGGATGCCGTCTCCTGTGGTATTTGCATGCAGAGTTCATGATTCTCCGGCTGTGGCAACGAATCACAATTGAGAAACTGTGGCCACAGTTGCATTAGCTCAGGTGTTGCATTCGCCTCACATTCCCCCTTCACTGTCTCGCAGAGAGACTTGCAGGCAGTCACAGGTCGTGGAACATCCGGACTGCAGAGCGGAAACAGCGCCGAGCAGAGCAGGAAACGTGCTCGCTTCGAGCAGCCGGATTCTATTAAAGGCTGCAGCTTGGCAATCTGTAAGAACAGATAGAGAACATAGGATATTAGTTATGGTGGTAAGACTTACTTAAGTAAAAGTGGGAAAGATATGTAAAGAGAGAGGGATCATAAATCGAAAATATACTGATAGAAAAACGGTTCTAAAAAGTCAGTTCGGTTTTTTTCTTGGCCCATTTTTAAGACCCAAATAAATGATTTATTTTGTGAGAATAATATTAGTTTTAAGACATTTCGGTCTAAAAATAATGAGTTGAGAGTCCGCGATTTAAAAATATAAAGTCAGCTCTTAAATTCAAAGCTGTGATTATATAAATAATAGAAGAACATATTGATAAACCTGCCTGATGTCGTAGTTCTAATAGTAATTGATTTTAACAAGATGGAATATGAGGTTTCTCTCATGATTCTCTTTCTTTCACTCTCTCTATCTCTGTTTTAATCTTAATTTTTAGGAACTATTAGAAATACTAATTTCATACACTTTACTCTGTAATTGTCATTACCTCTGATTCAACTTGGGGTCGAGTTGGGTTGGGTTTTAGCTATCGATAGAACTACGAGTGGAGACCGTGACAAGTTATCTTTATGGGGAATCACATGATTCTGCTAAAGATTTTGCTTTTTATCAATTAACAGTTGTGTATTCTATCTATTAGAGTCGAAAGTGGAGGGGCAAAAAAAGATCAAAAGCAAGCCGACAAATAATTAGATCGAAATGCGTTGTTCGATAAGTAAAACTACACAAATTGAAGAAAAACGAGTCGAAAAAAACACGGCAAATATTTTTTTTGTGTGCAAACAGCAACGCAAAAATGGAACAAAAACAAAAACAAATCGCGGAATCGCAAAGGGAAAAATGGGAAAAACAAAGCAGAGAAACAGAACAAAAACAGCAAAAACAAATATAAAAATAATAAAAGCACAAATGTTTTAAACAATCAAATTGACAGCGTTCCCATTCACACCTCGCACACCTGACTTCTTAACTTTGTTAATTGTTGTTGCTATTGTTATTGTTGTTGTTGCTATTGTTGTTGTTGCTTTTACGCTATGATGTCTATAATTTTATCTAATAAAAATGCAATAAAAATGTAGTCGGCGCGTTCTGCGTTTATCTCTATCTTTGTTCTTTTGCCGACACACTGGTCAATACTAACAACAACAACTACAACAATAATAGCAACAACAAATGTAACAACAACTACAATTAACAACAATTATTGCTAATTGTTTACACTATCGAAATTGGCAACTATAGCAACAACAATTCATGGCATACATCAAAACTGCTCACACTTTGATTTTGTATCATTGTATCTTCCGGATGCCGACGATTAAATACCCTACCACTTTTTATATACGTACATATAGCAGCAATTTGTGATTGCTTTATAACTCGCATTTTTCGAATATAATTAAAGTCCTACTTTCAACTCGTTTCCAAAGCAATAGGTAAAATTAAAAATTGATATACTGATTCCTCATTTAAAAATAATTATTAATTGAAATTAAATATTTTAATACAAATATTAAGTTTTAAATATTTTGTCGAACTAGACATTAAATAAATAAATTAAAATGTAGACACACAAATAGTAATTGCAAAGTAAAGTAAAATTAAAAATTTATAGACTGATTTCTCATTTAAAAATAATTATTAATTCAAATAAAATAATCTGATATTATTTTAAGCGTATAGAGTATTCCTCATTTAAAGATAATTATTAATGGAAGTTAAATATTCTGCTATTATTTGAAGTCCTAAATATTTTGGCCAAGTGCTTTTAATCGACGTTAAATAAATAAATTAAAATATATATCGGAATTGCGAAGTTAAGTATAATTTGGTCTTAGGCAAAATCTATATTAAATTTTAAATAAATTAATAAATATGTTAATTATTGGATACTTTTTCTATTTTTTTATTCTAAGCAATCGAGCAATTTTTAAATATCCTTTAAATGACATTTACAGTCATCGGTGTTTGTTTCGATTTGGCAATCGAAGCAGCCTTTGACTTCAGCATCAGCTCATTATAGCTCTTTACTTTTTAATCGTAGCTATAACAAGCACTATTTTTTACGATTAGGAAAACAGAACTATCACTTAAAATTTGAACTTTGAACATGAATAATTCGGATGGAAATGCAACGGTCAACACGTTTAGCAAGCTGAATTCGCGCGGACGTCACCAGGAGGTGATCATCGAACTGAGATACTCGAAGAATTATGACAAGAAGTTTAGGCGCCGCAATGCCACAGATGAAGCTCCAACTTCGCCCCTTAAGCCGCTCAATGACCAGTCGCCTTCGCGGTTGACAATCGAGGAAATTGTGAGTGCCATGAATAGCGAAGATGAGGAGAATCAGTTAATGGGAACGCAGGAGGCCCGCAAGATGTTGAGTTTGAAAAATGATGCACCCATCGACTTGATGATTGAACATGGTATTGTGCCCAGATGCATTGGTTTTCTCCAAAATAATGGCAAGTAAGTAACTAACTGATCCACTGATTGGAATCGAACTATCATTATAATCTATGTTTGACAGCCCCAAGCTGCAGTATGAGGCAGCTTGGGCTTTGACCAACATTACATCGGGAACTTCGCAGCAGACGCGTCCCGTTATCGAGCAGGATGGAGTACCACATTTAATTGCCTTGCTGCAGTCAACGTCCATTACTTTGGCCGAGCAGGCCGTGTGGGCGCTGGGAAACATTGCTGGCGATGGACCAGCAGGACGTAATATTGTGATTGAGAACAATCTGATCGATGGCATCCTGTCCCTGGCTGACAATGATATACCCATCTCGACACTACGAAACATTGTCTGGGTGATGTCGAATTTGTGCGACAACGCCTGGCCACGCCCACCATTTGAGCAGGTGAAACGGATGCTGCCAGTACTGTCACGATTGCTGCTTCACCAGGATGTACAAGTTGTGTGCGATGCTTGCTGGGCCATTTCCTATGTGACCGCCAATGACATCAACAAGATTCAAGCGGTGATCGATGCGAATGCTGTGCCCCGACTGGTGGATCTCCTGCAATCGGATAAGATCAGGATTCTTGTGCCAGCGCTGCGATGTGTTGGCAATATTGTCACCGGAACGGATCGGCAGACTGATGTGGTGTTAGCTGCTAATTATCTGCCCAAATTGGCCCAATTACTGCAGCACTCAATGGACAGAGTTGTCACGGATGCTACATGGACGTTGAGTAACATTTTGGCTGGCAATCACCATCAGATTCAGGCGGTTGTCGATGCAGGCATCTTTCAGCATTTAAGCCATGTCCTGGAGATGGCACATTTCAGGGCGAAAAAGGAGGCCGCCTGGGCGGTGAGAAATGTAACCTCATCTGGGACACACAAGCAGATTGTGGAGCAGCTGATTGAAAATAATAACATTCTGAAGCCATTCACTGATTTGTTGGAATGCAGGTTTCTCGATGTCATCGAAGTGGTGCTAGAGGGTCTGTCCAATATGTTGAAAGTCGCCAAGCAAATGGGTAGCATCGAGAATCTATTTCTGATGCTCGATGAGATGGGTGGTCTTGACAAATTGAAAGAATTACAGCAGCATTACTATGAAGGGGTCAGGATAATGGCTCTTTGCATTCTTGATGCCTACTACGTCGAAGACGAAGTGGAGCTGGCACCTCAGGAGGTTTAACACCACACAGTCCACACTCTCCCACACACCATCTATACGACCGCGCCCACACATTTACTCTACACTCGCGAAATCACACTGATAACTGAATTCGCATGAAAAATTCTTACTTGTCCATATTTTCCACATTTTAACGCATTCGGCCATGACAACGCATCATTCTCGATTCAAAATTCAAATTTCCATTCCCACAACCTCTTTAACACAGAATACCATCTGATAACACACAACACCTGATCAACTGGGCTTACAGGTGTCCTTTTTTGACATACACATGCGTTGGCATGGCCGAATGTGTAATGTAATGTACTTATTTTTATGATTTCAATAAGCACTACACACACACACACCCACACCCACACTACAGAAAACAAGTTATCAATGTAATTTCATCCTGGCTTCAATCGGAATAAATTCTAAGTAAGCATTTACTTTCATTATGTTATGCAGCTTTTGAAAAGTCCAGTAAGCTGTTACTAACATTCAGTGGCGCTGCTAAGCACATGTTATTTAACAGAGTGCTAGGTGAGCTCGTCTGTAACTTACTTAATACATACTAACATTCAATGGCGCTGCTAAGCACATGTTGTTTAACAGATTATGCTAGCTGAACTCGTATAACATTCAATGGCTCTGCTAAGCACATGTAATTTAACAGAGAATGTTTTGCGAACTGTGTAAATGATTTTCTCATCGATTTCTATATGCAACTCTTGTTTGATTTAGATCGTTAGTTTTCATCGTGTGTGAAAATTGGCGACAGATTTCACACATGGCTGAAGGCTGACCGAGTTGGAAGTCGATAATGCTTTAGATCGTCAAATACATTTCTCGGATCACATTCCCAGGCACAAGTGTCGACTGCAATTATCGGGCTAATTACACGCGCAATGCAATCTAATTGCTTCAAATGGCAATTGAACTAAACGTAGTTTCCGCAGTGTTTGCAATAAATAAATAATGACTAAGCAAAGACGGAGACAAAACAGAGATATAGAGAGAGAGAGAGGAGAGGGTCTAAAACTGATACATAATAATAAAGGCAAACGATCGTCTCCATGTCCGTCAAATGATGACGATGACGAACCTTGGAGTCTTGACTGGGGCATAAACATTTATGAGTTTTCAGAATTTTTGTTGCTGTTTTTTTTGCCATCCTTTTTTTGTTGACTAAACGGCTCAAAAGGGTTTAAACAACTAACACCACTAGCCACCTATAAGAAATGTATGGGGTGAAATCCAGTATTCGACCGAAAATGCCAAAATGCAGAATGCAAGTGCAGAGACTTAAACAAAAAAACCAAAATAAAAAACCAAAAAAAAAAAGAGACCAGAAAAAGAGAGAAGAGCAGCAGCCCCTGCATCAAATTAGTGAGACGTTTTCTCAGGAAAGAGCCAAAAGCCAAGTTGAGGAAAAGATTCGAACTGCGGTTCGTTCATTGTGACTCCCCGAGCGGCACTTTGACATGCATTTGATGGGTTGACAAGCGGTCGGTCCCTCGTCCCAGGTCCCAGATACCAGATCCCAACTTTTTTTAACTTCAACTTCAACTCCAAGTCCGACTCAAAGTCAAACTCCTAAAACCAACTTCAGCATCAGAAATCGACTTCCACTTCGACTTCGACTCCAATTCCAGCTTGCAGATCAAGTTTGAGCTTAAGTTCAGTGTAATTCTTTCATACAGTGGCCAGTCAGTGGTTGTTGTTGTTGGCTAACAGTAACTGACTCATTGTTGTTGTTGCTGTTGCTGTTAGTGTTGTTGTACGTATAATTAAGGCACATTAGGGCAGTCTGAAGCCACACACAGAAGAAGAGCCACAAAACGCCGTCGGGCATCTCGAACGGCGCATTAGACACGCAATTTCCAATTTGTATACACTTTACCCTTTACACCTTGTATCTCTCATTCCTACCATGAGTAAACCCTTTTTTTTTGTTAGGTATACTACAGTAGAGCCAAGTTTATGTATATCTAAGAAATCTTTAGATCTCTTGGCAATGTCAACAGTACTTTGAAGATCTAAGGTTTTTTTTAACAGTCCAAAGAGTGATTCAAGATTAAGAGTTTTATATAGATAGATATATTTAATATATAGTATATATCATAATCAAATAAAAAGAAAATTAACTTACTAAATACTTTCTATGAAAGATATAGCTTGCAGTGAAGAAATTTACTATTTTAGAATAGTGAAAAATTCAAATATTTGAAAGTACATAACTACTTTTAAAGATTACTTTGAAGAGCTGTTAAATTGAAACCTCATAAAGTCGCAAATTACAACTATTACATAACTAAATATTGTATCTAAAGAAGACATTTTCTAGCACATAACAAATTAAAACAAATGGCTTTGATTTATGATTTATAATTGATTTATTATCTAAAGATATTTGCTTAAGAAGTAGTTAAACCTTTTTCATATATTATATCCAATAAAACAAAAACAATTCCCATTTAAAATGGCATATTTTTGTTAAATTTATAGTATACTTTTTATATTATTATTATAAGAGGGTATGCAGTCGTTGAGCAACTTTACTTTACGTTTGCTTTTGACGCCTGCCGCCTGCGCACCTTTTCCCCTTCCCTCTCCACGTTCCCCCCTCTCTCTTTCCGTCTCACTTTTGTCTTAGTATGTCTATGGATCTGTACATGAATTATAGCCAAAGGTAATAATAATTTAATGATGCTGCAGCTAGAGCTACAACAATGGCAACAAGTGTCAGGGCCTCGTCATCATAATCATCATCATAGTCATAAGCCAGGCTAAACAAAAAGCTGAAAGCCAATCAGCCTAATAGACAGGCAAAGAGAGAGACAGACTGAGAGAGGGAGAAAGAATGAGAGGGAGCAGACAAAGTTGAAAGCTGTGCTACGTTTTGGGGCACAACCAAACGCCTGGTCAAGAGTGTCTAAAATGTGTTATTAATGCCACTTTTGTGCTTTTGCTTTTGCCGTTGCCTTTGCAGCAAATGCAAAAGGGCAACTTGGCTTTAACTATGCCACAGCCACAGCCACAACCAAAGCCACAGTCTCTGCCTCCAGTCAGAGTTGGAGTTAGAGTCTGACTTGGAGTTGGAGTTGGAGTTGGAGTCATCGCATTCTCATTTCACGTCGCGTCGTTTCGCGTCTGCGAGTCGAATGCAATCTGCAACGCTTCGAGCATTTTTTGGCCACGCAGTTGCCGCAAAAAACAGGCCGCAATTCGCTATGCCGCAACAACAACAACAACGAAAACAACAACAACGATGACGACAACGTACACCCGACAAAGCACAACAAATTCGTTTTGCCTAGAAACAAACTCTTAAATTTATGAAAATTTGGATAGATGGGAATAATAATGATAAATGAAAATATTTATAAGTTTTTTATGTTGTATTAATATTATTAAAATTAATATTATTATTATTAATAATTTTATAAGCTTAAAAAAATAAGAAAAATTAAAGGCAATTAGTTTTTATTTATGGATTTATGTTGTATTAAATTATTATTATTAATATTAATACACAAATAACTTTTTTCTTTGCAAAGAAACAAAGTGAGTTTAAAAACAGAATAAATGGAAATTGAACTCTTAGATGGAGCAAGTCTTCGGTTCGGTTGAAATAATAATAATAATTTAATGCAACATAAAACTATTAATAAAAACTAAATGCCTTACATTTTTCTTATTTTTTTAAGCTTATCAAATTATTAAAATAAAAATTAATAATAAAATTGTAAGTTTTAATTTTATGTTAAGTATAGACTCAGTTTTCCAAAAGTAAACAGATTTATTTTTTTTATTTATGTATTTATTTATTTATTAGGTTTAATAAATTAGTAATTTTATAAAAATTGCAGATCTTTTTTGATTAAATCTAAATAAGGCTTGGAGAATTTGACTGAAAGGTGGCTTTAATTTTATGAATTTCAGTTTAAGGTTTACATACAACAACTTTCTATCAAATGCTTTTCCAGGGTATAAAAACTAATTTGAAAATACAATCTCCCAAGTATCCAGTCTCAAAATCGAATAAAAATATGTATTCAAAATGAAACTGAAATTTTGGTCGCCTGTAAAAGGCTAAAGAAGAAACAAAAAACAGCTTTAAAGTTTGGTGTTATTTTAAAAAATCGATCATGAAATTAACTTTTGTGTCATCGCGGTGTGTGTGTGTGTGTGAGTGTGTAAAATGAAAAAGTTATGCTTAATTTGTTTCAGCAAAATTAAAAGTGTTTTTTTTTTGGTTTTTTTGGCTCAACTTTGTGAACGTTTCTTCGGCAAACACTTTGTATCTATCGCTTTTTCTTTCAAGTTTCGTTTCGGTTTTGGATTTGAAGTTTTTGGTTTATTTCTTGAGCTCTTATTATTTTTATTTTTATTGTTCAACTTGGGGCCATTCCTTCAGCCTGTTTCAAAGCAAAGCAAAGCAAAAAAAAAAAAACGAAAAAAAACATTTAATTTTGTTTCAGTTTGATAATGTTTTTGACTTGTCGCTGAGTTGTTGGCTGGCTTGTTGCCCGGCCGTGTTCACAATTCAATTACAAGCCAGAGAACAGCTACAACAACAACTCGAACAACAACAACAACTCGAACAACAACAACACGAACTGACACCTCAAACTTAACGATTTTTCGATTTTGATTAATGATTTTTTGGCCGCATCGAAATCAAATAAAAATAAAAACGAAATGAAATGAAAGCAAAGCAAAAGGCGCATTAATGTTGCCACATGTGGTTGTTGTTGCTGTTGTTGTTGTTGTTGCTGTTGTTGTTGTTGTTGCGGCACTTTGACTTTGAATATTCGAGAGGCATTACATGAGCAGCAGCACACAGATACATTTGTATCTATCAGTGTGTCTATGTCTCTTGCCCCATTTGGCGGCATGTTCATTCATTAACGCTTAATGCCACAAACCACGAACGATACTCGCCGCTTGCCGCTCGACATTTAATGCGCTCAGACATCTGCATAATCTGCTCTTAAGTAATGGATTAATTTATAATTTTTCTACGCTTTGTCGTCGCCTTCGTCGCCGCAACTGCAACACACGGTCTCTCTTTCGATCAATTTCTACCTGCCTTCTTCTTCTTCTGTTTCTTTTTTCAAACTCCGCATACAAATTATAGGCTTAAGCGCCAGGCAACTGGAACTCCATTCCACTCCACTTCCACTTCACTCCTCTTCTACACTTTTGCTCTTCATCATCTCTGAAGATTTGCCTATCTTCTCGTTCTCTGACTTCTTTTTACGTTTCTCTCTCTGTCTTGGCATTTGGAGCCTCGTTTGTGGCTCCAGAAACTAGCCTTGGGCCATATCCATGCAATTTGTTATGAGATTACTTTATGCACACTCTAATGAGAACCTGCAACATGTGGCAGTTGTCCCAGCCAAGTTTTCTGAAATACATAAGACTCCGAAAATTATGTGCATTTGCCACAATGCCTCAACCACAAAACAGACGTTGCAGCAGACCAGACTCAATCGGGTGAGCATATAAAATGTATTCGTAAAGACCAAGAATTGGCAGCTTAATAGGCAAATAGCTAATGGAAAGTGGTGCACTTAAAAGAGGAATTAGGGGGGAATTTACTTGAGAAGAAAACAAATTTAAAGTTATGGACAGGAGATAGAAGATAGATAGATAGATAGATAGATAGATAGATCGATAGATAGATAGAGATAGAACTCTTTTAAAGTACAGGGTCTTAAAATGTCTACTGAGTATTTAAAAAAATATTAGCCACTAAAAAACAATTTTAGAAATAGAAATTTGGGAGTATTTACTTTGAAAGAAAACGAGTATAGTATATGGTAAAGTTACAGAATGGAGAAATAGTTAAGAAGGTATAGTTTTCATTGATGATAAAAATAGACATGGGGAATATTGTTCACAAGATATCAAGCCATAAAAATAAATTGACGAATTAGAAAAGGAACCTCCGCTACATAGGAATTTATGCTTTTCAAGCTTCTTCGATTTAGAACTTATCTTACAGATACAAATCCCGACAATTGAATCAGTATCTATTACTGATCAAAAGCATGATCTCAAACTTCTCAAGCTTTCAACACCAAGATTTCCAGCTGTGATTCAGAAACATACAATTCAAAAGACTCCAAATGAAGTTGAAGGAGGAGATGCTAAAGAAGAAGGGAAAGCAGAAGGAGAAGTCATGACAGGCAATGATATTCAGACTATTCAAACTATGAATGAATCTGTAAAAAGTATCTTTTATTTTGTTTTCTTCATTTTTTTTTTGTTCAAGTGTTTCTATTTGTTTTAATATCTGTCCAATGCATCTTGACAGAGTGACAAGTGTTGCAAAATGCTTTGTGAAAAAAGTACCGCAAGCTATAGAGTTACACACACAGACGGACAGAGAGACAGACAGAGTGACATAGACCGAGCTTAGCTGAGATACTAAATCTTGAGGTCTGGCACAGCAAAACCTGGGCTAAATCGAGTCAAAGTCAAGTTTGGTCAGCCGACAAAAGCGTCGCTCACGATGTTCACGATGAGAAGGACGGCAGCGTTTTATCTTGGCTGTCAGTATCGCTGTTGTTGTTGTTGTTGCTGTTGTTGTTACTGTAGTTGTTGCTGTTGGCAGTGCATTATTTGATTTGCGCTTTATTTGATTTAGTTGGCCGCTCGGCAACGTCCAAAAAGCATTTGATAGCAGCCCCGACACTTGGCATGAGGGGAAATAGATTATAGTTGAGAGGGAAGAGAGGGGGTGAGAGGGGAAAAGAGATAGAGGGGGTATAGTATCTGCTTTGGGTGCCGCTTTGGGGCCAACGTCGCGTCGGCGGCTTTGAAGTGCGCCAATTGATTTAATTTGCTTTGAAAGCGCTTGCAATTAGCCACAGCTGCGAATGCGAATACAAATACGAATGCGAATACCGAATATGAATAAGTACACTCACAAAAAAAGTTATTACCCTCATTTTAGAAATACTGCTTTGTCTTATAATCGCCAACTATTAAAATAAATCACTAAATACAGGAAATCCTATTCGTAATTTTCTAATAGAGATCTGAGTTGTGGAAAACTAATTTTATTTTGTTCATAAGACAAGAATAATTTAGTGTTGTAGTTCTTCTAAGTATTATGTTGAAAATATCCCATTTACAATTTCATATTTTAGAGTTTCTTGGCTATATAGAAAGAATTTATTGTATTTATTTATATTTATTAGTAATATTCTATTATTTATTTTAAAGTCTTTATCATCAAACTTTAAAGTATTTAATCTTTTATCTTTTTGTCTTGTTTATTGTAAGAACTTTTTAATTACTGTAAGTATTTATTAAATGGATAAAATGAATACGATATTAGTTGAATCATCATTAATATAATTATTGTTGCCTTTTTCTGAGTGTAGACGACTATGAATGCCCGGTACAACTGAAACTGTTGTCGGGCAACAGGTCAACAGATGCGACAGCAACTGTTTTTTTTTTCTCTTTTCTCAAATTTAATTTCGCTTCTTTTTTCTGTTTTTTCTGTTTTTTTTTCCTCCGATTTTTTGGGTTTGCTAAGCGCTGTGATAATTTGCATAATTAAGATGCTGAGACAAGAGGCAAAAGGCGCGACAACGATGCGATGATAAATCGATGCCGCATCTCAGCGAGAAAAAAACAAAAGCTGCCAATGAGATCATTGTAGATCCATAAACTGATCAATCTGTCGTCGGACGAAACCTTTTTGTATTTCTAATTAGAGCCTGAGCTGATAAAGCTAAAGCTAAAGCTTAAGATGCAGAGATACAGATACAGATCTGTATACAGATATAGATATTCTCCACAGATATACATACATACGTCTAGTATGTTGCAGTTGCAATTGCAATTGCTGTGGCAGTTGCAACTCGTGCGGCTGTCGTCAGACTCTCAGCTCTCTGCTGCATGGCTGACATATGAATCTCTTCTCACAATTAATTGACATTTTGACTGGCGACGATTGTCATTCAAAAGGCAAAAAAAAAGAACCCAAAGGCGAACAGCAAACAGCGATCGGACAGCAGCATCGGCGATCGGCGGTGGAATGCAACAAAGCCAAAGTCGCATGTGGCAGGCAGCCTGGCAGACTGACGGCAGAAAACGATGCAGCTACTGCAGGAAGCGTTAGCTGCATCCTCTGTATTCAACTACAGCACTGTCAAGCGCATTAGAAGCACCTCACTATTAAAGATTGAAGATTTATCAATTAATAATAGTTTTTACTAAAATATAATTTATTACAGACTTTCAATTCGACAAATTCAATTAAGTGGCTTTAAGATGGTTGCCAGTGTTATGTAATGCAAAGATATAGTTTTTTGTATCCTTTAAAAGTTGGCTTTGCAATCGTTGCTCACTAATATTAGTTTCAATGGGAGATATAGATGAACCTACTTGCCTACTAGCTCTTATAGTCTCTGAGATCTAGGTGATACCAAGAGACAGACGGACGGACGGACGGACATGGCTATATCGACTTGGCTGTTGATGCTGATCAAAAATATATATACTTTATGGGGTCTGCCACGCCTCCTTCTGCCTGTTACACACATTTTTTTTTGCACATTTGTACTTTTTTAAAGTACAGGGTCTAAAAAGTGAAACCGCTTCTTTAAAAACATGGAAGAGCATATTTTGAATATGAAAAGTCAATTGGTCAATAGAGATAGTACTGGTAATTAGTTACAGAAAATAACTTGACAATATCATTACTCTCAAAAACTGCAGTAAAACTTTTCGTTTATTCATTTCTAAATACAGTTTCTAATTAGATGAACGGCTGCTGTTGCCACACTAGCTACAACTTGAGCTCCAATTGCAAAAAAGACCCCTCTCGGCTCGGCTTTTGGCTCTGCTTTCAGTTAGACAAACAGTCAGCGACAGCATTGGGCTAATCTTTGGCTGAAATCTGCCAGACATCCGGACAGCTGAAAGCAGCCACAGCTGGAGCTGGAGCTGAAGCAGGAGCTCCACTTGGAGCCACAGTCTTTGTCTCAGTTGCAGTTGCAGTTGGAGCAGATGAAAGCAATTGCGCTTAGCGCATGCTACAGTTACAATTGAAGCATCCATTGTGTGGACGATGGACGATGGACGATGGTCGCGGGCTCTTTATGCACTTAATATATTCAATTTTGCAGTTGACTTTAGTTCAGTTCAGTTCAGTTGAGGCATCCCTTTTGCACTTGTGGCACTTGCGAATCGACTTGCAACTGCAACTGTGTCTGTCTTTCTGTCTGGCAATTTTGTCAGGTTGCCAGTCGAGGGATTAGCAGCTTACATAAAATTATGCCAAAAGTAGGGAATAAAAGTGGGTAAGAGAGAGAAAGAGGGAGACAGAGAAACGTAAGAGTTGCAGCTGTATCTTCGGCCTCTTTCCTTATTCTCGTTTCTCTCCACACTCCACAGTTGGCGGGAGTTGCGGTTGGGTTTATCTTTTGCCAAAGTAATTCACGCGAGCGCAGGCGCGCAGTTCAATTAACTTAATTGCCATGTAATTACGCCAACAACAACAACAAAAGCAACAACAACAACAAAAGCAACAACAAGCAGACAACAGCAACACTCATACACACAATCATATGCACACACACACACAGACAAACGGCTGAACGTCATCTTTGCTTGGCGGTATTCAGCATCCTGCTGCCTCAAAACAAAAGACTTAAGACACAAACCTGCTGAGGCGGCTGCTGTGTTTCTGTTGTTGTTGTTGTTGCTGTTGCTTTTATGCTCTTGTGTTGTTGTCTTCGCCTGTATTGTTGTTGTTTTTGGTGTGTTTCATTTGGTTTTGTTGCCCTGTATCACTTAAACGTGTATACAGAACTACAAGACTCACTTACAGGGTATCTGCTGGTAAATCACTCTTGCATAAGGCGATTAGCTTTGGTGTAGGTTTAATAAAGCCTATTTTTGTCACCTAATGTTTGACTTGCTCATTTTATAGGGTATTAGCTAGTCTTATAATACAACCATATGACATTATACGTATATTTAAGTATGTAATCGGAGCATTCTTTGATCTATAGAAACTGTGGTGACAAAAAAAGCAATATAGAGCATCTGCTAGTCGGTCATCTGTATGAGAAACGACTAAACTTCTGGCAATAGTATTTTGAAACAACTTTTCTGAAGACTCTTATACCTTTATCGCTTTTTAAACTGAAAAAAGTTTTACAGGATATCATTTATTCGATCACATTGAAAATAAACGATAAAGATTTAGTTATTTTGTTATTAACAAACAATTTACCTACTTGGCTGATTTCACAACAGAGTATCTACTAGTTGAGCTTATTTAGACCATCTCAAATATAATATATAACTGGACTACTTTTAAGTTTATAAAAGAGTAACTGCTAGTCGATCATTCAGTATAAAGGGTTACCATGCTTTTTTGCTCACAGTCATCGCAGCATCGTTACTCTCGACATTCCAGTCAGGCTTTTTTCACTGACGCGGCATTTGAAAAACGTTGCTGCATTTTTTGCGTGCTTTCTGCCTTTGGCTCTTTGACAGGAAAGCAGCGAGACAGAGAGAGAGAGAGAAGGGTAAAGAGAGTAAAAGGGATAGAGAAGAGAAGAGTCAAGTAATTGTTGTGGCCTGCAGAGGGAACTGAGAACTGGGAACAGGGAACTGAGATGAGGTCTGGCAATGCCAATGTTGGACCTGAGCAACCTTTTGTCAAATCTTCTTTTCGTCAACGTTTGCCTGATGCTTCATCATTATATCCCAGTCGTTCTTCAGAGTTATGCCGGCCCATCGAATGACAAACGATCCACAGTTAAACATTGTATATATATGTATATGTATACACATATATACAAGTATATTTTTATACACACACAGATTGCTTGCGCCAGACTTCAAAGTCATTTGTCCATATGAAAGTAATGCATTATGTTACTGTTGTTGTTGTTCTTATTGCTGCCTGTTGTTGTAGTTATTGTTGTTGTAGTTATTGTTATTGTTGTTATTGCTGGTCGGTAGCACTCAAACATTTGACATTATCTCTGCTAAGTCAGCTCAAATGCCGCCCTGACATTCTTTTTGTCTTTGCTTCTTTTTTTTACTTTTTACTTTTTGTTTCTACGAACGTTGCCCACATAATTACTATACAAATACACTTAAATACATATCTAACTTATACACATATGTATATGTATGTGTGTAGCCTGGTAGCTGCTGCTAAATAGAATACAACTTGGCGCTGTCTGATAAGCAAACTCTTATCAAACCGCCGCCACGGATTAACTCTGGATGAGTTTTTCTTTGCCAACCTACAAAATGAACAAAAAAAATCGAAAAAACTGAAACAACAGCAGAAAAATTATATACAAATATTTCAATTTTTTATGAAATATTTTTTTTTTGTTTTCTACGTGTGAAAACTGATAACCAAAGCCATGCAAACACATTAAGCTTTTATCAAAGTTAAAAAAAAATATTAAATAAGAATTTGTCAGCTCCACTCAAAAAAGATTTCAATGAATTTACTTTGTAATGAAGCAACATTGAAAATATATATTCATTCAATTGCAATTCTTTTTAAGAGCTAGGAAAATCATTAAGGTCAATGCAGACTTAATGACGGCTTTTCAATTTTTGATATAACCAACAGCAAAATTTGAAGTTTCAAATGGAGAAATAAAGAAAGGAAAAAGATCTTGAATTAATAATAATAAATGGATAATAAGAAAGTAATCATTAAAAGAGGCTCGATTTAGATGGGATTGAAAGAGGTTCAAGTTGAATAAATTGAAAAAAACATGGTTCTATTCAGAAATCCCTTTAAAGTTCCATGATTCACAAAGTATATCAATAATATTCTGATAATAATAGTTTTACCAAATAAGAAAACTGCATCATATATTTAATAGTTCCAGCTTTTATGTATTCCAATTTGAGGGAATTTGTCTTTAGTCATAACTCTACCATAAATGATTTGATTTTGCGACTAAAATTTGATTAAATGACAATTGGAAATCTTTAAACCTCAGCGATAATCAGGTTAATTGTGTTTTGGTTTCTTTTGCCAATTGCAGAACTATTTGTTGTTCCAAATGGACTTTGATGTTCCGGTTGTCAGACGATAGAAATGTTTACTGTGCTTTGGGTTTGCTTATGGTTCGATATGAAGAACGATTCCATAATCTCTGGATTGCGTCTGCATTTTGGGGCGACGCTCAAATCAAATATTGTAAAAAGTTGGAAATATTTTTTTGGGGTTTTTTTTTTGCGTTTAATCAAATTGTTAGATATAGATATACGAGTGCCTATAAACAGAGCTATAGCGTATATATAGCTCTGCAATATTGCTTTATACGTACAAATATATATATCTGATATAGGTTTTGGGAGTGCTTCTTTGAGGCATGCTACGATAAGGGGCAGGCTCGCTTGCCATAAACATTTATGGCGCACAGTCTTGAAGAGGGACCCGAAATCGAGGAGGGGAATTCGAGGGGAGGGGAGGGGGATCCCTTCAAGTTCTTAGACTTGACTTGTCGCTGTTTTTGTTTATCAAATTTCTTTCCTCTGTCGCTCTTCGGGCAATCTGCTTAATGGGTTCTGATTTTCAAAATCAAACAATTTTATTGTCGTTCGTTTTTTATGGTGCAAACTTTGGCGGCCTTATGTGATGTGTGTGTGTATGGATCATAAGGGGAAAGTCATGGCAGGGAAGTGTAAGAGAAACTTAGGGGAATTTGGCTTACAGATCTTGGCTTCGTCAGCGACTAATGCGTTGGCTAAACAGCGCCCAAAACGCAGATCAAATATTTACAATTACTTTACATAAAGCGCAACAGCTTTGAATAAACATCAGTGGAGTAGAGAGAGAGAGAGAGAGAGAGAGGGAAGCGAATAGCGGGTAGCGGAAAGTGAAGGCTCTTCTTTATTTGAGCACTCATCTGTCATATTTAACGCACAAATCCGACATCGACTCCAAAACCCATAACATAAGTGTGACGGCAACGTTTAACTACTAGAAATGACAGCGTGTTGAGCGTCGTCTACTATCGTTATATTCTACATATATTTATTGATAGGTTAATAGTCTATTAATTTGTTAGTTTATATATTTATTTATTTACTAGAAACAAATGATAAAAAAACCTTAAATTTTACATTCATATTAGAAAATAAATTTCAAAATTAAATAGAATTATTTCCGATTAAAATGTAAAAGACAGAAATTGATGAAAGTATTTCAGATTTGTTAGTTTATAGATTTATTTAATTACTAAAAAAAAGTCGTCAAAAATTCCTTAAATTTTACAGTCATATTTGGAAATAAATTTCAAAATTAAATAAAATTATTTAAATTTAAAACGCAAAAGACAGATGATGAAAATATACCAGAGATTCTTTCAATATTGTAAATATCCTATGAAAAAGTTAACTTTTACTGTACTACAATCATTTTGGAGTGATTCTGAAAAATAGGAGTTCAAAATATGGTTTATTTTAACTTGCGTATATATAAGTTAATAATCCGAATGCTTTTTTAAATCGCAAATAAAGAACTTTTTCAGTTATTGCTAAAGGCACGATCGGCATATAGTGCATATATATCAGATATTCCACATTAATGGTGAGAAAGTCACATCTCTAATGTCGCATGTCGCATTTAACTACAAATATGTGTGTATGGTTTTTTTTCTCTATTTCTTTATCAGAGGTGATATGACAAACATGACAACGAGGAAAGCTAACGGCAAGTACGCCCGCTTTTCCCCTGTCCCCGCTGTTCCCCTTGCCGTGGATTGGGAGGGTTTTTCTCGGTGCCACGTGAAATGATAATGGGACAGATAAAATCTAGCAGAAACAGCACAGAAAGTGACAGGGCATAAGAAAGAAGTCGGCAAGAGGGAGAGGGGCTAGGGAATGGGAATGGGACAGAGACGGGGACAGTTGAAGGGACAGGGCATAAACAAGTCAAATCAAATAAAAATAAAAAAGCAAACTCCAGTCAAAACTTGCCTTCTTTCCCTCCTTTTCAGTTCTCTGTTTCTCTCTCTCTCTTTCACTATCAGTATAGTATTTTGCTGCCCTCTCTTTTTCTCTAGTTATCTGAGTGTTTACACAGTGGGCGTTACGACCAAGTGCCGACAAAGTGCCCGTCAACGGACAATTACAAGCAAATTAATTCAATGTGCACTGCACTTTCCACTCCCCCTTCTCTCCCCTCTCCCTTAGATAGACCACTCTAAATGTTGACGTTACCGGAGCGAACCTCTCATAGATAAACATCGTTGGAAATTGAATTGAAGAAGTTGGACACTTGCTGAAGTGCTTCATGGCCAAAAGAAGCTAGAGATGGAGACATTGATGTTTGTTAAAGAGGGGGGGGGGGGGGGGGGAAACGTTGAAGTAATTAGATTACTTTCATTTTCAATAGTTAAACATCTATTAATGTAGTTTTAAATGCTTTTTTTGAATTGTTTTTCTTTTTGAAATTCGCTTTATATTCCAAATAAAAATTGATGTTTAATACCAAGAATCAATTCCATTAAAAGCCTTTATTCTATATCTTTACCCTCTTCTTCTTTCTCTCTCTCTCTCAACCCTCTTTATCTTTCTTTTTTATACTCTCTGTCTCTAATCTCGTGCCTTGGAAGATCGGAAAACAAGATTTGAAAATTGGTTTACATATGGAAATGCATTTGCAGTGGAGGCCACAAAGCTTTTGATGATGATGATTGTTGTTGTTGTTGTTGTTGTGGCTTTTAGTTGGCCTTTTGATGTTGTTGCTACTGCTGCTGTTGTTGTTGTTGTTGTTTGAATCGTGTTCATTTTGAAACTCTTTGATCTGTTTTACGTGCTTCCGATTTAATTTTATTCGTTTGCTGCTTTCATTTTTATTGCCCACTTGAAACATGTTCGACTTTTGTCTAAACAACACACACACACACATACATACACACACACACATTTATATATTTACAGATACAGACATCCATTTAGGGCAGAAGAATGAACATTTACAGCAGCGCCAGGCGCAGGCTCTAAACCAGCGATAAAGATGAAGGCAAAGTAGGGAAAGGAGGCAACGCGATCCAGACGCCCCCTAAAAGCAACAACAACAACAGCAACAACAACAACAGCAACAACAACCACAGCAAAAACAACAGAGCACAGGTAAGCATACTTGAATAGTAAGTGAACAACTTGCACATACCCTAGACTTATGATATTACAACTTTTTACATTACTTTTAGCATAGTTTTGTTTAATATCAGTTGACGGTTTTGAAATTTTTAGAACATTAAGAAAGATAAAGGATAAATATCAGAGCTGTAGCTTGGGGTTTTTATTTGATAGGAATTTCAGTACATTTATATAAAAACTGTCAAAGAAAAACTGTCAAGTCTGTGAAAAATTTCGATTTTCTTTAACATTTTGATAGTTAACAAATATGAATACTTTCAATAGTTAATTAGAAATTTTATATTAAAATTAATTGCAATTTATTACAAATTGTTACATTTAAAATCTGTTGTCCCAATGTAATTTTATGTTTGCAAACTTAACAAAATGAATCAACATTTGAAATGGTATTTCTGTATCATTATAAATGATCCTAGTCTTAGTCTTAAATACAACTATACAATAGTACAGTCAAACTTCTCTTTAAGAAATCTTTCCTTTCCATCTACAATTGGGGGAATATACCTAATTGTACATAGATACTACCCCATTTCTAGCAGATTTGTAGCTACAAGGTATATGGAAAAAGAGCATGAACAACACCAGAGATAAAGTCGAATTGGAAGCATAGTGCACAGTTTTATGGGTTTTTCGTTATTTTGGGACTCTCGGCTCTCGCAGCTGCAAATGGCCTCGAGAAAATCCCTCACCCCTCACTCTCTCTCTCACTCTCTCTCTCTGTCTCTGTCGTTGTGTCAGTTTAGCTGAGCTCGGCTCAGTCGACGGCTGCACTTAACGTTGCAGCATCAATGAGCATTGCCCACTGTCCATTGCCCATTGCCCAAAACGGCAAGCGGCACGGGGACGGGGGCAGTGGAAGGGGCAGGGGCAAAGGGGGCACACGGTCATGAAGTGTAAGATATGGTCAAAAGAGAGACCCGAAACCGTTCCAAAGTCAGGGTGTAAAACACAAGCAAAAAGAAAAGGTGTTAATGGACTTTGGGCCAAAAGAAAAAGGCTCCGATCCGACCATGACCGGCGACCCCTTGCAACGTTTGTCTACGCGTCACACACACACATACATTGCTCAGTTCTTTCATTTGGATTCTTTTCTTTCTTTCACATCTCCATCTGTCTTTCTTCTCTCTCTCTTTGATGCCGCCTAGATTTACACTAAACGTTCTGCCCATTACCATCACCATTATCCGCATCGACTTTGTCTTTTACTGTTTCTACCACCACTTTTTCTTCTTCCTCTTCTTCGTTTTCAACTGTTTCTTCTTCTTCTTTAGGCACGCACTCTTCGGTCTTCCGTCTGTCCGTCTGTCGACTGTTTTCATGGTAAATTATGGCCAAGAATGACGCTGCCTCTAGCTGACCTCAAATGCACTCGCAGCCAAAAAAAAAAGTACAAAAAATAAAAAAATATTCTTCTCTTATTTCTTAGTTACAGTTAACAATTTTGTTGTTGTTGTTGTTGTTCTCACTCGCATGTTCGCCTTTTTTCTTTGTAGTTTTCTTCTGCCTCTATTTTTTTGTATTTCTTATTTTTTATCATTTTATCTGGAACATGCAAAGGCGGCAGCGACGTTGACGTCAGCGTTGACGCGTCGCTGATAGCGAGCAGAGTTTTACATTGAAAAGCAATTAAATGTTTGCGGCTGTCGCTTCTCCAAAGTCTTTTGACTGATAACTCTTACTATAAAAGTGTGTGTGTGTGTGTGTGTCTTGACTTGTTTGCACTCTTGTCTTGATAGAGTGCACCAAAAAGAATTCCAACAACAACAACAAGAACAAGAGCAGCAACAACACAGCAGGAGTAGGATCCTTTAGCCTACATCTTACAACTGACAGCGTTCAGAAGCCGCAAATTTCATCAAAGGATCAAAGCAATGATCAAGGATCAGGCAACTGACAGCCGTTTGATTAACACAATTTATCATCTTATTATACCAGCTGGTATTTTCAATTTAAGCCGAAGAGGATAACTTCCTTTTCCAAGCAGTTTTTCATGCTAAGAAATAACATGATGCTGTCAAGTTTTAAATTATGTTTAGCAATTTTCTGATAGAACAGAGTTTATTCTTAACATATTCGATTAATTGCATCAAGAGCTATAACTTATGTATGTAATAAGCCAACGCAAGTCGGAGTCTACACAATAATGTAACTATAAGAAATTGTACTATAACTATAAAGTTTAGTGAGCAGAAGTTTTTTTATAGCTCTTTAAAAAGAAAAAACATATATCAAGTCGTATATTCAATGTGTAAACAT
Organism: Drosophila putrida; assembly: GCA_037043535.1. Classification (NCBI taxonomy): domain Eukaryota; kingdom Metazoa; phylum Arthropoda; class Insecta; order Diptera; family Drosophilidae; genus Drosophila; species Drosophila putrida. Next base: position 42,578 of record JBAMBI010000187.1, read on the forward strand.
ACTCTTAATTCTACAACTTTTACTATTCAATATTTTAAAAAACATGCATTTTTTATGCACAGTAAATGTATTAATTGAGAGATGTCTTTGAATTTCCAAAAGAAAAAGACTTTGAGAAATAATAATAATAGGAGAACTTAAGTACTTTAATATAGTTAAGAATTTATCTTTATTATTGACTCTATCATTTAAGTTAAGTAAAATTTCTTATAGTCACTTTTTACTCTACAGCTTAATTTAAGACAAAATTCTTTTAAAATTAAATTCTAATTAGCAAGGTCAGCAGAAAATATACAATGTATGTATTATAGTTATTTATGTAGACTAGTTACTACTTGAACTACATTCATATGTACATACATAATGTATAGTAGTATGTACATATAAATCTAGATCAAGTAGTAACTAGTCTACATAATTATTATTTATGACAAAATCTGTACAATTAAAAGTATTCTAAATACCTTAATTGCTAGATAAAACAGAGGCAGTAGTTTAGGTTTTAAGATCATCGTGTAAATGTCTTTAACTGACTTTTTGTAGCTGTCAAGACAAATCTACCTGTGATCTAATCTTAGTAACTGTCCTAGATCTATGCCTAAAGATTCCTCCATTAGCTGATGGCACTCAAATTAGCATGGTCAGTAATAAAAAAGAGAAGAAGAATTTGTTTTTTTTTGAGGTGGCCCGCTGACCAGTTCCATTTGTTAGCGCATTTCAAATTCAATTTATTGTTGTCTTATCTCATGTACATCGCAAAAACGACAAAAGCGACAAAAAAATAAAAATGAAAAGCTACAAAAATATATATATGAGAAGAAGAAGAAGAAGAAGAAAACGACAGTAACTAAAAAGTGGAGGCGCTTTGATGAGCTGCCGCCAGTTGCCGTCAACGTCAGAGCAACTGACACTGACACAGACACAACTTCAACTTCAACTCCAACTTCAGTTTCAACTTTAGCTTTAGGCTTTAGTTTTTAGCCATGTCCATATCCACAGTTACAGATCCGTCCGATTCTCTGTCTTCGTCTCCGTCTCCGTCTCAGTCGGTTGGCTTTCGCAATGGTTTGTGACTTTTTCAACAATTTGGGTTTTCGCACGTAAGCGTCGAGAATTGTTTTTATGGCCACACAAAAGTCGCGCTTATCGTCACACGGCAATCAGTTTTTTGTTTGTTTGTTAAGTTTTGGCGACAGACAGACAGACAGACAGTCAGACAGATAGACAGACAGGTGTGGATGATTCTTTTTGGGCTTACCTGCAGCTCAGCCTCCAGCTGAATGGTATCCCCAGCTAGATTTGGTAATGCGGTCATATTATAGCCAAGTCCCTGGCAGGCGGATACTGCAATCCGTTGGCATTGTAATCCATTCGTGTTGCCAACATTGTTATTGCCAACACTGTTGCCGCTGCACTGCATCACTACAGAGCTGGCGGCTAACACCAGCAACAGCACGCGACTTGCAACTGCAACTGCAACTGTTGCATGCATCTTGCAAACAATGTAATGCAGTCAATGATTTTGAAGACTCCTTTGCCTTTGCCACAATGGGCCAGGTTCGGGTTCGGGTTCAGGATCGGGATCGATGTTGATATTGGGGAATCAGGGTCAGGGTCAGATTGGCCTCATTCTGTTAACGTAAATGTTCTTTACTCGCAATATGTGTTTTTTTGTTTGTTTAACTTTTCCCGATTGTTTTCACTGCACACACGAGCACGTGAAAAAAAAATGTATTGTAATTTACAAATGCTAAAACAAAACACATGCACAACACGCACACACACGACTTACGATTATTCACTAAATTATTTAATACATTTACGAAATAAGTTGCCGCTCGTTCAATTTGTATTATTATTATTTCAACTGCGACTGCAACGCATCCACACTCAACGAAGTATTTTCATGGACTGAACGAACTTCACAAACGAATTTTAACTCTGCGCTGCTGCAGAGCAAAACGAGCGCCAAACAAAAAGAGAGGGAGAGAGTTTAGCAGAGTCTGTTAACAGAATTGCAGTTAACAGTTTATGTTAAGCGAAGAACTGTCGAACCAGTGCTGTCAATTCAGATATTGTGCAGAGAGGGAGAGAGTTTATCAGAGTCTGTTAACAGATTTCAGTTAACAGTTTATGTTAAGCGAAGAACAGTCGAACCAGTGCTGTCAATTCAGATATTGTGCAGAGAGGGAGAGAGTTTGGCAGAGTCTGTTAACAGAATTGCAGTTAACACCTTATGTTAAGCGAAGAACAGTCGAACCAGTGCTGTCAATTCAGATATTTTGCAGTCTATTCTTTTGTAGTTTATTTTTAAATTTAACGTTTATTGTTATGTATTTTCTTTTAGCTTTTTTTGATTCTGAGAAGATGGCAGCACTGAGAACAGGAGAGAGAGAGAGCGCAAAAGAGTGTTTTATTTAGAGCTGTAAAAGTGTGCTGCAAGTTGAATGTGTTTCTTCTTTCAGGTGAGTGATGCGCAAATTACATTATAGCTTAATGTTAATATCCATAATTAAGACAAAACATAATGTTAACATTAACAGTGGCATGTCAATGAGTTCAAATTAAATCAGCATTAATAGAAAATTCAACAATTTATGCAATAAATATGCAAATTATGTAGCATTAATATTGTATTATTACAACAATTTATACTTGTAATAATAGTGAATTAAGAGATTTTCTTATTGTGCATTTATTACGCTTATCTTGCAACTTGCAACAATGCCGATCTCCGATCAGTGGAGCCATAGATCGTTTTTTGGGGTAAGTTGACCCACCTGCGGGTTGTAACTTGCAACATGCAACAGAGGCAGGTGAATAGCCAACACAACGTAGCAATCAAGCGCCTTTCGACTTGATCATCTACAATCATTAGTCAGTGTGTGTGTGGTTGCCTGTGTGTGTTTCTGCATACACAGAAAAAAAAACTCTGAGATCTTCGGTCATGCCTAAACTTTTCTAATAAAAATGATAATATAATGTATTTTTAGAGTCAAAAATATATTAGTAAAAAATTACAGAAATTATACAATTTTAATAGGAAGAATTAGAAGTAAAATATTAAAAAAAATCCAATTAATTAATAATTATTACGTAAAATTATAATTTGAAATCTGCAGCTCAGACTGGTTTTTTTTGCAGTGTAGCCAATCACTCCTTTATGTTTCAGGGGAATGGGAAATTTGATCGCACACACGACGATCAGCGACCACAGCAACAACGACATCAAACAAAACTGAAAGGTGGCCCCCCTTGCAACGTAAGGTGGCAGGAAAAGGGCGGTCTCCAATGTCGCTGGTCGCGTGGGCGCGGCAACGGGCAACGGGGGCACTTACAATTGAACACCGCGACCGCTGCTTGCAACAGCAGCAACAACAAAAACAACAACAGCAACATCGACAGTGGCGGCAATCTTTGATGTGCGCTTTGATTTCCGGCAGCGAGATAAGATTTTTTTTTTCTTTTACCCTGCTGCTGTTCTTGCCCCCTTGTGGCACTCTCTCTGCCCCTTTGGATATTGAGAGAGGGGAGGGGAGGAGAGGGTAGGGGGGCATCGCAAATCAAAACGAATTGCAGCAAATTTTGCGGCATGGCACGGTGCATCAAACGCAGTTGGGCGAAGCGTAGCGAGATTTTTATCGTTGTAACTCAAAAGGAGGCGTTGCACATGGCTGGCAATGATTGGTGGCAAGATGAGGGGAGTAATGAAGAGGAAGGTGGCAAGCTCAATGCCATTGCCAATGCCAATGTGTTGCACATAGAAAATGGGGAAATGTAATCGATGCTTGCAACACACCTGTTTTTTTTTTGAGTTTTTGTGGCAAGTACGCTCAATTGAGGCACACTTCCGATAGATGAGTTCAAACTGAGACTGCGAGTGAGCCTAAAACCACTTTCAGTGATCTTTCAATTGTCATCAAAGTCTAATACCCATGTAAGCCCCCCTTCCCCCTTCGTCTGTTCTACCTCATCATCAATGATTCCCATTCCCATTTCTAGAGGCCAAACACTCATGGGTATATGGAATGAATGTACTCGCAGTTCCATTGTTTGTTTGTTGATTTTCGTTTCGAAATCTGCCAGTTGTTTGAACTACGTTCGGGGCGTACGTAAAAATATCATCAAAGAGATCTCTACGCATCTGGACTAAAGGAGTCGTGGTGGAGGAAGGGGGAAGGGGCATGCGACGATGTGGCAGCAACTGCGGCTACCCTATAATAGCTAATGTAAGCACTTACACTTGCCCTCCTCGGCTTGATCTTTTGTTTACACAATATGCTCGTCACATTCCCCTTCTCTCTCCTCCTTCTGTTTCTCTATCTCTCTCTCTCTCTCTCTCTGTAGCGTTTTCCTTAAGTGCCACTGCTGGACTCGGCCAGCACCTACATCTAGAGAGGCTTCTCAATTTTGAGCATCACTTTGCATTGTCTTCAACTTCAGAGTTTTTGAGCCTCAGGCCAAAAAATCATACAATTTGGTTCCCCATCAGCTCTACAACAACAATAACGCTTTAGATTACGAGCACTTCAAATACTTCTCTTTTCTTCTTCTATTTTTAATCTCTTTGAATACATAGGGTATATTAGGCATATACTGCCGTATTATAAGTAGATGGCTCAAACTGGTTTATGACTTCATTTTCTAATTGGAAACGTTTTTAGTTTGATTTCTGAACTTTATTAAAAATTATTTTAGATTTTTCTGTAAGTTACCATACTTGAATTGATATTATAGTAATAGAGTAGTATCACTTTAACTTCTCTGATATATTCTTTATATTATTAATTATCTTTCAAAAATTAGCTAATTTCAAATAAAAAATTCTTGAAATTGTTTAGAATTTGAATTTTTCCGCTTTTATTTTTAATTAAAACGAGTTGTAAATACATTAAGAATATAATAAATATATAATATACATAAATTAAGAATTAAGAATGTTAAGAATAAAGTCTAATTCATGTAAAGTTTATTAAAGATATATTTACTTTTATAAGCTAGTTTATTTGTTGATATTTGAATTTTAAATTTAATGTTTCTGTTAATTTTTTCAATTCAATTTCAAATATATTTATATTATTATATGTTATATTATTATTATATTATTATATTTATATATATATTTAATCTTGAAATTGGTTTCTACTCTGATCTGATAACTCAAATAATTCTTTATTGAGAACTAACTATCAACAAAGCACTGCAATTGTAAATAAGAACAAACGATATAGTAAAGTAGTTTTCTCCGTTATCTTTTGAAATATGAACTGTGATCTGTGCGATCTGTGACTGTGACTGTTACTCTGACTGTGACTGTGACTGCAACGCTTTGACGGCTATTAAATCAGCGTATGAATCTTCAAAGAGTCCGCACTGTCACCAGATGCTAACACACAACTGCAGGTTGACTCTTCCCCTCTGCCCCTCAGGCACCGCCTACTTCTACCCCTCATCTATCCCTCTTCTACCCCTTCGGCTACATTTCAATCTCAAGTGGGCACTGCAACAATGTTTGCCCGCTGCTGTCAACAGGATCGTCTCTTTGCATCTTAACATCTGCGACACCGTCACCATCTCCATCTCCATTTCCATCTCCATTTCCATCTTTATGTTCGTCTTCATCTTCATCAACGTCTTTCCTTCGTGTTTTATTTGTATTTGTCGTTTGTTTTTCTCAAGTTTTGCGGCTTTCGGATAGTTTGCCTCTTGATTTGTTTGCGCTTTTCCAACAACCATTTCACATGCAGTTTTTCACCAGCATTTTCCAGTCAGTCGGTTTCAATACCAATTCCAAGTCCGAGCTGGAGTCCCGCTCTCAGGCTCTGTGTTCCACAAAAGCTGATGATGTTGACAATCCATAGATGAAGCACTCCCTTTCTTAAGACGGCGCCGTTTGCTGTTTGTTTGCCATTCGCTGATTTCTTGCTTATCTCTTCTGATATACCCTTACAAAGGATATTAACATTAGCTCGGGTGATCAGTTAAATATCTGATACAGTTAACTGAGACTCTAACTAAAAGCTAAAAGCTACCCCTAGTATACATATTAGAAACTCTAAATAAAATATGAGTTCTGTATTTACTTTCCCTCACTTATGGGAATAAATATAGCCCAGTAGCTTAGACTTCTACAAGATGATGATCAAGACTTTATACAAAGAGTATTTAATCTTCGATAATTGAGAGATAACTGTTCTCTGGCGTTTTTTATTTTCGCTTGCAAAGAGTTGTCTGTTGTGTGCCATTAACTAGTTTTCTGGTCGGCTGAGTTCAAAAGCGCTTATTAATCTCTGGTACTTGTGTTTAGTGCTTTTAAATACGTTTTGAGTACTTTATTTTAGTAGTATGCTTGATGTTTTACCGACCGCTGCAAGTCACGATGTTTGCTCTTTGCTCTCGTCGATCAACCAACTGGCAACTCGGCAACTTGGCAACATGGAAACTTGGCAACGGCCATCCCATGCTATCGATATAACTGATTCCGACTTGGCTCCGTCTCTGTCTCTGCCTCCGTCTCTGCCTCTGTCAATGTTTACCTTGGCCAGAACGGACAATGGGACTGTCAGTTGTTTTCTTTGGTTCGCCCCCAAACTGGCGCCCGTTTGTAACTTAATATGTTTTTTTACATTTTGGGGCGGGGACGGGGGCCCTAAGAGAGGGGGTGTTGTAGAGTAGCAAGTTGGTTGAAGCCATAGAATTAATGCGATAATTACAATGCAAGAATCATTTCAAAGTCCCGTCGGACTGGACTCGACTGTCAAGGAGGCAGCGTGTGAATTACCTTTAGCAGCGTCAAGTCAAAAGAACCAGCAACTTTACAACAATGGACATTGCGGCATCTAAAGTTACACCTGAACCACTTGGGCATACTTCATAGCAATGCGAATTACAAGGGGCGGGGGGAGTGGAATTAGAATGGCGCAAGAATCACAAAGGAAAAGTTTCGTTGTTGTCGGTTGTAGTTGCCACACGTAGTTGCAAACAAATGTGTTGTTGTTGTATGTTGGCTACATGTCTGGCTACATCATGATCTAGTGTACCAACAGTCCTAACAGTGTCTTACAAAAGCATGCACACAGCACATTTAATATACATAATTATAATCATGCCAAAATCTACAAAAAATCTGTATTGTAACAAGCTTTTAAATGATTTTAGAACACCAAACATTTGATATTAATCCTTGGCAATATGTATGTCAATAATTACATGCAGCACTGTACTTCTACTGGGTTGTTTCTTTAGTTACACAAACGCCTGCCGCATAATTTTGCCATTTAAAAAGCACTCGGCCTGACAAATTGCGGCATTAACTTTGCTTTCCTTCGAAGCATTTTAAATAGAATCTTTGAGGCAGGTATACCCGAATTATACAAAAGATGAAACTATTTTGTGTTTGACATAAGCTTAAGCTGTATTTAATGTAAAGAAAATGACAATTTCAAGTTTAAGAGTCTCTGGGATACAGGTAACATTGAAACATGACAGAAGTTGCATGCTTCAACACTCAAAAAGAGGGGCCATATTAAAATGGTACAGAATACATATTTATAGTAGTAAAGAAACATAACTTACCCTTTAATAATAGATTTACAAAGAATTTTCACAAATTACTTCACTTCACTGTGATCAGCAATCAACAAGAGCTGACTTCATTTTTAAACACCAAACAAAAACAAAAAAAAACTATAGCCTGACTTAAGCTGCGGGCTACAACACACACACTTCATAAACGAATTTAAAATTCTGAACGCAGGCAATTAAAACGAAAATAAGCAAGTGAACATATAAACATACACGCATACATATGTATCATTGCGTTAATGAGAGCGCGGGAGTTAAAACGAGCAACAACAACGATCACTAGGAGAGCGCACACAAAGAAAGACGCAAACATTCGCAATGCGTAGGAAGGAGCGGGACAGCGTTAGATAAAATGGCGCCGAAGAGAGCAAAGCGGGGCTCCTCTGGCAGCAATGCAAAAACGAAGCACTTGCAAATATTAAAAATTAAATTTAACAAACTAACGCTGTTTATTTTAGTAACTTTTATATGCATAAAGTGCACAAAACTTTGCTCGACTGTTTTACACACGATTTAAGCCAATTAGACCGATCAAATTACGATTTTCAATAAAAAACCCGGAGCAACTAGATAAGGCGAGGTTAAGAAACCCGATAAGCGATTAGAACTAAATGATAGACGATTATAATCGATAATTATTGACGTAGCAAAACTGCAAACTAACCTAAACTAACTATACTGGTTACATTAGTAGCAAGTTGAATACAGATCTCGGCAAGGGTATTAAATCTTTGGTGTGCCAAATATAGCCCTTTGTATTTTTAATAGATTTCTATATCTAAAAGCTAATATACATAGGTATTACTTTCATAGAGCAGATGCAAAATAAACCACTTAAAAATTCAATTCACTTGTGCAGTTTTTAAGGATTTTTTTGAAGTCTTTATTTGCTTGAAGGGGGGCCACAAGTTCCGCTTGAAGTTCTCAATTGGCCGTATCGCATAATAGAAGCAATTGAAATTGATACGGCAGGCAGACAGTTGTGGCAGGTAACGGAGCCTGGCGCTTGCCACGATATCACAGGATATGCCAAACAACAACAACAACAAAGGCCACTCAGCTCGAAATGGAAAGGCAGACAATAAAACCATTTAAATAATAAAAATTAAATATAAAAAAGCGAACGATCATATAAAAAAATAGTATGACAATCAAAAGAAAACCACAAAATAAAAAATGAAAAAGAATAAAAAAAACAAGTATTCGCATGGACATTTGTCTAGACTCTAGAGTATGCTTTGGGATTTGCCTGATCTGAGACTGGTTCGGGTATCAAACGAGGGCGCGCCAAATATAATTTGCCATATCCTGCGTGCAAAATTGAGAAACTGAAAAGAATTGATGAAATTGTGTAGTTTCCAGCCAACGAATAGCAGATTCACTTTCTGTTCTCTATAGACTCGTAGATTAAACAATACATGAGTGATAATATATTGTCAACTTTAAGGTCAACGAATTGTAAAGAGTCTTTTCTTTTTCCCACTTGAAAAGTAAACTTTAAATTTCAAAAAACATATTCTAAATTAATTAACACATAATATTTCCCTCCTCTTATACTCTTTATTTTGATAAGTAAAAGGTCTTCAAAAATATACCATTTTAAACACGGAAATTATTTGGAACAATTATTAAATATTGTTTGCTTTTTAGACTGAAATTTGGAATTTCTTTGTGCTTGCTGTTTTGTGTGGCACAGTTAATAAACTCTGCTTGCAGGGTATATAGGCAGCTCATCATCAGAGGCGGTCGCGGCAAAAGATCAAAGACATTGGGGTGCTAATAAAGTTGCCAGCGCAATGGCGCAGCGTTTTAAATGTTGTTGTTGCTGTTGTTGTTGTAGGAGTTGTTGTTGCTGTTATTGTAATAGTTGTTGTTGTTGTTGTTGTTGCTGCTGCTATTGTTGTTTGCTGCGGGAGCGCCCTGTGTAGGTGCTAATTTAGCGATCCACCGCACAAGCCTCAAGGGAAGAGACTGAAGTCGAGTAAGATGAGGAAGATGGCCCAAAGGGCGCTGTAGGAGAGGAAAGAAGAGAGTGTAGAACGCTGAAAGGAGGAGGGAGAGGGGGAGCACAAGGATTTGCATTTTCAAAAGAAATAAACTTCAGATAAGAAACTAAATGTCAAAATTATCTACACACATGAATTGAACGCATTAAAAGAAGGATGCCGAGGGTCGTTCCATGTGTGGCAATGGGATGAGTTTGACTGGTTCGCATCTTCAACCAAAGTGCAAATATGTGTAGGCAAAACAGGCAACAACAACACAAGCAACAACAACAACAGCCATAACCACAACAACACGGTTGAGTGAATCGCCTTACCTCGAGATGCCAAAGTGCATCAGGCAGTAAAATGCAGAAAATTGAAACAGGCTTTTTAATGAAATGAAAGCGCCGCAAAGTCGCGACTGCAACAGAGACAGAAAGAGAGTGAAAGAGAGAGGAGGGTGCCTCCACTCTGCCACTCCCCTTGTGGCACTGTTGCCTGTGGCAGGTAACGAATCAGAAGGCAAAAAAGGAGAACACAAAGAGTCAATTAATTAGTAGATGGAGCCATGATTATCGCTATATTAACATTGCAGTGAGCAGCGTGCAGCGAGCAGAGGCCAAAGACTTGCCACAAATTGTGGCAGGCAGGGCACAACTGCCGTCTGCCATTTACTTAAGATAAGACGCACGTGTGGCACCAACAACAACAAAAAGGGGCAGCTGGCAAGATTAAACTCCGCTTGGAGCTCGATGCTGGGGCGGCGTTCATTAAATGATAACAACGGGCAACGAGCAACGGGCAACAGGCGACGGCAACTGCCACATACAATTCTTGCAACACACACTGAGTGAGTGATAAGCGCTGTTAGTTCGCTTTGTGCTGCCGCAACCAAAGAAAAATGAACAACAACAAATTTAAAGGTGGCACAGGTAGAAAGCAACAACAGCAGCTTCACTTATTTATTGAAATTGTGGCCAGCACACAACTTAAATTCATTTGAAGGGGCATAAAGAACATAAATCCGACTCGGCGTGGCAAGAAATTGAAGCTGAAGAGCCGCACTTGCAGCTTGGCCACTTGCAACATACTGTTCAAAGCCTTTTTGCTGCGTCATTTCCAGGAATTGTGGCTCATAAGCCCCAACCTCAACCTGATGTTGCAGCCACATTGTGGGTGCCACCCAGACGATGATGCTAGTTGTAAGGGCCATGAGAGAGATATATCATAAATCTGTAACTATATCTTTGCCATAATCCATATCTATATCGATATCTATACCTATATCTATACCCATATCTATATCCATATCCATATTTATATCTATATATTTATATCAATATCTATATCTAACATATGTCTATATATCTATATCTACAAGCATATATCTATATATGTATGTATGCCTATATCTGCATCTGCATCTGTAACTGCATCTCATGGGGTTGCATGTCGTCGACTGTGGGCCAACAGAAGCTGTAAATGGAATATGATTTAAATACACGCAATCCTTGCGGCGCCACAGCGGGGTATCTGATGTTGCATATGCAGCTTAATTTATTGCGCAATTTGGCCAAGAACAACAGCAAAACTAAAAGTCAAGCAAGAGGCACGAATAAAAGCACAGTTGGGCAACGCACCTCAGATACTCTATATTTACTTCAGTCAATCGAAGCATTAATTATACATGACTTCTGATTACATAAGAGTATTTCATAGCTTTATAATTACCATTTTGTATTATGTACATTAAAATCAACATACCATAGAATTTCCTCTTTTTGTTAGTAACATATTGCATGGCAGGCACATCATACCCACCGCTAGGGTATACAATCAAGAGAAATTATCTACATGGGGCATGAAAGCAAACAGATTTAGCCAGTTCGCCAATTGAAAATGAGTTTTAATTGTGAAAATGATCAAGTGATATTTCATTGCCACTGCGGATCTGCAACTTGCAACTACGATAAAGGATATTCAAATATGAACAAATATAGAAACAGTAAGAAGTCTTAGAAAATTATAAATAAATAGATGATAAATAAGAAAACTGGTATAATAGAAATAGTTCTAGTGTAAGATACTCTGTTGTAAAAATTTAAACAATTCTCTGATACTGATGGACTAGAAGTTACTGCTTTTATCTAGTGTTTAATCTTGACTTTAACCATTATTGTCTGCATTATCTAGCTAAATTGAGTGCTCTAGAGTCTAGACAAATGGACGGTACTGTAGCCTGTCTGAATGCCTCTGGTTGCCTGCAATGTAAGTGCTTAAGTCATAAAACTGAAGAATGCTAATGAGTCACACAACACAAAAACCGTAAACCACTAAATTGGCCTGCTAATTACACAATCAACTGGAAGGTGAATCTAAAAAGTGCTATAAAAAGAGCCTAGTTAATCAGGCAATCAACTGAGGCTTATGCCTGAAAGATCTCCTCTCAATGTCATTGTTATATAGAAATTGATGGGGGCTATAACAAACTGACTAATTGGATTCCAGATTTCTTACAAAAAAACTATCTGAAATTTCTGACAGGAAAATTAAGAGAACGGTCTTTGGGAATCTTTGCAACAAAAGTTGCAAAGTTTCTACAGTTTCTAAAAATTATAGCCAACGATTTGAAAAAGTAAAAAATTATTAAAACAATAAATTATGTCTGTTCCTCTATTAGTCAAGGCTATAAAATATGTTTGATATTTTTATATTTCATTAATATACTAATTACAACATATTTCCTGGGTTCCTGGTTCTTAAAACTAGATCTTGACTTGTATTCAAATTTATATGCCAAAATGTTACATTTCTATTCAATTATAATTAATTTTTGGCGACTTTATTTGGTTGTCATTAAATAAATTAATATATAATTATACAGCACTTTGTCATTGCAGTCACTCAGAAGACATGTCAGAAATCCCAGCAACGCAGAAGAAGAGAAGAAGTAAAGCCTCCAAAGATTCCGAATCCGAGTTCCCAGATGTCTTTATGAAGGCCTGAGGTAGAACAAGAGAAAGAAAGAATTAACTTAAATTTCACATTATTTAATTAATAAGTCATTTTTTTTATTTGTAAGGCAAATCATTGTAGATACCAGAAAGGGAAACTGCTTATAAGTTTATTTTATAAAATTAATCAGACGTCACTTGATATATTCTAATAGATATAGATGTAAATCAACCTCTTAGCTAGTTATAGACTAGTCATATACATATACTTACTTAACTGATAGCATTTATAGATGGCACTGTGAGGACCAGCAATCATTTCGTTTTGGCTTAATAAAAATATCAGAGCAGCCCTCAAACAAACAGTAATAAAGCTGTGGGCCCAGGGCAAATGAGTTTAGGCCTGGTCCACAGGTAGACTCATGCTCTGACGGGAAGTGCGGAAGGAAGAATGTGGGACAGAGAAATACACGTAACAATACAGAGAATACAAAAAGAAAAAAAAGAATGGAATACTAAACTGCGCTTTGCATGCACATAATGAAGATGATGATGCGACTGAGAGCAAGATACATACATACATATGTATGTATGTATATATGTATGTATAAAAATACATACATCTAGAGGGGGAGCAAAAGGTAGAGTGTAGAACAGAGGAAAGAGAAACGGCAGCCGTCGTCCAGGAATCGATTTACGTCTTCTGCGAAATATTCATTACAGCAAATTTGTACTGGGAAGCGTAAAGGGATGGGGATGGGGACTGGGACTCGGTCTGGGATTGGGATTGAAACAGGCATTGAACATCTCTGTTCTTCGTCTTTCTTGAGGCTGCCATGACTTGCTGTGTCCAATGCGGGCAACATTTTCTTTAGCTTTTTATGCGAAATTATCTTTGATGTTATTATGCATTATGAGACTTTAATATGCACAGTTCCTGCATCTTCTGGCATTTAATTTGAGCTACTGCTGCTGCTGCTACTTCTGATCCATGTGGTACAGGTGGGTAAAATAGGGAAGGGGGAAGGGGGAATATTTGTACAGAGCGTTAATGGGCAATTATGAACCCGAGGACACAAAAACCTCCACAGGAATTTTCATCTAAAGAAAAACTAAAACTGGCTATCTCTTTTATCTAAATGATCATCATGATGATAATAATGTTGACGACTCAATTCAAACGAATATAGCTGACGCAAGACAGGAAGAGAGAGAGAGAGAGGAAGAGAGACAGGAAAGCAAAAGAGATAGCAAGCAGATGAGTCCCATCTACAGAGTATCAGCAAACGAAGCCCATATCAAAATTGAATGCACGTTTATTTTTCCTACATCTCTTTTCTCTCTATCTCTTTCCCTCTATTTTAATCTTCACTTGTTCTGTCTCTTTTTGTCTGTCTCCCTTTTATTTTTTGCAGTTGCTGCTGCCGCATGAAATATTGCCCGAAAGGCGGTACAATTTTGATGCATTTACAACATTCAGGGTGTTGGTAATTATAGGGAGTTTATGTCTGGAAGTTTCCTTTATAATGGGCTTTTTATTTTCATGTTTCTTTTTGTTGTTTTTTTTTTTTAATTTCTTGCTGTTGTCTTCTTTGTCCTTGTCCATCGCGCACTATTTTGATACAATATCGTTAAAGGTATTTTCTTCCAAATATTTGTTCCTTAAAAACGAAGTGCTGACACCAAAGCTGGATGTAGATAGGCAGTCTTGCTTTTTTTGGTTACTTGCTTTGCTTTGCTCACTGTCGAAGATTTAAGAATGTCCTTCTGAGCTGACTTGGTAGCTGGATTTTTAGAGACAATCTTGTTTCCTCCAGTTGCTTGTTTGTTTTTAATCACTTTCGAAGATCCAAGAACTTTCTTTTGGGCTAACTTGGTAGCTAGATTTTGACAGACAATCTTGCATTTTTTGGTTACTTGCTTTGGTTTGCTTACTGTCGAAGATTTAAGAATGTCCTTCTGAGCTGACTTGGTAGCTGGTTTTTGAGAGACATTCTTGTTTCCTCCAGTTGCTTGAGTTTCTTTAGTCACTTTCGAAGATCCAAGAACTTTCTTTTGGGCTAACTTGGTAGCTAGATTTTGACAGACAATCTTGTTTCCTTCCTTCTCTTTAGTCTCTGTTGATGACTTCGAAGACTCCTTTTGAGCTGACTTCGTAGCTGGTTTTTGAGAGACAATCTTGTTTCCTCCAGTTGCTTGAGTTTCTTTAGTCACTTTCGAAGATCCAAGAACTTTCTTTTGGGCTAACTTGGTAGCTAGATTTTGACAGACAATCTTGCATTTTTTGGTTACTTGCTTTGGTTTGCTCACTGTCGAAGATTTAAGAATATCCTTCTGAGCTGACTTGGTAGCTGGTTTTTGAGAAACAATCTTGCATTTTTTGGTTACTTGCTTTGGTTTGCTCACAGTCGAAGATTTAAGAATATCCTTCTGAGCTGACTTGGTAGCTGGTTTTTGAGAGACAATCTTGTTTCCTTCCTTTTCTTTAGTCTCTGTCGAAGACTCCTTTTGAGCTGACTCCGTAGCTGGGTTTTGAGAGACATTCTTCTTTCCTCCAGTTACTTCCTTGTCTTTAGTCACTTTCAAAGATGCAAGAAATTTCCTTAATTGAAAGATAATTTTTTTCCTCCCAGTTGCTTTCTTTGCTTTAGTCACTTTCGAAGATTTAAGAATATCCTTTTGGGCTGACTTCGTAGCTGGATTTTGACAGGCAATCTTGCGTTTTTTGGTTACATCCTTCTCTTTAGTCAATGTTAAAGATCCAAGAATTTTCTTTTGGGCTGACTTCGTAGCTAGATTTTGAAAGACACGCTTCATTGTCGAAGATACACGAGTTTCTGTTAGGCCGGATACTACCACATATCCAGCTGTCGTTTTGACCAATTCAGTCGGAACTTTCTCCGCTTGGGATACTGAAACATATCCAGCACTGGTTTTAATTCGTTTAATCCGCGACACAGGAGATTCCATGCGCCGCTTAAGAGTCTGCTTGGTGGTCAGTTGATGTTTAACATACTTCTTAAGTTTGGTGGGCGGTAGAATCTTTAGTTCGCAAGTTGACTTAGTAGGTGTCTTAGTATCCTTTTTGGTTACCTTGGGCGTCTTTTTTGGGATCATTTTTTTCTTATAGAATGATCCCATTTTGAAGTTTGTTGCCTCTGGCCTTTTTGCTACAATTCAACCAAAACGTCAAAGTTTGCGAAAACTGAAACAAAAAATGATAGCAAACAATACACAAAATCTAATTGAAATACCAGAAAATATTTCATACCAATGCAGATAATTGCCGGTTCTTCCTTGTTTTGTCGAAATTCAGCAAATTTTATAAAACGTAAAGTTTTCCAATTTAACTCGCTTAATTTTAGAAATGACACGACATTAAAAGCAGCGTTGCATACTCTGAAATTGTCCGACCATCAAACTGAAACAAATATTATGGCAAACAATACACAAAATATAATTGACATAACCCAAAATACTTCATACCAATGCAGATAATTGCCGTTGTTTTCTAGTTTTGTCGAAAATGCAGAAAATTTATAAGACACAAAGTTTTCCAATTTCGCACGCTTAGTTTTAATAACGGCAAGACATTAAAGCAGCGTTGCATACCAAGCAATTGTCCGACCTCCACAATGAAGAAAATATCGATATGTGTGCCAATTTTCTTAAAAACTATCGATATATCACAGTATATTGCCTGAAGGTGGCAACAATTCATCGACTCATCGCAGTCTCGATTGTTTTCTTTAACATATTAAAACTGTGAATGCGAAACACGCAACTAGCTCACGTTTTTTTTTTGTTGTTTAACAACTAGTGTTGTATACGAAGTGGTTTGGCGCAAATCTGTATATAAGCGCTATATAAATTAATGTGCTACGCATATTGTAATATCTGAAATCAAGGTAATGCAACAATAAACAGTTCAACGATTATGATGAGTGTGCAAAATTCTTTTGCAGCAACCGGACTAAATATCAGAAACATACTAATGCCACTTCTGTCTGTCTGTCTGTGAGTAAGTGAGTGAGTGCAAGCAACTGTGTGTGGTGTGTGTGTGTGTGGACTTGTATATATTGTCAAAAATTGGGTTGAGTGTCCCCCGTGATTCCCAATGTGGTGATGTTTCTCCATGGGGCAGCTGCATTGTTGCGTGGCTCGAAGAAGAAGGTGGAGAGACAGCACACAAACACAAAGACAAATGTTACAAGCAAGCACAACAATGCTACTATTAGTACATACCCAATATGGCAGCACATGAACTTAAACTTAACCTCAAAGAAGCAATGATGTTCAAATTTCACGGGTTGTCGACGTCGCGACGTCTGTCAAAAGACTTGACCCTAAAATAACTATATATATATATATATATAGTCTCCAGACCCTACCCTCTATTCCGTAACACCCTCTACCAATTCATCAACCTTTGTTAACCGTTTACGTGTTTGGGGCCAGAAACAACAACAACAACAACACAAACAAAAATAAATATGTGCAAAAATCAAAAAATAGATAAAGTTCAAAAGTTGACTGATATTTATAGTGCTTAACCAAAGAATATTAATAGTTTACTTATAATAGAATATGAATTTAAGTAGATTCAATTATTTAATATGATAATAATAAAAATTGTAAAATTTTTGTATTTGATTTATCCTCATGTTATTGGGATATACATATATTTCTGTTGTAGTTTAGTGTGTTATACCCCATAATTAGAATTATAGAGTATGTGACGTGAAAAACAAAGGCAGCTGTCATTGTCAAATCAAGTTTTCAATCTATCTATACAAAAATCCATATCAAAAACTGTAATCAGTCAACGAACACATTACAGACAAAGACAAAGTTTCAAGTACATATGTATTACATTAAGAATTCGTGGAGAATAATTGAAAAGCAAGTAGACAAACAATAAATAAATAATTATTGTACTAATTTTCACTTTCTTTCCCATTTCCGTTACCGTTTCCACATTTCACAGTGCGGGCTTTACGGACGAGTTCACAGCCGCTGGGTCAGTTGAGGATTAGCAACAGCTACAGCGGCGCCATGGTTAAGAAGCGTCAAACCGACGCACATGAGGGCGATAGCTCGACGGATTCTGGCGAGGAAGACCTGATGAATGGACATGGTACTGGAGCAAATGGTACTGCACTTTGCCAGCATATTAAAAAGGCTGTGGATACGTCGCGATTGCGTCGTCATCTCAAGTCAACGGGCTTACTCTATGAGTGTGTGCAATGCCAGAAACTGAATGCCAACGATCCAGCTGGTGACACTGATAATACACTATGGCTCTGCCTCAACTGTGGCACACAGCTCTGTGGACGTGAACGCAACAAACATGCCTTGCAACATCATCAGGTAGGTTTGGTAGAATCTTTCCACCAAACTCCAATTAATCTCCAATGTTCTCTTGCAGACACCACACTCGGATTCACATGCTTTGGTCTTGAATACACGGTCCTTTAAAATCTGGTGCTATGATTGTGGCAGCGAGGTGAGCGCCAATTCACGCAAGAATCTCCTCGAGTGTGTGGAGCTGGTGAAGCGTTTGGCACAAAAGCCACCGGCAAATGTGGTTAATACCGAAACGGAACCACTAACCATCAATGACATTGAGTACAAAATCAAGTCAGCGGTGCAACAGCTTGGTCAACTGACACAGCAAACACAGCAAACAACTGCCAATGGTGATGGTAATGCAGCTATACCGTTGCCACCACCACCACCTCCTGCACCATCGGCACCAGCTGCATCCACAGCGGGTGCTGTGCCTGGCATGGCCAAGCGGGTGATGGATAGACGAACTACTGTCAATCTAACGAGGACTGTGTCCCAAATTCCTACAACTCCATCCAGCAATGAACTGGAGCGTTTACCGCGCGTCCGTGGCCTTACCAATTTGGGTAATACATGTTTCTTCAATGCCGTCATGCAGTGCCTGGCCCAGACGCCATTTTTACTCGACGTTCTCAAGGAACTCGGCGAACCAGGCGAACAGTAAGTTCCTCCCTTCCTCACTTAATCTCCCTCCCTCTCTACAATTTCCTATTTCCACTTTTAGGTTTGTGCTGCCTGGAGGCACCTTTAGCTTTAAGGATATGGGTGACATTGAGCTGCCCGTGATTAAGGGTTCACTTTCCTCGTGGGGTAATCTTACCTCGGCCCTGGCCAACGCCTTGGAGGAACTGCAATGCGGTGGCGGTGTCTTTAAACCGAGCAAACTCTTTGACAAGCTCTGCACAAAGTGTCCCCAGTTTACGGGTGGGGATCAACATGATGCCCATGAGTTGCTGCGTCAGCTGCTGGAGAGCGTACGCTCGGAGGACTTGAAGCGCTATCAGCGTGTCATATTGGAAAATCTGGGATACAAGCATCAGGATATCAATAGCGTGTCGGAGGAACTGCGCCAGAAATGTAAAATCTATGGCAATCAGGCTGCTGATCGTATACTTCGTCCAGAGCAAGTATTCCGTGGCTTTCTCGTATCGACACTGACCTGTCAGGATTGCTATAACATCTCGTCAAGGCATGAATACTTTCTGGACATGTCGCTGCCAGTGGCAGTGGAGAAACCACAGCCACCACAACGGCGCAAAACGAGTCCTGAGAACTCGCCAGTAGCTTCAACATCCAGCAGCAGCTGCAACACCATCCCCACCATAAATGCAAAGTTCACCAATGGCGAGACGGAGGTGCCGTTCTCGAAGCCAGCATTCTATTTGCACCCCGACGGACAGGATCCGTTGGGACCCTCCAAAGCGCAGGTGAAGAAGGATAAGGAACGGGAACGTAAGGCGAAACGTGCAGCAAAACATCAACGCACCAAGCAGGCACAAAAACTCTCGCTCAAACCGAATCTTAATGATGAGGCCAGTGCTGAAAGTGCTGGAGGTGCTGGTGCTGGTGGCGATGGTGGTGAGGCTGAGGTGGAGCAACAGTCGGAAGTGCAGGAGGAAGTGCAGTCACCAACTGCGGATAATAATGATATTGAAAAGACACGATCGGCTTGGGGCGAAGGACCGCGTGCAGACTCATGTTCCGGCAACACATCGGAGCATTCGGATGCCGATGTGGAGGACAATCTGGTTGAGGATACAGCAGCTGGTGCTGTTGTTACCAAATTCTATACGGACACCAATGGCAATGCACAGCCGCTGGGCGAGAAACGTGACGATACACCGGAGAATATGGACAAAGATTCACTGGAGGAGGACGAGAATGGTAAGAGTAAGAGTAAAAGGAGATTTACTTGTAATAATTGCAATCAATATTTCCAGACTCGGGCATAGCCACTAGTCCAGCGCCCACCACAACAACAACAACAACAGCTACCAACAATGCCAGCGCAACAACAACGACAACTTCAATTTCAGCCTCAGCCACAACAAACACCATTAACAATAACAATAATGCAGCCAGCCAAGTGGAGAAAGGTGGCAAGCAGGAGGAGCAGGAGGAGGAGGCTGAGGATAGCACAGCTGCCGTTTTGGTCAACGCTGGACTGAGCGAAGAGGGCGCCTCTCTAATCCGTCAGATCTCGACGGGACAGCTGCCAATTGAGCAGTTGAAACTGCAAATGGAACACTTGAAGTTGCACGATGACCAAAGCCAGCGGGTTCAGGGTTCCACAAGATCGAAACGTGTCCGTACCCAAAGTTGTTCCGACTGGAGCACCACAATTGCGCCACGTTATCAATGCGAGGCAAATGAATGTTCGGTGCAATCGTGTCTCAATAATTTCACAGCCGTCGAACTGATGACCGGACAGAATAAGGTCGGATGTGAGAGTTGTACACGTCGCATCAATGGCAATGATCCTCAGGCCAAGTCTGTGAATACGAATGCCACAAAACAGCTGCTCGTCTCAAGTCCACCGGCTGTTCTCATACTGCATCTAAAGAGATTCCAGCTGGGACCAAGATGCATGTTCCGCAAACTGACACGTCCTGTTAGCTACTCAACGATGCTGGACATTGCTGCCTTCTGTGGCTCCAAGGTGAAGAATTTACCCAACATTGATCGCAAACAGAAGAAACTATTGTATGCCTTGTATGGAGTTGTGGAGCATTCCGGCGGCTTATATGGTGGACACTATACCGCCTATGTGAAGGTGCGTCCCAAGCTAACGGCCGATGATAAACGTTGGAAATTTCTACCGCATGGCAGTAAAGCTGAACTCGATCAGGACGATGAATATGAGGAGCTGTTGGCCAAGGAAAAGTCACGTGAGATGCGCATGAATGCCATGGATGATAGTGATGATTTTACCAACTCGAGCAGCAATACATCTACCTCGGGCGAGACCTCAACTGATCAACTACCCAATGGCATTGGCGATGATGAAACTACTGCGGATCAACAGGGTGCAACAGGAGGAGCTGTCAATGGTGCTGAAACGGATGAGGCGGCCAATGTCCAGGCACCACCCGGCAAATGGTATTATGTATCTGATTCACGTGTCCAGGAGGTCAGCGAAGAGACAGCTCTCAAGGCACAGGCCTATCTGCTATTCTACGAGCGCATCTATTAGACCAGCACCTGGTCACACTGACAGCCAGCCAGCCATCATAGAGCGCGCGTTCCACTTTAGCTCATAATAGATTGTTATTATCAATAGTTTTTTTTTATACATTTTAGAAGGACCTCTTTTTGGTTGGTTTTCTTCATTATTTTATTTTTTTTAAATTGCTGTTTTTGTTATTCTTGAATTTTGCATTTGAAATTACAACGAAGAAGATGGACTGAAAACTAACACAGAACTGAGAAGACGGAATAGAAAAGCAAAGAAAGATAGATAGAGAGAGAGAGAAATAGAAAACGAGTAGAAATGCATTTGAAGACATAGAAGAGGGAAACACACATTTAAGGGCAGGGGAGGGATAAAACACACACACACACACACCCCTGTGCAATGTAGGGCAGCAGGTCAACACACATCCACACACACACACATACACCCGCACCCATGCTGAATACATTTCGCAGCTAAATTGTACAGTTAATGATTGACATGATTTTTTTATTGCTTTAAATTGTTCTTATATATAAATATAACAATTGTACATTTTTGATTAATTTTGTAAAATTTTAACTTGTTTTTTTGATCCAACAAACCATAAATGCAAATCAAAAGGAGAAAAACTATACATTATGGAAGTGAAGTATAAAGCAGGGATTCAAACTGAAATCGTAACCGTTAACCGATTGAAATTTGTAACCGTAACCAAATAGAAACTTTTATAACCGATTCCAAAACCGATAAACGGTAACCGAAAACTAAAAACCGACCGTAACTGAAACATTTATTCGTTTCGGTTTGAATCCCTGGTATAAAAAAATATTATTTATTCTATTATAACTATGCGAAATGTGGCAATTAACTAAGTATGTTAAACGAGAGAACGAAAGAAAGAAAGAAAGCATAAGAAGCGATAAATTAAAGCATGTTAAATGAAAGTTTTCAGATTTTTGTAAAGTTTATTAGATTTAAGTTAGTTGCATATAAACATTTAGTCTGTGGTCCAAAACAAATACGAAACAACATGAACAACATTGCCTCAAAGATGACAAGAAGTAAAAAGTAAAAGTAAAAAAAGATAAATATGTTACTTAAGCAGGAGGTAGACAAAAATGAACATAGACATTAGGCCGATTAATTACCATACGTGTTTCTGATCCTACAATGCGTTGTATAAAGTTTCGAACGTTTAATTTGTTCTACGATACATACACATATAGAAATATATATAAACAACCAATTGCTCGCTTCTGCCAATATGTTTAATTGTAATTCAATAAATATATACAACAAATATATATATATACAGACATACATATAAATAAATAGATATTAAATGAAATAGTTGTAAATGCATTATACATTATATATAATTATATATATTTACAATACAACTGCAAGGTAAACATTTCTAAAATTAGTTAATGGAGATTATTGCAACGAGATTTATACAACAACATTTAACGTCTAAATATACAACAACAACAAAACTAAATGGAAACAAAAAACAATATATAAACATATATACATATACATACATATATGTGTATTTATCTTATGACTTAGGTTATACAATTTGATTGAATTATAAATATATTATATAAAACAATAAAAACACAAGAATGTTTGTGACTGTAAATATTTACAACGAACTGTTGTCAGTCAATATAATCTGGTATATATGCTCCGAAAATTATCAACTGACTTTTGGGATTTCCAAAAAAGTGTAGCATTCTATTAGGTCGTGAATTGAAGTTGAGTTCTTTCGAATGTGGTATATTTTGAGGCTAGTAAGGTAGGTGAGTATATTATGTAGAATATCAGAAATAGTTGTAGATTGAATATTAATAAATTATATATTTAGTAAGCACATTTCTTTTCAAATTAAATCAAATCAAGCTGAAGTAGGTTAGCAATATTTTTAATTAATAATAAAATGATATACACGGAATTTATATTATTTTAGAGCATTTAAGAGCGAAAGAGATTGATATAGTTTTTAAAGCAATATTCCATATCGAACTTTTGCATACTAGTTATAAGAATTCAATAGTTTCAAAGAATGCGGTTGCTTTGGGTTTCAAGCGGGTTGAGATTAAACAAGATCTATTACTTATTCATGGAACAACAATATATGTATAGTACAAACAACGCAAATGCAGCTTATCAGCTATCAGGCAGCAGTTGAGATTCCCGTTTTCAATTCTCAAGTTCAAGTTGAAACAGTTGTTGGATGATCGCAAGATGAGAACGGCGACACTTGCACTATTCTATGTGGGATTGTTATGGGTCAGCTCATCATCATTGGTGCTGGGAAAGCGTTATATGCGCTGTGAATTGGCCCGAAAGCTGCTGGAGCAGCACAGCTTTGAGCGCAGCCTCTTGTCCAATTGTAAGTAACACAATCTGGAGAGACAGAGATTTACTGAGGGTATTAATGCTATAGGGATATGCCTGCTGGAGCATGAAAGTGAACTGGACACGGGAAAGATCAGCACTACACCAAATGGATCACGTTATGGACTCTTTCAGATCAGCAGTCGCTATTGCCAGGACGCTCGACGTGGCGGCGTTTGCAATATCAGATGTCAAGGTGACTACAGGTTTCAAGCTTTAAAACTTCACTTTAACTTTTATGTGTTCTTAGATCTTCTTGAGGAGAATCTACGTGAGGCAGCCGCATGTGCCAAGCGAATTCAAGCTGAGGAGGGATTTCGACACTGGAACGGCTGGCAACGCTATTGCCGCAACACACAAAATCTGCCCAATCTGAAGGTCATATGCGGCATATAAAAATACTCTGTTCTTATAGTCAAAATTTGCACCTGGTTAAGAAAGCCTTTTTTGCGTACTAAAGAAAACGCTTACTCGCCCAGGTGCAAGTTTTAACAAACACTGCTTTATACTCTATTATACTCGTATGTATCTATTCATCTATCTAGAATATATTTGCTTAATACAGCTAAAGCTTTTCCCTAAGCAACATATCGAGTACATCTCGCTTGTATGTTATCGTTGCCTCCATTACTAAAGACAACGCTTTCTCGCCCAAGTGCAAGTTTTAACAAACACTGCTTTATACTCTATTATACTCGTATGTATCTATTCATCTATCTAGAATATATTTGCTTAATACAGCTGAAGCTTTTTCCTGAGCAACATATCGAGTACATCTCGTTTATACGTTATCGTTGCCTCCATTGCTTCCGCGCTTTTGCTCTTTCCCTCTCTTTCGCTCGCTCTCTCTCACATTCTCAGTTTCGCTCGCTCTCTCTCACATTCTCAGTTTCGCTCTCTTGTAGTTGAATGTTTTGACGGCATCAGCTTATTGGGGCTTTTGGGGCTCCGTTTGCTTCAGGGGAATTTCATTAGGCGACGCCAGTTGAAACGATTCAAACGTTTCTGAAAAAAAGCTGCTCGTTGCTCAGTTGAAAACTTTTTCATTTCAATCTTCATTTTTTATTTCGTTTGTTCGTTGATTGTGTTGAAAGGGAAGACAAGTGCGCAGTGGTTGCATAACTAAAAAAGTACTCCATATAAAGTATATATAGTATTCATAGTTAGTTATACTATATGATCTACATGTGTGTTATTTGTGTCTGAACCCAATCCCCTGACCCCAAAAGCAACTTAGTGCTATCAACTGTGACTCAGCCAACCGGTTGTGAAATGATCTTACATATATATAAGTGCCTATATACAAGTCCCTATAACCAGATAGTAGCACAGTCTACTGAGATTCTCACAGTGTCACAAGTATTAAGTGAGCTTAAGCTGATGGAAGCCTCATAAGTTCCTCTATAAGAAAATGTGATATTTTTTTAATAAACGTTTGAAACATAATCCAAGTTGTGTTATGAAATCATATGATATGCTTATGATGAAATCAAATTGCCCTAAAACGTTCCTAGTTTTGTATAATTTTGGGATCAATGTGTGAATTTTCCAAGAGTTGAATTATCTCTTAAGAAAATTACAAAACATAAAGAATATATGAGTATTCTTATTCTGTGTATATATGAAAATCAAAATATCAATTATGAACCCTTCCTGACTTAAGGATCTATTGGAATGAAATGTGATTTGTATACTTGAAATGAACTTGGTGTAAACAAAATAAGTTCTGGTATTACAAAAGCAAAAGGCTTTCTTATCTAGGTGCAAATTTTGAAATTTTTAGGAGCTTTGAAAATAAATGCAAATGTTTGACTTTGGAAATAAAAACTCTTTGAAACACACTTAATTATATGATCTAAAGATCAACATGTGAATGGATTGCATGACATGTGAATAAAGTTGAATAATATTAAACAAAATTGAGTGAATAACCGAAATGTACAGATCTTATAGATCAATATAATGAATATGTGAATAAATTAAAGAAGATATACCATACTTAAAAAATCTAGCATGAATCAAAAACAAATTTAAAGATAATATTATGGTTCAGAAATCAAAAAACTTGAAACTATATGAACTGAATTTCTGGTCTTTTTTTTTAAATGTGTAAATAAAAATAACATTGAAATCAATTATATGCTAAATGATGAGGACAATATTAAAGTTTTTTATAAAGAAAAGTGTGAAACAGCTTCTTGTTTATACCTAACCTAAAAGTTCTGAAACCTAACAAATGATTTTAGTTGCAAAATAAATGTTTGTTATTCGACTTATGCATGAACAGTGCCTTTAATAGGACTGTGGAGCATGATGTTGATGTTGGCAATTTATGTATGCTCCAGGATCAACATGCAGGAACAATCCAATTGATCGGATTGTGGAGTATTATGTTGATCAGGAGATGAATGTGATATGTATGATATAAAGTTTAGCTTTGAGCTATGACTTGGCTTTTCTTTCCCTTTGACCTTTGTTCCTTTGATTTATATTTTATTTAGTATTATAAGTAATTATATGGGTTTGGGAAATTGTCAAGTCCAGTTTGAAATGAATTTCACCACAAAGAACAATTGTTTTTGATCGCTGCGTCATTTGTTTTGACCTTGTCGCGGCTAGAGAGTTGCATATTTCACCAGAATGTGAAAACAGACATCAGGTAGAAAACACATGTAAACAAATTAAGTATACGTATGTTTATGTACAATGTACATTGTTCATACATATGTAAGTCCACTTGTATATTGCATATTGATGCGTTACGCACACAATAACAAGAGCTATTTTTATCATCTGCTATCGCACTCGATTGAGCTTTATCTCTCGCTCTTTCTCGCTCACTCTGCTGCTCTGCTGCTCTCTCAGAACTCGTAATTGGCGCCAGCGTCGCCGTCGCCGTCGCTGTCGACGTCAAACGTTTACAAACGTTCCGTCTTCGAGTATAAAAGTTGCCGGCCGGCAAGCGTCCATCATCAGTTGAAAGCTTGAAGCTTTTGTGACGAGAGAGAGAGAGAAGAAGAAGAGAAGCACAACAAATTATTTGCAAATACTATAAATACAAGACGCAATTGAATATTGTTATTTGTTATTTATTGTTTGTTAATTTGCTATACTTAAACCAAAAAGTAAACAAAGGAAGATGGCTGAGACATCGAAGAGAATTGGGGAGCCTTTGCAGGACGAGCAATTAGAGTTGCTTGACTGTGATATTGAGATTGAGGACGACCAGCCTCAATCCACTCAAGAACTTCCTCCCAAGACCGGGAAGCTCGTCAAGAAGGCTATGAAGGAGGCCTATAAGGCGCAGCGTATGCTGCACCAGGCCATGAAGCAGCTGGCCAAGGAGCAAGCCAGGGTCAAGAGAACCGAGGACAAGCAGGCCAAAAAGCAGAAGAAAATTCAAAGGAAGCAGGACAAGAAGGCCAAAAAGTTGGCCAAGAAGCAGCAGAAGCAGCAGCAGGAGAAGCCGCAGGATCAGCAGGAGTCGAATGAGAAAACTGGTCGCTCTCGCTCTAGTAGTGTTAGCTCCACTTCCAGTTCCTCTAGCTCTTCGAGCTCCTCATCCAGCTCGTCAAGCAGCTCCAGCTCTGGTTCGGACAGGCATTTTGGCCATTTCTTTGGCTGTGGTCGCAAATGGGAAGCACGACATGGTCATGGTCATCATGGTCGCCGGGATCGTTCCAGATCCCGTTCACGCAGTCACTCGCATGGACCTTGGCGTAGACATGGACACGGTCATGGTCACGGACCTCGTCATGGACATGGTCATGGACATGGTCATGGACATGGTCATGGTCCTCATCACTTTGGTCCTCATCACTTTGGACCCCATCACTTTGGACCCCATCACTTTGGGCCACATCATTTTGGACCACATCATTTTGGTCCCCATCACATGACGTGGCCAATGTGGGAAAACTCGCAGTTTTTCGGTTCGGCGGGCTGCCGTGTGCCCTGGAGACAAGCACGGCATGGCCGAGAAACCGATCGAAGTCTGAATCCCACGTTGGAGATTGTGGACGTCTCAGTCGAGGACACAAGCACGGACACGGACACGGACATGGCGACAAGAGTTGTCAACATGAACGTCGAGTGAGCCGTTCCAGCTCCACTTCCAGTTCTAGTTCCAGCTCTAGCTCTGGTTCAAGTTCCAGTTCCAGTTCAAGCTCGGAAAGCGACAAGCATGTGGGTCATCGCCATGGACTCCATCACGGACACCATCGTGGCCATCATCATGGTCCTCATCCTGATCCTCATCACTGGCCACATCATGGTCCACATCGTGGTGGTCATCATGGTCCACATCGTGGCCCATTTGGACCACATGATTGGCCACATCGTGGCCCATTTGGACCACATGGTTGGCCACACCGTGGTCCATTCGGACCACATGATTGGCCACACCGTGGTCCATTTGGACCATTTGCTGGTCCATTTGGTCCACCATCGCGTCCTGATTGTGGTGGTCGACGCAGTCGATCTTTGTCGCCCACTCACTGCAAGGAAGATAAGCCCGATGAGTGTCCAGTGTCCGGTAGGAAGCACGACAAGCACGATAAGGGAAAAGGCAAGAAGCACGGCAAGGGCAAGAAAAACCATAAGGACAAGCATCACAAAGGACACGGCCACCATCATGGTCCTCATCACGGACCTCATCGTGGTCCACATCATGGTCCTCATCATGGACCTCATCATGGACCTCAATTTGATCCTGATTCGGAACGCAATTATTTCTGGAACTGATTTGATGAAGCCCGACGCAATTTTGATGTTGAAATAACACTAACATACATCCTAAAAAGTTTGACCAATTGCATTTATAAAAACTATATTCAATATAATCAAAAAAAAACATATAATCATGAACAAAATATACAAAAAAAAGTATTATATACCCTATATAAACATATATATTCACCAAATGTATTCCCTATAAATCTTATCTACTTTAAAAGTTATTTTTGAAAATAAAGATTAAATAAAGCAAAATATATAAATGGAAATTTTTATTTTACATGGGAAATGGGATGAGAGAGATATATTATACTATAACTATTATTATATTGTTTATATTACATTATATACTATATAGAAAATACGAAAGAAAGAAAATACAAGCTAAATAGGTCACTCTAAATTAAATATTAATAAATTAAAAATCATGTAACAACTATAGCTCAGTAAATCGTTTGGATTAGTGGTAAGCCGATGAATTTACAGAGGAAGCAAAAGGGGGGGGGGGAAACATTTTCATTCAACTGAACATTGCGCAATTTAAATGCGACATTATACAATTACAATAATCAAAAAGCATGCAATTAATGCGACCATTGCAATAGTTTTTGAATAATTATAATCATTGAGGATATGCTCGACTGGGAATATACCCCGCACTCAAGTCATCACAAGCCTTAGCCAAGTGAAGAAGTACGCAAATGTTGATTTCGCTTGTTCTAGTTGATAATACCCCTTTGAGTAAACTAGAAATCAAAACGAATAATAAATATTTGAGTGTTTTTCTTGATAAAAGAGAGACAAGGGAGAGAGAGAGAGATGGAAGGATGGATTATGGAAGATTAAATACTTCATAATATGTACATACATTTAAATGCATTTATTGCAATCTTATCTTAAATACTTAACACCCTTTTTTACCACTTAAAAGGGTGTTGCTATTTTATTAAGAATTATGTAACACGTTGAGGAGCCATATTAAAATGGTACAGAATACATATTTATAGTAGTAAAGAAACATAACTCACCCTTTTACATAATATTTTAATAGATTTACAAACAATTTTCACAAATTACTTCACTTCACTGTGATCAGCAATCAAAAAAGCTGACTTCATTTTTAATCACCAAACAAAAACAAAAAAAAACTATAGCCTGACTTAAGCTGCGGGCTACAACACACACACTTCATAAACGAATTTAAAATTCTAAACGCAGGCAATTAAAACGAAAATAAGCAAAGTGAACATATAAACATACACGCATACATATGTATCATTGCATAAGTGAGAGCGCGGGAGTTAAAACGAGCAACAACAACGATCACAAGGAGAGCGTACACAAAGGAAGACGCAAACATTCGCAATGCGTAGGAAGGAGCGGGATAGCGTTAGATAAAATGGCGCCGAAGAGAGCAAAGCGGGGCTCCTCTGGCAGCAATGCAAAAACGAAGCACTTGCAAATATTAAAAATTAAATTTAACAAACTAACGCTGTTTATTTTAGTAACTTTTATATGCATAAAGTGCACAAACATTTGCTTGACCGTTTTACACACAATTTAAGCCAATTAGACCGATCAAACTACGATTTTCAATAAAAAACGCGGAGCAACTAGATAAGGCGAGCTTAAGAAACCCGATAAGCGATTAGAACTAAACGATAGACGATTATAATCGATAATTATTGACGTAGCAGAACAGAAAACTAACCTAAACTAACTATACAGGTTACATTAATAGCAAGTTGAATGCAGATCTCGGCAAGGGTATTAAATCTTTGGTGTGCCAAATATAGCCCTATGTATTTATTTTATTATTTTTTAGTAACCTCTGCAGGGTGTCAAAGTATCGGCGTGTCAAAGATAACACTTCCTTCTTGATTTCTTAGTAATTATTGTAAACAAACAAATATTGTGTGCTCTAATTTTATTCGATGAGGTATGTAGTACATATGTATATATACATACCTGTATATATCTACTTTCTGTGGCTGGGAATTTTGAATTTAGCTGGTTTTCCCTAAATACTAAAATCAAACATGATCGATAAGGCAATAGATAAGTCAGTTTTGTGATACCTCCTAAGTATGTAGTTTTTCCCATGTGTATTTATTTGATAAACAGGTAAGAAGTATGAGTATTACCTATAGATGTCCATTATGTAGTGTGAAGTTGACCAGGAATAGGAGGAGTTTAGACTGCAAGAACTTCTCCGTCGAATTGGGCACAGTTGTGGCACTAAAAGTGTTCCCATAGAGGGGCATGTGTTCTCACACATTCGAGCTGGTCGACCTAATAACGCCCCTAGATTGTAGAGAAAATGTTATGAAAGAAATGAGTTTAAGTATAATTAAGAGATTTTTAACAGTTCTACTTATAGATAAATTTGTTTATTTTTTAGCTAAAATAATAATATATTTTTTAAAATAAACTAAATTTGATTTACTTATATCGGGAAAAATAATAAAAAAAAATACATAGGGCTATATTTGGCATATCTCAAATCAGCTTCCTCATCACAAGTGCTCTGAACAAATTTGAAAGAGATGGTAAACACACATTAGATTTGTATTTCATTGATTTCCTCAAAAGTCTTTACTTACTCGTGACACCTGGTACATAGGTACACTAGGGTACACTAGGGTAAACTAGGGTACACTAGGGTACACTAGGGTACACTAGGGTACACTAGGGTACACTAGGGTACACTAGGGTACACTAGGGTACACTAGGGTACACTAGGGTACACTAGGGTACACTAGGGTACACTAGGGTACACTAGGGTACACTAGGGTACACTAGGGTACACTAGGGTACACTAGGGTACACTAGGGTACACTAGGGTACACTAGGGTACACTAGGGTACACTAGGGTACACTAGGGTACACTAGGGTACACTAGGGTACACTAGGGTACACTAGGCACTTAGCACTCAGCTCCTAGGGGGATCTCATGCTTGCACGGTTAGAACCAGTTGGGAATTGTAAGGTGAAAAAATGAAAAAATTTATTTTTTTGTAAAAATTTTTCCTATCTCATTTAATTTGGCTTCCCACATAACTCTTACTTAATATTTAAGATCTTTACTATATATACTCACATAATTTTGAGCGAGACCTGGATGATTGGTCTGTATGCCGTCATCTGAAATGGACACGACGACTCCCTTTCGCCCGGCAGGCACAATATTCATATCCAGACCATCTTTAGCTCCGCCATTCTTCGAAAGAAATACGATTGAAAGATTAATCAGATTATCTATTAATTCGCAAAAAATTGATTACAATGTTAGTTAAGAAGCGTGACTTGACATTTATAGTGTACCTAGTGTATCCTGCTGCTCGATACGCTTTTTGGCAGATTGGACAAGAGAATCCTTTGTTCCTCTGCTGATAGCACGTGTCACAGATCGTATAATGACTATGCCATCGAGATGAACTGCCTCCGCCGGGTGTTCTTGATCCACAATCTGTGCAAACACGACATCGCTGAAATTAAAAGAAGAGTTAAGATTATTGAATTATTTGCAAGGATATTCAACCTTTTTGTTTTCTTAAATTTATTATAAACCAACAAATAAGAATCTATTTAAAAAGAAATTACAACTCTTTTGAGTTGTGCAGCAGCAACGGTCGACACAGCATTTATCCGAAAAATGATGCAGCGCAGCGCTTAACATTTACCGCGTCCACCTTCTTCGAAGGCCAAAAGCGCACTAATGCTAGTCTGGACGGAAAAGTGGTTGGCAAGCGGCGTACGTGCAGACGGAAAAGTGGGTGGCAAGCGAAGAAAGAACCTAGGATCGCTCACAACGCCTGCTCTCGCATAGCAAGAGCTTCGCTCACGTTGCATATGTATGGGTAGACGGAAAAGTGGGTGGCAAGCGACGAACGTACCAAGCATCACTCACAACGCCTGCTCTCACATAGTGAGAGCTTGGCTCACAATGCATATGTATGTGTATATGGAAAAGTGGCTGGCAAGCGGCGTACGTGCAGACGGCGCTAAGCGCTGCTCAGAGAGCCTTTCGGGTTTTAGGTGCTGTTGCCGCTTGCAAGTTTAAACGCACAACACACACACACACATGCACCCACCCAAAATAAATAAAATGTTTTTGTATAGCGGCCATCGTTGCACCGCTTTGCTCTTATCTTATCTTTTATCCCGCTACTTCCTACGCATTGCGAATGTTTGCGTCTTCCTTTGTGTGCGCTCTCCTTGTGATCGTTGTTGTTGCTCGTTTTAACTCCCGCTCTCTCACGCGTATCTCTTTTGCAATAATATGTGTGCGTGTCTATCGTTTAGTTCTTTTTGCTTATCGGTTTTCTTAAGCTCGGCTTGCTTAGTTGCTCCGCGTTCGTGATTGAAAATCATAGTTTAATCGGTCCAATTGTCTCAAATTGTGTGTTAAACAGTCGGGCAAAGTCTTGTGCACTTCATGCATATGAAAGTTGTTAAATTAATCAGCACTATTTTGTTTAATTTGGATTGCAATATTTGCAAGTGCTTCGTTTTTGCATTGCTGCCAGAGGAGCACCGCTTTGCTCTCTTTGGCGCCATTTTATATAACGCTGTCCCGCTCCTTCCAACGCATTGCGAATGTTTGCGTCTTCCTTTGTGTGCGCTCTCCTTGTGATCGTTGTTGTTGCTCGTTTTAACTTCCGCGCTCTTATTAATGCAATGATACATATGTATGCGTGCATTTCACTTTGCTTAGTTTCGTTTTAATTGCCTGCGTTTAGAATTTTAAATTCGTTTATGAAGTGTGTGTGTTGTAGCCCGCAGCTTTAGTCAGGCTATAGTTTTTTTTTGTTTTTGTTTGGTGTTTAAAAATGAAGTCAGCTTTTATTGATTGCTGATCACAGTGAAGTGAAGTAATTTGTGAAAATTGTTTGTAAATCTATTAAAATATTATGTAAAAGGGTGAGTTATGTTTCTTTACTACTATTAATATGTATTCTGTACCATTTTAATACGGCTCCTCTTTTTGAGTGTTGAAGCATGCAACTTCTGTCATGTTTTGTTTTCTTTTAAATATATTTGGTTCAAAAACTGATTTAAAAGACAGACCTTTACCAAGTTTCATCACGATAGATTCAAAACTGAGAGACTAGTTTGCATAGAAACAGACGGACAGAAGGATAGACGGACATACTTTATGGGGTCTGTGAGGACTGAAGGATTAGAGAAAACTATCAAATTGAAGAAGAAGATGGAAACATATACCAAACTAAATCTATCTCAAAACTTAGATATGCCTTGTAGAAAACTGGTGTAGCGCATTCAATGCTTCAAATGTTCCCCAAGCGCAAACATTGTTAAGAGAGCGCTTAAGAGAGCTAATACTGGGTACAGTAAGGGCAGATGGGAACAGTTACTACCCCTAATGCCAGAAGGCAAATGGGAACGGAAATTGCTGTTATTTCGAGCTGAGAACTCATCCAAAGGATATGGCTATGGCTTAAGTGCTGTTTAATAATAAACTACAAGGACAGACAAAGCAGATATAAACCTAGATGCAATCTTTTTGTTTCCAATTTAATTTTAACTGATTAACATGAGTCGAATTACAAATGGGGAGGGTGTAGTTTCTTGAAGGAGGGTTCTTCAGAGTTCAGGGAATCAGGTTTCGGGGTTAAGGGTCACAACTAGGAAGTAGACATACCGCAGCCAGATGAATGTCCTTTGGGTTGACTGCGGATGTTGCATTGGTTACTTTGCTTTTTCAATCAGTCAACAGGTGTGTGTACACACAGCACACACACACAAACGCACACACTCTCATATAAATACACATACTGAGACATTTGAGGGAGCTTGCGAAATTTCAAAGCAAAAACTTTATTCAATTTAAGTGACAATGTGACAGGCACAGTCGCATTTGTTGCCCTTTTTATCGTCTTGGCTGTAGTTGTTGTTGTTGTTGTTGCTGAGTGTTTTATGTTTTGGGCCTCTTCATTGTCATCAGCAGGCATCAAGTGTGCTCAAATCTGTATACAATCTGGCATTCTGTGATTTACTTTAAGCGCAGTTTTTTTCAATTTTCTTAAAACAAAAAAATTGGAAGGAAAGAAATGAGCAAACGAGAGGAAAAGTAAAAAGACGAAAGTATGGCAGGAAGTGGATTTTTGAGCGGAAATAATTTTGCCACATGTTGGCAAATAAACACACACACACACACTCGCACACACACGCACACTGGCAAACTTTAAGGAGGGAAAGGGAGCTAAGGCAAAGAGCTAATACCGAAAGGAGCGTGTCGCTGGCAGACAACTGTTAGGAGGGGGGTAGGGAGGAGTTACAGGAGGTAGGGTGCATGATTTGGCGTGTTAGTCAACGGGCGGTGGCTCAGAACCATCCGCCTTTATCGTCAACAGCTTAAAATTCAATATAAGTGCACAATTCTCATCTCGCCCCATTTGTGTTTTGTACATCATTTTCTTTTCCTCTTCTCTTTCTCTCTATCCATTCTTTTCTGTTTTTTTTTTCGTTTTTAATAATTTTGTCTGACTGTCAAAGGGAAGTTTCTGCCCTGCATGCGTGGCAAGTAATTTTGTGGCAGGCGAAGCTAATGCATAAGCTGCCTCCCTTTCCTCTCACTCTCCCTCTCTCTCTCTCTCTCTCTTTTTGGAAGTGTTTATCTACGTATGCGACAGACAGAGTTGAGGAGGAGGAGAAGAAGGTAAACTCACAGTCAGAACCCATTCCCAATGATTGATGATCAACCTGTAATATACTCGCATTTATCTGAAGATTATACCTATCACAAAATGGTTTCCATCCTAATATTGTTCTTATAAAAATTGTTAGCAATTGTTAGTTAAAGTCAATATTCTAGAAATTCAATAAAACTCAATTAGATTTTTTAATCTGTGGCATGGTAAACATTATA
Source organism: Drosophila putrida (assembly GCA_037043535.1). NCBI lineage: Eukaryota > Metazoa > Arthropoda > Insecta > Diptera > Drosophilidae > Drosophila > Drosophila putrida. The sequence goes on from JBAMBI010000187.1 coordinate 77,654, forward strand.
GTTATACTCTGAACTCTAAACAATATTAAGACAAATAGTAAATACATTTGTAAATCAGTCAGAACAAAGAGTTTTCTACATTTTTCTGTTACACACTTTAGTTTCCACTAAAGAAAGAGCTTTTTAATTAAGCAATTTGTTGGCTTATTTTCATTGCAACCAAAAAGTATGCAGAATTTTCTATTATGTTTTCCAAGTACAACTTTTGTGTAGCATATTTTGTTGGGCTTAAAAGCTGTACAAGTGTGCAGATTGTTTGTGTTTTTCTGTGTGAATTCTAGATGAACGTGATAAAAACAGCAACCAGAACTGCAGCTTGCAACAACAACAACAAAAACAGGAATAACAGCAACAGTGAGGCATGCCACAGAATTTGGTCGGTGGAAATTTCGGTAGAAGTTGTTGCTACATTGGAAGGAAGAAGGATGCCAGAAGGAAGGTGGTTAATAGGGAATGCTACGTGTGATAAATACCCAAGCAAGTCCTGTTATAACAATGCTTGCCACGAGTATTCCTGCGAATCGCAAATGGAAATGGACTGTGGCAGATGCTTTCTGAATGCTGCCCGCAGATTTCGTGCCACGCATTTAGTATGCAACACTTGTCCGGCTGCTTTAACAGTGTCAGCAACCGAAAACAAACACAAAACAATACAATATATACTATATACACGACACCAGGGTAACAACAACAAAAACAACAGCGACAACAGCCACAACAGGGTAACAACAGAGACAAGGCCAACAGCAGCTGCGTATGCGCAATGTTGATGCACTTCAACCGCCCGCCCATTTGCAGTGTTCAGTGTTCAGTGTGGGCGTGGCGGTAAACATAGGCAATGGTGTTGCATTTACTTTCTGCCCCATTGCGTCGTGCTGCACATTATAAATGCAACCAGCAACAATAAAAGTAAAAGATTTTTTCACGAACTTCTGTTCAGTTTAATACTCTACACAGAAATTGTTTAATGCATTTGACATGTAATAAATTTTTTTAATTTATAATTTGACTACAAATAGAATACATAAAAAAGTCTTCTGTTTTCCCTTTTTTTTATCAAACAATAATAATAGTTGCAAAATTCCACACAATCTGAGTTCATTGTTAATTCAACATCATCAGCATCATCATCATCATCAAAAGTGTGTTCAATTGTCGCCAATAAATTTTCCATATTGACTTTTCCATTGCCAAAGAGGAAAATGAAATTTCCCTAGATACATTTAAAATGCATTTCAAAAGGCCAATAAATATTTGGCCTTAAAACCGACGCTGCTTAAAAATATTGCTAATTAATTTGTGCAGCTGTGTGAAAAGCGCAATTTTGTCGGAGTAATAAAATACAGTGTGTAAAATAAAATAAAGCAAAAACGATGTTAACAAAGTGCATATTGCAAATCTCATTTTTGCGAGCGAGCAACCTGATGACAGAGCTGAATACATTATTAATTTGACAACTGCCAAGTTCTTTTAACTTGGCCCAAACTATTGCTAGCAGTCAGTATTCTCTCTCTCTCTTGCTTTCTCTCTCTCACTCTCTCTTTCTTTCTCTCTCTCTCTCTCTCACTCTCTCTCTCTCTCTCTCTGTCTCTCTCTTTCTCTCTCTCTTTCTCTCCCTTTATCTGTCTCTCTCTCTTTCTCTGTCTCTCACTCTCTTTCTCTGTCTCACTCTCTTTCTCTGTCTCTCTCTCTCTCTTCACTCTCTCTCTCTCTCTTTCTCTCTCTTTGTCTGTCTCTCTCTCTTTCTCTGTCTCTCTCTCTCTTTCTCTGTCTCTCTCTCTTTCTCTCTTTCTCACTCTCTCTCTCTCTCTCTCTCTCTCTCTCTAGCTCTTTTGTTCTTATTTCTGACATCTCTGTTAAATGTTGAATCTAATTCAAATGTAAATCTTAACTAACCAAGTATATAAAATAAAGTCTTATATCATTTTCATATTTTCTTGTATTTATTATACCCTGTTGTTGTTTTCAGACCGAGCATGCTCAACTAAATAAGACTTTTGTTGCGATTTTACAACTGATTTCAATCAGTTTCAATTGTAACCAAGCAGATGTAGGTGAGAACGAGAAAGGTTGAGTAAGAGAGGGATAGAGAATCAAGTTTATTTGCTTTCTTATGTTAGTTAACAGTTTAAGTAATTTTAATTGATGAATCAAGTAGTGTAAACTTGACTTTGACCCACTTTGAATAGATTCAGTTCTATTTCAGAACGGGATCTTGAGCGTCTATTAATGTTGCAAGCTTAACGAACTGAATTCTACTTTTGTGACCCTCGAAACTGAGCAAACGTGTCTATTTGACTGAGACGGGAAATAAGTATATATAAAATCTGTGAGAAGAGATATAAAATCTATATAAAATATCTACAGAGATTTGGTAAGCTTTCAGATATGAAACAATATGCTAATAATTTATGTTGGTTGATTGACAAACATACAGTTTTCTTAATCTTTAACTATCGTGAGACATTTCAAACTAATTTGTTTTACAAAGAGTTTAAATTTATTGTAATATAATGATAAAATATTGCAATATTTGTTGTAAAACACTGAACTATATACTTATACTTTCGAATATTCTCTCTATTATTAATTTATTAACTTTAGTACAAAATAATAATAAGTATTTGATTATATAAGTAAAGTTATCTTGACTGTAAGATTGTTGGCTAGATGAGAAATGGACTTGAAGACTATTCATAGATTTACCATTTGTAGAGGGTATCTAACTATCGTTCACTCTAGACTACAGTAATCGGATTTGTTTCGTTATTTTCTTTATTTCGTCTTCATTTTTGTCTTCATATATTTGTAGGCTGAAAATGAAATCAAAATCTTTATGAAAACATTTCATGCAAATGAATAAATAAGCAAGTGCCAAAGAGAGACTTTGACTGACAGCAGTCAGATGCTAGGAAGAGGACACACACAACAAGACACAGGATAAAGAAGGACATGGAGTTGGTGGGGGAGAGGCAACAGTTACATATTTACATAAATATTACACGGCTATTACGCAACGCCTCTGTGACACGCCCCCCCCCCGAAAGTATTTGTATAGGCAAATGTCTAGTAACATGTGTAGCTACATGTGTGTGTGTATTGTATGTGTGTGTGTTTGATGTGTGTAAATATCTGTCTGCATGCATTACAATAATATGAAAATTATTTGTAATGTAATTTCAACTTAATAAATTCTCATATAAAGCGCCACGCCTACTCTACCCATACCAATAGACACACACGCACACACACACTTGGGACACACACACATGTATTTGGTTAAGTGTTTAAACAACGTTGAAACCAGGCAAAGGTAGCTGCAAGGACTGCCTCATTACGGAAGCCGACGGCGGAGCTGGAAATGGAAATGGAAACGGAGACGATGCTGGCTAAGATGATGAGGATGAGAAAACAGCAAAGAGAAGAGTGAGAAGGAGGTAGAGAGTGTAAGAGAGAGAGAGGACTAAGGCGTAGGACAATGAGGACACCGGCAACGGCGCGCCGACAGGAAGTAAAGTTGTCAAAAGTAAATTTGCATAAACGTATGAAAAATTTTAATATTTACGACAAATTTGCAGCTGCCTTCCCCATTTTCTCCCCTGCCTCCTCCTGCCTTAAAGCAAGCGCAGTGTGGCAACTTTTTGTGCTACATGCCTTTGTGTTTGTGTGTGGGTGTGGGTAGCTGTGTGTGTTCAAAAGAAAAGGAGCAAACCATGGCTAAGAGCAGAGCTACAATCAAAACCAGAACCATAACCAGTACCAAATGAAAAGTGTGCCTGCACTTCGAGCTGAAAAGGAATCTACAACTTACAGTTGAGGGGGAGGGGGGGAAGAGGGAGGAAAAGTGGTGGGCTGGGATGTGGCCAATGCTGTCGAGTGTAAACTAAATTAAGTTAGCACAATGAATGGCCAATGAGCAATGTACTCATCGCCTACACTCAGCTGCCATGGAAACTCATATGGAAACTCAAATTTTCAAACAGTTTATCGCTTATGCTGCAAATATCTCCAACATTTCCATAAAGTGCAGCTTTAAGTTGTCGGCACACACACACAAACACACACACACACATTTTGTGGCTAGCTGCCAAGAGGAAGAAGTTTTGTAGTTGCTTTTGTTAGTTGTACGTTGGATTTGGCCAGAAAATTTGTAAGCATTCAAATTGAATTTTATAAACCAATGCCGGTCCCAACGTGTCTAGCTGTACATAAATGTTTGGCCAACAGAATTTGGGCCAAAAGCTGCTCAGCATTAGTTACCTGAATGAGTTTACATTTTCGGCAGCTTAGCAACTTCATTTACAGTTGGAGCAATGATTAATGAAATGGATCAAAATTCTTATTGAGTAAGTCTGTTACAAGGAAGTTCTCACCAGGAGGAATCAGGAGATATGAAATGGGTATTAAACTGTTGTATATAACTTTCTTGCCAAATACTTAATCTAAGCTAAACAATGATGAAAGTTGGGCAAATGAAAACGTTAAAAAAGTAGTTGAAATTCAATTCTTTCAAAGTTTTGCAACAATGTTGCAATGTTGCAACATTTTACATATATTTCAATTTGGTATGTAGAAAGCTCTTAAACTTACTCTAGGATATCTGCATAGTGTTCCCAATGATTTTTGAATTGTTTAAGTTACTTTTAGCCCGCAATTCGTCACAACTAATGGGTATCTAACAATTTGTTGTGCGATCATTTAAAGTCAAAAAAAACACGCACACAGCTGGCGGCCCATCAATATTTTGTTTATTATCTTAACGATCGAATGGCCTTTCAGTCAGATTTCAGATTGGGGAATGGTTTACGGAATCCGTCTGTTCTGTCTGTCTGTCTTTCTGTCGGTCAATTGACGCATCTACTTTGGGGCCATTATATCATTGGCCATTAGCAATTAGCGCTGTCATTTAAATGATTTCTTAAATGCCAAATGCCTTTCTCACTTTCTCACACTCAAAAGGCGTTTTTTACTTCCAGCAATACCCTGTAAATTATTAATAAATACAATACAATTTAAATAGGATATCTTTCAGTCAAGTTGTTGCATTCAACTATTGTAGTTGGTATTCTTCATTTGGTAATCAACTTAATAAAAGTTTTAAGCTCCTTTGTTGTAGTTTTTTACACAGTTGTTTTAAGTAATGTCAATGTTGGAATTAATATACCCTGTAAATTTTGTGTTTAAAAGAGATTTGTTTCATTGTAAATTTAAGTATAAAATATAGTTATTGGAAGTTTGCTCAAGTGTTTGATTTATTTACTCTTTAAAGCCCATTTGAATAATTCATATTTTTTAAAATAAGATTACAGTTTATAAAGGACTTTAATTGAAGTTTCTATAGATTTCTTAATATATATTTTTCTTTGTCAATTTTTTACAGAAATTAATTTTGTTTCTCTTGGAAACTTAATGCAAAGCAGCTTCAAATTATTTGTAAGTATAATGGAATGTAATTATTTAAAGGTATTTTATAACTTTTAAGTTTAATATAGAGTATAAATTACAGTATATTAATGACTTTAATTGAAGTTTCTATAAATTTCTTTATGTATTTTTTTGTTGTCAATTTTTAATGGAAATTAATTTTGCTCCTTTTTGGAATCTTAATGTAAAGTAGCTTTAATTTATTTGTATTATGGATGAGTTTATTTAAAGGTATTTTAAACCTAATATAGTCTAAGTCTAATATAGAATATAATTTTATTTCAATATATAAACGCATCTTTAGTGGATCTATTTTTGGAGAACGACTAGAGTTACTCTGTATTACTTGACACTTCAGAAGTGTAGGGTATATAATGTTTATTGTGCTGATAATAAGATTCAGGTTTCTTGTTCTATTATGCGGGTGTTTATTTGGTGTGATTTAATTGCAAATGCGCTACACAAAATGCCAATTTAATTGAATGTATATGTGCCACCGATTGTTGCAAGCATACTATTTGGGCTATAATTTCGGCCAACTTTATCTGTAATCACTTTAATGTGTGTGTTTTCAGTGGCTTTTAATGGCTCTTGAATTGCTTTGAGCCCATTAAATTGATGTGGCCCCAACGTGGATGAGTTCCTAATTGCCACATCGCCAGTCCCACTGGATTCCCCTACCCCCTTTGGTATATTTTTGGTTTTCCTCAAAATGAAATTTGAGCTGCCTTTGTTGAAGCTACAAAGTCAATATTCAATATTGTATCTATGTATCGGTGTCTAAAGTTTTGGCGAGTTAATGCATTTAACACAAAATCAATCAACTGCTATTTTTGATTCCATTAAAAATTGATTGGAAACTTGCATCCTGCAGCAGCAGCAAGTTTCCCTTTATGAGCTTTAAAATTTGCAATTAAGGCAGCTATAGAAGACCACGCCCACATAAAGACCACGCCCACTTGTTGACCACTTGGAGCGTCCTTTTTGGCGGAAATTGAAATTAAAGCTTAAGCAAAAATGCAGCGCAATTATAACAAAAAAACACAAAGAATATTTGCAAAGCGAGTATGTTCGACTAACAGATACCCTGTCAGAAAAGCAAAGTCAGACTGAAACAATAAGTAAATGTTAGTAATAGCTCGACTAGTAGATACCCTAATAATAATATAAGGAATTGCGGAGTTTGAGATGAAGGCGTTTATCTAAAGGATCACAAAAGGTAAGAGTTAAATTATTATATTATAATGTCTATACTTGATAACTGTAACTGTATCCCAACTATCTGAGCTAAGAAAAAAACGAAGAAAGGAAATTCAAGCTATTTGAAATACTATATAAAACATACAGAGAATTTCCAAGACCTGCGGCACAATTGCAGCGATTTACAACACTGCATATGCTTTCATATAATTAAAGCACATTGATGAGCGGTTAATTTGCACAGTCTGGCGATGCATATGAGTGCATATAGTACATGCCACTTTTTGTTGCAAGCTGCAACACACTTTCATTAAGTGGCTCAACAGGATGAGGAAGCTCATTGTTGTTGTTGCTCTTACTTTTCAGTGCTGCTGCCTGGTTGTAATTAAAACTGTTTAATTTGCCTTTAGCATGCCCACACCCATACACACATATCCCCACACACACACACACACATACAGAGGGAAAGAGAAGTTGTCAATGCAACACAATTAATGAGCGAGCGCGCAAGTTAATTTTGACTTTTGTAATGCCTAAATGGGAAATGTAAATTATGCCAGTTGTTGTTTTACAGCTCATAAAATTACAAAATTACTCGTAATGTGAATTAATTAAGCACGCGACATCAGTTTGTACAATAATTGGCGCATTGATTATGATCTGAATGCATTCATTGTGATTGAAATCAAATGCTCATTAAATCATTTATAACCTTGTTATTCAGTGTATTGCTTAATTTGATTTATTACATATACTTATTTCTGCTTTTTATCAGCATCAGTTGACAAATTGATTTAATAATAATTAAGATATTGAAGAGTATCTTTTTATCAGATTGATTTTCAACTCCAACAAAGATGAACTTATTAAATTATAGATTACAGAATATATATTTAAGTACACTTATTAAAATAACAAATATCAACTTCAAAGAGTTCAATTCTTGGCTACTTGAAGCGATTTATCATAGCAATTATTTTATGTATAGTTTGAGTATCTGATGGATACTTGAGGACTTGAAACTGGGATTCTAATCGAAACAGAAACTAAATGACTTTTCACTTATAATACAAATTGCGATTTATACCACCACACACACACTTATACACACAGACACAGTGATGAATGCTTAACATTTGACCTGCAAGTGCATTTTCCAACATTAGGGGGTGGGGGAGACATTGGGGAAAAAGCAACGCCCTGATTACATTTGCCAATGTCTGCCAAGTGCAGCGGTTCTTTATGCCATGCATAAATTACCTTGCCGAGTGCCCTGACAGACAAACAGACCAACAGACAGACAGTCAGAGAAAGAGGAATAGAAAGCGGGAGACAGACGGGGGAGATAGAGAGAAAAGTAAAGGAGTCTCTCCTCTCGCCAGGTGGCGCCCAAGTCGCTTTTGCCACTTTGTTAGGTTTCATGATGCTGTTAAAAGCGAGAAGTGAAGTGCAGTCCACAGATAAAAGCGCTAGCTTATGGCCTGTCTCTGTCTCTGAACTTGGCCAAACACTTTCAATGAAGTTGTGCAAAAAGTCAACACTGCTTTTTCCCCCACCCTCTCTCCACACTCTTAGCCTCTTCCCTCGAAATGGCTAATTGTGCGCACCTACTTTGCTAACAGACTGTATTAACTGTTTAGCTGACAACTTTATCTCGATTACGTTTTTGGATTGAGCTACAGTTGAACTTTCTTTCACTACACCTGATCAGTAATAGTTATAATGATAAATCACTGAATTCTGTTAATATCGATGTACTTAGTTAGAGCAAAAGCTCAGCTTGCAACTAACTCTAATCAACATAGTTTCATTGAAAGACTTGAAGTTCATGTTTAGTTCATATTTAGTTGAGTTCATGTGTCTGCAATTAAGTCTGTGCATAGTTCAAAATGGAATACAGTTCACTTTCAGACTACAACAGGCTTTGTTGTCTATTACACTAGGTAACAGCCAGATTCAAACATTTTTAAACACTTTTAGGAGTTTAGAGCACCATAACTTTTGAAACAAGTGTCCAATTTCAACGCTGATGTCAACTTGAAAATGGTTTCATCTATAAATTGTTTCTAACGAGCTTCTGCTTTTAATCTACTCTTCTGTATATGCTCTAAGTTCTCTTTAATATAGGAATAAACTTAATAAGCAATCGTAGTATTGGTTCTGCAGCTTAATTTAATGTTGGAAACAATTGTTATGCAAGAAACAAAACAAACATACTTTTTTTCTTCAAATACACTCGCAATTGGAATAGTAGCATCAAAAGACCAAATTTAACAAATGAGTTGCTCACAGTCAGTCAAGTATTATACCTTATATAGCATCTGTTTCATCAGTTGTATCATCATTGTTGGTCTGCGTGGCAGTGTTGCATTGATCCTTGTTCCACATCAAGGCAGCACAGAATTTGGAAAAATTCAACATCCCTGAACCATCGGTATCTACTGCGTCGATCATGCTCTGTATGTTCTCTTCACTGTGCTCATAGCCAAATGCACTCATCACAGCTCGCAATTCACGGGCTGTTATCAATCCACTTCCATCAACATCCAGAATTGCAAATGTATTTCTAATTTCCTGTTTCTCACGTTCGTTCAACTTGTCCATTGTAATTTGTATCTTCTAAAATAGTAACTTTGCCAAATAATGCACTTATATAAGTGAATACATATATGATAAAAAATATATATATGTAAGTTTTGTTTTGCTAGATTATTTTTGTATGTAGTTTTTGATGTCGGCCGTTGACGATTGTCGAATGTTGAATGATTTGGAAAGTCTCAAAATATTGTATCTTAGCTCAGAGTTTGCTAGGATTGTCAAGTTTTTTATTATTCGGAAATATGAATTTGATGAGAATTCTGAATCTTCTGCCAAAATGTATCTTTTGTATATTCTGTTCCTCATCTTAAGCTCTTAAATTCGCAATTTGATATTGATTATTCAATTTAAGTGATTGGCTAATTTAAAATGTTATTTCTTATTGTTAAATTGAATTTTTGTAGAATACAAACTTAATCAATTCATTTGTCATTGTTGGTAGACCAATTGCTGTGATTAATTATATATGCATGAATCTGATTGGATTGGTAAAGTGATTAGAAGAAAGCATCAGATGATTGAAAGGGACAAATTTATTTCAGACTCAACCGATTCATTTGCAATTCATTGATGTCCAATCCAAAGATAATCCTTTTTGCAGGACCCTAATCTGATGTACATATGAGCTCGCCTGCAGATGGATGTCAACTTGAATGGCATTTTAATTAACCAAAAGCGTTTTAAGGACCAACTGTTTAATGAGAAATAAAGCAGTAAAAGCTGATTAAAGGGAATGAAAGAGTTGGATGAGGGTTTTTTTTGGGACAGGACAAGACAGGATAGGACGGGAGTATGCGAGTTTGAACATGTCATTTAAGTAATTTCATTTAAATCTTCTGACTAAGCCTGCAATGCAAGAGCGAGAGTCGAAACAAAGCGCATTAAATTGTAATGAGACAGCCGCACAGCAATTTCCATTTTGCCAATGGCAAGGACAATGGCAATGGCAATGGCAAGGACAAGGTCATAGGCCATGGGCCATAGGCCACAAGGCTTGCCAAGCCGCTTAAAAAGTTAACTTATTATTTGTTGTTGTACATTGTGCTTCCTTTTCTTACTTTTTATTTGGTCGTTTTCTAAAAAAACGAAAGCTAAAGGAGTCTAGAAAATTGCTTTCAATTATGTGCCCAAGTCTATGACGGGTTTGTCCATTAGACTAAGCGAATGTTTGAAGTTATAATTGAGGCGACATACTCATTATGCTTCACAAGACTTGGTCTTGATAGATATAAGCGCATGTGTGTGAAATGTATACCTATATCTTTGCCACACATATTATATTTTTAGATATGTGTATTCGCTGAGAGAAAGTCTGTAAATTTCAATTGAGTTTAGAGAATAGAAAACATATTAATTACAGTTTCATTTAGATGCCTGACTTTATTTAGACAGTGTGCATTGTTTATCAGTTAAAATTTGTATTGTTTTAAGAAAAGAAATATGCACAAGAAACAATCAACAATTGAAATGTATTAATTAAAATTGCATCTAGATAATTTACCAAAATCTCAGCTCAGTCTTCATTTATTTGCTCTCAATCTATGACTTTTGCTTACAGTTTGGGTTGTCATGCTGAAACTTTATATGTTTGGCTCAGAAGGATAACAAATTGTTCAATTTGAAATCAATCAATTGTTGTTGAGTTAATATAATTAATTTAATGATTATGTTTGTCAAGGATGTAATCCTTACAACTATCAATATTCCACTAATAAATGTAAATAAAATATTTAACATTTTTGTTGATTTTATGCTTAGATCTAATCGTGTCCTGTGACAATTTAAGCTGCTTGCAAGCGTTTACCGTTCGTAATGGACCAATTAACTGTATTAAGAGTGCTGGCCAACAGTCACACACACACACACACACACATGCAGTAGTGTAACTGCATAGAAGTCAAGTTTGATTGTCATATGTTAATGCCAGGGATCTGGTTATGAAGTGGCCTGGTTATTGTTATTGTTGGCCATACTCCTTGCCTTGCCTCTGAGTTGCAGGCTGACAAGTTTGCTAGTGCCACGTGCTAATTGCCAGCACGCTGAGGCTGGCTTCCATTTTCAAGGTGAAATCGTTGTGTCTGCTTTCTGCTTTCGTTCGTTTCGTTCAACAGGCAAATCGAATAGCTGGCAATTACATTACGCATACGACACGTTGTCAAGCCAGCAAACACGCAAAGGCTCTGCCAGACACAGTCTGTGTCTCTCTCTGCATGTGTGTGTGCGTGTGTGTGTGTGTGTGTATGGTAGAGTATCTACTTAATCAGACAATTATGTGTTGCTAATATTGATATAATCTTGAGCTTAATGCTTTTAATTTAGCTCGTAAGCAGTTGAGGCAAATATTCAGCATAATCTAAATTCATCTGTGTGTGTGTGTGTGTGTTAGTTGCCCTTTGACCCTCCATTCTCTCAACTTTTCCCTTGTTATAGTCAAATAACTGCATGTTGTAGCATTAACTTTTAAGCCAAAGTGTAACATCTGAACTTTGACTTTTTGTGTACACATTTAGCATTTTCAGATTTTCTGACTATTCCTGCAGTTTTTCATTGTTTATTTTATTTTTTGGTTTTTGCCATAAATTTTTATGTGTATTTTTACATTTTGAAGCTTTTGACTGCATTTAGCTGCGTCATTTGCAATTCCATTTCTGCAACTGCTATTTTAATTAACACGCCGGTAATTACATTTAAACTTTGCTCAACTTTTTCCTTTTTCCCTTCTAAAAACTACCTAAATTAAAAATTAATTATTTTTCACAGAAAATGCAAAAGGTAAGCTAACGAATGCATCTCATATAATCTACAAACTATAAATTTGCTGCTGAGCTGCTGAATAAAAGAGGGAGAGAGAGAGAGAGAGAAAGAGAGATAGATATTGAGAGTGAAAGAGACAGAGAGAGCGTAATATGCAAATGCTAATATTCATTTTACAATTCTATGAGTATTATTGTAAACAAAATTACATTTTAAATGCCATTATAATTACAAATGTTGTACTCAGTCAATTATTGTTTTCCATTTGCAACTTCTATCAAATTTCAGTCGACAAAATATTATTCCAAATTTGAAATAACGTTAAAATGTGCAATTATAAATGTATAACTAAGAGCTATGCATAATTTTAAAATTGAAAACTGAAACAATGACAAACAAAAAGTAATTTTAAAACTTCGTTTGTCTGTGGCCTTCAACAAATGTTTATTTTTATACAAATCACTTACTTAGCTATTTTTAATATTCTGTAAGCTAACAACTATGATAAGCTAGAGAAAGCTTTAAGGGAATTTGGGATCTCTCCAACTTTATACAGATAGATTTATTGTAAGGTTATTGGAGGTTGATCTTGAGGAAGTTGCCTTATGCAATGAAGAAAGCATCCTCATATTTTCTTTTAGCCACAAAGGATTCAGAAATATTTAAAATTGAAAAGCACTTTCCATCTATCAGTTAATTGACATTAATTGTTTTTTAGAACATCAATTATAAACCTTGTTAAATAAATAATTGTCAGTTAAATAACTCAAGTAGATAAGCTGATAAAGTGAAAGCTGCACATTCAGTATACGCCACGTAGACCTTAAAGAGTCCCACCAATATTAAAGCATAGACACAAATGTATTTAAGAAATAGATGTTTGTCTACATTTATCTACCTTTTGGCATTCACAATTCATCGTCTATCTGCAACTTCTTTAACTTCTTCTTTGACTTTGATGAATTCACATGTCAATGGCAGCCGCATTCGACATGCGATATCGAGGGAAATTAAAATATAAAAGCGGAAATACATGTGTTCTACAGTTGTTGATAGCTTTCAGCGGTGGCAAGTACACAACAAAAAAAGTGACATTCCTCACATGCCACCATGCCACCATGACTCTCACTTATTTAGCTAAGTCAAAGCTTCGGCTTCGTCTAGTTTAGCAAGTTCCCCGTCGTAACCCGAACTCCGTAACCCGTAACTCTTAACTCGTGCCGCTTGCCATTTGCCACTTGCCACTTTAACAGTGGGTTATTGGCACGCAGGCGGCATAAGCAAAAGGATACACACACACACACATACATACACACACAGAACACGCACAACAATAACCCCAAGATAAGTAATAGCAAATTGGTGGCGTCTCCGCAGTGGCAACTTTGGAATGCCTCGGCTGCAATCTAGCGAGTATTTATAGCACCACTGTCCCACCAGTCACCAGTCTGACTGGATGTTCTGGTGGTTGCTGCTGGTTGCACGTTCCGAGCTCAGCAAATATGTATCTCCTAATTACTGCTGCGAAAGTCATGCAGCTTTTGTTGCTGCCACATCTACTGGTGCTGCCGCTGCTGCTGCTGCTGTGGTAATCATGATTTAAGCGCTAAGCTGCTTTACACTTACATCCTCACACTCGCTGTTATCCTTCCTCCCGGATTCCCCTTTCATTTCCTTCCCCTCCCTTTCGTTCCGTTCCCATCCCTTACCTGCCCCGCCTGCTACTTCAATTTTGCAACACACGCCTCATGTTGTACGTGATGTTAAAGTTGAAGTAAATCACATAAGAATCTTTAAAATATGCAAGCAAAGGACTTTCGAGTGTTCCATTGAAATCGGAGGCATAAAGGCGTTTAAAGTAAATACGTTAAATTCAATTTGTAACTAACACACAAACGCCTCACACACACACGCACACACTCACATTCCGATGACTGCGGTGGGAAGGATTAAAGGGGGTTGAGGGGGGAAATACCAATAACAATATATACGCCAGAGGTATTTTGTGGCGCTTGTTTCCCAATCCAAAGCAACATATTGAGCAAAACGACAAGTGCAGAAAGACTGAAAGAGAGAAAGAGAGAGAGAGCGCAAAATTATAGATAGGAAGGGGGTTTTACAAAAGGGAAAGGGGGAAAGAGAGGGGAGGGGTGAAAGTGAATGGCATAACAACAAAGCCATTTACGTGCAGCATGGCGAAATCTTTGAAGCTACCAAATAGGCAAAACCTGCAAGTCAAAGGTATGAGCAAATGGAATAAGGCAAAAATATGTAAAAAAAAACAGATAAAGAAATGACAAAAAAACAAATCGGGAAAAAGGGGGTCGACTTACAAATACCTTATGTCAAGTATAAAGTTTAATAAGACAAAAAGCAAAGGCTTGACTAGAAAATTTACTACAATTACGTTAATAATTTCTAACAAACTTTTACAATGGAAAACTGCAAGTTAATAATAATATTTAATAACTATAAGAAAGTACGAATGAACAAGAAGAAAATTCGGGTGTCTGGTCTAGAAGATATCCTATCGTTAGAAAATTTTATGTTTTAGGTATTATGGAATGGACAAATATACAAGTCAAAAGTAAAAAGAAGAAACTCCAAAAACAGTTCATTAGATATGAGATACGTTAACTGATATGACAATCTACAATTTAAATAATAATATAGATAGAGAAAGTGCAATAAAAAAGGTTTAAAATAACTCTTTAATAAAAACAAATTAATTTTAAAATACTTTTATTTTCCAATACTAAGAATGACACCCTGAGCCAAAAAGAGAGTCATAGGATAGATTATAAGATAAAAAGTTAAAATTTGTGATTCAAAGATACCCTGTATACACTGTAAGACCCCTAAAAATAAATAAGAATCCGCACCTACACTTGAACTCATTTATTCTAATACAAATTATCAATATTAAATACAAATAATTAGATTTCCTTTACTTGGTTGTTATTTGGCTCACAGCCTAGCATTAGTCGTACATGCCCCATTTAGTACATTTTTAAGTACGCAGGATAGAAAATAAAGGTGAAGCCAAAGGCAAAGGGAAATCATTGGAAAAGGCTAACCCTACACATCTGAGTCAAGGATGTTACCAGCTCTTTTGCTGAGCCAAGTCAACTGATACTGTGCGTGTGTGTGTGAGTGTGAGTATCAAGTTGATGGCATTTTGCTATTGCCTCGAGTGATTTACAACAAAATTCGAATGCAAACATAAAGAAAGGAGAAGCAGTTGTAGAGACAGTGACAGCAGACGCATCTAACCGGAAGCGGAAATGCTTGTAATTGTAACTGTAACGGTAACTGTAACTGTAACTGACAAAGCGGTTGACTTTTATCTGCTGATTGCATAATAAGCATCAGTTTAGTTTTAGAGCCAAGCTGGTAACGAACATTTAATGTGCCACAAAGACGGCACACATGGCGAATGCGTAATATTCGAAAAACGGAATGCAATTTTGGTCAGTTTTGTGATTCTGATTCTGACAACTGAAATATGAATTTCCGCTTGAATTTGCCAGTTTTTCGTGTGCAGATGTCGCGTGTAATTCAAATTCACACAATTTGCCAAGCTCAATCGAAATCAAACACGTTCGTACCTGTCTGAACATGCAATGCAAACTGGAAAAACACACACACACAAACACACACGGAGAGTGTGTGGTACTTTGACTTGCAGTTGAAGTGAAAATCACTTCTGGTGCTCAGTTACTGCAAATTTACTTACCAAATGTTTGGCACTGCCAGCTGAACAAATGAGCAATTCAATTTGCTCTTGACTGAATGGTTGACAGGTTGACTGGATGACTGGTTGACTGGATGACTGGATGAGTTCTTGACCACGTCCCAACGCACAAAAATGCAATTATAATGACTGCAGTTGGTAACTTTACATAAGAAGAAAAACCAGCTGTCGTCCCTTGAGCCAAAAGTTGAACCAACGCAGGATCTGTCAAAGGAGGCTTCAATTTAACCACACACTTGAGTTGTGTTGAGCTAAACTTAATTTAGATTTTCGTTTATTTAGTTATTCAATTTATTGTGCTAGTCACGATACCAATTTCAATTAAATTCTGTTTAATATTTAACTAATCAATAAAATGGAACAACATTGAGTTTAACTAGTTTTAAAAGTAGTTAAATGCATTTGTGATTTATCATTTAGTTTTAGCTAAATATGCACATTTTAAACTGTCATTTTGCACATTATGGTAATTTTAATTTAAGAAAGACGCAACAAATGTTGACAATCATTTATAATACTACATTTTATAATACTTTGGATACTCTAAATATGTGCAAGCAATTTAAATGCTTTGAATTTAATTGTTTGCCAATTTGAATCCTAGAGTTTAAGTGTATATAATAAATATATATATTAAATCTCTCTGCAAATAATTTCACCTCGATTGCTTAAGATAGAAAAGTTAGAAAGGCAGAAGCAGCAGCTTCTGTTTGAGTTTATTAACGAATGTCTGCAAGTTGAGAATATTTAATTGTTCTATTTCAACTTTGACTGCAAAAAGTGGAAAAGAGAACTTATTAAAAAGCAATTGAAAATGTTTTCCATGTCAATTTATAAATATTTTCTAGACTTTGCCGGATATTTTTAGAGCAACTGAGAAGGCGTTATCTGAGTGAGTTGAGAAGGCGATTTATTGCCATAGTATTGCTACAACATGATGGCGATGGCAACGGCTTATTGATGCATGCCCCGGTGTAAGTGGCACTTATATATATCTAATGCCTTTCCTATGGATTCATGACTTTATTAAAAGAGTCCTGCAGTAGGAATGGAATGAAACAAGCAACTCGTGTTTTGAGTATCATCAAAAATAGACTTCAATTGACAGGAGGAAATCAATTTTGTTGGTTGTTGGTTTGATTTTTAACAAAGCAACAATGTAACATAGATAAGGGAAGAAAGCATGAAAATTTACAGACAGTCCAATAAAAGTCATTCAACTTGAACTGTCGACAGTGAGAGCCAAAAGTGAACTTCTAATTGTTGTTCATGTGCGAGACACACAGTTGACATTGAGAAAACCAACAACAACAACAACAAAAAGGACCTTAAACAAGGACAACAGAAGAAGACGTTGACAAAGAATCAATCAAATTCGTTTATATGTACTTCTAATCAAATAATGCAACCATAGAAATCTCATGGAAAGGCCGGAGAGTTAAAAAAAAACAAAGTCTACAAAGCTGATAAGGAAATTGCATTTGAAAAGGCTGAATTATGATACTATTATATCTATATATACACTTATATATTTATACTTCTATTTAGGTGTATGAAATGCGCATAAAAGTTAATGACTTTTGACATTTTTCTTGGCAAGTCAATGGCCAAAAGCCACAACGAGAAGTTAAATCGAGAATGTATGAAATAAAACAACAACAATGAGAAGCACAACGCAACGCACTGAGCCAGAATCATAAAACAAATTTCATATGCACTACAGCTGTATATTAGGGTATATTAGCTAGGTCGCTGTGTTTGTCAACTGTAAGAGAAATAGTAGAATAGTAAAGTCTTGAAAGCTGCCTTGAGTTGTTGTTAACTGAAAATATGAGTTAAACTTAAGCTTTAACTAGCTGTCGAATAAGTTGCTTTTTATTTACTGTTAGACAAGATTAAATACATACTATTTGTTGTTTAATTTATTTATTAACTATTTTTACTTAAAATATTGCCAATATAAGAACAAGCAACTAATCAAGTCACAAGATTCAGTAAAAGAGCATCCTTTCATCTGTTCGAGCTGCTTTTCTGTTGCTGCCTTGACTGAGTGAGTTTATTGTGGATCTTGCGGAAAAGTGTCAAACACCTAACCTTAAGCAACGCAAACTGCAGGTCGACGACGTTCTGCCCACAGGGGCAGAGGTTAGCAGAGGCAGAGGTGGAGGTGGAGGTTAAGGCAGTGGCAACAACAGCTGAGAAAAGCCGCAATGCAAACTGCTGTTGATGCTGATGCTGTGGCTGATGTGTTGTTTGGTTGGTTGGTGTGGAAAACAAAAGCATTCCCAAATATTATAAGTATCGAAAACGCTTAAGCAGTCAACTCAAAGAGCAACAGCAGCAACAATAACAACAACAACAACAAAATCAGCAGGCACTCGATTTATACGCAGGGGCCATGTAAACAACAGTTGAATTTGTGATTAGTGCGCAGAAGCGCGGATAGAACGGATAGCACGGATAAAGCTGTGTCGGATAACTTAAGCGCCGGGAACAGTTGAAGGCAGCAAGCAGCACAAGTAAAGGCAACAGCAGCAACATTGGCAGCAGCATTGGCAGCATTGGCAGCAGCAGCAGCAGCGGCAGCAGCAGCGGCGAGCATAGAAAACTTTTTCAAATATAACCAAAGAATTTTGTTTGTTTTGATTCAGTCGTTGCGGGTTTTTTAAGGCGAGCAGACAGAGCCAGAAGCGAGCCAGAAAATCAAACCACCAAAAACTAAAAAACTAAATCGAATCGAAATCATATTCTACACGTTGAGTTTAAATAAATAAACTGAAATAAATATATTTCGAAATATTTACATTTGGCAAAGTGAGCAGAAAACAAAATAAACTTGCCAAAAAATCTAGAAAAACACAAACAAATAGAACAGTATTTTTTAAAAATTATTTTGTTTTGTTTTACTTTTTTTTGGAATTTTTCTTCAGTGTTCAAGTGAAAAAAGAGAAAAGTGTGTTGGAAATTCTGGCGTTGACAACAACAACAAAACAAAACAGGTAAATGCATAAAATAGTCGATGAATAAATGTTTAAAGACAATTTTCATTGTGCTTCACAAAGTTTTGTCTTGGCCAATTGTCTGTCTGACAGGGTCCAAACAATGGGACCAAGAATTTATATTTATTGTTGCTGTTGCCTGTGGGGCAACAAAAGACAAAAGCGCAAAACATTGTAACATTCTTCTTACAAAATCACACAAAATTGAATTGTTTCCCTTGTGTCAATTGTTGGATTGAAAGCGAGCAACTAAATCATCTTAAATTAATGCTATTTATTACCATACCACAGCATTATTCCATCTCTTCCTCTTTCTCTTGAAATGGATAACTTTTTGCTTGTCTCTAAGAGAGAAGGAAGGTATTTACCGCTACAAATGTGCTTTGTGTGTCGAAAGGAATCTGTCATTGATTCCAGCCAAGAGTTCAGTTCAAAGGAGCACTGATTGCAACATTGTCGCATATTTGGCATTGGCAACCATCTTCCCATCTTCCCATCTTCTTAATGGGAAAATGAGGAAAATGAGAAGAATTTTCCTGCACATTTCTAGTGATCTAACCAAGAAATAAAGGTATCTGTTATCTCGTTTCTGGTTGTTGGTATTTTGCTAGTTGTTAGTTGGCTTAAATGCCTTACTGCACTTGGCGTCCTTGAGCAAGTTGCTACTTGCTTCAAGATTCGCGCATAGTTTGAACAAAATATCTGTTTGTGCAACCCTTTACCCTTCCCTTCCTCACTCTACCTTGCCACAGCATAACAAGTTAAAAGTCGCACAAGAACAAGAGCCAAAACTAAAATGCAAGAAGAAAATATTAAAAACAAAAAATACAGAAAACAAAAAAATCCGTTCCTTTTGTGGGAAAAATAAAAACTTAAGTTGCAAACTTGTAAGGCAACATGTCCATCCATTATTGTGGGCATATCAACTGGAGTAGCAAGTTTGTCTTTTAAATAACCATCGATCATATAAGTTGCAAACTTTCATATGTAGTTTGTAGATCGAAATACAGTTTAAAAAAAAAATAATCATAAAATTGAGTAATATATATTTAGTGTATATAAGCTCTGTATATTTAAGCGTTTTAAATGTTTTTACCAAAATGTTGAGCTGAGAAAACTGAGTTAGAATTGCAAGCAAAATAAAATGTCTTCAAATTTTAGTTTGAGTTTATAAAATAAGTAAATTTTTAAATTTTTTGAAAAGAAAAATAAAGTTATTTAGGTGAGATTAAATTAACAGAAATTAAAAATAAATTAAATTTATTTAAAAGAAAAATAGAGTAATTTTAGTGAGATTAAATTAACAGAGCTTAAAAATAAAATAGAGCAATGCAGAAACAAATCTTAACTAAACATTGGCAACTGATAAATTCAAATTGATAGTGAGAATTTTTAAATTAAGAGCTGAAGTCTAGAGGTAACATTTATGGATATCGGTCATTGGAACACTATGAATACTATCCTCCTCAATTTATTGGTCATCCACTTTAATAACTTTTTAGTAATTTCTTTAATATATAGAAAATGTTAATTAAACCGAAAAAAATATTTAAAACTAAATGAAGTTAATAATGGAATTTAAAGCGTATTGTGAAAAAGAATCACAAAGAATTTAAGGAATAACTTTTTCTACCTATGCTAGCTAATAATTTAAGTGTTTTAACAATTATAATTGTCAGTGTTTTATTTATAATTTCTCAGCATTTAGTTTAAGTATAAAATTTGTCAGATTTCCTCCTAAGTTCAGTCATAATTTTCATCTGTTTCTTATCTTCTAAGGCATATTTAAAAATTTATGAAAATATAGTTTAAATCACAGTATCTATGTTACTTCAAGACAATTCCAAACTAATGGCTATGTGTTCGCAGTTCGACTTGATATTGTCTGTAATTTTTTTTCTTCCATCTTTTTTCCATTTTTACACTATGGCTTTGCGTGTTATGTTGGAGACTGCAAAACTGTCCAAAGTGTTTGTGTTTTATAAGACAGGCTGCTAGCCAGCTTCCTTCTTGCCAAGATAGCAGCAGTTAAAAGGAACTTTGTTCAGATTGTCACTCACTTGCATTGATTTTGCAGTCGAGTCGAGAGTCGAGAGTCGGAAACTGGCAATTATGAGGGTCTGTGGAGAGGAAAAACCAATTAGAAGCGAATGCGATTAGTTTGTAATTTGTAATTGCATTTAGCTAAATGACTTGCAATATGCTTGCCGCATGTGGTAAATATTTATTAACTCGTTGCCGAGTCGAAGTATTCAATTCTGTTGAATGCTAAACTCAACTCAACTCAATCCAACTCAACTCGACTCTGTTCGTTTGGGATTCGGATTGGATCAGCTGCCACATGAGTCCAGTTGCTGCCAACACACGTGCCGCACATATAAATCAATATGGTCATTAACATTAATGAACCAGGCAGCAGGCATTAAACTGCTGCGCCAGGACCTTTGACAGCCTGTTAGCCAAAAAGTTAGTCACATTTCAGCTACAATACAATACAATTGTATGCCACCAGACAGATATCCTATAAATCCTATAAATCAAGCACGAATCTTAAGGTTAAGTTTTCATTATAATATGTTGAGCATTATATTTTTTTCTGAGAGCGAGAACTTTGCAAACAGCTTGCCTGCTTTGACTTTGACTTTTGACTTAGGCGGTCAAAAGAAAAAAATGTAAGAAAAAACAAAAGAAAAACGTTGGCAAACATTTCACAAGTTTGTGGCCAAGAAATGCAGCATAAAAGGCAAAAACCGTAAACGTAACTGAAACTGTAACCAAATCTGAAACAGAACCGCGTCTAGAACTAAAGCCAAAGCCAAAACCAAAGTAAAAGTCAAAGCTAACCCAAGTAAAGCAATCCGTTACTGTAACCTTACCCGTAACCATAACCCAACATAACCCTTGCCAAACAGCCGCTTTGACGTTGACCTTGGCTCAATTCCCTCTCCCTCTCAGCGATTCGCGTCTGTCGAATTTCGAGGCGAGTTTCGTGCGCGAATTATTGAAAGAATAACATTAAGATGAAATAACCTTCGCCATTCCATACACACACACACATACATACACACACACACATTCATCGCATCCAGTCATAACTTTTGTTGCTTGTTTGCGGTCAGTTGGCTTATTTGCTCTTGGCCATTTTTATTTTTCTTCTCGAATCCAAACCAAGCCATGTCTGAGCCCCCCACAAATTTGTTGCCTTTTTTTTTCCCGCCATTGTCGGGACCTGCACTTTGGACCTGGATCTGGGTTGTGTTTAAGAGCACCTGTGGCTGCTGCTAATCATGATTTTAATGACTTTTATCAGAGGTTGCCCCCCTCCCTTCTTCTTTCCATCAGAGGACTCCATGGTCTGCACTTTGAGTGGGGTCTGGGCTTTTTGCTGAAAGGTTTATCATCCAGTGCCAACAAAAAAAAAAAAGGTTGCAATTAATTTTTTAAATGCTTTACAACTTGGCTAGCTTGTTGTTTGTATTGTTGCTGTTGTGGCTTAAGCAAAGAAATTATTATTTAGCCACTGGCTTTTTAATGCTCTTGCCCAAAGAATATCAACAACAACAGCAACAACAACAACGAAAAATGAGCCAAAAAAACTTGGTGTTGATTGAGTGCTAAGCACACATTTGAGTTTAGTTAAAACTTTCTGATTCTTTAGCCGATAAAAAAAAGTATACTTTAAAAAAGCAACAAGAAAATTAACAATAAATCTTTACACAATTAAGTATTAGTATTTGTAGTTGAATTTAATTTAAAGTGATTAAATTGGGTAAAAGTATACTTCTTTGATATTTTGGTATTCAATATCCATATATATCTGTGCACCTTTAATATGTTAAATACAAATTTTGCCTATCGAATCAAACTTCAGAACAAAAGAAGAAGTTTTCTCGAAATGATTTTAAGCAAGTCACGAGATGGAAGTTGATTTTTTCCCTATTCTTTCCCTGTTAAAAAAATAGAAATTCTATAATTTTGGTCGCGAATTTGTATAAAAAGTTAAATAAGTTGGAAAGTTTTAATTAGATTTTGAAAGATGTGACAGCTACAAGTGAATAAATAATGAATAAAACAAATAGTTCTGACTGCTGCTGCCAGCCAGAAGGAGGACAGAGGAAGCTGAGGTATCCTTTCAAATAGGATTACCTAGGAATTCAAAGTGTTCAAAATAAGGCAAAATATAAAGTAAATACCGGAACAGGAACAAGTGAACAGTGAGAATAATAAAGAGATTGAGTAATAAAGTTAAGGAAAACAAACTTGGCATTACCATAGCTATAGTCTGAAATATTGTGTGCTCTATCGTAAGATTCTAATTATGTTTATTGTTTAGCATTTGGCATATGGACAGCAACAACTACAACACTATGAAATGCCATAAGAATAAGGAAGAAAAGAGTGAGAGTTGCGTTCAATGGGCCATCGCCTATCGGACGACAACGCTCAGATTGCGATTGCGATTGTCAAACATTTGGTAACGTTTCTGGTGTCCTATCGAAGTCCACAGTACACAGCTGTCCTTGGGTAATATAATCTCCCAAATTCGACACCATAACAAACAGACAAAATATATTTCATTTCAATAATTTCATTGTGATGCCACCTCGATGGCCAGTGATTGGCCAGGAGTAGGAGCTAACGGTGGAGCCGTTGAAGGATCCGATAGAGGAGACTTTCTAGGTCCTGATTCTGGTTTCGGTTACGATTTCGGTTTCAGTTTTTTGGATGCCCAATGACGTAAACGCAGCCTGTGGGCTCTGTCAATATTGGCACAACACTTTGTTTACTCTCTGTCCGTTGACAGAGGAAAACGTAGAGAAAGAAGACTGTAGGAAAAAAGAAAACACACGCACCTATACACACACACATGTCTGACACACACACACACACACACGTACACACACACGTACACAATCGCACACAGGAAGAAATATGTTAAATCGACAACATATTGAATTTAGATTTACTGTCGCGTTGGAACAGGAAGATACCCGAATTCAAAGAGAGCTGAAGAAGCAGGAAAACTAAGGGAAACTCTAGGGAGGAAAAACAGTTGGTAGGCAGTTGGTAGCACGGAAATGTGTAAACACACACAGAGGCTGCGAGTCTCTCGCAGTTCGTTGACATCTGGTCGCCAAAAATGAAAAGATAACAAATGAGAGACGCCTGGCCTCGTACCTTGCCCCGTGCCACTCTGTCACCCTACCTTGCCACATGGAATCGCAACTTATGTAAATGTATTCAGGCAACGTGAGGCAATTACGAACAGAACAATAATCACAAGGCTGGCGACGATGTTGCAACGAACGCTAATGCGTCCCCGTTGCGCCTCAAATAATGAAAAGAAAGCAGCAAGCAGCAAGCAGCAAATAGCAAATGGTCGAGCAAAGAACACAAAAATCGGAGAAGGTTTTCTCCTCCCTTTGACAACAGCGAGTCCTTAAACAACATGCAGCAACAGCAACAGCAATAGCAGAAAGTGGCAAACAGCAACTGCCAAGTTAACCGTGAAATAACTGCCTCCTCCCCCCTCTTTTTCTCTCTCTGTATTTATATTCTCCTTCTCCTCTTGACACATTCTGTTCGGTTCATGCAACAGGTTCCCAGAACTCTTTGCTTGATTCTCTGTCACTCTCTCAATTCCTCGAGGCATGGGATTTCCTTTTATTACCTGTTCCAAGAAACTAAAATCTAAATAAAAAGTAGCATACTTTGAGAGACGCAAATGTTGAAATGCTATAAACTAGCAAAACCAGAGCCAGGCAAGCATCTCAGCAATCTAAGTTATTTAAGGGGCAAAATAGCTCTCGAGTTCTCGTTTCAAAACCACAGCAATGCTTACAACATATTTCAGTAAGAGAAGCATTGATTTCAATGTGTTGAGTAACGCATACTCAACGTAGATAGTTAGAGTACATAGAGGAATGTGAAGTGGGGACTAACAGACTGACAACTTGATCAACTTTTATTAAACATAACTATTAGAAGATCATAATTATCTGGGAAACCCCAGAAAGAAACACAATCAGATCAAATATGAGGATCTATTAGACTTAAAGAGCTGCTCACTCTTAAACTAATTTCTCCTCAGATGCTAGGGTATTTAAAGTGCGACCTTTAAATAGTTGTGGCTTATTCATTATGTTGTTTGTGTTAAGTTTGCACCTGCATTCAGAATATATTCCTTGATAGCTTGAACTCGTGTCTGCTCTTGAGTATTAACCCTTTGAATTTCCATTCGATTGCAATTTCCACTTTTGGATAGGTTCTGAGGCAGACAGGAAACCGGAATGTAACTGAAACCTTCACATATGCCGAAAACACGAACACGTTGCCAAATATATTTTGGAAATTCGGTATTACAAATGCAAATATATCGTTACATTTGTCAATGATTATGCAAATGTAAGCAAAATAATCTTGCAAACAGATCTGAATCGATTTGCATTGATTTACAGCAGGTTCTTTGTCTTTGTCTTTTGTTTTGATTCGAAATTGCCAGGTATTTAAATATTAATTGACTACAGGGAAAGTAGATTGCAATTGGATGCAAAGAATATGTTTAGAAAGATATATGTTTTAAGTATATATTCAAGTATTTGGTTATACAACTGTTGACTAATGGCTGTAATTAATTTCAGTCTTCTCGTGTCTTGTTTATGCCTACAGAAGACCACACCTGTGCGTAATTAGAGCACCTGCCGTGCTATACTTAACAGGGGAAAGCAACAGAGAAGATGGGGGGGGGGGAAGGGGCAGCACGTTTATAATTCATAATTGTTGAGTGCGCATAATTAACACATCATTAGACAATTTCTCTGTCTCTCTCTCTGTGTGTGTGTTTTTGAAGGGGATCTTTGTGTCTATGATTCAATTTAATGTTGTTGCAACTCAATCAAATGCAGAATATACAGAAAGCTCCATCTTGACATGCCATGTGTGTGTTTCTCAAATGGCAAAATCATTAGTATTATTAGAAAGTGCGCAGCAATAATACAATTATAAATTGAATCACTGGAGAACTAATTCCTATGAGGTCTGCCGTAGAGAGAGAAAGAGAACATAACTTTAACCCTTTTATTCCATTAAAAGGTACAAAAACCTAAAGCCCTTCAGCACAGATGATGTCAGCCTAAAGAAATATATAGTATACCCATTAGAAAAAGTGAAAACTTTTCACTAGAAAAACATTTCCTTTGAGCCGAACAAGTTGCAAGTTTTTAATCTAATTTAAGCTGCCTCAGTTTGGCCAGAATTTCAAAGTTGACAAAGCCATAATGAATGCAAACTGAAAATTCTAATCATCTTAAAATTGCAACTTTTGCTATGATAACAATATTTTCTAATAATCTACCATTGACAATTTAACTTTAGTTTTCAACTCACCAAAATACGCATACGCACCGTTGGCTCGTCAGATGTATGTCATAGACAAGTATGTATACGTTTATTGTGCAAATTGATGAGATCAACGATTGAATTAATCAATTCGGTCGGCAAATGTATAATAAATTAACATTTGTAGGGTGGCATAGACTAGCAGATACTCAGTAAAAGATAAATCGATTGTTAAGTGAGAATTATGTAAAAGTCTTTAGTTGATTAGAGGTTGACTAAAAATTGAATAATAATAAGTAATAAAAGAGCGATAGGATATCTTAAACTGCTAGATAATACAAGCAGACAACCTGTGATCTTTATATATTTATATTAAAAGATAAGATAAAGATTACTTAGTAAAAGATAAATCGATTGTTAAATGAGAATTCTGTAAAAGTCTTTAGTTGCCTTTTAAAGTTTGACTGAAATTGAATAATAATAAGTATTAAAACAGCGATAGGATATCTTAAACTGCTAGATAATATAAGCAGACAACCTGTGATCTAAATATATAGATGTATAAATATTCCTCTGCATCTGTCTATACAATTAATAACCCTTTTAATGGGTGTTGTGTAAAAGACTTTCGGTTACCGTCGCTGTTGCTGTATCAATCAATTTTATTTAATCATTTATTTAATCAAATTTACTGATTATGCATACGCACACACACACACACACACAGAGACACACACACACACCTAAGAGAAGGGCATACCTCGTTCTATATATATCATATATATCATATACAGATGTATGTTTATGCTTACATTGATATGCGCATTTTTTGGTTTACTGTGCGACAGACTGAGGACTGGGGACTAAAGGGGAGGGGGCCCACGCCCATAAAACGCCCACGCAGATGGGCACGCACACACAAATCAAATATAATAAAGTGCTTGCTTCTTCTTCTTCGTTTCGTTTTCTTTCATTCTTTTTTTTGTTTGGGATTCTTGATAACAGTGAATACCTTCTGCTTATTGTTCTTGTTCTCTTTGTTGTTGTTGTTGTTGTTGCGACCCTTTATCGGCAACTTTATCGTCAGCAGTTGTTTCGTCACCTAAAAAGTGTGTCCTTTAAATGCTCGCATTCTGGTTTTGTTTCATGTTTGATTATCGTGTTCGCTTTGCCAGCCCCAAAAAGTATGCAATAATTTTCCAGCTCTTTGAAAGCATTTTATGCTCAGTTCTTCTTCTTGAGGGAGGGAGACCTCAAATAATATTTATCTGCTGTCACATAAATAAATACTAATTAAATTGTCATATGAATGAATCATTGGCCCGAAGCAACTGAGTAAATTGTCGAGAGTTCCGTGCACACTTTATACACTGCACATTGCACTTTCTGCACTCTGAGCTGAGCTGATGGCTTGTCAACAGACTTGATTTATTGACGATGTGCCCTGTTTGCCAGCCATGTGATTTATGCCATTCTAAAGCCCAACTGACTTATGCTGCTTTAACATTTTAAGAATTGTGGTTCAATTAACTTTGAAGTAGGACATTATTTTGAAATAAATTATAATTATCGATATAAAAGTAGTTAAAAAGGATCTTTCATATAATTGTATGGCTTCTTGAAATTTATATTGTTACCTATTTACCTATTTACTATTTTTGTCTGAATACTGATAACCAACCTTATTTTGTAGCATAGTGTATTTGCATGTAAATATGAGCTTAATTAATTGCCGTTGATTTGAGACCAAGGTCGGATTATAATGTCGCTATCGAGGGATTATAAAAAGGCCTAACAAATTGACAGCGAGAGCTAGACACAAAAACGAGAGAGAGAGAGAGAGAGAGAGAGAGTGAGAGGGACACAGAGAGACAGAGAGAGAGAGAGGGAGACAGAGAGAGTGAGAGAGAGACAGAGGGACAGAGAGGGAGAGGGGACGAAAACTAGATTAACCCCAAGCTGGCAGAACTAAACACATTTTTAGTGCCAAAAGCAAAGCCCAGTGACAATAAACAATAAGCAAGTTCCCTCCTCTTGTTGTTGTTGTTGTTGTTGTCTGTCCATCTGTCAGTCTGTCTACGTGCTGTTGCCAAGCAAGCGCACATGGGGCGTATGTGTAACATTTGTCGCATGGCTCGCTGAATGTTTTAGTGGCTGTGGCTGTGGCTGCGTCTGTGGAGAAAGGAATCAAGAGAGGCTGGCAGACATTTAAATGAATAACAAAAGCCGCTAGCCAGAGAGCACCTCAATAGAGATGTAGACATTACGTATACGCCACATGGTCGCTGCTTGTCGCCTTGCCGCCTTGCCGCTTTGTCGCTCTGTCGCCTTGATGCGACGCGTAATGAATACTCATTAAAAAGTAGTTGCGGGAAACGGGTCGCCAGATGCTGCTGCCGCTGCTGCTGATGTAAAGCTCAACTTACATTAGTTTTATCACAGCCCCTGTGTCCCCTCTCTATACGGTCCTTATACTTTTCCACCCTCCCTTTGTGTTGCGTTATCTCACAGTGCTGACCTTGTAGCCTTGTCGTAAGTACTTACATATATGTAATATGCGACAGGGCGAACTTTCATTGATTTTGTGCAGGTGTCTGTCATTTTTATGGCAACCCAAAAAAAAAAGAAACCTCTGTCAGTTATGTGTTAATGCCCAACTTGTTAGTTATCACAGCATTTGCTATGCCACATTCTGTTGCACTCTCAGGGATCTGCGGGGGAGGGAGAGGGAGTATTTTAATTTGTTTTGATAAACTTCGACGCACAACTTGCTGGCTTTTTATCAAAGTTATTAAGTTGCGCATAAAATGTGTATGTGTGTGTTGTGTGTGTGTTTGGTGTGAGCTATAACTAAAACGTAATAAAGCGTAAAAACTTTGCTGCAAGTTTTGTCCATGATTAAGACATACTAGCTGATGATCTCGTTGATGATGATGATGATGATCACATTAATGCTGATGATGTTGCCACAATTTATGGCCACCAACACCACAGTGGTAACTAGACTCCAGCCTCAAAAGGAAAACTGATAACAGTTCACTGATGTCCATTCAAATGTAATTCATTTGAGTTTTTATTATGAATGAAACTTGTCAAATTTATCACGTCGTTGTCAAGGCAAAAGCAGCTCATTAAAATTTAAAAACGGAGAAAAAAAAAATAGGCAGAGAAATTTAAGACGCGAATGGAAAGTTTGGTATGGAATGAGGGAATTATTTGAATACCTGGCAAGTAATGAATATTATGGGTATTCCTACGCGTATTATGGCTTGAACAATTTCAAGAAGCTCAAACAAAATAAACATCAAATACTCGCACACACACACACACACAGTGGTCATTAATTTGTGTGTTTGTAGGTTGGCAAAGTTTTATGAGACTGACTTCAATTATTTTTTGCCGTATTTGAGTCGGAGACAAGCCCCAAAACAGTAAAAACGTAACTATTTTCGGCTTATTTTTACCTTATTTATTTATTTATTTTCCCTCCCCTTAGGCACACACACACACACGCGCACACACAAAAGACTGACAATTAGGTACGCCAATTAGTTGCAACATTATTATTTTCCACAATTATTCGACAGAGAAGAAGTGAAGTCGAGTTTTAGGGAATGAGAATTGGGTTCTCTTCTCTCGTCTCTCGTTTCTCGTTCTCGCTTCTCGTATCTCGATTGTGCCCTCTGCCGTTAGCTCTGAATTGGGCATTGTAAAACGTTATGTGGCAGGCTTATTAAAAGCAACATCCATGCCTCAATTTGCATACGAGTCGCATTCAACAAACAGCAACGACGGCAACACAAAATGCGAATATCATGTGAATAACACACACATAATACACACACACGCACACACATCCACTGTCAGAGTTACAGTTCCATTTTCGCTTAAAGCACACATGGCGTATACGCAATGTGTACAATATACTTATTGTGACTGACTGTGATTCGTTTACTTACGTTACGTTTTTTTTTTGCTGCCAACTTCAATTTAGCCTGTCTATCTATCTATCTCTCTGTCTGTCTCTGCCTCACTACCTGATCTGTCTGTCTATCTGTCTATCCTGTCTGTTATCCTTGCTCGTTTCGCATGTTTATTGTTGTTACTTTCATTGCATTCGGGCCACATTTGTTGCGTGCCGTTGTCGCAGGTGAGACTAGAAAAAAATGTTGAGTTTTTTTTCGTTTGCAAGCAAAAACTGCAACTGAAATTTTAGCATCAGTTGTTTTCTATTTTTTTACCACAGGCAATTGCTATCGATAACAAGCTAACGTTGAAGATGAAAAAAATAGAAGAAAAATTGTTGAATTTTCGCAAAATCTGAGAGATGAAAATCAACAGAGCTTAATCAATTTTGATATTCGATATTCCTATAGCTACCCATAGCTACTGCAGATTTGACAGAGATTTCATCTAAAAATATTTATTTTACAGTGAACACAGTATGTAACATATAATTCAATTCAATTCAGAAATGAATTTTAAAGTAAATCATTCAGTCAAGCTTTGAAATTGGTATTAGTTTAAGTTTACTACAGATATTGCTGATAATTTGATAATGATGAAAGATAAATGAATGAAGTTTGTTAGTTTTAAGTGAATTGCATGTAAAATCAAAGAGTTTGACTAAATTTCTTAACAGTCCCAGAATTTTCGTTGAGTCCTAACTTGATAGACATAATAATGTCTATTTTATTTACTCGAACATAGTTCTCATCACCTGTAAAAGTATAGATATCCACATACCCTAGTATTTTGTGCCATTAAAAGTATTTAAACTTGTCGTTAAAGTTAAAGTTGTCTGCCATGCAGATTTTATTGTGAACTCGATTCATTATTTGCATTCAAATAGTCCCTACTTTATGCAGACCACCTGCAGGTGGTCGATCCTCCTGCCCGTGCCACAAGTTGTTGCATGCCCCATTGCTAATGGTGGCAAGTGTTGACTAAGCTGGACTTCCAGTGAAGCGCATACATTACGTATACGCAATGTGACCGCACTGCAGGTAACTCGCATATTTAGTAATTTATTGCTATCTTGCGGTTATTTGCATGTACATTTTGTTTACTCGACATGCTCTAGCAAGTCTCCCACTTCACTTCTCACTCTTTATCTATCTATCTGTGTTTCGTTTACTGCTCCCGAAGCCATTTCAATTGCCACTCACATTACATTTATATAACAACCGCAAAGAAAAGAAAGGAAAAGAAAAGAAAACGAAAAATGTTGAAGTGGCAACACGCGCCAAGCACAGACATAGAGAGAAAGAGACAGGCAGAGAGTGTGAGAGTGAGAGAGAGAGCTTGCAATAAACATAAATATGAAAATTCTTGAAAAATAATTTTTTATTATGTTGCAAAATGGAGAAAATGGAGGCGACCAGGAGTGAACCTGAGATTTGCATGTAGCTTGCGCATTTTGAAGTTGACTTGAAGTTAACTTGAATTCAAGTCGTGCTATAAACATTAATGAACTTCAGCAGCAGCAGCACGAGCCACAACAACAACAACAACAACACCACTACCAACCACCAGCACCACTGACTGAATTCACCATCACAATCACTGCGAGTGTCTCTGTTTGGGGTTGAAGTGGCATTTTAGCTGTTACATGAGTCAGATGAGCAGCTGGAATTACGCTAATACAAGTGGCCGACTTGGCTAACAGCAACAGCAGCAACAAAACAATAAGAAGAACAAGAACAACGACTACAATTGAAAACAATTGAAAAGAGAAAAAGAAAAACTTTTAAGCTGAAGCAGAAATACAGTTGAAGTGGCTGCAAAAGCAAACCAGCTGAAAAATTACGCAAAGCGTTTTTGTTAAATGAGCAGCCAGTAAACTAAACAAAAGATGCAACAACAACAGCAACAATGAGTACAACTAGGGCAGCAACAAATATATGTGCAACCACTGCAGTTGCTGCGTTGCAATTGCAGATGTAAACTGTGTGTGGCATCAACTTAAGTGGCAACAAAAAGCAATTCAACTTGATTGGTAGCAATGATAGAAACGAGTCTATAAAACATTCTCTCGATTTCTGAACTAAGCACAAAGGTGTGCCACACTCCCCTTTCTCCCCTTTCTCCTTCTCAGTTGTTCTCTAACTCTCATTCTCTCTCCATCTCCCTCTCTATCTCCAGCTTTCAACAATATGTGGCAAAACTGCTTGCACTAAAAATCAATTGATTCGTTTACTGTAAGAACAGAAAACAATAACATCAAGCAGACCATTTGCTAACTCCTCAGTCTTACTCTACTCTTTCTCTTCTCTCTCTTTCTCCTTTTCTCTCTCTCTGTCTCTCTGTCTCTCTGTCTCCCTCTGGCAATTGAACAAATTCTAGTCAGATTGAACAGCATAAAAATATGTAAATTTCTTGGTGTGTCTAACAACGGCATAAAATGTTGTGTGTGTATAAAAGACACACACACACTCACACACACACACACACACACACTTGCACACTGGGTTGAATGTGAGAAACAAGTGGTGCGTAAAACTGATGACGCGACACGTTGACAATCGACAATAGCAACAATAACAGCAAATACTAACAACAATTGCCTTAGGCCGCCATTAAAATGTGCGTCAGCGACATCTAAAACACGAGCGGCTGTGGGCGGGTGTGCTTGACTTGCCGTTACTCTGTAATTGAAACATCATGGTTGATACTGCTGAAAATATGTAGATCAATGACAGATCAAGTTGACAGAAGGGATATTTTCATTCAAATGTTGTATTTATGTGCACAACTCTATTATACCCTGTATTAACTATCAGACAGTAGTAAATACATTTTGCGAAACTTGATGATATCCTACATTAAAAAATTGATTTGTAATTAAATGATGCCATCAAATGATATTAAGCTATAGTTTCTTAAAGAACAAAACTAAATTCCATTATATCTATTAAGATTATATTTATTTTTATACAAATAACTTTTAAAGTTAGTTTCAAATTTATTGATAGGCTTTATTCGCTTAAAAATAAAATACAATTAAGCTATAAATTGACTCGTTGCTTTGAATAGATATTAAAAATATATTTATATTAATTAAAACTTTAAAGTAATTGGATAGTTGAGCTTAACGATATTTTCTCCTTACTACTAAGTTCCTTAATCAGCTAATGCTTTTAAATTGGGTAAATCGACTTGAGTTATTAGGAATTTTTCATATTTGATTAAGCTTACAATGATATCTCATAACTCGATACTTGTTACTTGAATACATCTGAGAATTTCTCTTTTCAATCTTTACACTACTTTATGAGAAACATCATCATATCAAGTCACTATTGTATGTTTATTGTGTGAAACTATTTGATTATCTAACCATTTGATTGAAATATAATCAGAAACTAATAAATAAATAAACTAATAAACTAATATAAAAGCTTTTTGCAATATTCTTTTAGAAGATACTTTGGATATTAAAAGAAGTAGCATAAAATAAACTCATGAAACATTTTAATTACTGTGTAATTGCATCCTAATTAAATTGCTTTAATTTAATTTCCACCTCCACTCGCGCTCAATACAAAGCAAATTGAGCTTAATCAAAGGCAAAAACTTAATGTGGGAGTCGAGAAGTCATGTTAAAAGACATGTTAATTTAAAAGTGACCGGCAAAAAGTGATTTGTGTGCCAGTCAGAGACCCAAGAGACTTGGCCTGAACTCATTTCAATGTATCTTTGAGACATTCATCTTGTCGTTGGTTAGTTGGCCACATTAATCCAAAAAGGCGAAAACGATTTGCAATTGTTTAGTTTTTTTCTTTGCTAGAGGACATTTCTTTGGTTACTTCAAAAGCCGAGAGAGAGTCCTCATGTTTTTTGCAAGAGGACTTCAAGGCTGTATGTATTATAGTTCAACGAGTAAGTATGTGCATGGCCTAAACGAACCCCGCCCTGTTTTGGCCAAAACAGATGCTAACTGGGGCACGCCCAACAACTTAATCAAAGGCAGGCCGCTGTCGAAAACAACAAGAAGAACAAGTAGAAGAGTGGGAAGTGGGTAGGGAAGGGAAGGGAACAATGAGGGAAGGAATAAATACAAATACCAAATACCGATGCGACCATGACAGTTAACACCTTCACTGGGAAAGGGTACAAAAGGGGTGTGTACCCAAACCCTTTGGGGATTGAGGGGAACTGTGGGAACTGAGGGAACCGACCCAGTTGCCATCTCATTTATCAAGTGGCAAACAAACAAAAGCGCGCCCATTGTTATTATTGGCATTATTGCGAAATAAACGATGGTGCATAGAGTCAAGCAGGGCAAAAGGGGTAGAGAGGCACTGAAGATTGAGAAGAGGAGAGGAGAGACAGAAATGAGAGGAGGGAAAGACAAGGCTGTTGATGGTAATGGAGCTCAGATACAAATTACTCAATTCAAAATTGTGCTCTTCTGTGTAATTTGGCCTGTCACATTTGCCACACTCTAAAACACACACAATCACACACACACACACACACAAACACATAGAGAAAGTTCTACCTTTGGCAAATTGATGCTTGCGTGACCGAAAGCCTTTCCCAAAATGCCGAAACTAAAAATGTTGATTGTTATGGCAGCCACACAAATAAATTATCCAACAAGGATACTTTACACACTCACACACACATATGTAAGGACATCTTGAGGGAGAAGAAGAGAAGCCATACATATTTATGCCAGAAATATGCGTGATTTCGTAATTGTAGGCAGAAAGAAAGAAGCATTAGCAAGGACACTGGGACAATGGTACAGTGGGACAGTAAGGACTGTGGGACTGTGGGACAGTGTCTGCTGGCTGGACACATTTAATATGAATAAATTAAGTGTATTATTTGTTAGAGTATTTGCTTTATTCAACGCTTTGCTTTTATTTCTTTCATTTTGCTGGCCATATAAACATTAAGCATACGCCTCTATGGCTAAGTGTGTATGGGTGTGTGTGTCTGTGTGTGCTGTGTGTGTATGTGTGTGCCGTCGTCTTTACATCAATTGAGACATTTAACAAAAGGCCGACGCTGCCGTTTACCTTTTTTTATTCTTTGCTTCAGCTGTGCGTGTAATGAATGTATAACACGCTTCAACCATTTAGACCTCACAGTAGGTTGAAATACCTTAGTTGTGGATGAAATCAGCTCTTGTACTATAACTTAGAGTTTAAGTAATCTCAATACTAATATGAAGAAAGTTCGATTATGTCAATATTAAAGTTAAAGCCAAAGTAAGAGTACTGTGCACAGACTCTGTAGTAAAGTCTTTTATTAGCTAATTTTATTAGTGTTACTTTTAAATGTAGCTAACAATATATTGTTAGGTTGAATAATAGAAGAATCTAAACATTTTCCTACTATTATACCAATATTAATAACTACTAAGCAAATAGCTATTTACAAGTACTGGGCTTTTTCGAATATAATTATTATAATCATAAATTATATTTGAAGTCTTGGATTACTTTAGTTGTTAATAATAAAAAGAAGAATAAATAATTATTACTATAATATATATAGTATTATAAATATATTATTATTAATATAACAAGCACTAATACAATTTCAGCTATACATGACATCCTTTGAGCCTTTTTTACCTTACTACTTTTCCAATTCGATTTTGCCCACTGTGCCATGATTTTCCTCCAAAAAAAGGTTCGTTTTTGCATTTTAGTGCCCAATTTTCTATGCGCTGTTTATGCATATGCAGATACACATGTTTGTGTGGGTGTGTGTGTGTGCTTTAAGCACTGAGCAACTAAAGGGTCTCCCCTTTGAGTGATCCCCTGCGCTGCTTTCCCTCCCTCTACGCCTATGCCTTTCAGTCGAACTACACTACACTTAAAGCATTTTTTGTTTTATTTTATTTTTATACTTCTTTTGTTGGTCAATTTCTTTGCTGCCTGTTCAACGCTCGTTTAGACATCGTTTTGTCATTTTGCTACAATGCTGACCCCATGACCCCTTCCTTCCCCTCCCTTCCCATCCTTTCTCTACTGTTTCTCATTCCCTACTCTCGTATTTTTTTTGCCCCCTGCTTTGTGTGACCCCTAAGCAGCTGCTTAGTCATGGGGAAAGGGGCAAGTGCTGGACGTGTGCTTTAAATGTCAAACCCTTTTCAAAAATCCTAGTCAGACAGGCTAACACAATTTACATCCTCCTCTCAGCCTACGTTCCCTTTTTTTTAGCTAGAAAGCAACACGCATCGTAAATTTTCAGCTCGTTTCTGCCGCAATTTTCATACGCACTGTATGCCCCACATGTGTGTGTGTGTGTGTGTGGGGGGCAGATAAATAAAATTGTATTATTAACACATTTGAAATGCCAGGCAATGTTTGGTCAAACGTTGCTAATGCGAGCTGTCCAGGAGTTGCAAGGAATTTCCCTATATCCTGTCCACGTATGTGGACACACAGACGGATGTGTCTGTGTGTGTGTGTGTCTGTGTGCGTGCAGGCGCCTAATATCCTTTCATTTGAAATTGTTTACTTGTCAGCCTTGTCAGTCTGTTTACAGAGCTGCCCATCAAATCGCAGCGTCTGCATATTAATCTTCAGCTCACACAGATTTGGACAGCCAACGGGAGAGACAGACAGACGGACAGATAGACAGACGGACATGTGGACATACGGACAAACTGACAGAGAGAAAAAGAGTCTGACTGGATATGTTGTCATCCAGATACCAGCCAGATATTTGCCACGCCTACAAGCTGGCCAGCCAGTTTCAATATTATGCAGCAGCGTCTCTTCTCCGACAGTCCGACAGTTGGGACTGCAATTACTTTCATGTTAAGGCCAAGCACGAGTTTCAGCTTAAATGTTGGCCAAAAGAGTCAGCAGCCAATATTCAAAAGTTCACTTGCCAGCTTTCCTTGGGAAAGCAGAGCTCAAGAGCTATTGAAACAGATGATTGGCTTAACCCAAAACTCAGATTTACAATGTCCCATAACGACCATAACATTTATTATACAAAATCTATTAAATTTAGAACTTGATAATGGTCTTAATCTTTTATTGTTGTAGTGTAGAGACAATTATAATTATAGCCAACACAAATAGTTTAATTTGTTTATTTTAATGCTCGATTATATTTAATTTCTTTCACACGTAATTAAAAATATTAATATGAATTTAACAATAATTTACTCACAGTGATAAAGGATTTAATTTGTTGCTTTACCTTTGTAATTAATAAATAAATAAGATTAGAATAAAAATTAAAAGATCAAGTGATGAGGTTATACTTATATTAATTATTTATTTATGTATATTATTATTTTTCTTTAATAATATTTATTTGTTTATATATATTATTATTATTTTATTCCTTGATTGTCTATCGATATTAAAACTAGCCCTTAAATCACTTATTTGCAGTTTGATTCAGTTTTAATTCTTTTCAGAACTGTCTCTTCTCCTCTTTTTTTGAATGTAACTCTGAAAATGACACTACAATCAAGTGATTTGCCATCAATTAACTCTCATCGATTTGTTATTAGCTCTGGAGAGTTGACACGAGGCAGATGTAAAGTTTCAGGCTGTCAGAAAAAGATTATATCAAAGTTGGAACAGCTGTTGCTGCTGTTGCTGTTGCTGTTGCTGCTGCTGTTGCTGCTGTTGCTGCTGTTAAATTGCTCATCTTGTCTCTTAGTGTCGTCGCATGTGACAAGCAACATGACAACCAACAAACAGAGAAGTGTTAGTGTTAGTGTTAGTGTCAGTGCATTGCACTGACTGTCGAGCTGACATAGACGAGACGCGACGAGACGAGGCAAGGACATAAAAGCATTGACTAGGATCTAGGATTCAAAGCTCAAAGCTGTTGTATGCTTTGTGTTGCATGTTTGCCCAAATGTTTCTCACATTGACCCTCATTCAAGCCAAAGGGTCGCGCATATTTATTGCCCCTGATGAGGCATAATGCATGTGGCATGAGGCATCAAAGCTTCTAGCAATTAGCAACAATAGGGATAGCGCCAGCAACAGAGATTCCAAAACTGTTGACCTTACTTAAAATATAATGAGTTGAACGCGAAGAGAACGAGGGAGAGAGAGAGAGAAAACTGAAACTGAGCCGTGGCTTTTGCAATTTATTCGCCACGTCCCAAACAAATTACAAATCAGGGCAAGCCTCCCCTCAGCTTCCCTCACCAGTCGAAGGTCCTTACAAAGGACATTACTCATCGTCAGCTTGCGTTGCCTGCAAGTGACAAAATTATGCAAAAAAAGGCGAAAAAGAGCTGTGTAAAGCAGAAATTAAATGCTTAGATGCTGACCCAAAGGGTCAACGTTGTTGAGTTATGTGTGCTTCGATTTGAATAAATGTTCCATGTCTTATCAGCTTTCAGCCAGACAGAGACAGACAGACAGACTGTCCATCCATCCAACCGAGCGTATACGTGATAACATTCAATGTAAAACACCTTAATTGAGTGCAAGTCAATAGCAAAAATATCAAAATAAACAATAAACAAATCAACTCTTAATTAAAATATTACATCAATAAAACTCAAAACTCATTGTGCGAAAATATTTGTGTTTTCTTTGCAGGACCTTGCTGCCTTGCTGGCCTGGAGGACAATGTACTAATAAAATGAGTGAGTGTCCTTATGGAAACAAAAGCAAATCAAAGTTTTATTTAATTGCCCAAGGACTTTTGGTTCGAATCCAAATTGAATTATTCGGCAATTCGGTTGTACATTGTTCAAAGTTAAAGTACTCACTCGGACATTAAAAATATCCAAGCCTTGAGTTCTGAGATCTGAGTTGTGAGTCCTAAGTCCTGAAGTCCTTAAGTCTCTGTACATCCATTTTGTGTGTGGAAGTTATGTCGTAAAAAGCAGAATTTGCTGCCATTTCATTGTAATATTCATTACCCTGCAAGCACTTGTGAGCATGTCAATATCGACTCCACAATGGGGACCCTGGAAGGATCCTGGAGGCTAGAGGAGAGATAAGAAATGCAGTTAAATAAAATATGACAAAGAAAACAAGTTAAATCGCAACAGTTGAGCATGCTCAGCCAATCAGATACCCTCTATAAACAATCAATTCTAGCAATTTTATATTCACATCTTCATCTTAAAAGATTATTGCAATTTTTACTACGAGGATGAAATAGATATAAAGATGATTAGTGCTACAAATGAAAACACATTCTTCTGCTTTTGACTAATGTTAGTTAAGCCATTTGCCACAGACTACAGGGTACAACAAATTCAATTGCAACATTGTGTGGCAGCGTAATGTGGGAGGGAACGGCAAATACTTATTAGAAAGCAAAACGAAGGCACAAAATTAACAATCTTAAGCTGAATCAAGCTTTGTTGTTGTTATTAGGTTATTGTTGTTGCTGTTTGTTTGCTGTTTGCTGTTCACTGTTTACTGTTTGTTGTTGCTGCTTTGCTGGCAATCGTAAATTGTGTGCTCGTATCTTGATTGGCATTTTGAATGCCACTTGGCTTGTCTCTCACAAGCAGCGACAGATGTGGGCGTTTATTTTTGAAAGGAGGCGTGCAGAGCAAAAAGGGCGAGGTCAGGGGCAGAGGCAGCAACAACAATAACAACAATGACAACGCTGGACAATGAACGGCATGACCTTTGTTGCTGTTGCTTCGCCATCGACTTTGGTTCTTGACGAGCGCTGCTTTTCGATTTGAAAATGCTTAACAAACAAGTGGCAAATGCTGAAATCACAAATAAACAACAACAACAACAAAAGCAACAACAACATGTTCTACAATGCGAGTCGAACAACAAGTTTATGTGCCACACGCTTCAGGGTCTCAATCTTGCAGCCTCCATTAAAAACTATATAACCAAGTAACTAATTAACTAAGTAAGTAGGTAACAAAGTACTTACTTAGATAGGGTATTCAACTGGGGAATATCTTCGACACTTGCAATTAGCCAGAGTTAAGAAGCAGATGCTGCTGGTTTATGACTCGCATGGGGCATGCAACCCAACCCAGGGGAACAAACTTGGGAAGTCAATTTGTTGAGGTGACACAGCATAAATGATAATTATAAAGTTAGACTTCCAAGACAGTGCGAGAGTCGTGAGATAGAGTGATAGACATCATCAGAAAGTTGAGAGGTTTGCGAGATGTGAGAAAGTGTCTCGCAAATGGATTCTTAACTGAGAATGAGAATGAGACTGAGAAAAGCTATAAAGTCTAAACTTGCTCTTAAGACAGCTGTCAGAGTTGGAGAGAAATGTGCGTGTGTAAAAGTAGAGGGAGATTTACACTTCATATCAGATCGGAAGAGTTTTCCAACTTCAATTCTTTACTGAATTAAGAAATATATCATAATCAAACAAAGACTTACAATTATTTATACAAGGCATCATGAGACGCTCATTGTTTTTTAAATAAACAGGCTATTTAAACAATTTCAAGACAAGAAGTAAAAACAATAATAACAAATAATAATAATCACTCTCTTTCATTAGTACCACTTTACTAGGTACACTAGTGTACCAAGTGTACCAAGTGTACCAAGTGTACCAAGTGTACCAAGTGTACCAAGTGTACCAAGTGTACCAAGTGTACCAAGTGTACCAAGTGTACCAAGTGTACCAAGGTACCAAGTGTACCAGTGTACCTAGTGTACACTAGGCCCTCAGCTCCTAGGGGGATCTCATGCTTGTACGGTTAGAACCAGTTGGGAATTGTAAGGTGGAAAAATGAAAAAATTTATGTTTTTGTAAAAATTTTTCCTATTTCATTTAATTTGGCTTCCCACATAACTCTTACTTAATATTTAAGATCTTTACTATATATACTCACATAATTTTGAACGAGATCTGGATGATTGGTCTGAATGCCGTCATCTAAAATGGACACGACGACTCGCTTCTGCCAGGCGGGCACAATATTCATATCCAGACCATCTTAAAATATAAGAAGGAATAATTTAATCTTTAAGTCACTTAAGTTTACTTTCACATTGTATCTTTATAAGATCAAAGAACCATCTTGAAATTTGGAAATATTTCTCTGATCATAAATTTTTTAAGCTTTAAATTCTCTTGCTCTCTCTAAAAATGGTTAAATCACCTTTGCAGGTGTAATGGTGTGATTTTCGTCAAGGTCTCACGATAGTTTAGCAACATTGTGTACAGATATTACTTCTGGTATTTTTTATGTTTGCTTTAGCTGCCATAAATTATGTGCTGCCATTATCGTTGGCTCCCAAAAAACTCGTGTGGTTGCCCCACCAGCAACCAGCAACCTGATGTCACGGGATCGATGTTGCCACAACTTGCTAGCAATTATCATAAATAGTTTTGCCACAATGAAAGTATAAACCATGAAGTGGACTAACATAAAGCATTGCCAGCTGACATTACTCTGCCCCACAAATCGGTGGCTTTTATGGGACCCAGACTTAGTGGTGCTGCTGGTTAGCGGTTGCCGGTTGCTGGTTGCTGGTTACTGGTCCTATTTTCTGCCAAATCTGGGCAGTTTGCCAGCTGGCAAATGGACTAACTCTAACTAGCAGAAACTCTTAACTTTTTAATGTACAGGCAACTTTTATATATGCTATTTTCCTGCTAAATTTAAGAAGGGAAAGAGGCAAACAGATTACGTATAGACCTGGCCCAAAAGCTAAAGCAGAACAATGGCCGAAACAATGAGCCAGATTTTGGCGAAAACGGACAGTGTAATCAACATTGGCGAATGTACCAAATGTATATTTCACGTATGTTTTTAAGTTCTTCAATGGCTTTTCAGTGTTTCATAATGTTGCCAGATAACACACAGATACAAAATATGATTGTGTGTGTGTGTGTGTGTGTGTGTGTGTCTCATTATTATTAGAGTCGAAGGGGTTTGCGTGCTTCCTTATGATTTATAGTTGTAATTAAAATCTATGCGCGCTATCAAAGGCCTCTGTGCCAAGCATATGTGTGTGTGTGTGCGCTGTGTGTGTGTTGTGTGTGTGTTTCGCCACAAATAAGCCGTTAAGACTTTTGTCAAAAGGCATAAAAAGGCTCACACACGCACAGCTAACCAAGGAATCCTTTTATGCCGGAATTTAATTAAGCCAAATCTCACTAAACACA
This sequence comes from Drosophila putrida, assembly GCA_037043535.1. Classification (NCBI taxonomy): domain Eukaryota; kingdom Metazoa; phylum Arthropoda; class Insecta; order Diptera; family Drosophilidae; genus Drosophila; species Drosophila putrida. The sequence continues at coordinate 119,786 of JBAMBI010000187.1, forward strand.
CACACACACACACACACACACAGCTGGGGAACCATCAAAAGATGACAATGCCTGTCCAGCCTCATGCAATATTGCGTTATTGTTTTTTGTCCTCAGTTATATCAACTCTCTCTCCACAGTTCCCTCAACACCCCCCCCCCCACTGTGTTGAAAGTCCCTAGCACCCCTAGTTACCCTAGATGCCATCCTGTTTCTCTTCCCTCTCCTACCCCTACCCTCAACGGGGGTCTTCTCTTTGCTATCTTTAGCGTACAGCTTGCATATGAACACCGGCCACTTGGTTTAACTCTAAATAGAAATAACAACAGAAAATCAAAATGGAGAAGCACTTTGGTTATTCGAAAAACAAATACTCTAACAAAAATACTCCAATATAATATATATAATATAATACATAATATAAATAAAATTAAATAATACAGTTGTATGTAATTTATTTGTTTTTCTAACAAGCTCATTTTTACCTCTTAATATCTATTGATTTTCTTAGGCAAATTATAATTTATGCTATTTGTAAGAGTAAAGAAAACAACCCCTTTAAGAAGAAGAACTTCCAAATGAATTTCTCACAGGAACTTCCATCATTATTGCTGTTGTTCTTAGAGATTCCTGAGCAATAATCTGAGCATATAGTAGCCAGTAAAATTATTTATAACAACATTAGACATTAGTGCTATTTAATATACTATAAATCGCATTTAAAGTATATAATTTAACCATTTATTATGCCATATGTTGCGTATGCGTAATATTTTCTGCCTAGCAAATCGAGCTAATTTCGTTTGATAGATGAACCAAAAAATGATAAAAACATATGCTTGATTTTTAAGTGACTAAATGTCTTTATCGAATCAGGAAACTTTAATCAATAAAAGCAGGTTTAGATGAAGAGTTTAAAGTTAAATAAACATTATATATGATGCTGTCAATTTATAATATAAGCTCAAATTTCTCAGAAAGTAGGAGAAAACGAAATGTGTACTCTTCATATTGACTTCCATATTGTTAGTTTGGTTTTTGTTTTCTTTTTTAAATCAATTAGAATTAACACTATTCAAGAGTTAATCAGTCGGTCCGTACTTTGAGCTCGTTGGAGTTCAGCTCCAAAATAAAGGGCCTTGAACTGAAATCAGTTGCAAAATTGGTTCGACTCATTGACGAGCCTGTGTGTGTGTGTGTGTGTGTGTGTGCATGTGTCAGCATGTTTTCGTTGCTTTTAAATGGTTAATTAAATTGCTCTCGAGACAAATGCCACTCAAATGTTGAACCAAAAATAGAACCAGAGTAGAGAGTCAAATGGCCCATTTGGCAAATGGTCAACGAACTTGACCAAGTTGAGAGGAGACAAACCAGAGTTGATTGGAGAAATACATTAGCAGACAAGGCCAAGCGAACGGATGTGGACATCTGGAGCTGGAGGACACATTGCAGATTGCATAAGAGAGATTCTTATATCATATGCTGAAAGAGTTTTTCAACTACTTTTTAAGGATATTCAAATTGATGTTTTCTATTTAATTGCTGTAAAGTAAAGTAAAGGCAATGAAGTTGAAAAGAATTGAGAAAGTAAGAGACAGGCAGACAGGCAGACAGACAGAGATAGAGAGAGTTAGAGAGAGAGAGACAGACATTTAATTCAATAACCGTTACCCGGTCTGCCAGTCGTCTCTATATAAAACTCAATTTAATGGGTGCCAAGTTTGTGTGGCTTTTGTCCCCGTCCGTCGTCGAGAGTCTGTCAACAACAGTCAAAGCTACGCAGTAGCAATAACAACCGCTTCACAGGTGTACCAGCTGGCGTATACCCTGTAATTGTCATGCGATTGATCCTCGCAAGGGAATAGAGAAAGGAAAGGGAATTTTAGAATTGTATATCGATTTTACTTTACATAATATTTAATGACTTATTTATTTATCAAATCAATTCAAACTCGTCTTCCTCATGCATAGACAATTTGTATATAATTCCGATTACTCACCAGTAGTTTCTTTAAGTTGAATAATTTACGTGGTATCTATTTGTTGAGTCGACTCATCTAATCAACTTTTACTTGCTCTTTTCTACTTTTGTGATTGCCATGTACATGGAAATCTATTGAACTGGTTTCAACTTAAAGTTCCTCAAGGCTTAAATGCAATACCAGCAATAATAACAACAAATGATCAACAACAACAACAACAACAGCAAAGGGAGGGGGGGTGGTAGGCAGATGGCATTTCAATGGAAATTAACGGTTCATAGACCCAGAGAAACATGTAATTATGCCCACTTGGCGACAGTGTGGCAACACTGGCGACGCTTCAATGAAGTGGAATCCTTGTACATACTATATACATATACTATATATATATGCGCATCAGTCAACAGAATTTGTTACGATTAAGAACACGCACATACTCAAGTTGTTGCCCCTTTGCACCACCACCACCGCCAAGTTGGTCCCTGAACACACACAACGTTCGACGACCTCGGGAGACATGACAACGTCAGCATCCGAAAAGGGAAACCAGGTAGAGAGAGACAGCAAGAGAGAGAGAGAGAAAGAGAGTGCTGCCAAATGCCACAATTGATTTACTTCGATTGATTTCGGGACAGAATGTCTTACCACCAGATCGGAAAAAGACTGCTTAATGCTCAATAGACTCTGGCAAGTGAAATACAATAAACTCATTATGAGCAGACACCAACATTTGGGCCAAGTTAAGAAGAAATGCATAACAAAATAATCAATATTTTTGTCGATAATTTAGCTTTGAAAATGTTTAACAAATGAAATGTGGAAAATACTTGTAAAAATTGCAGAAAGTATTCAGAAATGCAATGCAATTCAATTAAAACTATAATATATTTGATTTGATTCTCAGTATTCCAATCAATTCATATATATTTTTAACTCAGTTGTATTTACACTTCCTAAATATTATACCAAGATTCCATTGCAATTGCTATCAAAATTTATAAAAAACAATTCAGAAAACATATATGTACCATATATGCAAAAATACTTTCAGCTGATTTCAAGGATATGTATACGCGATATTCAAAACTTGTCATAAAGTATTTCACTCCCTTTAACTTTATAGAAAAAAAGGAGAACGTTTATAATAAATCAACATACGTCAAGGTCTTATCGTAAAAACTTTTTGCATCTAAAACTGATATGGTCGTAGGGAATGTTTTGTCCAGAAGTTTATTGTTGTTATCTGGCAAAATGGGTTCCCAGCGGGAAAAGGTCCTATTGTCATTTCTCCTGGCGACTAACTGGCAATTGTCAACAGACAACTGACAACTGGCAACTGGCCACTTGTTTGGTATTTTTGTGACCAATCCCATCGCTGACACCTCAATAAATAAATGCACATGCCTCATTCCCATTGCCCATTACCATGTCACATTCATCTAGAGCTCCATCTCCATCTCCATCTTCCATCTCCATCTGCTCATTTCCCATTGACTTAACTCCAACTCCATTATGAAAGCGTGGCCCAAAAGAACCGCATAGCCAAGGCTTATTATTATTAGGTCTGAATGGAAGAACTGCTGGCTGCCTTCAAGTTCATATTTATGTTGCCACTGGGAGCTGTTTACAGAGACTTAAGTGATTTCATACGCAATAAGCAAGCGATGCCCCCAATGGACCATTCCGCGTAGTATCTCCAACCAGAAACAGAAGCAGAAACAGACACAGAACCATCATCAGCATCGACATCGACATCGACATCATCATCCTCATTTTTGGTCTTTGGTCTTTGACGTGCCGTTTGCTTGATGTGTCTGCTGAACTGTTTTTGGATTATTATTATTATTATTATTATTTTCGTTTACGCTTTAGCCTTCGCTTTTCTTTTCCTTTTCCTTTTCAAATTCATTTTCATATCCATTTGAAGCCGCCGAGCGCTTTTCATTTGCCAGGTATTTATGAACACGCCATAAACATCATTCCAGGGGGAAGTTGGACTCTTAAGGGGAATTTCTCTAGTCCAAATTAAAGCTGAATCAAGCGTAGCATCTTCTGAATTCCAGTCAACTCTCCTCTTAGTTCATTGGACGTCTCTGGCATTTTAATTTCTTTCCATTTGGCTGATATCTTAACATCTTTTTTTCATGTTTACTTTTGGCTTAATTAGAACAAACTGACAGTCTGACATTCTATATATATATAAGATTGCTACTGGAATCAGGTCACAGACATCAGCAGACAGCAAACGTGTTGAACTGTTAAATATATTATAGATTCCCATACTCATAATTGTATTTAATATATTTTTAATACTTTTCCATTCAATTAACCTTTTTAAATGCCATTGTATTGTATTTAAAGCTACTCTGTATAATTAACAATTATGTATAGTACAATAACGTATTATAATCTTAAGACTGTCATGGGAACAATATAATCTCTCTTAAAGTGTTCCCCAAAGAAAAACAGTTCTTTCGTTGTTTGTTTTTCTTAATTTCTTATTTCTGATTATGTTTTTTTTAATATTCTTTAGGGTTTTCAATTTTCGCTTTCGTTTTTTGTTTCTCATAATTTTGCACAAAACAATTTCGAGTCCATTAAGAGAAGAGAAATCCTGTCAAATGTGCATAATTGGGGGAAGTGCTTATGGCTGGCCACAAAGGAGCTTCTGCTTGTCTCGCACTGGGATTAGAGAGCTAACATGATGTTGCTGACTGACAGACGGACTGACTGACAGACTGACTGACTGACAGACTTACTAACTGAAAGCGGCGCATAATTAAATACAATTGTCATAAAACTTTAAGCTATTGTCTGTGGCCAAAACGAAAACCAAGAGCACAAAAAAAAGAAAGAAAGGAGGAAGTCAGATAGCGAGGAAACTGATGAAAATGAGAGTCAGATTCTTACACAATGTCAATCAAAAGTTGAACCACCCCCAGTGCAAAATGTGCCCTGCATGGGGGGTAGACAATAACAAAGTGAGACGGGTGGGGTGTCAGAGAAGGAAGACTAATTGAAAGCAGGCGCACGAAGCATAAACTAATTAAATTCAATTATATACTTTCGCCAGCGCATATATCTTTGACAAGATCATAAATCGTTTAGCGCCTCCTACGGCCACCCAGCTGATTCCATAACTCCCCTCTTCCCCTCTTCCCCACCTATCCCTACCGAAATCAAGCAAATATCTATTTATAAGCATATGTATTTACTATCGTTTATCTTGAGACTTGCCATCGTATATCTCGATTGTGTGTGTTGATTTTGTTTATCCGAGGCACGTAGCTTACGCATTGCTCTCTCATCCCAATTCTCCAATTCTCTCCAATCCATTCCCATTCCCATTTCCATTTCACAATTTGATTCCCATTGCGAATGCTCAAATTCATACATATGATGATGATGCTGTGTGGCTTCGGGTTGCTCATTGACGCAATCCAGCTGCATTCCCAAATTCAATTAGACAAAAGCCAAAAAAACGACAAGTCCACAAGCGAAAAACCACAAAAAAACGAATCGAAATGAAACCCCATCAAAAAAAGAAAAAAAAACAGAAGAGAAGAGAGGAGAGGAGAAGAGAAGAGAAACCTCAACTTGCTCTACGAGTATTTATCCACGCAATCAACACGATAAACAATGTCCAAATTTGTCCCCTCAATCAGGGCAACTTTTTCAAACTGGAGATGGACCACACACAAATTTACACACACACACACACACACAAATACACACTCATACATATGGCGATATAAATACATGCATGTTTTTCCACTAACAAATTATATATTGTTTTCCTTTAAATGTTTTTGGAATTCCTTTATTAATATTTAATTCAATGCTGATGTGAGTTGGAGTTTAAGAGCATACATACTAGAGTTAAACTTACGAAAATACAAATATTTTATCTATTTACTTATTTTAAACTCATTAATTGTGCCAATAAATTGATTATATTTATGATGATTATGCTTGGGATAAATCTATGTGTATTCAGTAAGCTGAAGTCATAAATTTCTGTCAGTTTTGACTAAAATTCGATTTCCAAACGTAGTAACATATATAGATTTTGATTTTTTTGAGATAGCTGCATTATATAATTATCTTTGAAAATTTTAGATTCGATTTCTCGTGCTTTTAAAGTTGATTTCTTCCGAGACAAGCAATCAACTCTAATGTCAATTGACTTCTCTCTGTCCAAATACTTTTCTATTTGTTAAGTACAAACTAGAAATTGGCAACTCTGGTCAAATTGAAAAATGTTTAATGCTCAATGTTAGTTTTTGGAACAGAAATTGAATCACTTGATATCTGACAATTTAATTCCTGTTTTACTTTAAAGAAAAGAAACTTTTTTTGCTGTTGAACAACTTTCAAAGTTTGAGGCTTACCCCCCCCCCCCCCAACTGTTTCCCCTCTCCATTCTGAAGAGCCAAAGGCCACTTTTGTTCTTTCCGTAGAGTTTTTGGAAATTTGATACGTTTCATCATTATAAACATTTGTACTGTGGTTATATTTGTTGGTCAGTCGATGGTTGGTTGCCTTCACAACAAAAACAAATAGTGTTGACCTCCTCCTCTCCCTCCCTCTCCACTCTCCATGTTCATTTCTATCGCAAAACTCTATCCCCCTTTTTGTAACTTTGTCCTGCATTTATTATTAAAGTTTTGTTGGACTTTTCAATTTGCAGTTTTGTTTCAAATATGTTAAATATTTAAAGCAAAAATGTTGAACGACATGAAAACAATGAGTGTTATAAAAACAAAAACAACAAAAAAAATATCAAAAATTCATGGCTGAGTGAAACTTGTGGGTTTGTGGTTGAGTAATTGTTTCAATTGGTTTTAATTTCAGCTTTTTACCAACTGAAAAACTTCAAAACATTGTTGCGTTCTATGTAAATTAATAGTTTTTATCATTTATTATTGATTCGATAGCGTTTTAATTTACATCGTTCTATGTTTTTAGAGTTATTTGCACACGGCTATAAAGTGTATTAATATTAAATATGCTTTTGGGTAACTTTTAGTCTCTTCTTTAAAAGCTGTTGTAAATATATCAATACCTAGAGTAGATTAAGCTTTAAGTGTTTTAAAATACTTTTAAAATATGTTCAATTAAACTAAAATCTAGAATATAAATTTTGTTGACAAGCATTTTAAAATTTCTAAATCAAATAAGTCCTCAAAATAATTGCGGCTAAATTGATTGAGAATAAGATAGAAAGAATTCTAATTCACAAACTTGAACATATCGAATATTTTCAAGAATTGTTAAAGAGTTAAGGAATAAATTTCTATTGGGAATAACCACTTTTTTAATTTGATAACCAATCAATCTCTTTAATCTCATCGATAATAATGATAGTTTAATCATATTGAGTTACATACTATTATTTGCAAGTTCAAGCTGTGGAAATAAATATTTGTTTGTTTGCTTTATTTGTTGCTAACTTTCACTGGTTGTACTTTCACATGTGTCACATTCCAGAGATAACACATGATTCGGACAGACAGACAACACAGTGGGCTATAAAAATCAGCAGACAGCCCGACAGACAGACAGACAGACAGACAGACAGAGAAGCTCATATCAGTAGGTTGTCAGATATTTTTGTTGTTGTTTTGTATTACATGAATGTGGTTATTGTTATTGTTCTTGTTGTTGTTGTTGCTGACGTATAGTTGATGGACACTATTTGTTATTAAATTTGCGCAGCTCTACATTTAATGACGCAGTAAGTTGTAATAAAGCCGATTGGCCATAAAAATAAAAATAAATAAGTGAGTGGCAGGTTGCATGGCAATCTAGGTCAGATGGGGGTCAATTAGGGCATGTGGCAGGTTGAATAAATAATTACAAATTGCAGCAGAAAGTAGAACAATGTTGATAGCTAGATACATGAAAAGAAAGCTAAGGTAGTTTTTAATATTGCTTAGAAAAAAAATCTTAACTTCCTTGCTCTCTCTCAGACCTCTCTATGTCTCTGTCTCTCTCTTTGTTTCTAGCTCCGTTTCTCTTGATTTTTCCTATGCAGTGCAACCCAGAAGATCTCAATCTATATTGTGGTATGTTAAATTTTCCATTAAATCGAACAGGTGAAAAAAAACGTACAACAACAAGAGCAACTATTGGCAACTGGCAGTTGGCAACTGCCGTGTTTGGGCCATAAAATGAATTGAAAGCCAAGCACTCGGAAACGTAGACAATGCTCTCGAAAACTATTTCGATTTTGGCATCCTGTCAAGTTTACAGTAAATTAAACATTGTCTAGCCAAGCCACTGGCCAAAAGTATCCACTTAGTCCCTCCCTCTCCCCCTTAGATCCTGTCTCCAATTCTCTTCTCCTTTCTCACTGGCAACTGCAACGAGGCACTTGATAATATGAATGTGAATTTGCCAGCTTTTTTCCAGATTATCGTGGGACTGGCAATGTTGCAAACTATAATACCATATTCTCCCCTCTCCACTCTCCGATTTCTCTACATCCCCCTTTGGTGAACACTTTTTGTGGCCTGAAATGTAATGAAATGTTTGCGCTTACATGTGAATGATGTGAACTTTACAATGTCAGGAATACACAAAGCGCATTTTAAGGAACTGTCGGAAAACCTGCAAAGCGCTAGTTGAGTATGCTAGACTAATGTATACCCTGTAAACAAGACAAAGGTAGCTAACGCTGTTTATAAACGACAAGAATTATTAGGAGTTAAGTAAAGAGTTAAGTTTTAATTTATACAAATGGATTTCAAATAGAGAAACAACAAATTAGTTATTCCAAAACATTCTGTGAGCTTTCTTAAGTTCTACATACCTTCCATAGATTGCCACTTACAGGGTGTATATATACTTATGGAAAAATCAAACTACAAATCCAGCCAAGCCTAACCAGAAGGATAAGGATAAGGATAGGGTTGAGTTGAGTTGAGATAGGCGACGGCAAGTTGAGTGGCTGTAAAAGTTTTTCGGAAACATGTTACGATTGTTAGTAGCTTTTTAGCCTGGCCAAGATAAGCAGCCTTCACAACTTTATTAGCCCCAAAAAAAAAGAAACTGCAGTTGAGAGCAACTTAAAGCCATTTAAGTTGGGATTTATTTATATCATTTGATTTATTGATCTGATGACTTCCAATCTCTATTAATCTATTTCACTCTTCTGTCTCTCTCACTCAGCCATTCTGTCTCTCTCGTTCCACACTTGGTGGAAATATGTACACACAAGTTGCGCTCAAGCAATTTGTTAACTCTTCAAGTGCAGATTTTTCAGCCACAAAATTTGCCAAAATCCTTGCCTCAAATTGTTGCACGACGCGCCGCAAATGAAATTGTTTTTCAACATATACATATATTTTTTGCCTCAAAATAAGTACACCTACATGTACTATACATATATGTATGTGTGTGTGTGTGTGTGTGTGTGTGTGTGTGTGTGAGCCATGTGTTGTTCGGCTGCTTAAATTTGTTCAACTCTTGTGCACATTTTTGTATTACTAGAAATTCTACAGTATTTTGATACGCTGTAATATTTGCTGATATTAATTTAGTTTACTTCTGTCGTTCATTTTTTGATTTATTCCTTATTTCTATATTTAAGAATAGTTCGCTTACAATTATTAAATTTGTCTACTTTTAAGCTGATTTTAACTAAAGTATTGTCTTTATTTCTAGGGTATAGTTGCGTTGAGCATTCTGCGTTTATTGACTTGTGTTTTTTTCTCTCATTTTCTTGTTTTATTTTATTTTTCTTTTTGTTTTTTTCCTCTGGGTGTGTGTGTGTGTTTCTCATGGGCCCAACACTTTAGTCACTTTTGAATCGAGACAAGCGTCTTTCCCCCTCCCCTCCCTCTGGCCAAGCCCTTTTCTTCTCTTACCAATTCCTCATGAACCCAGTTCCCTCTTGGCTAGCCACACTGTTCATCTTGGCTGTTGTCTCTCTCCGTGTAGGTATGAAAAACTCGTATATTTTCTACAAACATTTGGCAAATTGTTATAGAAAATGTTTACACACACACACACACACATAGAGAGAGAGAGGAAGATATATAGTATAGTATATATATGCATACAAGTTGGCTGGGAAACTCGACTACAACATATGTTAACGACGCGTTTGCCTTTGGTTTGCCGTTGGATCTCTCTGCTGCTTGTTTTTTTTTGAGCACGTGCCGTCCGCTTCAGTAATGGTGACACACACACACCCAGATACACACACACATACTCTCATAGTGTATTTTAGAGGAAACAGCATGCCAGTGTCTTGTTACATAAAGAAATGGTGATAGAGCGAAAAATTACATGCTTTGAAACACCGAAATTGGCATTCCCTTTGCCAAAGAGACTGCTGATGGAGGGTTTTTTAAAGTTTATGTTTAAAGGAATTCAAGTTAAGTTTAATCTAGGGAAAAGCATTAACAGAAAACCAAAAGTTGAGATCTAAATATATCGTCTATATGGACAATATTAAAGCAAAGGGTACAAATAAAGTAAATTTTAAAATTAATACTTATCAGAATGTTAACGCTTAATAATAATGGTAATTTCAATGCTTATATTATTATTATTGCTAATATTGTTTTTCTAATACTAATTTTACTATATAATATTAATAATATAATATTGATTTTAATGATACAAATGTTAATAAAAATACTAATGCCACTGTTATTGTTAAAGTTTAGCTAAGGCTAACGCAAATGTCAATACTTTTTCTAATGCTAATGCTAATGCTAATGCTAATACTTATTCTAATGCTAATGCTAATGCTAACGCTAATGCTAATGCGAATATTAATGCTAGAAATTATTGAAAAATCGTAAGAACTAATTTTCTATGGAGCCAAAAATATTTTCCTTTTGAAGTTTGTATGCAATCTAACATGTCTAACAATAGAATATTATGTTTCAATTGTTTTGTTCTACAAATCGTTGCTCTACACAATATGTATTTATTAAAACGTTCGTTTTTTGGTGACGGTGACAACCCTATAATCTAGAATCTTGCGTATCGTTTCCACTTGTCGACATGTTGCTGTCGACCTAAATAGATTTATAAAGCAAGAAATTTGTGTTTAGCTGAAATACTTGAAGATACATATACATATATATGTACATATACATATCCACTTAACCCCCTTTAATCCAATTACCTCCCCTTATACAAGGGCGCCACCCTTTTCAGTCAATTTATAATTTCATTTTGCGGCTGGACTGATTTTAATGCGTCGCCACATTAAATATTAAAAGGTCTCCACCTACTAAAAGCCTAAGAACTGTCTCTACAACTGTCTGGCAGTCTAACAAACTGTCTGTCTGTCTGTCTGTCGGCCATTTGCATATTTGGTTGCACTAACTGTTACTGTTGACTGTTAACTGCTTAACTTGGCCTCAGCGCCTCAGCTTTGCTATGCAAATTGCGAGCCATTCAAAATAACAAACTGCATTGCAATGACACGTTGGAATATAAACACACCCATACACACACACACACATACACTCTTTTACACATATACTGAGACACACACATAAGTGTTGACACACCTGTCCTCCATTCAGTGTGTTGAACTCGTCGTCGTCTTTTAAGTTGAACGAACATTTTGGACGTCATTTCCGGCGCTTTTCCTTCTTCTGAGTTTCCTCGTTTATTTTCGCACCTTGAGTGTATTTTTCATTCCTTTCCTTCGCTTGACTTGGCATCTCAATTGAATATGTAATGCATGGAATGACACTGCAGCTACTTAAATGTTTCAGCTGCTGCTTTCTTTCCCCTACTACACCCCTTAACTTAACTGACTGCAGTGCTCAAAATGATGCACATATAAGCGGAAAATGCGCTACTTTCCAGATGTGTTCCTATTCAGAATTTTTAGCCTTGATGTCATTAAAAGAAACATAATTTAACTTTCATGGATTGCAAATAAATAAATGCGCAGAAAGATATAAGCAGGAATGCTTGGAGGATCTTTTGAAAATGTGTTTTCCTTACAGACGGAAAATGTACATTCAAGACATTAATAAATGAAAAATATACCTCCTTTAAGTGCATTCAATTTCATAATTTGGGTCAAGCTTTTTAAAAAGTAAAACCAACATTTTATTTCTCATTTTCACGTGTGTGGAAAGTGCAGTTTGAGGAAAGTTCGTTTCGTGATAATTATCCGAATCAACCGAAGGACAAACAAATTATGTAACTTGAGCTACAACTATAAATTCAGCGCTTATCCTGAGGACATTGACCCTTTTAGTTGGTTGCTATTAACAATTATATGGCACTGAGAGAGAGACCATTACCATATACACTTATCGGTAATGCAGAGCATACTTGTGCCACAAATTGAAAAGGGTCTGATTCTACTTACTATAGGTTCTCTGGTCAATCCTTTTTATTAAGCCGTAACACGCGAGTGCGCCTTGAAGTAGGCAACAATTTTCGCGTGCAGCGAACTTCGAGCGTCTGGCACAAGCAATTTGTATGGCGACTTATCACTTATCTGATCGCGAGAGAGAGACAGAGAGAGAGAGACAGAAAGAGAGAGAGAGACAGGGGCAGCGTATGTTTGTGGAAGTCGGAGGATACGCTTTTGGATTTTTGCCCATTACAGTGAAAGCGTAAAAGCGTCAGCGATGCGTGGCGAAAACTTTTTTCCAAGGAAAACGGACGGAGAAAAGTGGAGGTAGAGGAGACAATGGAGAAATGGGAGAGAGATTGTTGTTGCTGGTTTTTATTTTAATTCCCAAATCGAAAAAGTTTGCCATTGCGATTACACTAAAAACACTAAACGCTTTAAGCGGCCCAAGCTCAGCTCTGTCTCTCTCTCAGTCTCTCTTTCTCTCTCTTTGTCTCTTTCTGATTTGGTCTCCCTTGGCGCTCAACGCCTTTAGTTGTGGGCGTGGCGTGTCGCTGCGTATGTGAACTACTAATTCGGCATGTCTGGGAAGTTTCTTCAGTTTGGCCAAAGCTCATTTCGTATGCCTAACTGTGATCCGACTTTTTGCTGGCCAGGGAAATTCCCCCCTCACAAAAAGGAGGCGTAACTTCTAAGCAGACTAACGAACACACAAACTCAACCAAATTGTTGGATTTCTGAAGCATAAGCAGGCGGCATTAAACGATTACAAATGATTAAGTCTGCAAGTTGGCGTGAAATTTGTTTGGCATTGAATCCAAATCCAACCAACAACAAATGCATTTTTATCTAATGCTTTATCTAATGCGGCACAAGTATCTGCAATTTTCCGGGGGAAACTACCCCAAAATGTTACCCTTACTTTATCATATTACACCACAATTCGGTTTCTTTTAGCCCGCTCATGAAAATAGACCGCAGTTATTTCCCCAAGCGGCGGCCCAAGTAAATTTTCTTCATTTTCATTTATTATTTAGGGAATTAATTATGTACTCTGGCTGATATACTGCGACCTCAAGAGCCCTCTCTCTCTCCCCTCTATACCCGTTTAAGCCTGCCCAACACACACACACACTCACACACACACACACATCTCTGGTAGCGAGCTGTGAAATTTATTCATGGGACCACAAAAGCGCGAGACATTTAAATTTTTTGGTAAAAGTCGTTACAATGGCCAACGAATACTTTAGGCACTAGAAGGGGCCTTTCAAGCTACCAGACAGTTGAGATACCTCTTTTTCCATTCATTTCCTTTTCTATTTCCTCACAATCAGTAAATGCAGTACATCTAAAAATTGTACTGACAACAGAGCAAATAAGTTGCCCTAACCTAGTGATACTCTGTAATTGCAAATTGTTGCCGTTTTTATACTCTTAAAGAGCAATAAAATTTTATATACCTTCTTTGATACCCTGTAATTCATAAAGATTCGCAGCCTCTGTTAAGATTTAACTACAGTCTCCCAACTTAAAGAAGTGCTTCTCTTTTTTATAGTTATCGGGTATATAACAGTTGTGCACTTCCCAATAAAGTTTGTTTTTTTGCTTTGTTTTATGCTCTGTTGATTGTTCTCGTTCAAGTTGATCTAGTTTCGGATGTCACTTGTTTTTTCTCGAACGGAATCAAAACATGTGCATCAAACTGGGCGTTAAATGGGGGCGTGTTTTGACAAAGCATACAATGTGCGACTAAATGATACCCTTCAAATGGGTGAGCTCAACTTGTAATTGATGTGAATGGAAGAACCTTTTATAGTATGCCATTTCTTAGTTAAGCTTTACCGTAGAGTATCTCTTAAGGCAAATATTGGAAAGTCATTTGAAACGGGGCGCAAACTGAATGCCAAATGTCCTTCGTCCTTCAGTCTGTCAGTCGGAGGTGCTCAAGGCAATGCCTGAGGCATTTTAATGGCAGTTTTAGTTTCACTAATCGCTTTATGATGATGTCTTTACTATGATTGTTTGTGTGTGTGTGTGTGTGTAGGTGTGTGTTAACGGTGTGAATGTGGAGCAGGTGGTGAGACTCTTAGACGACTCTGCGAAATCACCAACTTGCCCCACCGACAGATGTGTGTGTGTGTGTGTGTGCTAGTTTAAGTTGTTTTTTACATCAACAACAACTCAGATTGCTCTCGTTGCTCTCGTTGCTGTTGTTGTTGATGTTTGGAACTCAAGGCTGAGGCTAATGGAAATGCTGATGCATTGTTAATGTCGTCAACAAATCAATGTGATTCGTGACAGCTAATAAAAGTCCAAACGAAAGTCTTTAAAAGAAAACATAAACGATATGACCTCTTAGATAAATTTGTCATGTGAATTGTAAAGTAAGCATAAAGTTACCATTTTGATTAGTTTAAAATTCTACCTAAAGCTAACTTGTTTATTAGATAGAAGGAGGCGAGTCCTTTTTACACACTTGGTAGTCAATTTAACTTTAAGTTCAGGTTAATTTTGACTGCCACAATTTATCTGGCATGGAAAAATGAAGGTAATCAAATACTTTATCAGTCAGCTTTTGCTCAACTAAATGAGAAATTTAATATCAAAATCATGTGCATTTTGAGCATCAAACTCGCTGTAAGTTAATACATAAATTATCCAGTGGAATAGCTAGAAAGCGAGTCTTAGGTCTCAGTTTTGCATTTAGTCTTTGAGAATGTTTCTGTTAAAGTTTGTGCACTTATTCGGTGAGTCAAAACATAATATTCATTTGCATTCAATTCAATTTGTCGAATGCATCATCAGGTAGTTGCAATTGCAATTTGCATTTGCATTTGTGAGATGATCAAACATCGTTGACAGATTGCCAATCAATTTGTCAGGACTGTCAGACTGTCAGACTGTCAGTCAGCAGCTATTAGACAGATATTTGAAATGGAATTGCAATGGAATTCTATTTACTGTAAGCTATCAGCAAGTAAACACAATTGCTTGGCATTTTAAAGGCCAATTAAGGACGACTGTCTGTCTGTCCATCTGTCTGTCTGATGACCAAAGGAATGTAAGTACTTCCTGGTTTTGGATTTGGTTTTAGGCGTTGAAATATCTGCGCCGCGGCTTACTCGGAGTGCCGATTGCGGCTTGTGGCATGCCACGCCAAGTGGAATGCGAGTGGCATGCGGCATGAGGCATGCGAACAGACAACTGGTCAGCAAATTGACTGTTGGCCTGACTTTGATGCGCTTTGTTGCCCTTGTGATTGATGGACATTCGATTACACTTGACAAATGAAAACCTTTCTCTCCGTGAAATTGGGAAGCAAATCAAGTGAAATTGTTTCAAGTTTAAAGTTTAAACTTTATCAATATCATCTTGTCCCATTGTGTGGCAATTAAGTGTTATTTAGCTGGCCAGCGTGGCGTATGCGCAATATATTTGTCATCGCCTTATCAGTGGGCAACTAAATCGTATTAGGCATGTTCAACATGCCTCGGGGGTAAAGAAAATACATATGTCAATGCCTTTCAGAGACCATATTCAATTTCCTTTTTCAGACTTCGCGACTTTTCGCCTCAATCCCCGTTAAAGCCTAAAGTCGACCCGTCGCCAGTCGCCAGTTGCCAGTCGGTTTCGGGTCCTTTATGTCATGGTTAATGTGGCCTTTGGCCATGCCAACAACTTGTCCATAAAATGTGACTGTGTGTCTGTCTGTCGGTCTGTTTGGCATTTCGATTGCGAAAAATAAGGCCATTAAAAAGCATAAACATAGCAAAATGCCGCCATTCGAGCATTCAGGATACCCGGTCTGATTCTTAGATCATAATGGAGAATGAAGCTAATGTCAAAGGAGTCAACAGAAGTCAGGCAAACTTATGTAGGATTTAAGTTTCGGATTACATAATAAGCATTGAATTGCCAATGAGTTTTGATTTTATTTCAACTAAGTTGTACTAAGTTGCAGCTTGTTGCATTCACGATTTATGTAAAGACTCTGTTTGGTTTAAGCCAGATATAGCCTTTTTTGTCATAAATAGTATTAGACAACATTTTAAGCTTTCTTCACCATCAATCCACCTTTAATTTGGTAGAATCTAACTAAAGGCACTTTAAAAAATACAAATTGATTTGAATGGCTTAACGGAAGTATCCTTCTGGCTAAGTACACTAATAATTCATAATTTTTGAAAATTTCAATCATAATCATCAACAATTAACGGTAGCTATCCACTAACTGTGGTTGCTTTCTCTCTTTTTTATGCCTTTCTTATGTTGTTTTTTTTATCAACTGTTTGCGCCTGGACATTAGGGCATATTTGCCCCCAAGGCACGCCCCCAATCATAATGGGCTCAATGGGAAAAGTTTCGGTTGAAAGGGCCATTAAATAAGAGGATGAAGAAGAAGAAGCAGCAGAGTTACCACAGAAGCACACACACACACACCAACACACACACATACACATAGAAACGTGCATGAAAAACTTTCCACTTTGAGTATTATTTGTGAAAAGTATTCCAAACTAAAATTGATTTCTTTTTTTCTCTCTTCTTTTTTGCTTCTCTCCCGTTGCAGAAAAAGATGAAAGCAGCTGTGGCAAATTCAATGAATGCAGCAGCAGCACCAACAGCACCACCAGCACCACTAATACCACCGCAAAATAAACCACCACAGTTGAGCGAGCACTAAGAAAAGATATACTATAGAGAATCGCATTCCCGATAAAGATAAAGATTGTCCCGACATGTTGGTCAACACATGTTGTCCATGTTGATCTAAGTTGAAGTGCGTTAATTAAAGTACAGGAAATGGCAACGGCACTCAAGAAAATATTGACCGATATGGATAATAAAACGGTCTATTCCTATGATATCGCCGCATCGGATGTGCTCTATGGAGCACGTGTTCTACCTACCATTGATCCATTGCCCTCAACATCCGCCTCCGTGTCCGTCTCGGCATCCTTATCCGCCTCGGTTGCCACAGTGGGACGTGTGCCCGGATTGATTGGAAGCTCTCCCGTCAGCCTCAATGAGACACATTTCCTACTCGTGGACTATGCGACGGGTATGAACGATAGTCTGGACTATGCCTCGTATCAGCAGCAGTTGAATTACAGCGAATGCCGTCAGATGGACTCGAATGTTTCGTATTGGAATATCACTTGCGATTCACCATTGGATTACGCCCTGCCTCTATACGGCTATTGTATGCCCTTCCTGCTCTTCATGACCATAATATCCAATTCGCTGATTGTCCTTGTACTCAGCAAAAAGAGCATGGCCACGCCTACCAATTTTGTCCTAATGGGTAAGTGGATTATTAACAACTAACATTAGCGGACATATCTAAATATTTTCTTAAATGTTTACTTTATTGAAGTGCATTTTATTATTATGAATGGAAGTAGGAGCTACATAGCGATAGGATAAGTTTTTAACAACTATAGTTTCAATATATTAGAAAGATTTTCAAGCAACCAATTCAAAATGGAAACATTTGTGAAAAGTTGTAATAGTTTTCAGACAGAATTAATTTTGTTTAGAGTAAATTAGACTAGCTTCTGAGATATCTGAGAGATTACGTACTCAGGAATCAGCTTGGCTCAAAATATTTATACAAACTTTTGTTAATGCTTTTCTATGGCTTGGAAATGCAAAATAAATTAAAGTTAGACAGTTTTTTCACTTAGTTTCTTGTTGTAAAATCAATGGGTATATTAAATATTGATATAAGGGCATAAAAATCTGTTCAGTTTGCTAACTAAACGATAAATAAATCAATATTATCGTAGGGAAATTTTCAAATCTATTACCTATCTTGAGAAATATGGGAGCCATTTAGCAGTTGATGGTAATTATCGATGACATTGGCATCGATAACTGTTGAGATTGTTGTTGCTTTAACTACCGGCACCCGTAATCATCCCCTTTATTTTTTGGCGAAAGCACTTTTATGATTATTATTTTCATTTTCATTTTTATTTATTTCCCGCTCATTTCATCTCTGGTGTGATTTGTGCTTTCCCCGGTGGACATCCCCCCTTTTTTGATACTTGCTACTGGGATCCATTTAATGCTTCACAATGTTAAATCAGGCAGAAGTTTTGCGAGATTTCAAAAATAGCTGGGGCAATGTGCGTGCCACATTTCGCGTCGCGTCGCGTCGGTTCGAGTTTCGTCTCTCAGTCAATTGGCATTCCGCGTGCCACAACTCAAGTAATGCTGAGATATTCTAATAGCGTGTGTAATGCTAATGGCTGACTGACTGTTGAGAGAGGGGGGACCAAGGGGAGGCCGTTAAGGGCGTGGCATGCTGTGTGGTGGTATTTGCCGCACTGATTTATGAAAAGTCGCTGACTATGTGGCACGAAGTTGCTCGTGGCTGCTGTAAGTGGCTTTGACACCAGACGCGAGACTTCAGACTTGAAGTTGCTGCAAACTAACTCTCGAGTTCTGATGGTGGGAGGGTTAAGAAGAAGAAGAAGAAGCTATCAACAGCAGGCGATTCAATTTTAGCTGCGTGTCAATGCAATTTGTAGCAGCAGATTTAACTTAACCCACTGAGAACTCAACTCTGAAATATGGAGTTGAAAGTTGGACGACAGTTGTAAGCCTTAAAGTATTGCCATAATGACATTTCGTTCATGTTTCGCTTGCAGCCAGCATAACGAGGGTTCACTGTTTGTATTTTTATCAGAGACTGACAAATGACACTGTCAGCCTTGCTGGCTGTCAATGGGTTAAGCTCATCCCATAGATGGGCCTTCAAGGGGGGAGGGCGTAGACAGGACAGGGGCTAATCGCATTTGCCTGGTGACGGACACGAGGCGAGTTAAGCGACGATAAATGACAGCAGACCAAACATGAAATGAACTTTGTGTGTCGCACAACAACAACAACAACAGCAACAACAACAACAACAACAACAACAACAACAACAACAACAACAGTTGATTGTAAGTTAAACGGGCACTGAACACGAAGCTCCCATTGGGGACCAAAGGTCGAGTCGAGTCGAGTTGAGTCGCGTCACACGGGGCGTATGATGAACTTGAACTTCGATGCAGGTAATATTAAGTTGATTAGTCGCTTTAGCTGCAACTCTAATTAAAGGTATTAATTCACTTAAATGTTAAGTAAGCAACGCTGCAACTCTCTGATTCAATTAGTTCCACTTATCGACAGCAGTCAAGAGTGAGAGATGGAAGAGAAGAAGTTGACCAGCTTAACATTTTGACTTTTCATTTCTTTCTTTTTCTCACTTTTGCCGAGTCAGCCATAAATATATACACTTATATATGTATATAGTATGTGTAGAAGTATTTACTGCCCTTTTTTTTTCTTTTGGGGGCACATGACATTGGGGCAAATTGTTGGCTTAGCCGGAAAAACCTTGAGCTCTTGGAAAATAACAACAACAAGGGGTCAAAGGACAAAGCAGGAATGTAACGCAAGTAGTTTTTAAGCCAAAAAAATATAAGTTGGTCATCTGGTCATCTGGTCTTTAAGCCATTGGCCAACACAATTTGTCAATTTGTTTGTCTCTCTATCTTGTTTTTTGTATTTTCTCATCTTTTCTCTTATATATATTATATTTTTGGTCATTTCCTTTCAGGCATGGCCATATGCGATATGCTGACGGTTGTATTTCCCGCCCCTGGACTTTGGTATATGTACACATTCGGCAATTATTATAAGCCGATGCATCCGGTCTCTCTTTGTCTGGCCTACAGCATTTTCAATGAGGTAAGTCAACAATATTGTCAAAATAAACACACAGGACTTGGTTACAGGCGAGTCGTATCGCATACAGATACCCTGTACATAGTTGACATAACATAACTGGATGAACTTTCCAGGCAAACTGTTGTCTTGTACATTGAATGGAGTTAACTTGCTTTTAACTATGGTCTGTAATTTAATTTCATCAGCTATTTTCAACCATAAGGATAATAGATTCAGAGCTGCTTCTCACTTTCTGTGACAACATAATAGCTCCTCATTTTATTTAAGTCCTTGGTAGATGGCATAACAAAAATCGAGTCGAAGTAGAAGCTAAAGAAAGGATCTTAATTGCTTAGCCAAGTTCAAGAGAGGTTTCTGCTTTTGCTTTCGATTGGAGTGAAGTATTGTTTGCTTTTGGCCCTACTCTACTTCTGAGTGGGGTAATCGACATAAAAGGGGGCAGGGGGAGGGGTCTTAGATAGGCACTCATTGACCTAAATAAAATGCTTGGCTGCAAGTTGGTGTTCTTTGGTCTTTGTCTCTGAGCTGAGCTGACATTGTAGCTGTAGCTCAGTCGGATTGTGGCATCTACCCTTAGACGCTGTTATCGTCAGCGCTATCGTCATTGTCATCGTCATCGGCATCGTTATCGTTATCGCATTTACTGCTACGTTACGTTTAGCACTTTGCTTGTCATTTCTGTCAGCATAATAAAAGCATCGCACCCGAAAAAAGTATTCCAGTTGGCACTTGCCACCTGCCACCTGCCACATGCGACATACTCTCCCCATCTTCCCCAATCATTCACACGCACAGTTGCTGGCATTCATTCAACACACTCATTCATTCAGGCATTCATTCATGCGTTCGTTTGCTACACTCACATTTATACAATCTTTTGCGCTTTTTACATTATCATGCCCCATGACCCCCCGCTCATCTACTATGTTGCACGTTTGCCTTGATTAATCAACATTTTCAATTTATGGCAGTCGCTTAGTGAAAGAGAGAGAGAGGCGTGGGGTCGTGGCAGTTGTGTTAAAGATGGTGGCATAAAGCAAAACTGTTAACTCACTTCAACTGGAGTAGTGTCGAGCTGATAAACTGTAACCATTGTTGTCGTTGTTGTTGTTCTTGTTGTTGTTGCTGTAGTTGTCAATGTTGCCATTGTTGTTGCTGGCTGCTACGTGCTGTGACCGGACTCCCAGGGGATTTGTACCAGCTAAATTCCATGCTGTGCCTATTCCCCCCCCCCCCTCTCTCTCTTTGTCTTACTGTCTTTCCATCACATGGAAGGAGGTTAGTTGAGAGGGTAAGAATGGGAGAGGGGGCGAGGTCAGGGGGTATCTCTGGCTATCTGTGTATGACGGCCATAAAATTCAACTCACATACACAAAAGGCAAAGGCTGGTAATAACCACCAGGCGGCCATTGCAATGGCATTGCTCAACTTGAAGATTTTGTTTCATTTCCCCTGGAAAATTTATACATACATATATATGCCCCTCAATGTCTCGCAAAGACTGCGAATGTCTTTTTCTCTCGCACATTTAATGGCCATTTTAATGGGAGGAAAAGCTGCTGAAACAGGACACAACTCCTTGTTAGTCTCGACTCGCAAAACAAGCTCATAACAGCAGTCATTGAAAGAGACAGACCAAAAGGGAGAGAGACAGAGAGAGAGAGAGATACAAAGCAAATCTCACACATCCTGTAATTGCAGTTGCTCTTTGGGAAGGAGGAGAAAACATAAATCGGATTAGCTTACAGGTTTGTGCCACAAAAGGTACGATTGCATGCCAAAATTGTACATGGATTCGGTTCTGCATACTGAAAGGCATTAAATGCGATTATAATGAGTACGATTCAGAGCACTCTCAAAATGGTTTGCGTAGTTACACGTACTTACTACCAAACTAAGCAGTAACTAAGTGTAGTTTGCAATTGCAAATAGCGAGTTTCCATTTCAATTTGCATTTCCACTTCCACATTCGCATCGTATTCAAATTCACATTCACTTTGGAATTTCTATTAACTTTAACACTTTAGCATTTCACATACACACAATACCAATACTACGACTAATATTTGACTTCTTACTCCTTTCATCTGCTTCCAGATAATGCCTGCAATGTGCCACACCATCTCCGTCTGGCTGACTCTAGCCCTGGCTGTACAAAGGTAAATTTATAATAAACTACAGCTTTACGATAAAGAATTCCCTTTTCCCTTTATCAAGTAGTTTTTCTTATTCTAAAATTAAGTTTTCAATGGAATTGCACAATGCAAACCCTTTCTTTACATAGAAAAAATGAACATAACTTATTGCACTCACTGTCTTGCTCTCAGTTTGATTATAACAAGGAAATACTGCGCTATAAAGTTATTTATACTCCTATCTTCATCTGTTGGCAGGACAGCTATTAAGTATAATTAAATTTTGAATTACAGAACTGACTTTGATTCAGCTTCGTTTATCAAGAGGTATTTTATGTGATGCAGACCCTCTTCAATTATCATCATAACGAAGAAATACTGCACTGATAAATACCACATACTACTTCTTACTTCATCACAGACTCATGTTGAAATTTCAATTTGCACTATATCTCTGTGGAAAAACGAGACTGATTGAGATGTCAGCAGGCTGCATGTGAGCACATTCTTACTTTGTTTCTTTCCACAATGAAAAGTGAACAGACTGAATTAACACTGACTGACTCACTGACTGACTTACTGACTGACTTACCGACTGACTGACTGACTGTATGACTTGCTGACAGTCCGAGCTCTTGACTTGGCAATGGCACAATAAATCAAAATACGAGATCTACACGTCGTCCTGTTGTCAATTCACTCACCGACTGACCATTGCCAATACAAATTATGCATGCTGTGTAAGTATCTCAGCCTTTCGTTTGGCTAACGCTGCGTATGAGTAATGTGCGTGCTGAGACAACTGCACACGGTCAATGGCAAGAAAAGACTATAACGTTAAAAAGGACAAGCACTCATATACTCATGTGTGTGTGTGTGTGTGATGCTCAATCAATCGCATTTGTTTCGTAAATCTCTTTTTACCAATTTCTATAGCATACTTTCTTGCGGCACACTTAAACGAATGAAGGCCAAAATATAAGTAATAGATTATAAAAAGGCAAAGGACATTCAGTCTTTTACGCAAATTAATACCATTTATGTTGCAGGAGTTTTCATGAAAGATTGAATTTAAGAAATTCATAGTCTGTTCCTAGTTAAATCTTCGTTAAAAGGAATTGTTCTGCAGAATCCACATGTTACTATATTTAATACTTTAGTTTGTCATGTCATTTGAAAGCTGATATATTAATATAAGTTCGCTTTTGAGGTGAAGGCAACAAATTCTTGAAATTTACTGTCAGCAGCTCTTTAAGTTTCAATTTACTTGAGGAGATTTATAAAATTTTTGATTGTCTTTTTATCATTTAACGATACCAGTACAAAAGCTAATTTCCAGACACATATAGAAAATAATGCTAGTTTCTTTTGCTAACAATCTTTATTAGCTAGCAGTTCATTAAGTTGACCATTTCTGTTTAATTGTTTATTTTTGGATCGCATTCTGTAAACTGAAAAGACAGTTTCATTGACCGCTTGGACATCAGTCAAGAGGAAAAGCTTCCCATGTGCAATCAAATCACATGTATCAAAATGTCAGGCTCATTGGACTCATTGCATGAGACAGTTTTAAAACTGAAATTACTTTTGCTTAAAAGCCATAAATAAAGGGCCGATAAACCGATGAAACGGTCTAGCTAGAGAGAGACAGGAGACAGAGAGAGAAGGAGACAGAGAGAGATATACAATATAGAGAGGATGAGTCCAGTCAAAGGCTCTAAATGTTTTATATGTAT
Source organism: Drosophila putrida (assembly GCA_037043535.1). NCBI lineage: Eukaryota > Metazoa > Arthropoda > Insecta > Diptera > Drosophilidae > Drosophila > Drosophila putrida. The sequence goes on from JBAMBI010000187.1 coordinate 143,706, forward strand.
ATTAAAAAAAAAAGAAAACAATAAACTAATATAAAATTGGCAACATAAATCGTGTGTGTGCTTGGCAAATGTATATAAAATTCATATAAAAATACAACAGCAACATTTTCATTTTCAAGTGGCCGAAAAGCGAATTTAGGCACTGTATGGAGAGCGTGGAGATTGGGAAGGACACCGAGAACGATAAGGACCTCTCGAAAGCTAGCGAGCGCATTGTTCTATTAACTCATGTGTGGGATCATAAATTTTACAGCTTTGCAAATAAATTTTCAAGCCAACCAACAACGAAAAAAAAAACATGGAATTTCTATGAAAATAGTCATAAATATTTGCGCCATTATGCGACTTGGACCGCTTCAAGTGGTTGATGTGTGTGTGTGGGTGAGTGTCTATAAGTGTGTGGGAGTGTGTGTGTGTGTGTGTGCAGTAAATAGCTAAATAATATGTTGTGGCAGGGGACACATTGAACAACGGTTGTCCATCCCTTTTTTGCCAGCATTTTCTTAAATGCGTTGAAAATTGCCCGAAGGACAAAAAACGCGATAAAACAGTCAGCGTTTATTGTTATTATTGCTTTCATTTGTTGTTGTTGCTGCTGTTGTTGTTGCTGCTGCTGTTGTTGTTGTTGCTGCTGTCAACTTATTGTGTTTCAAGTGATTTTATGGGCATTCCATGTGCCACAAGTAGAAGAATAGCACATCAACGTTGCCAGGCACTGACTGCACTCGAAATTGTGTGTGGCTGTGTGTGTGTGTGTGGGTGGGTGTGTGAATTGAATGAGTAAATGAATAATATGTGTGTGAAATGAATAAGTAACTTGTTGCCAAGACTTACACACAGAGAGGGAAAGATATAATCAAAGCATGTGGGAAAATATTGAAACCTGATAAGTTTCCTCAGACACTAGACTACAAATTCAGTTGGCTTGAATAAACTTTTTATATTTTGGCACAACATTTCTACAGAACTTCTCATGTTACTTTCTGTGCAACCAATTAAATAAATATTCAAATGTAAATCAACAATTTTAAATGAAAATAGTAGAGAAGTACTTTTTTATTCAATTTATAGAATTTTGTTACATTCCGTAGAAATATTTTAATAAAACTATTTTAATAAAAAAACTGTAAGTCAACAATTTTGTTGAAATCATTAAAGCAGAGTTATTTGTTTATTTAGTTTATTTAAAATGTAAATTAATTACTGGATAAATATTAACTTTTATGACTTGAAAATGCAGCCAAAATATTTGCTTTCCATTTGTTAAAATATCATACAAATTCTAAGAACCTTAAAACGAATACAAAATGCAGAGATAAACTTAAGAATTAATGAGTGTGAATAATGAGTAATGAGTGCACTGAGTGTAACTTTAGTTTGAGTAGAATGATTATGAAATGGATTCTAACGATAATTTTAAGCAGTGAACAACTCAAGTGAATAATTGATTGAATGTGAATGCGAAAGCGAATGCGAATGAAAGGATAATAATTCGAAAAATGTCCAAGACGAATTTTAACTAGATTTGGGATCAAATTCTCTTTTCTGTGTTTTTTGTTTAGGAATATGCTAATTACTCATGGTAATTATTTGGCCGGATGAGTTGCGAATATTTCGTTGATTTATTATTCCACTTGGTTGAATGAATGGTTGAATGCTAAATATTGTCGCCCTTTTGGCAGCCAACTGATAACTGAATGAACTGTGAATGAATTAAGAAATTTAAAGGAGAAGAGAAGTAGAAGAGATACTAAATGTTATTCATTCAATTATTAATATCAATTCCATTTAGGGCTAAACGCTTCGGCTTCGGCAATCGTTTCGTCCTTTTGTTTACGATTGCTTTCAACTTTAATGAAATCCCCGTTTGACAAAGGTTCAATAAGAAGATTGATTGAAAACCATTTTTGAAGTGCCAGTGTGGCCAGACCCGACCAAAGCGAAGACCAAGACCAAAGCCAAAGTCATGGCTACGTAGGCGTCGGTCGATGGGCGTGCCAATAATTATGCGCATAAATTAGGCAAAAGGCACACAGCCTTGAGACGCCCCATCTCCAATCCAATCCTCAAGTTCAAATTTACAGAGTCTAGCGAAAGCTGCAGAGGCTTAGAGCAGGGCCACAACATCACAAGGAATAACGAAGAAGAAGAAGAACAGGCCAAGACCTTGTTGCCAAGTTGAAACTATAAAGCGGCACAAGACTCTGAACACCATGGGGAAGGGATCCTGGACATCCTGTGACTCCATATTCAGCTCCAATGCTGACACTGAGCGATGCGAGAGCACTTTTGACAAATTACTTAAATTATGAAATTATAAAACGCCAAGTTGATTAGCGTTTTTTTTTTTTTGCTTTAGATTGGCTTTGATTGCGTGTAGCCATAAGTCCCAAGTGCTGTTACTCTAGGCAATGGATCAGCAATGAGATTGAGAATGAGAAGGAGATTGAGAACTTAAGAGAGAACCAGGGGCAGACCAGGTGACGACGCGTTGTCAACACGTTGCTATCATAAATTTGCACCTGCGAAATTGGGTTATTCCTTGGCCTGGTCTGGCTATAAAATGATATTAGGCAAATGCGTTTAGATGTAAGCGCTGCCAACGTGGCTTTTATGCCTTAACTCGGCTAACATTTCATGAATAAAATCCATTCGCCAGACATTGTAATGGCCCTCAGATAAAGTCCTAGCTGTGATGCATGTGACGTAAAGCAGTTCACTTAAAAGATACACAACCTCAAGATACAGATACAGAAATATATTAAAAAGCAATTTGAATGTGAATTTGAATTTAAATTAAAGGATGCATACCAAATCCTTCTCAAGCTATATCTTGGCCAATTTGTTATGTTATAAACTTCTTTTAATGTAAAAATCTTAAATTAAAGTTAAAGTTATCCTAATAGATAGAAAAGCTAATCAAAAGTTATACTTACTAACTTTTCCTTTCTTTTCAGATACATCTACGTTTGCCACGCCCCCATGGCACGCACCTGGTGCACGATGCCGAGGGTAAAACGTTGCACCTTCTACATAGCATTGTTGGCATTTCTACACCAATTACCGAGGTTCTTTGATCGCACCTATATGCCATTGGAGATCGAATGGAATGGCGAGGAGACGGAGGTTTGTCGCCTGGAGACATCGATGTGGGTTCACGAATATATAGGAGTCGATCTCTACTATACTACGTACTATCTATTTCGGGTTTTGTTTGTGAATCTCTTGCCATGCATTATACTGGTGACATTGAACATTCTGTTATTTGCGGCATTGAGACAGGCACAGGAACGACGCAAGTTGTTGTTCCGGGAGAATCGGAAGAAGGAGTGCAAGAAATTGAGAGATTCGAATTGTACCACTTTAATGTTGATTGTGGTTGTTTCCGTGTTTCTTATTGCCGAAATACCCATTGCTGTGGTCACGGCAATGCATATTGTTAGCTCACTGATTATTGAGTTTCTGGACTATGGCATTGCCAATATCTTTATCATGTTGACCAACTTTTTCCTGGTATTAAGCTATCCTATTAACTTTGGCATTTACTGTGGCATGTCACGGCAGTTTCGTGAGACATTCAAGGAGATCTTTATGGGTCGCAGTGCTAACAAAAAGGACAGTTCGTCCAAGTACTCGATGGTCAATGGACAGCGCACCTGCACCAACACCAATGAGACTGTCCTCTAGTAATTGGTGATGTTGGTGCCGCGGCGCGGCAGCAGCGATCATCATCGCAGCCAAGCCGTTTGCACAACTGTTGCCGAAGGCACAGTTCCGCAGCATCAGCATCTACATCATCATCAGCAACATCATCACCAGCAGCAACGTCGTACCAGCAACATGGAAATCATTGCCGAGGAGCGCAATGTCTAAGGTTTCTCTCCCTCTTGGTTTCAAATAGTCCCACAAAAGAAAACAGACACAGAACATTTATTTAACAACACACAAGTTTTACTGATTGAGCAAATCGCTTTCTCCACCATTTCGCCAATGGGTGAAATTGTAGCAAAAGCGATATTAGAAAGACTGTCATTGCAATTAAATTGAATGAAATTTGTATGCGAGGTTGAAGAAATCACTTTCTTCGTCATTTCACCACTGTTAATTGGAAAAGAATATCATTTAGGAAGTTTGTGAAACCTCCACTATTAGTTGGTGAAATTGTAGCGAAAGCGATTACATAAAACTAAATGCGGGACTTTGTTTAGTCGTTTATTACTCCATTGTGCCAATCCCTCAACTGTTTGTTGATGAAATGGAGGCGAAAAAGATATCAAAACTATAGCATTATTTGATTTAACTGGACAACTAAGCATTCAATAACCATAACATAAATAATAACAAAACTAACCAATATACAAAACTATTCAAACAATGAGACAACTCTGAATCAATTCAAATAAATACAAAGAATTTAAATGTTCAATGTTTGTTCCAGTTCAACGATTAAAATGTTACAAAATGAAAAACCAAATAATTGAAAATGCAAAACAATTGAATTTAATACTATGTGTATCTATGAGTGTGTAACAAACTATAACCATTATTGCAAAACCAACAATATGATAATCTAATAAGTGTTGTCAATAGATAAAATAAACATTTTGAAATTTGTTTAAATACCAATCGAATAACGATTAACGAGTTGGGCGGATCGAAAGTGATATGATATGATGAATAAATGAATAGAATTGATAATGACTCGAACTCGAAACTATATAACTTTTCGATTCTGAGTATGATGGTATAAAAACCACAAATTATAAATGATTGTATGTCTGTATATGGATGTTAAATAGGAATAAAAAACAATGTGGAAATAAAATGTAATAAAATCTAATAATAATTACAGGAACAATATGCATGGTTAGTTAATCTACAACTGACCTATGCATTTACATATATACTATACATAGTAATAAAGTATTTACAGTTCTATTTGTAAAGATTAACAATGAGGGGAAAGAAAAGGAAAACAAACTAAATAAAAATAAAAGATACTAAAGCGAAAGTTTATTTTTGTGCGATTTTTGTGCGGCATTTTGGGTAAAAAGTTGCAGTAAACAAAAAACTAATTAAACTTTAACAATAAGCTGACTTTGTTTAAGTAAAAACTAATCGTAAGCCAAACAAAGAACAACAACAACAACCAGAACAACAACAACAAAGTATGAAACTCATTTAAATTTGTAAACCTTTTGAGCCCCAAAGTTTACTTATTTAAATGACAGGCAAATAATAAATTCAGCTCTCAATGCAAAACATCAATAAAAACGAATTTCAAAACTTTTAATCTTCACTGTTTGCAGATTAAATAAATGCGATTACAACAAATACATACATACATACATACAAACTATATAGTATGTACAAATATGTATGTATAGTATTGATAATAAATTCATTGATGATATTTCGTAGCTATAGTCGGTAGGTTTAGTTTTTTTGTCTGCATTAGTAAGTAAGTGATTAATAAGATGAGTTAAGTGAATAATAATAATGCGATGATTCAATGTTGATATCTGTCTGTGTACAAGTATTTTAAACAAATCTCAAGTTTAAATGTTTTACTCGTAAATCTATGTAAATTAGCCAACTAAGTGCAAATCCGAATAAAACCAAAACTTCAAGTTTTCTGTCTGAATTGAATGTTTTTTATTGTAAAATATTCTTTTTACAGACTTAAGCACGACTACGAATTCAGCCGCAGTTAAAATTATTTAAATAATTGATTAAAATCTTTCACTTTTGATTTTACAAAACAAAGAGCTCAAGATTAAAGCCAGCTAAAAGTAGTAATATTAATTGAATTATTTTTATTTTGACTTTATATTGCTTTGTGGATTATATTCAACAAAGTCTTTAAGTGTCTGAGAAAATGCCAAATAATATTCTTTTTTATTAAATCTTATAAAAATATAGTTTTAATTCTTATTTAGTGGACTCTGCATTTGATCAATATAAGCGACAAACGTGTTTCTTTTGCCAGTCACAAGAAAAGTCGACAGCAAAAGCCTTGAGATTGGCAACGGCATCATTGACCCTCTGTCTATTGCCACCATGGACTAGGCTGTCCTCACTCTGGCTATCATGCTTGCAGAAGAACTGGGCAAAGTTCAGAAAGAAGACTTGCCGCATTGTGTTGTTGGCCAAAGGAGTTGTGGCATTGAATGCCTCGTAGGCCAGAGAGAGTCCATTGATGTCGGCAAACTTCTCATCGATGTCAGTCATCCCATAGTTATTTCGATGCAGACAACTTATTTTCGAATTGAAGCGATCATTGTATGTTATTTCAAACCGTTGTCGAGTTCTTGCCACCTTGCCACGGCCATCGAAGTGGACATCGGTGAATGAAAAGCCATGCGACATTTCATGAGCAATTAAAAATCCAAGTGCACTTTGCGTCAACACCGCCAACTGATTGGGGCGATAAATGGGCGTGGCAATTAGGGAATGTGGCAGCACAATCAAGTTGCGTTGGGGCAAAAAAAAGGGCGAAGCATAGCTGCCATAACCATCCGATTGTATTAAAATCAAACTTGCCACACCCTGATTATCATCTTCATCCTGATTCCGATGCCAGAGTTCGATCTGCCGCAGCGTGGCAAGAAGATTTCCATAGTAATCGCTGTCATTCAGTTGTAACCTCGCATAGTGATCCTCCAGCAGCTGCCTCTGACTCACACGATCTCCTTCTGGCAACACGCTCACACGCAGCCGCATCCGTTGCAACTTGTCGAGCAGAAAATTTTGTGTGGCAATGGAAAAATTATTACGATTGGCCCGCAGTCTTATTGTGAAGCGTTGTCGCACTTGATCGAACTGTTGTTGCACTGTGGCATGCATCAACTGCTGATGCTGTGTGTGACTTTGCTCCTGTTGCAACAGCCAGTCTGCGGCATGCGTCAACAGGTGACGCGTCAGTGCCGCACACTCCTGACGTCCAAAGTTTGGTGTCTGCCGCAGCTGCAACTTGTGCAACAGCCGCAACCTCGCATACACTACAAGTTCCTGTATCGACAGTGTGGCAAGCAATGTGGGCAATCGACGTTTATAGTATTCCCAATGCTGGTCTAAAGATATAGAGGAATCGTCCAATGGCAACGGCAACAGCCAAAGATCAGGTGAAAAAGAAGTAGACCCTGCTGTTTCTGTTTCTGCCTCTGCTTCTGTCTGGTGATGTAAGAAAAATTCGATATTGAATTTTCTGATTATTCCAACAAATACAAAGCATAAATTTAATAACTCTTAAAAGTGGTATTTGAATTATTTACTTGAATATCCCCAAATCTTAAGAAACATATTCTGCTGAACATATTTTAATATTCAGATGAAAAAACAGTCTTTTAGATCAATCGATGCTTTCCTATTGCCAATTTTCAAATTCAAATTTGTAAGTCGATGTTCAGCTAAGATTTACAATTCTATCAAATAATAAGAATCACGTTCTTATTTGAAAATTCATTTAAAAATCGAAGTGTCTGAATTTGAAGATCCGACTTTTAAATTGATGTTCACTAGTCGAACTTTTACCTCTTGCTGTGGCAGCATACACAGATGCCGCTCTAGCTGCTTGACCTTCTGCCAAAGTTCCTCCTGTGGCACGTCCAGTGGCCGCAATGTATAATAGAGTCGTCTGAATTCGCCTCGTGTCAACGGAAGAAACTCGGCAACATCGTAATCTCCCGTTGGCCAGGGAAGATGCAAGGACAACAACCATTTCACCGCTTCCAGCTGTGACTCCAACTTCAGTTCAGTAGCTTCAGGCAACTTCAACAGTTGAAATTTTAACAGAAGTAGCATACTTAACCTGCTGTAACTTGTCTCCGTTGCCATCTCTTGCTCCAAACTTATGTTGCCCCATGTGGGAAGCCAGCGAACGAACTCGGCTCCCATGAAGTGCCTCCTCTGCTTGCGGCACGCATTGTAATTGTCGCGCAAAAGTTGCACAAATCGTGGCTGATTTGCAACTGGAGGCTGTTCGAGAAGTGTCGCAAGTTGCCCATGATAAGCATGATCCAGTTGCTCCAATTGACTATGGCAGTTACGATGTACCCTGAACCAATTTCCGCAGGCATACTCATAGAAATCGTCGCAAGCATTGGCATCAGGATTCAAGTGGCGCCTCAAGTAACCAGGTAGTTGACTTGAATTGCATTGCAAAAGTGACAGAAGTGACAGCAATAAAATCAATAAAATAAATAACCGGATTAGAGTCTGTAATTTGAACATTTCGAATTGAATTTCGCGTGAGAACTGCGCAAATCCATTTGTCGATCGCCCGATAATGTTAAGGGGGATTCATCTCACCGAGATGCCCCCTCCGATAACCCTCCTGATAACTCTCCCCTGCCTCATTTGGGTTGCTGATATAGGTATAGGTGAAAGGTATTGGAAGTGGAATTCCCAACTGAATGGTCGATTTAGTAAGTATGAATATCTTTTAAAGAGCTTAAAGGGTTTGCATTATATTAAGTATACGTTTTTTTTTTATATATTTACAGTATAGCAGCGTTTACACCCACTTTGCGAATTTCTACATTATAGGGTATTTATGCTTATCAATCCACAATTGTAATAAATTTTTTTTCAGAATAATTTTGCATTAATTAATTAAAGTTCACCATTGAGTTCTTAGAAAAGTTGAATAATTGTGCATTTTGCAATGCTTTGGCAATAGTTTTCAGTTCTCTATTCTCAGTTTTCATTCAAGTTAATCATAAGTAAATGAAAGTTGCCAACTTGTAGAGGAGGTGTTGGAAGAGAAGGGACGAGGGAAAAGCTGCAAGTTGCAATGAATTTGCATTGAACGCCCAACGGATTAAGTTTTCCACTGATTAAACAGTTTTATGGCCACACTGCCACGCCCAAAAACCCCATAAGCTGACAAATATGCATGAACAAGTTTCGCTAGAGAAAGAAGGGTCAGAAAGAGAGAGGGAGAAGAAAATAGAAAGAGAGAGGGAGAGCAGAGGTCATAAAACAAAACTGCAACACACACAAAAAGCGCAAGGAAAATTGCAAAAGGCTGCGGCGCTTTTTTTTCCTCGCCCCATTCAGATTTAATGCACTTGCCACCAAAGTGTGGCAGGAAGGACGTGGCAAAAAGAGGGATGCTGCAAACGTTGTGGGTTGCAACTGTTGGCTGTCATTGTCGGCGCTGCACTTGAAAGTTCCCATCAAAGTCATGAGATTTTCGTATACTTTTAGCTGGCGGCAAATGCGTGCGTGTGTGTATGTGTGTGCGCGTGTGTGTGTGTGTGTAGTGAGAGAATGTCCTCGGAAAAGTGTGGAAAAGCGAGCAAAGTGCAGTTGCAACAGTTCAGCCGCCACTCAAACTTCAGCGGCTGACGACTGACATCCGGTCCCAGCAGCATAAAGTCCTATGTCTCGGGATAAATCTCACTGAGAGGATAAGCTTCTCGTTGTTGACGTGCGCTATTTATAATACCTGCGGCCAAAAAAATATATATTTAATATATAAGAGCAGCAACAACAGCACTAAATGGCTAAGGGATGAGTATAAACTTTGCAACAGTTTTCTATATTTTCAGCAAAGAAAAATAAATTTTTTATAAAAGAATAGGATTTAAATTTAGCCACGTATTTAAATAAAAGATCATATTGCTTTCCACTAAATATTCCATCCAAATATCAATATTGATATTGGAAAAAAAATATTAATAGTAAGTACTAAAAATTAAATATTATTTTTATAGCTCATCTAAAGTCTTATTTATTAATTTTTCATTATACAAATATATATAAAAAAAGGTTAAAGTATCGATACCCATTCCTGAATCGCGTGTTGATTAATTTTAAGCCTTGCACACAAAAAAGTAGACAACAACAAAAAATTGGCCGCAAGCCTCATTTATTTCACTCAAAATTGATTGACGCCCACGAAGAGAGCGGAGAGGGAAGAGCGGAGAGGGAAGAGCGAAGAACAGAAGCTTTCATATTAAAGTAAACAACAATAATAGGAACAACAACAACAAGGGGGAATGGGATGAACATTGAGCAGGGCAACAGATAATCAATCAGAAGCTGCTTATTGGCTTTTCAAAATGCGTCTAACAAAATAAATAAAAGTCAAAGCGACAATGTGGCATGTTATGCTGCCACAACCACTAAGCACAGACACTCCACTCACACACACTCACACACACTAGATCATGCCCCATCTGACCCAAAAATAAGTAAGTCCAAGTCCAAGGCTGGACCCACAAATTGTTGTTGCCACTTGCCTAATGCCAATTTAATGCTGTGTGTGAGTGAGTAAGTGTGTGAGCTTGTATCTGTGTGCATTTTCTCTTTCTCCTTCCTCCCATCCTCTCTTTGCCTAGCTCTCTCTATTTCTCTCCTGTCTGTGTGCGTTAGAGTGTGACTAAGCTCATACTAATGCCCAAGTATCGATAAACGTATATAATCAAAGGCAATTAGGCTTTTGAGAATTGCTTTTCTGCTTCCCTTTTCTTCTCTCTCTCTCTGTTTCTCTTTTTCTGCTTTTTTGCCACTGTGCTCTAATTAATTTTCAATTGAATTTATGCGTCTCAACATCGATAGCAATAGTATCCGTAAAACGTCTAAAAATAGCTTTTTATTGAAGCACTTCATTGAACTTTCACGCTTCATCAAGATTATCATATCCTTGGCTGTAACGACTCCTTTCACAAAGCAATTGAAACTGAGGAAGTGTCGAAAACCCTTTTAATAAGATATTTTATACTTAAGGTATTTGAAAAGTTGAATAAAACTGAACCGATTCCCATCATTAGCTCTCTTAATGCAATTCGAATTCCACAAATTAAGTAAATTAATTTTGTGAAAGCAAAAATGATCAAAGCAGGTTATTGAAATTGAATTCTTATAATTTTGCTGATCCCTAATTGTATCTGCCTCTGTTATTTCAGCTGATCAGATTGCAAAGGAAGCATAATGAAACTTTCGACTGTCTTTCATTAATGTTAATAAGTTTCTATACTGTTTTGTCTTCAGGCTATTAGTGCAAATTACAAAATTACCAAACGAGCAAACGTTAACATAAACTAAATACAAAACGGATGCCAAAAGGACGGCAAATGGCAAATTTCCCTTTGCAATTAAACATAAAACCGGAGAGCCCGACAAACCCCCGACAAACCCTCCCAAAAAAAAAAACAAAACCCAAATGACGCTCAGACAAACCGCAGACAAATGCTCTCTAAAGGCAAAAAATAATAACAACTTTTATATAAAAATTTGCCGCATGCATTTAAATTAAAATCTAGCCGAGCCCGAGGCCGTCCGCATTGTCTGCCCCTTTGTTCCGGTCCGGTCCGAACTGAACTAAACTGAACCGGACTGAACCTTAGTGGACTACTGAACTGGACCCATAATTGTGTGTGCGTAGCTGCTTTACAACAATAACCATAACAACAACAACAAGTATAACCACAATGGCAACAACTATCAATTTCGAAATGCGGTTGTGCAGTAGATGAGCTTTTGGCACATAATTAGCTGTGAAACGGTTCAGACTTCGACTCTCCTTTTGACCCCAGACTCTGGAAAAAGGTCAAAAACACACACAAAAGCCGCCAGGCGAACAACATTTTGTTGCAAACTAACCGACAATCTGTGGCAATTTGTCGTTGTCTCTGTCTCTGTTGCGGTCTTTTCAAAGTGCTCACAAATTAATGGATCAAAGAATCAGAGTACAAAACAAAAAACCATTTCAACAAATATGACTATTTTCTTATGTCCATTCATAATGCAATTACAATTCAAGTGTTCATTTCATTAAACTCAAACAGTTCTTAAATTTCTTCAAGTCTCAATTTCTTGACCATCATCCATCACCCTTAACTATCAAGCATGACTATCGAATAAGTGAGTGTACTATATAATAATGAATAAAGCAAAGTGTTGGATCATGACTTGCAGTTCGTTTCATTTACTTAAATAACACAATTAGTACACGTTTTTTTAACTGGCAAATCATTTCCTTTTCCTATTCATGGAAATGGTTTCTGCTCTCCTTCATAAATGAATGTATTTGAATTCTGCTTTTATATGCATATATATACATATAAATAAACGTATAATTTCTATTGTTTCTCCAATATACTCATTTATTATTTTGCACCTACTTATTATCATACTAGCCTCTTATTCTGTAGTTATTAATTTCCTTATACTTATATCTACTTATTCTTATTCTTATTCTTATTCTTATTCTTATTCTTATTCTTATTCTTATTCTTGCCAATCATATTTTTTTTTAGTATTCATTTCTCACTTATTCTTTGGCATATTTTATACACTTTTCTTGTTCTAGTCATCTTTGAATTTCAGTTTCCTGCACATAGCAAAATTATTTACATATTAATAAATTTATAATTAAATATATTGAATATTTATGCATATGTATATTCTTTTGAACAGTAGTTAACTCACCAGGACATCAAAGAAACCCCGTGAGTTAAGGAGCTGCCAGACCCAAATATCTGAAAATATATAACATAATTTATATTTCAATGGAACTTATGAATTGTTAATAAAAAGGGCATGAAATAAATAATCTTTCAATCAACAAATGTGTTACATTAATTGATAAACTATTACATAATAGGGTATTCCTATCTTTGTTTCCTATTATAGACCTATATAATTTGCCATAGCCAGAGTTTCCTTTTCCTATTACTATCAAGAATACTTCCAATTCTAATTCCCTACCTTTTTCTATTAATATTTCTATCCTTATTTCATTCCCAGCTTTTGTTGCTAGTTCTAGTTGTTGTCCCCTTTGCCACTAACAATTGGGTCGACCTAATAATCTGTCGACCAACCTGGATGTCTGAAAGGCAGGTGTGAGTCTGGCCATTAGCATTTGGCAGACAGTGTGTGGCACACGCAAACACAGGACAAAACAGGAGCTTTGTCCAAATGGGACGGACATTTGTCACGAGCGCACAATCAAAAGGTGTTTCTAATTTATGAATCAACGTAATTAGCTTTAATTATACTATGAGTATGTTTCTTGCCACACGTAAATTAGCTATACGCATATGAATTAAGGGCGAGCGAAAATTGGGCGTGGCATATTAGACGGGCTTTGAAATTTATTATTCATGTTCACTAACTAAACACAACTTTCAGTTTGTAGCCATGAGAATAATGTGAGATGTGCAACAGCTAAACGAATCTGTGATGGAATAGAAACAGGAACTGTGAATAAATTGGGTTTTTATTAAGCTATTCTATTTAAATATTCAGAATAATTGAAGACATAAAAGCCATGCTATTGTATATAGAGATATTGGAAAGAACAGGTTATTAATATGACTAAAATTACTAACTTACTATAAGAATAAAATAAAAATGTGATTGTCCATCAGTAAGAAGTAATTGACTTTAATTAAATATACATAAATAGCTAAATCAAAATATGTGAAAACTTGCAACTGTTTAAATCGAAATTGTTATGATTGTTATGAATTCGTTTTTGATTTAATTTCAAATATAATTGATCAGCCTTTTCTCTGTTTTTCACATAAAAATATGCCAATATGATTCTGAACAAGACATATTTGTTGTTATTTGCACTCAATTTGCTTGAATTGGACTGACAGAAAGTGTTTTAATTAAAGAGGCAGTTGCCAGGCTATTTTCGGTTCATCAGAATGAGTCCTTTGCTATTGTTTTTGTTGTTGTTGTTTGTTATGGACATCCTTGACAGAGAGAGTAGATAATAATTGTTGTGGGCTTCAAGTGTTGCGAAGATGTTGCATGTAATTTGCAAAACTTTTGCCTATTGCCCATTGCCCATTGCCCATTTGCAGTTGTCCTGGCAACGTGGCGTATGTGTAATGCGTGTAATTCAATAAACTTTGTGCACGAAATGAAAACTAAAACCCCACACGAAGGCCAAGGACTAAGACGAAAACAGAATCTACTCGAGTGCCATTGTATTTCCCCCTCCCCCTCCCCATTCTTCCATTTAATTCGTCCTGTTTGTTTGTTACTTTCATTCGAGTCCTGGCAGAAATATGTATGCAATTTGAGTCAATTTGTCGTTTACTTACGACTGTGTGTGTGTGGCTCGGTAATATCATCTATCAATTAATTAGACTTTCATTAAGAGTTACTTGGCCTAAGTCCAATGGCAATTATTGTAACTCGAGTTCTCAGACATTTTCTTTGGAAATTCTTTTGTAGTCAAGAGCAACGTTCGATTTGCATTTATCGATAAATGTTGGGCAATCATTTAATCGATTAGCTGCCATCATCGCTGACGACTGACAAATGCATTTAAAACGACAAAGTAAGCCACATGACAGTCTCGACAAAGCCACGTTTAGTGGGTGTCCTTTGTGTCCTCATGGCCTGAAAGTGAGGGATGCGCCTATACGCAAGTGTGTGTGTGTGTGTGAGTGTGTGTGTGTGTTTGTTCGTGTCACATCCAAATGAAGCGACTGCGGTTTTGCGGCTTGCAACCAAATCCCTTTACCATCAAAAGCTAACCCCCGTACAATGGCACAATGGGCCCAATTGCCACAAAAGTGTTCGCTGATATCATTTCTCATAGGTCAATTGTCGCTTTGCGAGGGCAGCTACCAAATTTGAGCCTAATTTTACTTGCTCACATAGTTATATTAGCAATACAGCTTTTGAAAGTAGTTATAAGATTAAAAATCATATTATACCATATTAATAATAATCATAAATAAAAATATAATATTCTATGATAATAATATTATAAACTAAATGAAAAATTTAACAGGATAAACTTTAACAGAGCTGTCCAAAAATGTACATATTTATTTATCGACATTTCTTATAAACACATTGATTATAGCTTAAGAAATTTCCATATATTATACTATATCTTAGAAGTCTTCTATTTCTACCAAATCATATTTATCTATCCTTTATTTTAAATTGTTTATAATTTTAATAATAATTTTTAATAAGATGTTTTTCTTTATTGCGTTTGATCCTATTTATTTAATATTGAATTTCTTTTCTGCCACACCTCGCTCAATGGAAAGAGTATTGCAAACTTTTGCATAAAATTTCATATTTGCAGCACATTGTTCGACCCGTGGCGCATGTGTCAAGTGCCACTCTGTCTGCTAATCTCCATATGTGTGAGTGTAACTTTGTGTGTGTGGGTGTGGGTGTGTGCGTGTGTGAATCGCTGTGCACAGTGGCCGTCATTTAATTTCACGCTTGCCAACCACTATGGATATCCACTCATCCTCTGTCCATCTCTCACGACCCAATGAACTTTCGCCCTGCAACTTTCCCATGCCACACACACACACACAAAATGTGTGTGTTGACGTTGTTGCTACAAAAATTTTGCAACACTATAATTCTGTTAAAGTCCAGTTAGCTGCTAATGTTTTCTAATTTAATTATAGCCCTAGTCGCCGCTCACAGACAGAGCAAACAAAATTTGCATTTTTGCGCAAAGTGGTTTCAGGAATTTTCATATTTGCCAAGCGAACGAAAGGTTATGATGGAAAGTTACAAGGAGTTAAGGGATGAGGAGGCGGGAACGAAGGGAAACCTAATAGATTTTGTGGGAGAAACAGCAGCTGCAAAACTGTTGTCATTGTCTATACCCTGTAACCAGCTATAGCTACAAAATGGCTAGTCGAGTCAAAAGTCCAATTTCAATTGAATGGGAGCTTCATAAAGAATCTCAACGATCTTGGAACTGTCTCATTAATCTCCTAAGCTATGAAAGTTAAAGAGCTTCAATTTGGTAAACGACTAGAGAAAAGCAAAAATTGGGTTTAAATTATTTGATTATATTCCCGTTAAGAAAATATTATATTTAGAATCCTTTTAGAGCCTGCATAAATAATAAGATTTATTTACATATTTACTTATTTAAAGTAATTAAAAAATATAATTTGAATATAAGATCTTATGAGAACGAAGTTAATAAACGTTCAAGTAATTTAAATTAAACACTTTAGAAAGTAAGCTCTGTGTATATAAATCTAATAGTTGATTCAACATTTGCTGCAATAATTGTGATACAATAGAGAAGCCCATAACTTAAAAAATAACTCAATCAGTTAATTTATAAAAGTAATTCGTTTAGAATTCTAATTGAATACTTAATCAATGGTTGGGTGAAATAGTGATATAGAAATTGACTCATGTTGTAGAATATTAATATAGTAATATATCTATCCAAGTTACTAAACTACAGGATATGTTTCACGTTCAGCACTTTTTCGTGATAACTTTGTTAATTACAGTTGTCGCTGTTTGTTGTTGTACTTGGTCAAGCTTAGCCAATGCTACAACGTTGGCAACTGCATCAGCATCAGCATCGGCATCAGCATCTGGATCCGGATCCGCAGCAGGTAACTGAGTCTAAACCTTGTAAACAGGGAAAGTCCAAGGACAGCCCCTCCACAATTACCACACCCTCTACTGCGTTACCCGGAACTGCAGCTGGTCGAGACATAAAGAAAACATTGTAATCTCTGCCATCACGCGCGAGGGCGCAATGTAACCAGTGGGCGTGGCATGTACTTAAAGCGGGATAAAAGCATAGCGACCACAACAAGAAGAAGCGGTTGATGCAACCTCCTTTTGCTCCTTCTCCTCCTTCGCCTCCTCCTCCTTATCCTGGGGTGCATTAAGCTCTCTTATTTTCCTCTAACACCTGTCCTTAGTCAATCTATGGATCCGATACGGATTGCATAATGAGCTTACAGTCGAGATGCGCTAAAAGCCACTGTTTATTTAATATAAACAAAATAAGATATTTGAAATAGGTCAAATTTAAAAATAAGATAAGTTTAACTTGGACTTTAGTCTTGATTAACTCGACTATTTTAAGGATACTCTGAAAGAGATACACTAGAAACTAGACATAAATAACTATTTGCCTGATTAAACAATAACAATATCATATATTTAACAACGATTTTAAATTTAAATGAGGTCGGGAGAAAGTTGCCTGAAGAACTATCGTATGCATATTTTGTTAATGAACTTCAACAACTATTTTGCCCTGTAAATTTGAAGGTCACAACAAGTTTTCGAAATCTCCACACAACTCACGACACATCCTCTGTGTGTTTTCAGACAATTTTGAACTAAATGATGCCTAAAGGACATGAGCACATTAGAGAAAAAAAAAGGACACAGGAAAGGCGTCGGGCTGCATGCGAATGAGATAACGAGTGTCTAGGTGAAGCTCTCTTCCCCCTTCCTCAGATTCCTTCACCACAGGCGTCATAATTATAAAATGCCTTGTCAAGCGGAAATTGAGGCAAATGTCAGGAGAACGATGAGACGACGCGTCGTCTGGGACCCTACTGAAAAATGGGAGGCAAAAAAAAATGGATATTTTTTTTGTAAATCAGCCGGACAGTGTTTGTAATTCTTTCCTTGGCCACTACAACTGCAGAATGGCCAAAAACTAACGCTTGCGGAAATGGAATTAGATGAGCAGAGAAATGGAAAGAAGCAGCAAGAAGAAGAAGAAGAAGGGGGCAAAAGAAGGCAGAAGGAAGAGTGCAGATCTGAGAAGAGTCGAAAGTTGTTGTCGTAATGAGCTGGAATGAAAAGTTGCCAAGTTTATGTGACCCGACTTAGAACTTGCGACTTGCCACTGCAAGTTGCGAGCTGCGAGTTGCGAGTTGCTTGTGACAAATTGCTGCAAAAATTTAATTACTTGCAAATGAGTTGTGAACACGAGGCAGATGCCAAGAACTTTGCTGTTGCTAGCATCATTAGGCTAATTAAATGGGCATTACCCAACACTGGCACACACCCACACACACACACACACACATATTAAATGCAGCATAGAACCAACTGTGGCATTGTATCGATGAGAAGTTGAGAGAATAATAGAATATGGTCTAGAGGAAAAGGCTATAATTATTAGGTTAAAAATACTTTTTTCTATAAAAGAGTCTTTTTAGACCCTGTACTTTAAAAAAGTACAAATGGGTCTATTACTTTTGTGCAAAAATAAATGTGCGTAACAGGCAGAAGGAGGCGTGGCAGACCCCATAAAGTATATATATTCTTTATCAGCATCAACAGCCGAGTCGATATAGCCATGTCCGTCTGTCCGTCTGTCCGTCTGTCTGTCTGTCTGTCCCTTTTTTGAGTAACTGGATCTCAGAGACTATAAGAGATAGAGACACCAAATTTGGCATGTATGTACATTTATATCTTGCATTGAACGAGTTTGTTTTATATTTTTGCCACGCCCCCTCCGCCCCCGCAAATTAAAATACAAAATTTCCAAGTCGAATTACAAGAGCACCTTTGACGCTAGCGCCTTCATTTTGAGTATGTATAATACAGACTATGGTCTGAATCTATCCTGCGAAATCGGATGATAAACGCGGAAGTTATTCAACTAACAATGTTACGGGCAAAATCAACTGATATCTCCGTAGTGGCGCCATCTATGGGAATTTTTTGAAACTAAAACAAAATGTAGTGATCGCTTTGGTCTCAAAAAGTACAGGGTCTCCTACTGTCGAGCTTGCTCCACCGTAGCTTAATGCATTTTCCTCATAAAGATGTTTCTATTTTGGGCAACTGTAATCAGATTTCTTATTAGAATTTCAATTATCTTGTAGTGTAGTGTTGCAAATGTCTATCTTTATCTCTCATTGAGTTACCAAAATGATGTCACAATTAAAACTTGAACTAAAGTTGATTCTTGTGCAGTATTTAAATAAGTTACATGTGAAAAGTGCTCATCCCTCAAATGAACTGGCAACTGAAACTAAAAGTGAAACTGAAACAAGGTAAATGAAGTGTAATTAAGTGCTTTGACAAAAGGGAATGCAATTTGAAATTTGATATATGAAGCAGTTGACTCTTTAAATCTTTGATCTTTAACATCGTTATGAACATTTGACAGATTTGTGTGAGGAACTTAAAGTGATTAATGCATTTGCAGAATGATATACATTTCTACTTAGTATATGAAGATACATATATGATAGATATGAAACATATGAAGAGACGATTCAGGTCTCGTAAAATAAACTAACTATTTTTTTGAAAGTTTCACTCTACATGGTTTTTATGATTGGCGCGTGTTGAAATGTTAATTTAAATGTAAACATTTAAAATAACAAAAATTAATTGCAAATGCCAAGGCCATAGAGAAAATTGAAACTTTAGTCAAGAGTAAATAATGTAAATTGGCAATAACCGAATTTGAAATGCGCTACATGTTGGTTTTTTAACTGGAGATGAATATGTATTACTAAAATAATAATAATAATTGGATTTTAATCTCAAATATGTTCCTTAAACTGTTCCTTTTTGGCTAACAAATTAGAGATTGACTTTAAGAGTTGCTGAATATAGTTTCTGAGAACTTTTAATGAATAGACCTGTTAATTAAAGTACTTCTCTTGCTGTTGAAGAAAACAGATTTGATTTTCTAAAGTAAGTAATTTATTTATAAGTAGTTTTCTTTACTAAAAAATCTGTTATTTTTCCAGATAGCGTATTTGCAAGTCATAATAAACACCTTAAAGTTTTTTTTTTGAAATTTTTTTTTCCAACATAATTTGAGCGTTGCCTATTGAAATGTCAAGTTTGTTTTGTTGCTGCTGATTTTTTAACATTAATGCGATTTGATAGTTTTTCGATTTGACTTTCTTAATTGGATTTGTAAAAGGCCTAAAAACAACAACAACAGCAACAACAACAAAAGAGCGATTACACCAGCAGTAACCACAACAAAAGCAAACAACAATCGAAAAAAAAGGGGAATATGAAAAAACGAAAACTCATTTTCATATGCAAAGAATGAGCTGTGTGTGGGTGTGTGTGTGTGTGTGTGTGTGTGTGTGTGTGTGACAGGGAGTGTGTGTGCCTGCGTGTATCTGCATATATTTAAAAGTTTTTCACATTTCTTTATTTATTTATCTTGTTGTGTTTGTCTTTGCTGTCCTTGCGCCTACACACACACACGCACACCTCTCTTCTACTTTCTCCCTCTCCCTGTCTCTCTCTTGCTCGTGCGTTTACTCATCCTCTCTCTGTTGCTCTCTATTAAACTCAACAAATATTGCATAATTTTTTAATTTTCCATCAAAAGCTCAAGCGTTGCCCTTGCCTTTGAGATCGATGACAATTGCCTGGCAACATAGAGGCAAAGTGGGCGTGGCTGGGAGGCCTGAGGACTGTAACTGAAGTGTGGGCGTGGCAATGGGCAATAGGCAATGTTTGATGACTCAAATATGCTGGCTCTCCAGTTAAGCCAGACAAATGTGGGGAACTCATTCCCTTCTCCATTCGGGAGTTGCAGAAATTGCAGCACCTGGGTGTGTGTGTGTGTGGGTGTGCCACATGGGGCTGCGGCTAGTGGCAGCTCATAAATGTCAGTTGCCTAGATGTAGATGTTGATGTACACCCCACCAAAAAAAAAAGGAACCAACTCGGCTGACAAATAACTCAAAAGTGATTGATGATGCCCCTGACATGCTGACACATATAAATGCCTGCAAATGGGGCACGAGACGCTGCCGTTGACGTGTCGCCTGCCACACACATACACTCACACACACATACAACATATATAGTATAAGGCATATAGCATAACGCATACCTTATAGCATGTACCGCCCATTAACCGTAAGATACTTAAAACCCATGACGTATTATCTGCCTTGTGCCGAAAGCAAGTCCCAAAATTATTGATATATATTTTGTGGCGAAAAGTTGAGCTGACTTTCGTCACTAGCGTGGACGGGCTGTCCACAGTGATAACCTTCCCAACACTTCCCTTAAGTGGGGGCTTTTGTTTTCACAATATGCGTGCGTGATTTCTTTTTGCCTGCATCATTACTCAGCATCCCCTAAGGCAGGATAGCAGAGAGAGGAGGAAAAGATAGAGCAGTTTTTAGACTGTGGATGGGGGAAGGGGGGGGGAGTAATATGAACGCGTTTGTCAAATAGTTTGCTGTGATTATTGCCATTCATTGGCCTGACTTTGATAACAAAACTTGACTGTTAGCTGCTGACTGTTGTCGCTTGTCTGTTAGCTATTAGCCATGTCTCTTACACACCCCCTTGGCCATATACTTACTAACTATACTGTACTGTACTGTCTGGCCTAGACAAAATGAATGCCATTTGTAGTCCAAGTGTGTGTGGCGCCCAAGGGCTTTATTTACATTAAGTAATTACCTGGAGTGCAAACTTTAAACAAGCGCCGCAAGCTCAATGAAAGACGAGCTCCGGTTGTTGTTGCTGCTGCTCCGGTTGTTGTTGTTGTTGTTTTTATAGTATAGTTGTTCTTATACAGTTGTTGTATTTGTTGTCAAAGCTATTTAAACTGCTGCATATCTGCAGGCGCTCAAATACGACAATTTTGTCTCGACTTACCAGACACTCAGCAGTCCCAGAGAGAGAGAGTGAGAGAGAGAGTGAGAGAGAGAGTGAGAAAGAGAGCGAAGTGGAGCTAAAGAGAAGCAGAGAAAGTTAGAGGGTGAGGGAAGCTGTGTGGAAAGAGATAAGTAAGTAGTTGCCATTTGTGTCCAATCCAGGTGCGACTTCAGGCAACAACTTAAAGCCACTTAGGTTTAAAAGTACAGGCATTCTTTCACATGTACACTGAGAGAAATTTAAGAAAATTACAAAAATTATAATAATATAAATAAATGTAAATGTTTTTATAATGGAAACAATTAATCCATTTTCCTTTAGCAACTAAGTAGCTACGCAATTTTCAGTTAATTAATTTTTTATAAGACTATTTTTGTACCGCTAGGACTTCAATCTTAATAGGTTAATATAAACAAATTCATTAAAATAAGAAGCAATTTATTAATAATTTTTTAATACTTAATATACAATTCATTCTTTATGCAGTCGATACAACCATAAATTTATATATTTAAATAAAAAGATAATCAAATAAAAATTATAGTTTAAATGAGCAAATTAACAGACGAGTTTTAAAGACTTTTTTGCTTGCTTTGAAAGTAATACATTTAAATCCGCTTAACTGGAATTGACCGTTTATAATGGAAAAGTAAGATACAACATTTAAATTGAACTTATGTACAAATTCAGAGTGTGTTTTCTTTTCTTTAATTTTAGTTTGATCCCTGTTTATTTTTTAAACTATCCCTATTTGAATAATCTACCAAAACTCTGCTTAAACATTATTTGTTTCAGTGTAACTCACTTAAATTGGACCATTCTAAGTATCATTCCAAGAGCTTTAACCGAATTAGTTCAAGTTTATTTAGCCTGCTTTAGGCACATTTAATGCAATTTAAACTCAATGGAAAACTCTGTAAATAGTAGAAGAAAAACTTTTATTTAGAAATACAGACTGTACGCTATTGATTAAAGTGGTAAAGCAAACTGTGAATCTGCAGGAATAGAAATTGAAATAATTCAGAGAGAGAGAGAGAGAGAGTCACTCCACATACGAGTATTTTTTTAATCGAATCATCAAACGTCTGGAGTTCAACTTAAGTTGATGCCACACTTGAGACCTGCAAATGGATTAACAAATTGCTGGTTATAGTGTTCACACTCTACCACACACCCTCCTCTCTCTCTCTCTCTCTGTCTGTGTCTCTCTTCTCCAAAACACATCATGCTGCATGCCACATGCAACATTCTTCATCTATTGCAACAGCAGCAATGGCAGCAACACTTCAAAACTGATGACACTGTCATTTTAGTTGGTCCCCAGTTTTATGTGTAGCCACGCCCCCTTATATCCTTTACCACACTTCCTCTCTCCCTCTCCCTCTCTCTGTCTCCTCTCTCTTTCACTATTTCTATTGCATTCTCTCAACTACTCACTGATGCATTGCAATGCCATTTTCATGCTTTATCTGCGTCTGGCCTCGCACAAATTGATGTTTTTGAGCTTGTTGCAATTGTTGTTGTCGTTGTTATTGTTGTTGCTGCTACCATTGTTAGTGTTGCTGTTGTAGCTATAGCTGATGTAGTGCTGCATAGCAATGCTGTCAATTCCCTTGACAAATTTTGCTTTTATTATACGTTTTGTTTATGCAACTTTCTGTGCTTTGTTTTAACATTTGCACATCATCGACACAAGCTTCGTGCCACAATAACAAACAAACTAGCAGGGTTCAAGTAGAGACTGTTTAAATAGCGGATACCCTTTACTACACTCATTCAAATTAAACTTCAGGATAGTCCTTTCAGTAACTGTGTGAGGAAAATTCATAGCACCCATATATCAATTTTATTTCAGTTCTTTATAAAAAACATCGTACCAATAAAATACTAAAAAATACTGCGAAATATTCAGAGCAGAAAGAAATAAAATTTGTAAAATAAATCAAGTCGATTTAAAGTGGCTTCATGAAGTTAACTTATATCAAATTTAGTCTGTTCATAACATTACAGAGTATTTCAGTTTTAGCTGCAAGTTATCAGTCTATAAAATTTGTTGTTTGCATTTGATTGCCTCGGTTCAAGTTTCGAATTTGCAATTAGAGTTTTGTTGGGATTTTCCTATATCAAACCACAGCTCATAGAGGAATATATACCTCTCTCCATCTCTGTCTGGTTGTCGGCATCAGTCGTGATCTGCTCTGAATATTTATTTATGATCGAAAAATATAGAAATCATTTCAGAATTTATTCATGAAAAGTATTTATTTTTTTTCTTTTCTGCATTCTACATAATGAACCCACTTTAAATTATTTTTCCCTTTCTGCACCGCATTTACTTGCTCTTGGTGCTCTTTAAGACTCTGTACTGAAGAATTGGGAGGTATTCTTTATTAGTTTGTATATGAGAGTACCTATTAAATACAAGTGTATATTCTTGATTAGTATCAACAGATAATTTGATCAAGTCATGTCTGTCTCTCTATACGATCATCTAGCTTTGAGACTTTAAGAACAAATTGAATATGAAGTTTCAGCTATATTCCAATCCGAAAAACAGCCAGATTTGGACATAGCTGAAAATTCATATCAAATTTTTACATCTTCTGGAAAGTTAATAGGTGATTATGAAATCAACTTATAATAGTTGGAGACTGTTCTAAAAACTTATCACCATCGGATCGAAAGGGAAAATATAAAGAAAACTGCGTAAAAGTCTTAGAATAGATACAGGGTCTTTTAATGTCGAGCTTCTCCAGCTTGCAGCCTTTTCTACTAGTTTTTTTTTGGTTTTGGTTAAATTAAATTCATTTTGAATGCGCATTTTCATTCGGCTTTCGATTTTCGGCTGAGCAGCAATCGATTACGCAGCGTTAGACATGTTGAGTTGCCACCACCTCCATCCCCTGGTCCGTCTCCTCCTCCGGGATTCCCCATAGACTATTGGCTGGCACCTGATTAGCATAATTTGACGTGTGAGCAACTCGGCGCGTGGCTCGTGGCTGATGGCTCATGGCCCATGGCCCGTGCCAAGGACAAGGACAAGTGCGAAAAGTGAAAAGTGAAAAGTGAAAACAAGCCAGCCGTGGACCCATTTTCCAGACATCCAGACATCCAACAAGAAATTTCTGTTCGATTTTCAACTAAATTTTTGAATCAACAGCGACTTGTCATCATCACCATCACCATCAGGATTGGCATCAGCTTCATTCACGGGATACGGGACAACTTCATTTTCGTATTCCAATTTTTGATATTCCATTTTTTTTCTGCTTTTTTATTTTCATTTACTTTGTTGTTGCGCCTGAGGGTGATGCGTTGTGGCGTTGCAAAGAACTGACAGCTGAAAAGCAGTACAGAATTTACTTGAAAATCAAAAGGTGTGGCATTGAACTGACAGTCTCCATCCCCCCATTCTCCCTCCCTCCCTTTTGCCCTGGGGAGCAGCAAAACTTGTTGCAATGTGCAACAAAGCTCATAAACTTAATAGTTCTTGCATTGATTGAAGCAGTTGAAGTTCTTTTATATTACTATCACTTCATTAACAAATCTCCACAGTTTCCCAGTCATAAACAGTCTTGAAAAATTGTTGATGAAAGCGTTTTATGGGGTTCTCTTAGAAATCGATTTTCTTGTTATCTAAGTCGTATGATTTTCAATTTCCTAAAATAAATAATTGTCATTTGAAGTGGTGAAGTTCAGGCGAAAACATTTTGTGGAATGCTTGACTGAAATTGAATTCCATCGTAGTAATGGATGCCAATTATGCTTGATTCTCAATTTCCTAGAATAAGTAAGTGTCATTTATTCTTTTCTGACGAAAACTTTTTGTGGAACCCTCTAAAGAAATGTTTGGCTAAATCAATTAAATTAAACTAATAGTATAATTTATATTTAACGTGAATTGCATGTAGATAAAGGAGACTTTTTTATGTTTCTATTTTGTGTGATATTGCAGTGAAAACGTTTTTGGGAAAGCGCCTGATGAAATGCATGTCTTAATCTACTAAGCGACTGTTTTTCTTTTAAAGATGTCAGCTCTCAATTTGAATGTTGATTGATGAACGGGGGGAGACATGACACAAAACCTACACAAACACACACCCATCTACACCTTAAATACACGCTACACACACTCGCATACAGTATGTTGCAACACTGTGTGTCTCGTCTCGACATATGGGCGCTGTCTGGTTGTCAATACAATGCCAACGACCAGTCAGCAAAGTAAAGGGGGACAACCGGAATCACGCGGTAGGAAAGTAAGGAAAGGGTATCCTAAAGAGCCTTTAAAGACGCCTTTTAAAGGCAGCCATTAAAGCTCTGCACACGCACACATCAGACAATGAAAGCAGCTCAGGAAACTGACTGCGAGTGGAGCCATTAAATTTGATATACGACAATAAGCGAAGGATAATCCGGAGTCCGGAGTCCAATAGGGGCTAAATCTCAGGGTCACTCGTTGGCACAGCCAACAGCCCTGGACCAACAGAATAAACTCGAAAAGGGCCCAAGTAATAAACCAAACCAATTCCAAGACCAACTTCATAAAAATGCACTGAGTTTCAGGTAAGTGAAATGCAGGCAACTTTATAACGCAAACAGACTTGAAAGGAACAAGAACTTAGGGTAACTACTGCACAGTGTGCTTAACAATATTTGTTGTCCTTACTGCTCAGATCTTTATCATCTTCGTTCCCCTCTTTTCTGGTACTTTACACCACTGTGTCCTCAGTTGTTGCAGTCTGACGCTTGTTTTTGGCCAGTTAAATAATAGAAATGGACGGCGCTTAAACCTTTAAGATGTCAATTACAATGAAAATTGATTTTATTTCACATTCCACGCTGGTTTTGGGTTTGCACAACATTCCATTGATACCCTGCAAATGCAGAGATGCTCAAGAGGGGTATGCCAGAGCTAAGGAGATATAAAATGATGTCTGAGTAAAACTAACAAGCAGTTATTAAGTATATTTAAAGTCTCGTTAAAGCAAAGAGATATAGTGTAAGATCTAACTATAGTACACACATTTACATAGGACCCTTTTTCAAAGTCTGTTAAGATCTCAAATATATATCCTTATCATTCGGAATATTAAAGCTTACATGTAGAAATGAGCCTTTAAGATATAAAATTAAAGAGTGCTCAATATAAAAAGTATGATGAATGAATCTGGAGAATATTTAATAAAGTACAACAAATTATAATTATATTAATACAAAATATTATTACATAAATGGAAAAGATCATTTCAGTTGCAAGGACATAAATTTATTTAGTTTGCATTATTCTATAATATTTCCAGCAAAGCAGAATTAATAAATAATTTATGATAAATATTGAATAGGCAAAAAGAAATAATACAAATTAAATAAATATTTAATAGCCAATAAATAAATAAGATCATAATATTTATAGCCTATATTTCTATTATAAATAATTCTATTATTTGTTTCAAGTTCAATTCAAGTTTTAATTATTACTTATTTAATATTAATAGTAAGTTTATTAGGTATTTGTTAGTCTTGCTGACTTGCTTGTCGCATTCCACTTTGTTTTGCTTTTGGTTTTTGTTTCTGTTTCAGTGTTTTCTTTTTTCATGTTGGTATCAAAGGCCTAAAAGTCCTCGCTATTGTTTCACTTTGGCTGTCTCTCTATCTCTAACTTGCTCTCTTTCTCACACCCTCTCTTTCACTCGCTGTGGGTGCTTGGGTTAGTGTGTGTGTGTGTAGTGGCCGTCTGCCAAAGTGCCGAATGTACATAATGCCAGTGGATTAGGGCTTAGTTTATCAGCGTTTTCACTGACAATGTCAAGGTCAAGCTCATAAGCGCGTATGACAACAGCACTAAGCTGTATCTCTATCTGTGTGTAAGTGTGTGTGTGTGTGTGTCTGTGTGTATCTCACTATTGTCATTAGCTTAGTTCGTGTGTGTGAGTGTGTGTCTGAAATAAGTTCGATATTAGATATTGTCCAAGCAGTCGCAGTCACAGCTGTTGAGATACTTGCGACGCCTCAATATTAACATACAATTATGCCAAATGCCAATCAAATGCAGCCTGAATAAATAGACCCGTGTAAAAAGAGAGCAAGAGAGAGAGAGAGTAAGAGGACCCTCTAGAAGTAGGAGAAGTAATCCTGGTTTAATCCACGCCCAGCATCTTTGGCTAACGTCCTTGACCTTGGCCATTTATCATGGTAATTGGCCAACACGTGCTCAAAGTTCTTGTTTTGATTTAACGATCTCGCTTACTGCAATCACAACATGTGTGTGTGTGCGTGTGTGTCCGACTGACCACGTTGTCTGGTCAGACAATAAAAAAACAACACAAAAAACAAAAAATAAAGATACAAGTCGAGACATCGAAATCTGCTTATTTACTTAATGTGCTTGCGGTGATAAAAATTGCACTTGCCGCATGTCGAGTCGCTGCCCCGAGTTAAATCTAAATCTAAGGGCTAAGCAGCTTTTTATGATTATAATGAAAGGCACTTTTACTTTTTTCTTGTGCCCATTAAATGTACTTAGAAAAGAGAATATTAACACACAGCACACAGCTTGCAATAACTTTTTAAGGCTGAAGATGAAACTATAAAACCGTAATCTCTCTCTAAAGTCTAAGTTTCATTGACATTTCTAATTAAAACACTTAATTTCAGCAACAGTCAAACTTGTCTATAGTGAACTCGAATGGAATCAGGAAATCGCTGAATTATACAAAATTGCCTGATCTATATTTTATGACAGAAGTATAAAAAAGCTGTCCACTGCACTGTTTATTGTTTAAATTATAAATATTGAAGATCATATTTTATAATGTGTTATTGACTTATTTAAAATTTCTTAGTTACGAATAGTTCAACTAAACAAAGTAAAAACTGAATGGGATTGAATACCATTATATTATATCTGCCTTGATAAGTTTATAAAGGACTTTTCACCTCTCTGATATTTAAGCAAATATTGTATCAACTAACACTTTTATTGCAATCGCTTAATAAACTTAAAAGCTTAACAAAAAACTCATTTGCAGAGAAGATTCACCTGGCGAGGATAGACTGTGAAGTGATGGGAATTTAATATTAGTTATTATATTATTATTCCCTTATTTGTTTTCTAGTACTAAGCATACAGATAACCTTGCGTAAAATCTAATTCTTTTTTTAATATATGTATCTGTTAATTTCTCGTTCCTTTTTATTATGCTTGCTTTTTCTTTAGACTAACTTCAAGAAAACTTTTTCTATTCTTCACAATGCTCTATAAATTTTCATCATATTCTTTTCTCCATTTTCACATTCACTTTTCCTGCTCTTTATTGCCAATGATTGGCATGTTACGCTAAAGCGTTGAAAAGTATGCTACACAATTTTTGACACTTTGTTACGTGTTGCAAGTTGCTGCTGTATGTTTTGCTGGTTTTTGTTGAGCTCTCAGGCATTTTACGAGTGCATAAACTGGCAACATTGTACCAGAGACACAACTATTCAAAGTGTCTCCAAGCATATGCAACTCAATCCCAGCTAAATTTATGATCATTTCCACGTTTACTTCACTGCGGGATTCACATAATCAAAATCCTTTCGTTCCCGTTGATAGTTTGTTTCGCATTAACATTACAATATTGTGATAAATTCTTTATGAGCTGTTGTGAAAATGCACATAAAAGTTGTTTTTATTTCTGAAAGATTAAACTCGTTCAAAATTTTAGAATGTCAGCATCGGATTTATAGATACACAGAATAGAAAATCAGTCTAAAACTCACTATAAACATTCTTGATATTGGGGTTACTGTTTTGATTATTAAAATTAATGTTAAATTAAGAAATTATTATATTCAAAGCTTAACTATCAAATTATCAAATTCTAGCTTCAGGATATAATTGTTAAATTAAGTCCTGTTGCGGATCATATGTCAATAATTCAGTAAAATATCTAACTCAAATGAAAAGCTCTTAATCAAATAACTAGCTAAGATCCAAATAAAAAGCTGTTTCAGAATTGAATTTAAATGAATTGATTTTATTCCGGACATCAGTTTTAATATACATAATATGTGAAAGCTCTTCGTTATATGCATAGTTTTTAAATGTCCTTTATGAGCTAAGGAGAAATCACTTTCCTATTCAAATAGACTTCTCCAATTAACCATTATCTAATGATGACCAAGAACATCCTTCAAATCATCATCCTTAAAATCATCCTTAAAAATTATTTGTGCTCCTGCTGCTTCCTTTTCTACTCTTTTAATAACGAATTTCTCTCCTCTATGTATATGTTGCACCCAAATCGTTCGCTAAATTGTTAAAACGCTAAAGCATTTTCCAGCTTGATGACAATAATGATAAGCTCAAGGATTATGCGAATTATTTATGGATAAAAATCTCTTCTACTTTCTCGTCCTCATTCTCATTCTCATTCTTGTTGTGTTCTTCTTCTTGTTGGTTGTCATATGGCAAATGGCAACACTCAACATTCAACTAGATGTAAGGATGCACTGCAAATTGATAACTCTTAATGTGATTTGGTATTTGATACGAAGACGTCGCTGCAAATAGTCAGTTTGCATAACTGGTAATTTGATTGTTACGACTAGAAAGAGGGGAAAATGACAGAGAGAGAGTGAGAGAGAATGAGAGTAAGGGAGAGAGGGAATGTTGAGTAGAACATTGTCATCATCATCATCATCGGGGTCTGTTGTTCATGTTGTTGTTTTATTTGCTGTCACAGTTTCTACTTTCAATACATCTGCCTTGGGGGTCCAAAAGATATTCTGCTCGCAATTTCCGTTATGTGCATTATGCATGTGTGTGTGTGTGTGTGTGTGTCGTAGCTGTCTAACGAAAATTGTTGCTAAAGTCACTTTGCTTTTGTAATTTCATAAATTGCGTAATTGCATTGGGGTACGAGGTGAAAGCTGAAGCAACACATCAAAAGACAGGGACAGGGAAAGTTGAGAGTGAAGGAGATGGCAATAGCAAGTCAAGTGCTAGGCAATAAGCGACAAAACTCAATAGTCGCCTCTATTCCACAATGTTTTCCTTGTCAGTGTGTGTGCGTATGTTTGTGTGTGTGTGTTTGTCCTCCTTGTTGCATTATTCATGAAGTTGATTTAGCAAAAGTTTCCCTGCTGCTTTCCCTTTCTTATTTGTTGTTGTACCAGTTTTAGTTCATATTTTTGTCTTTGCTGTTGTCGTTGTTGTTATTGTTGTTGTTGTTGTAGCAGCTTCTAGGATACTTGTGAATCAAGACAAATCAAATTAATGCCCCTGATGAGGCGCCTTTGATTTTCTGCGCCAGTTAAATCAACTGCATCTTATCTTTCATCCACAGTCAACCAAGTCTTCTGCTTCTGCCACAGCAGCAGCACCTGCCACAAATTGCAGCATGTGAAATGAAATGAAATGCAAATGCTGATTACCATAAGGGGCAAGAGTAGCAAACTTCAATGGATTTTTTTCTCCCCCCCCCCCCAGTAAAACACCATAGCATCACGTATACGTCCCATAGAATTATCATTATGCATCCAATGCAATTCCTTAGCAAAAACTAAACTGAAAAATTAAAGAGAAGCTAAACTTGACAAAGTAATAGTTGTATGAAGTGATTAGCATAGTAAGTTATTGAGTTTAGGCATTTGATTCTGAACAAATTTATCAAATTTTGTGACAGAATCGTTGTCAGCCCATATATACCTAGAAATCTGAAATCTAAGTTATATAGTAAGCAGTTGAGAGTGTCATCAGATGCACACCACATATTAATCATCAAAATCTACACTAAATCAAGATCTAAAATGTAACGAAAGTTATCTGTTTGCCCTAAGGTAACAAAGGCGAGGGTAGATCAATGAGTACTGCACTGAACTTGACAAAATGAACTGATCAACAAAAGGGTATGAAAAAAACCATCAAAAATATACCTAATAAACAATTATTATCTGTTATTTTTGTTTTATTATATATTCTTTATATTTATTTATATATTTTATTTATATATTCTTTAAATCTTAATATGTGAGAATTACCTCCAATTAAGGCGTTTTTGTTTATAATCGCTTCCTTTCTAAGAAATATAGACATTCAATTGTCTATATATTTTTTTAATTTATTTCAAAGTAAATCCTTGTCAAGCAATTTTCAGTCGTCACAATAATGTTAAAATTTACAATTGAAATTTGAAATTACAAGCTAATTCTAAGAAAAGTATACTATTTACTACTTTCTCTTGAGTCGCCCCTCGCCTAAGTGTTGCATGGGCAACGCTTTGGGGCACGTGGTCTACGTGCCTTTGGCAATGCTCAGCATTCGATTCAAATTGAAAATTACGCACGAGTATTTTCAAATATTCAAGTACGAGTTGGTCGAGTACCTCGGACCGTGTGACTTCAAGCTGAAAACAATTGATGGCGAGCATTGCATACCTTTAGGGGCACTTACTCAGAAGGCCAATATGGGAATGGGAATGGAAGATGAGAGAAGGAAGAATCAAAGGCAGATGCTCACTGCATTTATTTGCCAGAGTGTGCAAAATGCTAGCCAACATGTTTTTTCCCAGTTTTCCACTTACATAAGTGGGCAAATATCGCTGGGGTAACCGAGGTCGTAAATTGTAAAATCACCGACCAGCGAGCGAGAGAGAGAGAGAGATGCATTGAGAACAAAGGACGATGGCGGGAAGGACACGGTAAATTGATCAGAAATCACGCTAAAGGAAATTGCTTTAAAATGTGCTAACACAGCCAATTCTACAAATTTCTTTAGACATGGCGGCAACGAGCCAAACTTTTGTTACAAAGGCGGTAGGGGAAGGGGCGTGGCCATCGCCAACAGACGCCAATTAAACTTGTTTGAAATTCAACGTATTTATTTCGTTCTCTCTCTCTTTCTTTTATTTTCATTTTCATTTTTATTATTATTATTTCTTCTTTTTTTTCGCTGGCGCTGACAGATATCATATCGCCAAAGGAGACGATGCTGAGAGAGGAGAGGACTTCTCCAAAAGGGGAGAGGGGAGAGAGGCTGCGGACTGCGGACTGCGGGCTACGGGCATTGTGCCTTTAATGAGCACTTGAGACAGCGGTGAAATTGATTGATTGATTGATGGCGCGGCAGCGAGCAAATGTAATCGGAATCGAAGCAATGCTGAAGGCAATTCATTAGCATAAATTACCCGCAGGCCAGGGAAATCCCTGCGACCAAAAGGGGGGAAAAGGAACAAGCGAAAGGAGACGGAAAATCCAAAAAGAGGAGTTGGAGTTGGAGTTGAAAGTTGAAAGTGCCTGTATCCGTTTTGCAAACTGCACTCGTTTAACACACGCACTCGGAGAAGCTCTCAGCAAAAGAAGCGGATACAGATACAATATATTTACAAGATATAAAGATACAAAATCCTGTTGCACTCGGCATTTGATTGATGATGATGGTACTTGAGTGCGCACGATAATCATTTATAAGGCGCATAAATGTTCGCTTTTCTCCTTCTCTCTCTCTCTTTTCCTCCTTAGCTGCTGGACATGGGATACTGACTAATGGAGGGGGGAAGGAAGAGAGACAAAGTCGTTGGCGTTGGACACTCGTTCATCCAGCAGACAATACACACAGATTTAGATTTAGATTTAGATTTAGATCAGATTCAGAGTCAGACTTACTTGGCAGATGCGCTAAGGTCGTTGAAATTATGACAACCTTCTGGAAATAGGGAGGGAGCGGGGATGAAGAGAAACTTGGGCCTGTCAGTTGCAGCGGTAACCAAGTCTGCGCCCTGTCAAAAAAAGGGGCGTGCCCCACCAAAAATTTGCATTGGAATTGGTTGCGCTGAATATAAAGTGCGTGTATTTGGCATATGGCATCGTCTCTTTATTCAATTCCATTTTATCCTATTTAAGAGTGCAAAATACTGCTGCCCATTAAATATTTAAAAATTGGCATAAAGCTTACAGCGTAGCAAAGAATTTAAAGTCTTGGCTCACAAATAAGAGAAAAATTTAAATGGTAAAAGGTTCATATAATATTCAACAAAAAAATATTAATTTAATGTGGTAAAAATCTAAAGCAGAGCTGTTTCACAATAATTAATGGAAACTATTAAACTTCGAGCTCTTCTAGCAATTCAAGAAACAAATCAATTTACTTATGTTTTAAATACTAAAATACTTTAAAATACTTTAATATATACCTAATATAATATTGAAAAAAAATTAAATGAAAACGTTTAAGCAGAAGTGCGTCAACAAATTATAATTTAGTATGCAGTATTAAAATCCAAACAAGACCTTTTCCGTCATACTTTCAAGCTTATAAATAAATACAAGTTATAATATTGTTAGAAACAATTAAATTTTTATTTTGTTTTTTTAATTAAGATTTGAATATCACAAAGATCAAATTTATAAAATTAAAATTAAACTTTTTATATGAAATGTGGTATAAGATTTCTTTGATAAAGAGTTTTAAAGAGTCTAAAAATTTACCACTTAACTAATTGAATATAAATTTGTATCAAAAATATCGAATATATGGACAATAATCTATTTTTAAAAATTGAAAAAACTCTCTCTCTAACTATCCTATCTTTCTCTCGCTCTCTCTCTTTCTATCCTATTTTGTTTCACTCCTTGTTTCATTAAGGATGTCTGGCTAAAAATATTGACTACTATCACTAGTTAAATAGTTTTACTCAACATTTTACTTGTACAACTGATCTCTTAAGCATACAATATTCATTATATTTTCAACAAGTTACACAAGTTCACCATAGTCAAGTTGCACTGTATTTAAATGCTTTGCAAATTATGAGTTCATGATTATAAATAAATATATTTATTTGCCTAATAACACCTGCTGCTGCCGTGTGACATATTTTAATAAATTTTCTATGTCGAGCACTCACTTAAACTTAGTGTTGTTGTTGTCGTTGTTGGTGTTGTTGTTGTTGGTGTTAGCACTTTTGCCAGGTGAACACTAAAAACTGCTGCCACTGCAGCTGCCAATTACGGTTGCTGCATTTCTAATTACATAGATGGTAACCAATATTTGTGCATGCATACTCCCATGCACACAATATCTATCTATCTATGTATGTGTGTGTGCGTGTGTCTCTGTTGCATTCATTGCGTATACGACGCGTGTGGCAGCAGCCTGTCAGGCGATAAAGTAAAACAGCACAAAAGAAACTCGCATTTGCCAGTGAGCGACTGTGTGTGTGTGTGAAGGTGTGTGTGTGTGTGTGTGGGTATGTGAGTGTGTCATCGCCTGTTGGGAGTTAGATGAATGCTCAACCATGTGCATAAATCATAAAAATTATATTTTAGTGAATTGCA
The DNA here is from genome assembly GCA_037043535.1 of Drosophila putrida. Classification (NCBI taxonomy): domain Eukaryota; kingdom Metazoa; phylum Arthropoda; class Insecta; order Diptera; family Drosophilidae; genus Drosophila; species Drosophila putrida. Next base: position 178,410 of record JBAMBI010000187.1, read on the forward strand.
AAATGCCAACAGAGTAAAGCCAACTCCATGAGAAGGATACAGAGACTGAGAACGAATAGAGGGAGAACGAAATAGAGAAAGAGAGGGAGACAAGGGCAATAAAGAGTGCATGCGTTTGTTGCATAGCTAATTTTTGTGAGCTGTTGTCGTTGTCCTGGTGGTTTATTTGTGGGTTCTAACGTTAGGTATGTTAAGTTGTTTCAAGTTGTTGTCGGATTGTCGCTGCCTTTTCGTGCCACATTTTGTTGCACGCTCGCATAAAGCTATGCGATGCATGATGCCAAATTGCACAGCACAAAATGGCACTCACACAATGCCAAAGCGGATTTGTGAAGTGCACTTTAACTCGACCAAAATAAACACAGCAGAGAAACAAACCACAATGACCAACAGCTAAAACAACACACACTAACGCACATACACACATACACACACACGCACAATTACAGCATACACACACACACACACACTTGTGTTCACATTTAAATTGGCATTTTAATGTGGGTCAAATTGCTTGGAAACTCGAATCGAACCCGTTTTTATGTCCCATTTTCATTGTAAATGTTCATTTGACTTTTTAACAAGAAATAAATATATGTTTATAGTTATTTTAGAGCGATACATATTTGGTTTACATATATATTAGTTATCTACTTAGCTTTCTTACAAATTTAATCGGAAACCACACTTTTTAAAGGGCATCTGCGCGTCGTGCAAATTCCACAGTTACATTCTCAGCCCTTTAACACTTAATTAGTTAGTTCATACAAATAATGTTGTTTTAGCTAAACTACAATTAAATTAAGTCAAAAGCCATTAGATAATTGAATTGCATTCGATATTTAAATGCTATATAATCAATTTTATTTCCATCAGAGATTAAAGTGAAAAGCTTAACAAGAGATTTACAAACAATTTTATTTGGCTGCAAAGCGGAAAATCAAATATTTGTAAATTGAATCAACCGAATTGCAAATGTAAACTAACTTGCCGTTTTTAATTTGCTAAGTAAGACACAAAGCATCTAAACAACTTCCATTTGATTATTGCAAACTGCAATAAAATTGGTTTCTATTTTCAGAATTGTTTTTGTCGTTACTTTCTGGAAATGAAATATAAGTTTATTGTATACAATTTCTATTTATATTTTTGATATAAAATCAGTAAATTGATATTTTAAGTACACCGTACTTAACTCTGAATTTAAGGTCTTGAAATTTATGATTAAAATATCAAACAAAATATCTTCATGAATAGATTTCTAGTTCTTGAAACATCTAATCGCTTAGAAGATCCCCTGTATCTAGTTCTGAGTCAGCCAAATACTTACACAACAAGTATACGTATCATTACTATTTATAACACAAATTTAAAATAAATTGTAAAATTTACAAAATTAATGTTAAATATTCAAAGTGGAAGATTTAACTTAATTTTTAAATATTTTCAAGGCCTTTCTCAGATTCTTTTAATCAAGCCACTGCACAATTGAATTCCCAGAAAATTTGAAATGCACTCTCTGCATTTGATGTGGATTCGTCATCATTCACATTTTGGATAAATATGTAGATTTGCATCATCTTGATATGCACTAAGTACATACTTACATACATGTGTTTGTCTAAGAACACTTAGTTTGTTGTTGTTGTTGTTTTTTGCTCTTGTCATTTCCTGCCTGTTGAGCAAAGCGGGCGATCTATGCCCATTAAATGAGCCCCATTTCCGTTTCAGCTGCAACTGGGCGTGGCCCAAAAAGATTTGCTGCCCATATCAAGCAGCTATTCCCCTTTCTTTTTCTATATCGTTCCGCTGTTGATTACGCTTAAATGCTTCCGTCCCAATTTGGAGACAAGTGTCAGGCAGTGACCTTGGACAACTGGGTGAATCGCTAAAAAAGACGCCTTCCCCCACTTCCGACATTCCGCCTCCGTTCACACTTGAAAACCTCACACACGATGAATTTAAATTAATTCAAATAAATACATATTCGTTAGAAGACCAATTGATGGTGAGAATTTAACATACTCTTACCTATGCGGGGTATGTTGATATTGTAGACCTTTTCACGACTTTATCAACATTATATATTATATATATACATAAATGTTTAAAATAAATATATAATTCACTGAATTAAAATATATTCCATTTACTGAAATCAATTGTTAACTTATGCCTCCTGGTACACAAATTGTTGAATTTATCCTGAAATTTATTTACTATCCATATTGAATCTATATTTATCATTTATACTTATTTATTTTAATTTTCCTTACCAGAAGAAAATTAAGTATACAATTATTTTAAACTACATATTATAATTCAAATACTGATACTACAAAGACTTTTGTCTCAACATACTTACAGTCTAAAAGTTTAAAAAATTTAATACTATATTATTTTACTGTGCATGCATTTTAGGGTATAGATTGGGCGACTATATTCTTCCTAGTAAACTTATTCCGAATGTTTATGTGCCGCATGTGGAATGAATCATAAATCTCCGATTGCATTTCTCCACCTGCAAATGACTCACAACAGAGAGAGAGAGAGAGAGAGAGAGAGAGAGAGAGACTGAGTAACTTTAGCGTAAGAGTGAGCAAATTGTAATACTCATGTATACATATGTACATTTAAATGTATGTTTTTTTATTTAATACACTTAAGTAATAATTTGCTGTTTACACTACGATATGAAGGCCACTCAACGCTAAATTGAGCGAAGAGAAACGGATCACCAGCTGATAAGGTCGCTCTCCATTCAAGTTTTGTGCTCAGTCAATTTATCAGAAAGCGATAGCCGTAAACAGACACAAAACAGACACCAAAAGAAAATACAATGACAGCAACAACAACAACAACCACTACTAAGTCCAACCAGCACTCAGAGAGCGACAAACTTTTAGCTTCGCTCTATTTGCGAGGGCTGCTTCAGACGAATGCACTTGTGTGTGAGAGACTACAAACGAATACATATATGTTTACTCTTAGCGCGTTTTCTCTTGATGACAAATGCTTGTGACTACCCATGCTAGCAAGAGCGCGTGCTCTCCGCTTGTTCTCTCACCAGTTCTCTCTCCTTCGCATTCATGCCGTTCTGAGAGTGTTCTAAGCTTTTCAAGCATTCAGTCGTCTCGTCGCCGCCAAAGGCAGTTCGTGTTTGTTTCCTACACGCGATGTGATTATAGTTTTTTTTTCGGCAGTTGTTGCGCATTTGTTGTTGCCGTTTGCTCCGTTGGCTGGTTATACATTTGTTTTTTTTTTCTATTATTTATTGTTTGTTGTTGTTTGAGTGTGTTGATTGGTGTGCTCTGCTTTTGTTTACGGCATCGCTAGTTTGTAGTAATGTCGGTTAACCATGACTTCGATCGCAAGTATTTGCGCAGCATTGAGGGTCTCTGCAAGATCACCTGCCTGGTAAGTGATGGACCACGCCCACAACACACACACACACAGACACTAACTTAATGCCTCTTTTTAGCTTTGCGGCTTTATTGGATTCCTGTGCATTGCCTGCAGTTCGGTGCGGCTGAGTAACTTTCGAGGCTGCTTCTATATGATCGTGGCCTAGTTGGTTTTGTGACGACGCTGGCGTTGTTTGTTCCACGTTACCTGCGTCTCGGCCAGGGCTGGACAATCAACGCCACAAGCTGGTCACTTTGCATCCATGCAGCGCTCGCTCTCTCCCACTTCATTGCCTCCGGTTTGGTGCTCTCTTTGGATATTGGAGCCTATACAGCGGCAGCTGTAAGTTGGATTTGCTCTTCTCCTTCTTTTTTGTTGCTTCTTTATACCCTTGCAGAAGATATTATAAAGCTGTCATGAAGTTTGTTATGCATTCAATCAGGCGTGACAGGTTCCATAAAGTATATATTACTCAATTAATTAAAGTGTGACGTAGAAATATTATATTATAAAGCTGCCATAGAAAAAATCTGTGGAAGATCATCTTTCAATACAGAAAACTTGTTTGTTTCGTAAGATATGCTAAAAAAAACTCACAGATTGTTTTGTTTATAACACCCCGATCAACTTTGGTTCAAATTAGACTACAATATTATATAGCTACCACAGTTCATGATCAGTCGAAAATTAAACACAGAGCTCTGCAAGGGTATAAAAGTTTTGGCTTGCCAAAAAGTTATATTTTCTGTTATTTTGTTTGCCAACATTGACCTTGTCTCTCTCTCTCTCTCTCTCTCTCTGGATTTCTTCTCTTACAGTTCTTTGGCCTGACGATATTCAGCATAAATGCCCTGGAGGCCTATGCCAACTATCGACGGAGTCGCCAGCGTGATGTTGCCACCCAGACGGTCTAAGATACAACAACTCTTGTCCTAAGCTATTGTCAGTTGACTGTGAATGTATGTGTATGTATGTGTGTATAATTGTATGAGTGTGAAAATAGTTGTAATAAAGTCTGAGTTTTGCTAGTTAAGCCAAAAAGTCACAAACACTACAAAACGTTGTTGTTATTCTCCAGATTAACTTATCAGACAGAAGATACTACAAAGTAGAGTCTAACTGTAAATAGAAGAACAAAGAGAAGTCGGTCAGCTATGCGGGTTATCATTTCTCATAGAGACAGAGCAACAGAGAACGGACCGTCCAGTTATTATTATGTATATTATATCACAAAAGATATCGCTGAGGTGCTAAACAATTCTGGACATTGCAAAGGAAGTAGAGAGTAAGAGAGATGGAACCAATAATTTTGGATGATTCAACAGACTACAGTTCATTAGCACTTGTCTCCAAATATGAAGAGAGTAAACGGAGATTTTTTTTTATCAACAGGCGCATTAATTTATTCAATATTTAAATTTGTTTAAAATTCATTGTAGCTGTAGAAATTCTGACTAATAGGTGACTATTCTGGTAATGATATTTAACTGGAAAACGAATGGCTTCTTTTATTTTTAATTTTATTTATTTTTGTATATACTTAATAATTTATAAATATTATTATTAATTGTATTTTAGACTTGGCCAGAGCAACAAAGGTGGTGTTTCCTCTTTGAGGGTGCCTAAGATTACCATTTACTTATACAAATAATTATTTATTTAACATTCTTTAGATTTAATGAAGTTTTAGAGAATTTGGTGTGGATCAAATTAGAAAACCTAGAGTAAACTTTAAATTCCAAGAATTTACAATGCTGAGGTCTTGTAACACAGAGTCCAGCTGTAGTTACAGCTAAGAAACTTTGGATTATTTACAACGAGAAGTTGCAGGCACTACAAATACTCAACTAACATAGATATAGATATGTATATGCTTGTTCAACAATTGCAACATCATAAAGGAAAGCAATATTCTGAGAAATCTACGTTTATCAAACAGCTCAGCCTAAACATTGTACTTATAAAGTGAAATTCCCTAGCGAAGCTTTAAGCTTATTGCCACCCCCAAACAACAACAACCCCCTTAAGACCATTGTCAACTTTTTGGCACCATGGCAACTGTGTTGTCCAGTTTTCCCTTTGGGCAGTGGGTCACATGGCGACGTCTGTTGCTTTGTTAACTTGAAAATTTGCACTTGTTACCCCTCTCTCTTTCTATTATATCTCTCTCTCTCTCTTGCTCAATGCTTTAGTCACCTTGTGTTGCTTGGGAAAGGGGCAACAACAACTAAGCTTTGTTGCCAGTTGATGAAGTTTTTCGTGCTTGCCCCCAACGTTGATTTTAAGCTTGTTTATTTATGTTATTGTTACGACTCTTTGTTGTTGTTGTTGTTATTGTTGTTGTTGCTCTGTCTGCCCTATTGGCATAGGCAAATCTTGGCTAAGTACTCATGTGTGTGTTGTGTTGTGTGTGTGTGTTTACATATTTATTAAGCTAATGAACTGCGCCATATCGTAGTGCAATTTATGTGTAAACCGCCTCAGTTTAAAGCAGAACCCTTCTCTCACAATCTCACTCTGTGTTAGTCAGATAAAGTTTATGTTGCGACTGGCTGGGCTTATAGATATATACAAAAGTAAAGGCCAAGTCCTTGAACTCACGCAACTCACAACAAATACAAACTGACACTGAGACACAATTGATCAATTCATAAAGATTAAATATAGCATGATGACACTTAAGAAACATTACAATGTTAATTGTAAATAAATAAATCAAAGAATTATGTGTGCCATATAAACATTTCTAGATTTTAATTCATTTAAAATTAAGTACTTAAAAATACTCAAAGAGGGAAAATGCCTTTGTAGGGGAAGTACACGGAGGGTAGAGAGGGGCGTGGCAGTGACCATAACGACTATTTAATCATTAGTCAAACTGGCTGCCAATGGTTCATCATGTTAGTGAGTGTGGTGTCACAAGGACATGAGCATAAAGAAAACCACGAGCACCACTCAGCTATGTCAACATCCACCCACTCGGACAGCCGGTCACCCACTCAGCCACTCACCCACCCACCCACTGGGGGCAACACTTTGGTCATGCCAGTCACGCAGTGGGGAAATTAATTAGCCCAGTTGGCAGTTTGGCTTTGTCAGAAGCCCTAAAATGGATGCGTGCCTACGACTATTTATGGGTTAATGAAAAGGGGTGAGAGAGACACAAAGACAAGAAATGGAAGGGTGAGAAGAGAGGAGTGCATTCCCCAACGATTATGATCATAAATGAGCAGCTGCCATGTAAATCACAGCAAATACACACCACACACACACACACCACACACACACGCACACACACACAGACACAGACAGCTGATGTGATCGGGTGGCATCATTCCATTGAATGCAAATGTTGCAAGTTTCAATTACAATTGCGAGTGCATGAAATATCCAATAAAATACAGTAAAGCTTGCTATAGAAGAACTGAAGAGATACTTTAAGAGGCAAATTTGCTTTATATACAAATGTCTTTAGAATCGAATTTCGTTTAAGTTCAAAGAGAGTCCTTTATTTGCAGTTCCTTATATTTTAGTTTGACTGCAAGAGAAAAGAAGTAACAAATTACTTATTTGTAAAAATTTTATAGGTACAGTACTTTAAAGTTTAAATAAAGTCCTCTTTTATTTTCGTATTCCATGCAGTTTGTTAAATTTAGTAAAAGTTTCTCTAAAAGAATCACAAATTTAGAAATTGAAACACTCAATTAGTTTTTTCAAGTTCAACTGTAATTCAATAAAAGCTATTTAATGGATGAGTCTAAACGTGATTAATCAAATATGAATTTCAATCTGCAATCACATAAAATATTATTACATTAACTGGTAGTTTTCGCTATTCAGCAATTATAGTTTATTTTCTGTTTTCCCTATTTGCCACGCTTTGCTATTTGAATAATCATAGAATTAATGGATGTGTTGGTTAAGCGGTCACATTTCATTTGTGTAATTTAAACTTTACAGAATCTAAACATTTTTACATAGTTTTCTTTGGTTTCCATATTGATTTATTTCTGTTATGACCGATTGGGTTAATTTTGATTAATTTACATTAATTTTTAAAATGTGAACTATAAAATATTTACATGCAATTGTTTTTAAAAAAATCTCTTGCTTTCTTTAAGCATTAATGCTGTGAGTCTTTCTAAAGATTTTAATTTAATAAGGAACTAAGACTTACCTTCTAGATTGCGTCACTCTTTTTCTATAAATGTGGGAATTCCACAGATTCAATTCTTTTCATATTGTGTCATTATTCTCACATACCAATACCCCTATCTTACACACCCATCCCATATGATATAATAAGGGAGAGGGGAGATTTATATGAATATGAAGAAGGGTCAGTCGGTAATGGCCTACAGCAATGTTCAATTAAAAGTTGGTTCGAATGTGAACGATATGAATCAAAGTGCAGGGGTCAATGCAACTGACAAAGTTGAATATATCCAACAAAAAGATGAGTATGCGCGACTAGCATATACCACACACCACAAACAATATGTTTTATATTTCCTTTACAGATACTTTAAATTTAAAAGTAAAGCTTAATTAAACACACAAACATTTAGAGACGAAAAATGAGAAACAAAGTGATTAACTTGAAGGTTTCTTTTGACACTTAGAAAAATAGCACTCATGTTTTCTATTTTAAATAAGATACTTATAGAAATTGCTTAAAATACTTTTTACCTTATTTCTCCAATACCTCCAACTGGCTATTTAAATTGTCATAATGTATACGCACTGTTGGTAAAGCTGATTAAAAGGTATACACATTGAAAAAATGAATGCAACAATTTGTAAACTGTAGCGCCTCTGGCGACGCACAGAGCGAATTGCGTAAAAAGCGAATGAAAGTTGATTCCACAATTTATAATTAAATGTCAGAAATCTTAAAGAAAGAAATGAGAGAAAAAACAAATTGACCAAATCGCGGAAAAAGGTCAGAGGACAAGGGCAAGGGCTAAGGCCGAAAGGCAACGCGAAAGGTGGAAGCGTTTAATTAATGAAATCATTTTCAAATCAAGCGCACATTTAATCAAAAGCTGTCCTCCGTCCGCCCTTTCATCTACGCATAGTATCTATCTGTCTGTCAGTCTTCCTGCGTCATTTATTCTCCCCTCTTGCGGTTTCGACCAAGTCAAATGGAGCATTCCAAAGTGAATCAGCTTCGAGTCCCGGCCACAAACAATGCGTAGTCCAATGGGAGATCCCTCGACTTAGGGCCAACGCTCAACCCTTAACCGGAATTACGGAGGATGCACTTGTTAATGGACAAAATGATACGCTTCCTGTTTTTGCTCCCGTTTTTGAATCCTTCTTCTGTTTCTGCTCTTCTTTTTTCCCTTCAAGCTCCCTGTCAGTCTTTTATTTTTAGCCATTGTTATTGTTGCCTCGCAGCCGCTGTTATTATTATTGTTGGGATTGGCATTTAATCTCTGGACGCAGTTTGATTGTCGCATCTCCTTTGACCAACACTCAATCAGCTAATTTTAAGTAGATAATTAATTGCACTAATTGCCTGCAATTAATATTTGTCAACCAGCACATACTATCTCCATTTCTTTCACTCTCTTTCTCCCTCCTTTAACTGCTCTTAGTCATAAATGGAGAGTTTTCTTTAATGTGAAAAGAGGGGTAAGGTGAAGAGGAAGGTATAAACATTAACAAATATTTATAGAAATATTCTACAGCAATATAATTTTATCAGATAATTTGAAAAAATCAGCTATTTCGGGGCTTTCCCTTTATTTCCTGTATCAAGGCTACCAAATGTTAAGGAACATTAATTGTAAGTAATTACACGGCAGTGCGGCAGAAATACTTTCAATGATTGGCAAATTGAAAACAGTCTTTGGACCTGACATTCTTTGGGTGAATATGGAAGTATCACTCGTCTTTATGACACCCCCTTGCCGGATCATAAAGATATTGTATTCAAATTTATAGCTGCTATGTCAGATTTCTTTATTGCCTATCGGACATATCCAGTTGTTTGTAAATACATCATTATGATGAATACGGAAATCCATAGGAATTTAAACAAGCAACAACTATATTATATTATTAAATATATGTATTTTACAAATTTAAATTAATTTAAGTTCGCGCTCAGCAAGGTCTTGCACCTTTGGTTGCTGACTTTGCTGAAAAGAACATGCTAAAAAGTTCTACACAAATTGAGTCCGGTTTGAAAATTTAGTGAGCTTTCCAAGCTCTGGTTGACATATTTGAAGAAATTTTTAGCCAAGACCCAACGAACTTAACGACAGGCCAACGTTAAGTTTTCGTTCAGTTTCAAGGGTTGATTTGTACACACAACCACAAATTTTTGCTAAGATAAGCTTTTTGGTTCGTATATTCGATTGAGCTTTCGTGCTTTAAGCTTGGCAGAGCTTTATTTTTTCTAATACCAAACTTGACTTATTTATTAAGTTTAATTTTTGCACACTATAAATTACTTAATTACTCCTGCAGTGGCGCTGTTGTGTATAGCTGTTTGAATCGATAACTTATAATTATCGATGTACCACCATCGGCGGTTCGCCGTTTAATTTAAACTACATTGCTTATATTGTTACTGATGCCTATAGGGAACTAAAAGTTAATGGGAAATGAAAAGTTTATAAGCTTTTGTTAATTTACAATAGTTTTTTATTGTCAAGTATGTATTTTGCACTCCATGCTCCTACTACATATAAGCTACCTATAAATTCTTTTCCTCTCTTTTCTTCTTACTTACTGCCTTGTACAAGTAGAGAAAAATTTTTACTTGTAAAAACTGTTGGAAGTCAATAGTTGGAAGAGTTCAACCTCTATAACTTTGAAAAAACTCAAAAGACTTACCAGCGGGATGTATTTTTCATTTGTCCTCCAATTCCAAGTCAATTAAAATTTTGGAAGAAGGGTTCCCCTGTGATATAAAAGATAAAAAAACTATTTAAAATAATAAAATGATAAAATACCTTTTTTACATTTTAATCATCTTCTTCTGAGATGTTTAGTTTCTTTGTAAAAAATCGACAAAAGTTCTGACTTTTACAAGTTCTCAGACAAATGCTGGGCATAAGGTGTTTAAGTAGTTCTGACCACCTTAACTTAAAAAAAAAACTAAGCCGATTTCTAAGCGGGAATGATTGCTCCCTAGATTAAAACCAAACTTCAATTTAAAAAATAAAAATTTCTTGCAATATTTGTATCTTTAAGAGAAGGGTTTGTTTAAGTCTTAGATTTTTTAAAACTAATTTTGTGTGACAGCTGCTAGAAATTGCTCTAGTGTGTGTGCGTGTGCGTGTAATGTGTTGTAATATTACACCAGTGTGTGAGTAAGCTTGAGTATACTTACACACATCACTGTGCTTTGAATAAAACCTATTTATATGACGAATCACAGAAATTTGGCCTCATCAATGTTTGTTCTCGAATCACAACTCAACTTTTGCCAGCCAAACACACACATTCATACACGCACAACACACATACATACCTCTTCTCCCCTCCCCTCGTATTACACAGTCACACACACACATGAACATTGTCGGCATTGACACGTTCAAAGCGAAACCGACTCCGACTTTGACTATATTACATTACACGATTTTTGTTGTTCCTATATACGCATGTAAATGTGTGTGTGTGTCAAAAATTTGCAATTTCTTGTTCTTTTCTCGTCATCGTCTCTCATTTTTGCAATCACAGCCACAAAGCTGTCAGAACACATTGTCATCATCAGCAGGCAGCGACAGTGGGCAAAATGCGACCAACACCACCAAGAACCACCCACAGCCACCTACCCCAACCACCCATTACCCACCCACAACCACCTGGTCATAGGCTTGTGTATTGCGTTTACATGCCAAAACAGCATACATGTGTCCGTAATAGCTACGGAATAGTGTAATAAAGGGCAGCACACCCAGTAGGACCAAGCAACCCACCCACCCACAGGTCCAACCCCAGCCCCAACCCCATTATTTAGACGGCTTCTTGGCTGGATTAGCGAATTCCGTTGGCATTTTTTACGCACTCCACGAAGCAAAAGAACGTTTGGACACCTTGTCGTAGACTGAAGACGATAGACCGTAGACCAAGGAGTGGGAGTGGCATCAGGAGAGGGAAGTGAGGAGACGGTAGACGGGAGAGAGCCCACAACATGTGCGACAGCAAAAACAATCACGAACAGATTTATCGCATTCATATTCAGCTTGATGCGATATGTGACCGAAAAAGAGGGCAGTCGTTGGGCAAATGTGAAGAATGAATAGGCGTAGCAGTCCATGGGGAGGAGAAGGGGAATGGGAAGGGGTATGGGAAGGTAGAGGGTGTGCGGTCGAGTTACTTGGGCCGTCACTTCCTGGCGTGGCTACAAAAATTTTAAAGAATCGTGTGCGTATGTGTGTCAAGACCGCAAAATGGGATTACATTACTCAAAGAAATTTATTTTGACAGAACTAATATTTTTACACAGATCAGGCTGCCGTTGATGTGGTCTTCCAACTACAGACTCCATTTCTCCCCTTTCCCTGCTGAGTCCTGCTCCAATGATGGGTTGTGTGGCAGCGTTTTTGGGCTTGAGATTGCGGTTTTTGTGCCTCAACGCGTTTTGTGGGGTTGGCACGGGTCCCGGGACCTTCACATTGAGTTTGATTGAGCGGCAATCCTAGAAAACTGTTACTGAAACCGAAAAGAGTTCCTCTACGAGATCCTAAATTATTGTTCTTGACGAATTTTCTGCAGAGGTTTGCTTAAATTTTTTAAATTAAATTTCTTTATCTTAAATCTTAGCGCTACAAAAACGTTTTTTAAAGTAGAATTATACAACAATCATATTCAAATTCAAATCGTGTTATGATTTCCGTTACAACAGTCTCATAGCTTTCTGCTTAATTACAAAAGCAAATCAGTTAACTTCATTGTTGATGCTTAACCAGTAAATAACACAGCAAGCAGCTTTTTCTAGGTTGATCTTAAATCAACCTTTTAGGCATAGCAAGCAGCCTCAGTTCTGTTCCTGATATGCCTGACAGTATGACAGAGAGAGTGTGAGAGTGACCACTGAAGCCAATGATCTCAATTGATTAAGCATATCATTCAGCTTCGATTTTGATACCAAGTGTTAGCTGGCCGCTTTGGCTATAGCTCTGACCAAGGCTATCAGTTATGCTTAAGCAACATTATCCTTTCCTATGGGTGTGAGTGTGTGATCAGCGAGAAAGGATAATGTGAGGCAGATCGAAATGGCAGCCAATTTCCGCGTCTTGACTTGATAAACGCCAATGCCTTAGCAAGGGGGCGGTGGGAAGGAGTGGGACGCAGTAAAAGCGAAGTAGGGACTGAACGTGGGGGATTGAGAGTATTGTATGCATGCTTATGCTCCACAATCACATACACACACTCTTTATAGATAGATGTAGGTATATATGTGTGTCGAATGTGTGTATGGTTTTTAGATCCTTGTGCGTTGTCCATGGCGTCTCTCGCATAGTCAAGGAAACGATTTTGTCAGCCCAGTTTTTATTATTATTTGCATTGCGACTGCGTGTGGTCGTGTATGTCTATGTGGGTGTGCGTGTATGTGTATGTGTGTGTGTGTGTGTGTCCTTCTGCAGGACTTTCATGCTTTATTTTTCGCAGCACAACTTTTCTTTGATGCAATATGTACAAACGACCCGGCCAACAACAGCAACGGCTAGCAAAAGGACGCAAAGCAAAAGGATGTCGTTCTCGGCTCGACCCTCACGTACGAACTTTTGCCATAACAACATCTGTGGCCATTACGATGCGAGAGCATGTGAATCACACACACACACACACAAACACACACTTAGACATAGACATACACACGTCCTGGCGATGTTGGTCCTTTTGGACATTCGTAGCAACGTCGTCGCTACCTTGCGAGACCAATCCACAAGCCAAAACGCAGTAACCAGAACTCGTAGCTCGAACCCAAACCCAAGCCCAGTCTAACCCACCACCACCACCGGCAACAACAACACCGCCTCCCTGAGCAACACCACCGCCACCACCAACGCCGCGCCGTTGCCGCTGCCGCCATTGCCATCAAAGGCTTTCAATGGCAGACACAGACATTGGGCTTTGGACCGACCGTCTACGACAGTCACGACAGTCCAAGAGTCCGACACTCCTCCTGCCCCTGTAGCCCTGTCCTCCTACCCATCCCTGGTCTCCGGGCCCTGGTCCCTGGTAAGCTGTGGCCCGTGTCCGTTTTGCGACACGACGGACAAGCAATGGCGATGTTCGTTGTATTTGCCTTTGCATTTGCTTTTGGCCTAACCCACCATGCCACATGCCACATCCCTTCTACCCCCGCTCTCTCTCTCTCACTCGTACCACCCGGTCAACTTGCCTCGGTGGGCGTTTGGTTTGTACATGGGGTTGATTTTTCGCCATTATTGTAACAATTTTGATCAATGGCCCTATTTGGTCTGCTGTCCGCCAAACGAGTCCAATACCCGATACCAATACACAGACCCAAACCCAACCCATCTCCAGTAAAAGTCCCTCTCCTTAGCCCCCTTCTCCTTCAGTTCAACATCGACTCCAACCCAATCGAACCCAATGGCGTACCCAATGCCAATCCTTACAGCAGCAGCCTCGTTGCTCTCATATTCATTCGCATGTTTTGGCGTTTTTGGGTATCGTCCTTTGTCCTTTTTTTATTTTGTATTTTTTTTTCTGCTGTTTTTGCTTTAGCCCTAATACTCTTTCTGACGGGGCATAGCTGTTTAGGCAACTTGGCTTGCAATTTTTGGCTCCTTTCTTTAGATTTTTCTAACAAATTATACAGAAATCATAAGAAATTTGCACTTTTAAAACTGAACCGATTTCCAAGCTAGTTGCCTTTTTCAATTTCTAAATTTTCCATCTAAATTTTAAATAATTTAATCGTCGCTTGAATCCCAATTAACTTATTTAACAAAAGAACAGATAACATAGAAACATGAGTTGATATATTTTCTATAATAAGAAAATATTTTGTTCCAAAATTCATATTCTTTAAAAACTCTGCCTTTTTACAGTAGCTTAATCTATTTTAATTGAAATTCGCTTTTCTTGCTTGTTATCAATTAGTTATTATAGAGTATACAACAGTCGCTTATGGTCGCTTTACATTTTGTATTTGTTTCTCTTCTTTTTCATGTTTATTTTATTATTTATTTTTGCCGCGTTTGCTACTTTTCCTCGACGCGTGACTGTTATTATTTGTGCTTTGGCCTTATGACCACACACACACACAGACAGGACATACACCCTCTGCTTGCCCCTTTTTTCTTTGGTTTTTTTGGTTCTTTTGGTTTTGGGCACCCGCACATATGTGCGACCACAGGCCATGACAACATTTCGGGCTAATCGAAGTTAACCCTTGGTTGGCTTTGACAATTTTTTATGCATGGCTCCCATTTGCCATTCAATTCGATTCGATTCCTTTTCGATTTCTGCCTTTCCTCTTGTTGTTGTTGTTGTTGTTATTGTTGCTGTTGTCCATTAAATTTACGACACAAAACGCAGTCGGGCAAACAAACAAACAAATCGACACATAGACAAACAAACAAACAAACAAACAAGCACACAAACAAACAGAAGGGCAAACATTTTTATAAAGTCGCTAGCAACGATGCCAATAAGAAAGGCGCTCCCCCCAAAAATTCCACAAAAAGGACTCTGCCCAATTTGGGGAGCTGGTTACTTGAGACTTGAGACTAGTGACTGGATATTCGGATACTCGGATACTTGGATTGGGTACTCGCAGTGGGTACCAGGACACATGTTTGCGGACATTTATGCAAAAGCTTTCGTTGTGGGATCCAGTCTTTTGAATTGCGAATTCAAATGCGAATACGGAATGCGGAATGGGGAATTGGTATGGGAGTGGGAATGGGATTGGGCAATGGGCAATGGAAATGGGCAATGGGATTTACCAAGACAAAAGGAATGAGCTTTCTTTAAGAGCTGGGTCCAGCTTCCAATCTGGATAAATATATATATGCATTTAGATTTGTCTATAGGTTGCCTAAGAATGTGCAAAAGCATCTCGTCCTGTGGTCAGAAATGAATGTTGCAAATGGAGTCTACATTTTGAAGGGAACTGAATGTTAAGTATTTGCCTTTGTCAAGGAAATGGCCAAGAATGTGTGAATTGATGACGTCTCATTAGTTTGTTTTTCATCTAAATAAATCAGCTCCCAAATGAAACCCAATTACGCTTACTTAAGTTGCAAAACAATATCATGTTGATTGATAGAACCACCGGATGATAACTAACTATAGTTTTTAAAGGTGTTTGAAGACCTTAGACTGCTACAACCTTCAACAATAAATAAGCCGATTTCCGGGAAGTCTTTGTCAAAATTTGACCTAATATTTCCAATCAAACTCGACTTCGTAATATTTTCAATTTTAACACTATTAAAGCGTTTAAGGAAGCATTGAAATAACTATCGAACTTATAAATTAGCGGGCTTTAAAAATACTAACTAAAAAATTGACAAATTGTCGAGATTAATTGTATATTGCACTTCAGCTTCCTTTGTCATTTGATAGTTTTCTCACCTACATGTTGAACTTAAGAGGTTGATGAATCAATTGCAACTGAAATACAGCCAGCATATGTTGCAGATCAACCAACTATCAAGTGGTCGAAGGATCAGAATCAGGATGAGGAGCAGGAATTAAGGCAGATGTTGCTAACCAGCATAATACTTTACGTACACACAATATAATATTACCAAACTGTGTGAACAAGGTGCAAATTAAATGAATTCAAATGTGGTCGCTAAAAAGAGAGAGAGAAAACGAAAGAGATGGAAAATAGAAGTGACTCCAGTTAGACTAAAAGAGAGAGAAAGCGATAGACTCTGTGGAAGGTTTGCATATTTCGTATAGGGAAAACACGCAGATGTCCTGAAAAGCGACTTTTTTATATCAATTCACACACACACGCACACACACACGCGCGCACTTGGTGTGTGGTGTAGGCCTATAGGCGAGTCCTGTTCCTGTCCTGTCCTGTCTGTGCGTTTACCTTTATTTTCAAATTATATGAAAAATTTGTAAGCGCTCTCGCGATCTCATATGACGAAACGGGACATGCAAACTACAAAGGACCAACAGCAACAACAACAACAACAATCGCTGTCTGTGTGTATGTGTGTGTGCCGCCAGATTGCCGCAAGGTACGATATATAAAAAAAAAGTGCACACAAAATCAACGCCGCGTCGTTGTATCTCTCAGTGGCGTGTGTCCTGTGTCCCGTGTGCCGAGTCCTGTGCGTATTTTTCCTCCTTCTGTTCCTTTAAACTCTTTTCCTTTTTTTTTTGCATATCACATGCCAGCACGGAATGAGGGAGAGAGAGGGATGGAGAGGGGTTCAGGAGGGGTTGAATCATCATTTGAATAATTCGACATTTGCGGCTGCCTGGACGCGTCCTGTCTGTCTCAATGTCTCATTGTCTGCCTGTCGTCCTGTGCCTCTGTGTGCTATCCTGGTCGAGTCGTCTACCTTTTCCACCTTTTCCTCCTTTCCTTTTTTTTATTTGCAGCTTTCCACGCGACAGCCGCGCATCGAATGACGAAAATTTTCGTAATAAATAAATAATCCTTTCCGTGTGGAAAAACTATGCCAGCTTCACCAGTGTGTGTGTGTGTGTGTGTGTGCTGTTGAGCGGGAAAATTTGCTCGCAATTTGAAATTATGCTATGCAGGAAGGAAAAAAAGGAGGCCATGCAAATGCAAAGCCCGCATGTGGCAACAATGTGTATATGTTTGAGTGTGTGTGTGTGTGTGTGTGGCAAGGGACAGTGTCAGGGGGTGGCCCTCAGCGGATTTTCGTAACATCAAAGCAACACCTGGGCAACATTCGCATTCACATTCGCAATCGAAATCGAACTCAATTCGATTCATATACTTGCCACAACTTTAAACGATGCCAAATTGAATATTCAAACGAGTCGCTTGAAATGTAAAATAAATGATAAAAGATGTAGCAGAAAAAAGTTAAAAAAAAATATAGAATTTGATATAGAAGAAGAATTTTAAAAAGAGGTGCAAGGACAAAAAACTATTAAAAAGACATAGTTCCTCTATTAATTTGTAGGAGTAGAAATACAAGTAAAAATAAGCGAATAAAATAAGTTGAAGTGTCTGAAATCATATATAGTACATATGTATAGTACAATCAAAATACTTTTCAAAAGTTTTAAATTCTTAGTTTTGTTTCTTTTATGTACGATATTTAATTTGATATTTTATTTGTATTTTATAATATGTATTAAATACAGTATGAAATATTAAAACTTTTTTTAAATATTTTTAAATATCTTTTGTAATTGATATAAGTTTATTTATATAGTAGATTTTGCAAATAATCTTTTATAGAAGGTTTCAGCTCAGTTGTTCTTTGCTTATTTTGATGCATATTCTGATATAAATGAATTGATAAGTCCTTCCTTAACCATTTATGCAAATGTATCTATTACCATATGCATCTATATTATGCTATTGTAAGTTTTCATGAAATTAAAATTTCTTAGCTGCTATTCTACTGTTCTCTCTTCTTTTTTTACATAATTCTCTAGACAAATACAGCTCTTTTTATTAACCCTTTTCACTAAAGTTAGAACAAGTGTAATAGTTTAATTTTGTATCGTTTCGAACTTTATAAATTCTAGTTTACTTAGTAAATTTGTGTGTGGTTTCTTTAATTTACATTCAATATTCGTATTTTTCAAAATATTTTCTGAGTGTAATGAGCATTTGCATCATTGAAACATTTAGAAAACAGTTTTCAATATTGCTGTCGCGCTTTTCATTATTTTTCCGCCCAGCAACCCTCTTTTTTTTTTTGCTACAGATGAAAAATAAATTTGCCTGTTAAAATTCGCATTCATTTTATTTTCGTTTTTTAATTTTTCAACTGCAGCAGCCGCAGATCCTCCGCTTGGCAACCCTCTAAGTCCCTTAACCCTTCTCTTTTTTTCATTATGAGCTGCTGTCGATTTTCAATTCGATTTCCAATTGCAAATGGAAAAGCGAAAAGCGTACAGTTATCCGTTATCCTTTGGCAATGCAGTCAGCTGTGCTCTATGTGGCATCCTTATCCGATTTCGACTCAACTCATTAACCACTTGACTAATTGGCCCCGGGGACATGTTGAGGCAAAAGCGACACAAAAAAATCTCGGCACCTTTTGACCCAAAAAACAAGGAGAACTCTCTCACATGGGTTGACAGTTCAACAAAAAAAGAGATCATATGGATAATTGTGAATCGGGTATTACTTTTGGCGCCTTTATCGCATTACACGGCATGATTGGCTCGGTAAAATCCGAGAACAAGTAATTGTCCAGCTTCGTGAGCATCCTTTTGTCCCTAATAATCGTCGGCTTCACACCTTAAAAACACCGCAAAAGTTTTGCCAGCATCCAGTAACTGGTACAACAGGAACTACAACAAATATCCTCATTTTCACACGCACTTTGAACCTTTCACAGCATCCCCTAAAAAAAAAGAAAAATAGAGCCAAAAAAAAAAGGGAAACCAAAGCAAACCCTAAGCATGATCTAATGCTCTCAGTCTCTATTTTGGTGTAAAAAACTACATTTTCGACATTATATCGTATCATATAATACCATAACATAATTGTTATGGATGGCAGCATCACTCAATTGGTTCATTGCCGGCACAAAGTCAAGGACCCTTGAAATGATCTCAACAACAACAACAGAATCCCTTTTTTTTTGTTGTATCATCATGTTGTTGTTGCTTTTTGCTGTTTTCATTTATTATTTCTCCCATTTTTCAGGTCTCTTTTTTTGTGTTTTCTTACTCATAAATTGCCGCTAAATGGCTGAGAGGGGCGGAAAATGCAGGGGTTCCATTTCTGGCTGTCATTGGTTTGTTTAGGGTTTGATGTGTCAATATTTGACAGATCAAATTGATATTTCATACTCATATTGTGAGTGTATATCCATGTGCCTGTGTTTTGTCAGGGGGCTAATCAAAATTGACTAATTACCAGATTAATGAAAACGTTCCTGGTGGTCAATTCATCTCCATCTCCAGGAGGTCAGTTCGATTTCGAGTTGACCTCTTTATCATGTGGGTGTCATTTTAATGTTTTTTATAGAGCTCGACACTGTTTAGCTTGAGTTCGTTTTATTTACCTTCCTATAAAGATAAATAAATAATAATAATTAAATAATAAATAATATTTTAAAAGATCAATTTTAAAAATTAATAAATTTAATTGCTGTTTGAGCGATTTTACTAAATTAAAAGCAAATAAGTAATAAAAGATTGTTCTTAGTTGTATTAATGTTTCTCTATGTGAACTCATATTTCAGATAATGATGATAATTTAAATATTATTGAGCACGCACAGACTTTTATAATTTGAAATACTTCATTTATTTGTAGCCTTTCTTCAGATTTGAATTGAAATTTATATTACTCAAAAATATATAAAAATATATTCGTAATTTAATTTGAAATACTAAATTTATTTTAATTGAAACAACAACAAAAATAGGAAATGTTCACTTTGAAATTGAATTTATCATTAATTACTTGAAAATACTTAATTAATATTATAATCTTGGGCATAGATTTTGCCTACGTAATGCTCTGTAAGCAATTTTACGGGTTCTATTATTTTTTTTTTTAGAGCATGGCACACCTGGCAATGTTGCATGCTGTGCCATGAAGGATGAGGAGGAAGGGAAGGGCACAGGGTATAGGGTACAGGGAGAGGCACCCTAAGACGTTGCCCCTCGCTGAGGGATGACGCCTCGGTCGTGGTCACCCTCTCTCTTCTATTTGATAGTCCTGATAGTCCTGTGTGTGTTCTTTTCGCTGCGGCTCAAGGAGGCGCCTTTGCCTTTGCCTGCAACTGTTTCCCTTTTTCCTCTTCCGATCTGGGATGGTATTGTGTGAAGCGACGGTACCTAATCATTATAAATTATGTGGCAATGGACCAGCGTCATCTTCAGTCTTCAGTTGGGTCGCATCTTTGTGGAAAGACGCAGCCTCATTGCGAAGGGGTTAAACTTTCTACGATCGCATTAAAAAATGAAAATCTATAAACAGAAGAAAAGGGAAAACGCAAAAGCCTTGTGCAATAATAATTCATCCTGCCTTCCTTCGATCCTTTCCTTTTCTTTGCTACCTTTTTATTTTTTAGCATGTAACGGGTTTTTTTTTGAGATGGTTCGACAGTTCGACAGGATCGATCGGAAAAGTGTTTGCTCTTGGTCGCGTCAGTTGGATAACTGATTAAATTTAATTGTTTGTCCTGGAGAGGAGGACAGATACCGATACAGAAGGGAGAGGCTGGGAAGGGTGACGAACGCTTGAGAGTTTCAAAATATTTATGAGAAGGGTTTCCCTCCTAGATCTTCCTTGTGAGAAATCTCAAGACAGCTGTGCAAATATGCGTCTAGTTATTGCAAGTTGCAACGTCCAGTTGCTAGTTTCGAAACTGAAAACAAACCACAGACAGTCACTGACTAACCAAAAAGGACAAACAGGACTTTCGAGCTCCAGCTTCAATCTTAACGTCGCGAAGTTTGTTCCGCAACTTTTCCTATTTTCAGTTTGTTTGTTTATCGTATTTGTTTACATTATTATTATTACTATTATTATTATTATTACTATTGGCATGTGTGTTGTCTGTGAAAAGTGTATAATTTCATTTATATTTGCTCTGCCAAAAACTGCAGCGAAAAGGGGGAAAAAATGTGGAAAAAAGCAAAATGAAAACAGCAAAAGAAATCGAAGAAATGTTGCCCAACGAAACAGCACAGACCAAAGCCCCATGTAAAGTGGATAACATTTCAGGGTAAAGGCAAAAAGCAACAGCAACAGCAACAACAACAACAACAACAACAGCAACATCACAGCAGCAACATCATGAGGAGCTGGTGATGAAGTTGCTACGGAAATTCGTTATTGTGTTACCACAGGCGATGTGTCTGTGTCCCAATGTTATGTTGCCAGTTGCCAGTTGCCGGTTGCCAGTTGCTAGTGACGGTACGGCGACATCCTCCTCCTACATTTTCAGCCACATTCACAGTCAGCGAGAGTCTAATAACAACAGCAACAACATCAGCAGTTGCCAGCACGCACAGTGGGTCATTAGCTATATAAAAACCTAAATAAAACAACTTTATCTGCTCGAAGCTATTCCTAATGCTAGTAACTGTGGCTTAATAAAACTAACATATTTTTATATACATATTTAAAAAGATGCCTATGTTAATTGATGTATTTCATTTATGCTCGCCCAATTTTATTGTTATCAATAAATAAATTCTTAATATCCACATTTCTATTTGACTTCAAAAAATAAGCTGAATGGAAAACTATTTGTTATACCCAATTTTTAAGTTTTTACAGTACTACATAGTTTGATTCCAAATAATATATCAATAATTTTGGATACCACGATAATACCATGATTTTATTAGTCTTCGACATTTATTTATCCTTATTTTCTGTTATTTATTGTTAGTAGTATTAGAAGCTGTTTTCGTCAGTACGTTTACTATATGATTTCTTCTTCTAAGAAGCCTGTCTGAAGTGACACTATATTGAACGATTGTCCCCACTGTGCGGCATCGACAACAGCTTCGATGTGCGGCAGGGAGAAGAACAACGTCGCATGCCACACGGCGATGGCCACCTTTCGTCTCGCCTCGCCTCGACTAAGATGTGGCGACCTTTTGCATCCACGACGATATTTTAATATGCAAAATTTCAAATAGTCCTCGCACACACACACACACGCACACTCGTTGATTCTTTTGGTCATGTGTACGACGGACGTTGTTTGGACAGGGGAGATGAGGAGGAGAAGGAAGGATGAAGGCAGAAGGCAGAAGGCTGAACGGTTGCCCGTTAGGCAGTTCTCAGTTCGCAGTTCTCAGTTGCCAGTTGGTCGCCAGAGTATCCAATTCAAAAATTTTGCAAAGCAACCAAGCGGAATTGAGAAAACGAACAGGGAACGGAAAGGGGTACACAGGCTGTAGCTAAAGATGTAGAGACTGCGACTGAGACTGAGCTTAAAAAACCCGTCCGAGAAACTGAGGCGGTATTTCGTTCGCCTTTTTTCATTTCCTTTTCCGTTGGCAGGCAGCGACCATCGAAGCGCATCAAGAAGCAACAAGAAGAAGGTGGCATCCACACGGTCCTCGGTCCACGGTAGATGGTCCATGGTCCACACACAACCCCCACACACACACACACACACACATATGAGGTACATAAGGGCGTACGCAAAACGACCCCAGGGGTCGACTAACCGACCGTCGACCGTCAGTCACTGCAGGTGGTACAAGCTCTCGAGTTGTGGCTGTAACTGGGTTTGAGTCTAATTCTGTTTTTGGTCTTTGGGTTTTCCAAATGTACCTTTCGATGGGCAAGTGATGGGGAGGGGACTTTCAGAGGGGTGGGGGTTGGTATACCTGACATATTGAAATTATGTGTGCAACCGTTTTCAGTTTTCCATTTGCATTAGGGCGACTTAGCTCTAAACGAGCCCCAAGCTCTTGAGACATTCTCTTGACCAGCAACAACAACGAGAACAGAGGTCCTTTTATCCCCCCATGTATTTTGCTTCCCTTCTTTTCACTCATCCATTCAGCCATCCATCCATATGTCAGGCAGTCAATCAGAAGTTGCTATTCGCTGCTTGCCACATTTCCTGATTTACGCAGGTAACGTCACAAGTTGACTCCATTTGTGGGTGTGTTTGTATTGTTGTGGGCAGGACTGTACACACACACACACACACGCACACTCAACCCATATATAGTGTGTGCTTGCAGGGTTGTTGTAGATGGATGTCAGTGCATTTGTTGGCCCGGCCTAAACGAAATCCCCTTTCGATAATAATATGTTTGCTGTGTGCCAAGTTTTTTCTTCTTTCCTCCTTTTCTTTTTTGGCATGCTTGGTCAACAGAAATGATTGGATAGACCAGAGTTTAGCATGAGATTGAAATCAATTTGATTAGATTCATAAATATGGAGACCATTTTCAATGTATCTAGATTTATTCTAAAGGGTCTTCTCAGACTTTTTTCTACTCTTACTTGGATACGAATCTAGGAGTTTGTCAAGCAAAATATTCATTGTATTTAAGTTTTAACCCAATTATATTTTCGACATGCTAAAATATTATAGTTTATAAATAAATAAATTTCATTTTATTTAATTTTAATCGACTGCTGGCTTATCTGCTTTTCTTTTTTATTTTTTGCTTTACTTTTTGCTTATTATCTTTTGAGGTTTGTGAAAATAGTTATACATCATCAAGGTATATTTTGGTGAGCTGTTTTTTAATAAGAGTAGTTTAGAGGAAATATTTCATTTAAATATAATAGTTAACCCAAATAGTAGAACATTTTTATTCAATATAATTGTATTTTAAGTTCATAAAATTAAACTGTGCTTAAAATTTCCGCAGAAAAGAACTAAAAATGGAACTAGAGAAGATGTAGGAAACTATTGCTTCCGTTTGTTTGGAACAAAATGGTGTTGCAATTAATAGATATATCAGAACAGTATTCTCTTGACATTTTTGATCTTAGAAAAAGTACATTTTTGAACAGATAATATATAAATAAGTTTAAGAAAAATATCAGATTTAAGAACGTACTTCTATAAGGAGAAATTGGAAAGATTCTCTTCGGGGTTTGAATACATTCAATGGTTAGTCTTTTCTACTAAAGAGAACGGGAGAGTGAGAGTGAGAAAAAGAAGGAGAAAAGAGAGAGAGAGAGTCTTACAAATCTCATGGTAAACTGAGCAGCATAACGGTTCGTTGGCCATCCAAGTATTCTCAGTTCTTTGATAACCCATTTGCCATGCATTTAATTGGAGCTCACAGTCGGTAAATCGATGCGCATTGTTCTTGTCCCATCTCCACCCCACTTCCATTCTCTCTGTCTCCCTCTCTCCCACTCTCTCTCCTTCTCTCTCGCTCACCTGGCTCCAGTCGATGTCGTAGTGAAATTCGGAGCAGGTAAAGCGTACGTAATGGACTTCAATGTGGAACTAAAGTTGTTTCTCTAAGAAGAACAACAAGGAAATCGCCAACTTGCATTTATCGCTTCATATCAGGAGCATGGGGGTAAGAGATTTTGGCGGGGAGGGGTAGAGAGAGAGAGGGGAGTGTAGCGTGAAACAGCCTGACATGGCCAGACATGGATGCCAAGCGCTTGTCTCCGGGCTCAGCTTGATACTGGCCAACTGACATAGCCAGCAATAAATGGGGAAGAGAGAAGTTGGGAGAGAAGAGTGGAGATGGAAGTGGGGAATGGGGCAAGTAGACAAGACAAAACAATATGCGACAATATGATGCGTGCCTCGTGTGTCTGTCTCTCTGTCTTTCAGGTTGTTTTTGGAGCACAATTGGAGCGTTGTTGTTTTGACAACATGCGACCAGCGATTCCACACACACACACAATAGACAATACATGTGTGTGCCACATATGTGCGGCAAGGGCAAGTGTAAAGGCTGCTGGGAGGAGGGTGGGAGGGAGGGGTAGGTGAATGAAAGGGCACGAATATTTAACAGGAAGAAACCAATAAAACCTAATGATATGAAAAAATGCAATTTTCTGAAATTCAACCATCACACAAACACACACACATTCACAAGTAGAACAAGTACACACACACACACACACACTTACACTTTTACAAGCTGAAGCGTTGGGGCAGCGTATTACGACCCCATTTACACTGTTCAACAAAATGTGGTATTCTTTTTGGGTATATTAATTTATTTAAAGTTAGCAAAGAATGGACAGCAAAAAAGTTGAATTTATAAATAAAATTTGAAATTAAAACTTATAATTAAATTAAATAATAAATAAATAAATAATAATAAGAATAATAAGCAAGTAGAATTTAAAATTGTGATACTAAAAGCAGCAATAGAAAGCGCTACAAATATTCTGGATAAAATAATTGTAGCAACAGCAGCTATGTCAGCAATAGTAGTAGAGATTGTCAGATATAATTGTCAGAAATAACAAAAGAAGCTAAAAGCAGTAGCAATGATACAAGCCAAGAGTATAAGAAAAGCAGCAATCTGAATAGTAATCATAGTAGCAACAACATCAATGGTAACTATTGAAATAAAATCAGTAACGAAAGATATATAGTAAAAATTGTAGTAGCAAAAGTAGCAGCAAAAGTAGCAGCAAATAAAGTAAAAAATTTAACAAAAAGAGTAGTAATATTGAACGTCAACTAATAAAATTCAGAAATTAAAACTAAATTAGGAAATATGATAATATGTAAAACAATAATAAATAAATTGCCTACAATCTTGATAAAGACTGAAAATGTGAAATGAACTAAGGATTTTGTAATTGAAAAATTAATATTTAAGTTGAAATTGAGAGAAAATCAGCTGTAAAAGTAGTAATTAAATATAAAACTGCCAAAGCAGCAATATACACAATATCAACAGCAACAGCAAAGTAAAAGAAGCAACAGGACCAGTTTATAAACTTGAAATGTAATAAATATATCCATAATTCTTAAAAACTTCAAAAATTTAAGATCAAATCAAGCATTAAAATAAAGTAAATTATATTTGTTTTTGGAAAACTACGAATTTTTAGTATCTCTTATGTATAATTAATGATTTTTGGTTAAAGGTACTGATAAATTAATTCTTAATTTTACAATTACAGGTTAATTTTCATTGGAACTTAGAATGTTCTCGTTTTTGTTGGATAGCTGTGCAAACTTAAGATTCAAGACGTTGCTATTAAAGCAAAGTAAATAATTCTACGAATCGAATATCATGCGATATATCAATGTTGAAAAGTATTGCCTGTGTTGCTGATGTTGCTGATGTGTTGTTGGTGCAACAAGAGTTGCTGCTGCGGCACAGTGTAAACAACGCAAGACGTTTGATTTTCCGCTTCAAAAAATCAGAAACACCAGAGCCCTGTCTTGGACGAACATAATGATGATGCTGCTGATGATGAGGAGAAAGATGATGATGATGATGGGCCATGTCTTTGGCTCGTGTGTTGCCAGCTACCTCAGTGACACTGTGTTGTTGTCTCGTTGTTGTTGCTGTTGGCCGCGTAAGTTGTCATATGTGAAGTTTTGCGCGTAGCTGAATTTTTATATTACGTGCACAACAACAACAACAACAACAAGAGTAAAGATTAAAGAAAATAAGAATAAAAAAAACACACACACACACGAGCTTGTCTTCAAAAAGAATTGAGAGAGACAGCAACAGTGGCTGAGAAAGAGCGAGAGAGAGAGCGAGAGAAATGTAACGAAATGAAATGAAAGACAACGCAACAACAATGATAACGATAACAGCAACAACAACAACAGCAACAGGAGCGAGGAGTAAGAGAAGAAGAAGAAAAACATAAACATGGCACCCAACACTTGTTTTTCATGTCCGTCCTTTAGACGCGTGTCGTTTATCCTTCGCTTGGCAACGTCCACTTCCCAAAAAGGGAATGGGATTGGAAAAAAAGGGGGCTGCTGTTGTGACTGGATAGCTTGAGACGCTGCGGGCTGTGACTTGGGGCATGGTTATGAGGCAAGAGGCAAGAGGCAAGAGGCGAGAGGATGACACGCCAGCCGCTGCATATGACAATGTGTTACCGCTAAACGGAGGCGGAGGCGTTAGGATTCAACAAAACCGAATCCAAGAGCCGAAGCCGAATCCGAAGCAGCAGCAGAAGCTGTAGCTGAACGCATGTAAGCAATTTCGCAAAGTACTTAGTCAGCATCTTTTTACCCCTTTCCCTATAGAGAGCATACTACAAGTTAGCTGCCCTCTACACACTCTCTCCCACTCTCCCCCTCTGCCTGCTGTTTGGCCTTTGAAGGTGGCCCTGGGGTGACCGTTCGTCAGCAGGACCCCACACGCATGGTACTGCGCAGATACTGAGGGTAATGTTATGTCCTGTCACTGGCTACAGTCGCAACGATAAGCCAGACAGTCAAGCGACCGTCTCCCTTGAACTCTACTCCCTGCACTGATAAAAAAAGATTGATTTTAAAATTTAAATATTGGTCTGACAATCAGAATTAAGAAATTTGGTCGAAAAACTAGCATTCAAAAATGCTTAAATTTGTATATTCTTAAAGCCACAAATATAAGTTTAAGGAAATTTTTTCAATGTCCAAATAATCTCTAATCGATTGATATCTTTGAAGTTAACATTAGTTTTTATGTATGTGAGGTCAGTTTATTATTCAGATAGACATTGAAAATATGAGCCCTAGGATAACTATTAATTATTCAAGATTAAGGACCATTTTTTTCAATAACTATGTAATATCTTCTTCAATAACAATTCTAATAACAATTTAACGTTAAACCTTACAGCTAACAAACATAAATTTAACATTACATATTCACACAACAATGGGAGTAACAATTTAATTTTGTAATTGTCGAAACGACAACAATATCTAGTAGGAAAAAAAATTCTATAACTCTTTCAAGAGATGTCAGTAATTTGGTCGTAAAATTGTTTTATTTTTACCACAAAATATTTAATCTAAAAGTTCTTTCAGTGTAATTCCCTCTGTTCTGTACTAAACTCTCGCATATTTTTTAGCATTGCGTTTCGGTTGACTTCGGCAACGTTTCTTGTTTCTTGTTTTTTTTTATTCTTATTCCTCTTCCATATCTTTTTTTGCCAACTTTTCTTTAACACATATTAAGCCGCAAAAATATTGCCGGGTACGTCGAACTGTCGCACTGTCGTACAGTGGTAGTCGCCATGCAAAAAAACGAAAAAGGAAGAAAAAATGTATATGGAAGTAAAACTTGCAAAACATGCCCTAAAAGGGGAGAGGGGGGGGCGGAGGAGGAAAAAAAATGGCACTGGCCTTCTAATTCACTCGATAGCCATTCATTGGAAACTCTTGATTGATGCTCTACTCTTGTCTGCAGCCGCGTGATAAGCTCGCAAAGACTGTGACTCTTGCGGACTCTGTGAATCCCCTTCTTCATCACCCCTTTCCCCAGTTCCCCTTTCCCCTGTCTCATTTGCAATGCTCACATTTTTACAACTGCTGCGTTGTCAGTTAGTTTTTCAATTTTTCATTTTAGATTTTTACATATTTCAGGGCTTATATGATGGCAACAACAACAACAGCGAGTGGAGTAGCTATCGAGACTGCAATAAATATATTCATATGACCGAGACTCTTCTGACTTTGTTACACACACATACACACCCAACCAACCAAGTAACTTGGACAGCTTGTTTTGGAAATGTTCAGTTCATTGAGTTTTACGGAAGCACAACTGTTGTGCTTATTTTTAAGTGGATTAAAGTATGAGTTCAGATTCTGGCTTAAATGAGGTAGACTCGAAATTAGGCTAATCAATTTAAAATTAGGCAAACTAGTCTTTGCATAGATTCTTTCTCACTCTTTATAGTTAATGAAGTTAATATAAACTATTGGTTCTTACCTAATTAAGTTATTAAATAATTAATCTTAAACTAATAAGTAGTTATTTGTAAAGCTATTTAAAAACTATTCTGTTTTAAAAACTATTATTGTTATTAGAAATAAGTGGACACTATTCATTTGGCAACTTATCAAACTAGATAAAGTCTCAAATGAAATGTTCTAATTTAATTTAAAACATAATTATCATTAGGATTATTTTGCTACTACTTCAATTGTCATGTTTGAATATTTTGGAGATATTTTCGAGTGTGTTTAAGTAATTTTTTGTTGATTTGTTGATTCACATACTAGTGCAAATATTCGAAGATCTGATATAGATCCTAACTAATAGAAGGCTAATGAAATCGAGTCGAATGGTTTGTCAAAGCCTTCTTCTTATATGTAATTGTCAAGACTAAGGACTGAATTCTCTTTTCCTCTGATTGCCTTTGACTCGAGCACTTCCTTTTGGGCTCTATTGTTTGGTGACATGTGACAGGCAGTACTTCCCAATATTGGCACGCCTACGCTTTGTTCCCTTATTCACAAATGGACAAGGTAAAACAACAAGCGACAATTGTGAACTAGAAAGAGAGAGAGAGAGCGAGAGAGAGCGAAAGGGAGAGGGAGAGGAATAGGTACCCAATCATGTCCGGTGACAATCAACAAAAGCTCTGTGAACGAGTCACGTTTTGTGTGCTCAATTAATACAAATATATACGAGACGCTGTACAATAACAACGAACTCTGTATACACTATATAAGTTAGTAAAATATATAATTGAATAATAGAATTTATTTTTGAAATAGTTCCCCAACTGTGGTCTTTTCGAACACTGCTTGGTTGATATACTCCCGAAACCTAGTGTTCCCAAATAATAGTGATAATAATAATTAACTCAATGGGAAATTTAATAAAAAGATTATTTACATAAAATACTAAGAGGTGTTTTTGATTAAAATAATTGAGTTATTATAATAATAGTTATAATTTCATAATTATAACCTTTACTTTCCCTTAAAGAGATGCATGAGAAAAGTTAAGTACTTTATTATTTTTTAACTCTTTTCTAAAATTAATCATTTAATGGATTGTCGTACTTTGAATTTAAGTAGCTTATTATTTTATTTTATTTTATTGTATTATATTTATTTGAAGTTAAGTATTTTATTATTTTGGATCTTTTATTAAATGAAACATCCAATGGATTTTCATACTTTAAACTTATGCATTTTATTATTATATTTTATTTTATTCTATTTTATTTTATATTTATTTGAAGTTAAGTATTGTATTATTTTGGATCTTTTATTAAATGAAACATTCAATAAGTACTTTACTATTTTATTTTATTTATTTGAAGTTCAGTATTGTATAAGTTTTTATCTTTCTAAAATTACTCATTCAATTGGATTGTCGTACTTTGAACTTCTCTGGGCTTTTGTCATGTCCTTCGCTCCTTGAGTTAATGAATGAAGTCAGTTTTGGTTTTTCTGAATTGACATGCTCACCTTGTGTGTTTTGGGAACTACAACTTCTGGTTTCTGTACCCTAGTTTTTTCCTTTCTTTGATTTGCCCTCCAAGTGGAACTTACAATTTTATTTCCATTTTCATTTTCATATCCGAGTCGCGGTGACATTTCGGGTTATTGTTCGCGATCTTCGGGTCGCCCCTAATTCCGTCTTTTGACAACTTGTCACTGGCACTTCAGGAAACCCGCGACAGAACGATCTCAGCGAAGACGGAGGCTTCTATACCAAAAACCTCGGGTGATGTCCAACCCCAAAGACCCAGAGAGAACCCAGAAACAAAACAAACCCAAGAGGAACTAAAAAGTAAAAATGAAAAATGATAATTTCCATTGACGCAATTATCAAAGTGGTGTGTGTGTGAGTGTGTGTCCCGTTGTTGCATACCTGGCATTGGGATTTGGGCTCTGAATCGGAATCGGGATCGTCAGCGGTATATGCATTGCGTTTACGGGATTAACTCGATTTACGAAAGGGTTACGTATGCATCCAAATGTTCCAATAACAAAATATGCCAAAGTGTTTAATGTGCAGTTGCCGTTTTCCCCTCCCCTCTATATTATTATTATTCTCGTTACCATTCCCGTTCCCGTTCCTGTTCCTGTTTCGAGTACTGCCAGGTAGTCGCCTCTCTCTCTCTCTGTCTCTGTCTCTCTTGCTCGGTTTCAGTCTGTCATGTCCTGTTTGAGAATGTGAATAATGCGAATTGAACGTGCTTCTTTAAAGTACATAAGGGGGTAGGAGAAGAAGTGCTTACAAATTAAGCAAAACTGAATTAACCCCCTCGAACAAAATCATCCCGACATAGGCAAATGTGTAGCGTCACGATCAGAGAGACCAGAGACCAAAGACCAAGATACTCCTAGAGCTCACAGAGATCGAACATCCGTCGTCCCAACGGGTTGTGTTCTAATCAGCACTCCTCACTATCATTCACACTCACTCACACTCACTTTCGCTTCTAAACACTCGTCATTCTTATCGATTTTCCCCATCGGATCTGCGCTTTTTACAGCCCAGAGCCCGAATCCCGATCGGGTTGTTTTACGGCCGAACAACTTCGATGATCCGATCGGACGCAGCGATCAAATCAAGTAGCCGCCACAAAGTACCCATCAATTAGCCAATCTCCATTGTTCAATTCCCTAACAGACTGTGCTTTTCGCTGCAGATCGAAAGATTATAGTTCTTCAATAACAAAAGTTGTGAAACTAGAGCCCAAGAAGGATACTGATAAAATACTGAAGTGTTTAATGCATTTTCACGACAGTTTTGTTAACAATTTTATTGTTTTTTTTAATTGGTTAAGTGTTTAAGTGAAAACCCAATAAAGTTTTCGGTTTTTAAACATTTTAATTATGCCTATTAGTAGTAAGGATAAATTTAATTTATTTTACTTTCAAATAGTTCATTTCAAAGTATTTTTCTTTAGAAATTGCATAGATTTTTTAATCCAGTTTTCCGCTAACAAATATTTATATAGTATTTATTAAATGGTTATCTTCCTCAATAATTGCATAGATGCCATAAACTATCTTTAAAATGATAAATTTAAACACTTTCCCTTCGGTAATTGTATAGATCTCTTATTCTGTGCTTTCGCTAAAATATTTCTCAATAGTTGTAAGTATTGGAAAATTATCCTAATATATAAGGAAACCTTTTTAATGACATTGTCTTTCATTGAAGTGGACTAGAAATTTGTTGCTTGCTTTGTCAAGGTGATTCAACAGCTTAAAGCTCAAAGCGAACCTTTTTATCTTCTGGATGGGGACATACAAGCTGATTATGGGCAATTTATACAGTTTCAAATTGGTTGATAGACTGGGACTGGGGGGCGGGACTGCAAAAGGGAAATGGGAAATAGAAAATGGGGAATGAGAGTGGGAAAGCGTTGTCACAAAAAACGTTGCTGTCAAAGGACATTCGAGAAATTCAATTGTGTTCTTTGGTCTGGGTATTTGTTTAATAATATGGCGAATGTGTTTTTTGTCTGTCTGTCGGTCGGTCTGTCTCTTCGATTGTCTGTTTGTATATTTGTATGTTTGATATTAGAGCGAAACATTTAGAAATGTAATTGTATAAGTGGGCTGCTTATGCCAATAGTCTCAGAAGAGGGCGGTGTGGGTTGAGGTTGTGCCGCCGAAACTTCTATCATAGGGTTGAATGGGTAATGGCCGCTGTTTGTCCTGTCCGTTGGCCATTAGGGGTGGACTTTAGATTCGATTCGAATCGTAATAAAATATGACCAGACCAGAGACATTTCAGTCGGTTGCGAGAAAGCGAGAGGCAAAAGCCAGCTCAAATATTGTACAATTTCAATCCACTTCACTTTGACACTCCCACCACCACCCAATGTTGACTCTCCGTAATGTCCTTGTGCCGCGTCCGAACAGGCACTTCAGGACGCCGGACGCAGGACGCAGGACACAGGAGACAGACACAGGACGCAGGACGCAGGACTATGGATTCAGTGCCGTCCATCACGGGGACTAACGAGCAGCCAGCTTAGACTCAATGGCACAATCGAGTCTCTCTCTCTGTGAGTGTGAGTGAGGGGTGGTTAGCTTCTGTTCCTCCCCGTGCTTCCCCCCACCTCCTCAGTCCTCGTTTCTCTGCTGCTGTCCGATTCTCGGTCCAAACAAAAGGGTCAAAGCTTGTTGGTCTGGTCTGTTCAGTTTAGCTCAGTTCAATTCAGTTCTGTTCGGTTTGTTTCTATTCAGATTCCACCCCTCGGACAGATTGACTTTTATGTTGATAGCTCTCTCTATCTTTCTCTCTCTGTCTTTCTCACTGTACTGTTCCTGCTTCCACCTTCTCTTCCACCTCCCGTTTTTAACCGTTTCGCATTTTGTTTGTGTGTGTCCACTATGACGCAGTTAACCGCTTCCCATCCCTTCAGGGGGCCATTTTGAATTTTAGCAGGGACCGTATTATACCTTCCGTGGCTCAACAATTGATTTTAATAACTGAGTGGGACCATTTGACCAAGTTCAGCTAAGGAATTGTCTAAGAATAAGATAAAAGCTGAATAGACACCTAAGGATAAGAAGGGGGTCCTTCTATTTTTCCTAGCTTAACTGCGAGCCGACTTATCCTTGAGTTAAAGAAATCATTTGACCACGTTTAGTTGTTAAACAATTGTGTAAGAATCAGCTGAGAACTTCACGGATTTTGAATGCGTTAAGAAATGTCCTGAGAGCAAAAGGCTTAAGAAGAAATACTGTGTCATTAATTGTTTAATTTTTATGGAATTGTCTTGAAAGAAATTGTCTAAGAACAAGCTTAAAGCTTAAAAGACGCCACAGAATAAGGCGGAGCTTAGCTGCAAGGCAACTCTACCTTTGGCTAAAGAAATCGTTTGACCAAGTTTAGCTGTTAAAGCCTTTATTTTATATATTTATTATTATTAAAATTAAATAGCAATTCAAATGTAAGATTGAATTCTGGGTGTGATAAAAATAGAAATAAAAAGATTTTAAAAGCAGTTAAGAATTATCCGGAAAGCAAAACTCCTGCTTCTTTGACCTCATAGCAATAACTCTTTTCAGTTCTTCAAGCATCCTTAGTTTAATTTAATAAATTCTTCAAAAGAAAACCACTTTTTCTTAATGCAAACTTGATACATTTTCCTCCTTCAAAATAATCCTTCTCCTGCTCAGTTAACCATGTGGCATTAGTTCCTAAATGCATGAGGTCAATTTCACTTGACAACTCAACAGCTCAACAAATCGCACTTATTCGACAGTTTGTGGGGTCAATTCCTAAGCCACTTTAGTTTCACCTCGTCCACACGAATACGAGTATCTCTTGCCACTTTGCCACATTGCCACAATACATGTGTTGGCTCTAATAAGCCGCACAAATAAGACAGGACTAAGTCGGATGTCCAAGAGATGCCAAATCCATTATACGCATCAAATGCTGCCACACACATGTTTCTCTAGAGAGTGAGAGGAGAGAGAGCGGAAGAGAGATGCCTTGAATAGAGACAATCCTTTGGTCCTCGTAGTCATCTCAACACATGCAACCCCATTGGCGTATTAAGACAAAAGGTTAAATTTAAATTTGAAACCCAAATGGGAGTTGGGTTAAGGAAGGTGAAACTCAGTCACGTTCTCTATGCGTGCTCCATGTGCCTTGGTCATACATTGCAATGTGGCTGGCCAAAAGACCCCTTATCCATCTCTCTCTCTCTCGCTCTGGTTCACTCCTTCTGTCTTTCTCACTCTTTCTGTCTTTCTCAGGCCCAGAAGTGCGCCTCCAAGCATATTGTTGGCTCGGAATTGGATTGTTAGGCGTAAGGTGTAGCAGATGGTGTGGATTTTGTCCTGGTCTCGTATGTGTTGTGTGTGTGTCTCAGAGGAGCTTCGAGAATAAAATGGGGGTTAGCAGTAAAAAGGGTAAAGGGGTAAGGGGTTGGGGGTGAGGTTAGTAACTCGAGCGATGCGGACTCAACTCTTGTCCTGCGTGGTTGCTCCCATTGTCTCTCTTTCTCAGTGTGTGTCTGTGTTGAAAGAATAAAAGGCAAGGCAAGGACCAGAGACAGCAGAGAAAGCCTGGACGACTTGGCGACTGGGATTGGGACTGAGACTGAGAATTGGGACTGAGCATGAGGACTCAGACTCAGACCGAGAAAGGAGAACTGGGAACTGAGAACTGAGACTTTCACTGAGACTGGGATACGTATGCTAATGGACATTCGAGATTTTGGTTTTGGTATTTTAAGCAGCTCAGTGCCTCAGTTCTTAGTTCTCAGTTCTGTTGAGTTGAGTTTAGTTCGGGAAGCATTTTGGGGGGCAAAAGCTGATAAGTACGTTTGATGCCTTTCGAATGGTACGTGTTTCTAACTCTTTTACTGGGCCATGGCCATAACCCGAAAGGAAAGCATCGCTCGGAGTTCGGAGCAAACATGATACTCATTTTGTGATTGTGTGATGATGGATGCGACATGTGCCCAGGGACTTAAGCAGAAGCTTAGGCTACCTCAAACAGGACCTTAGGCCAGTCCTTGAATTCTTGAGTTCTTGTCCTGGCTTTAACTCTCCATCTCTACTCTCTATGTGGCTCTCTCTTTTTAACCCGCTCAAGTGTGTCGGCAAAAGGATTCGAACGATTTAGCATTCGAAATAAGTTGGCCCATTGTCCTCTGGCTCTATATCCTGTGTCCTGTGTCCTCTATCCTTGGTCCTTGTGTGTGTGTGCTTTGTTTGTACTATTCATACCTGATACGTTCAACCATTAGATTCATAAAATATGCATGTGGATAAACATAATTCCGGGCATGCGAGTAAATACTTTTGTCAAGATTTGACCATGATTGAGTGTTTGCCCAACATTCTCTGACCTCCTCCTGCTCCTGTTCCTTTTTCTCTTCTCTCTCTCCTCATCACAAATGGCCCCATCAAGCGGTCTTTGCTTTTGGCCCTAAACTGCCCATAATTCATACGGTCGATTGGTTTGCACACATTTCCGTCGGATTATTTACGGTCCTCGGTCCTTGGTCCTCGGACTATGCCGGGTCAATGTGCAGGTGTCAAAGTTTATCAAGTTTGTCTCTGTCGAGTGTTTTAGTTCAGTTATTGAGTTATTGGCAAAATGTAAATATTGAATTGCTCTCCAAAAAGCTTGACTGGATTTCTAAATTCAAATGGCTGCTTGGGTTACAGGTTAATCAAATAGAATAGTATATTATTCTTCAGAGGACTATTGCAACCTTATTGAAAAGTCTTAATGAATGTTCTGTCCTTTCCCTAAATAATAGTTTTTGGAAATATTTTTAATGCAATTTTTTTATTATCCATAGGTTTTTAGTTCAAGATGAAAATTTAAAATAAAATTAATTTAAATAACTACTATATATAGTTTTAATCAATGTTTTTATTTAGAATCCTTGAAATTATAGTTTTTTCTCTCTCTCTCTCTCTCTCTCTCTCTCTCTCTTTCTTTAAAGATTATTTAGTCATACAAAGTATTCTCACATAATTTGCACATTAAGTTTTGCTGCCCAATGCTTGTATAAAATATATATTATTATTTTATTATCTTAAGAATTTGTATTATTATATTCAGAATAATAGTAATAATAATAATATTATATAATAATAATAATAATAAAATAATAATAATAATAATAATATTATAATAATAATAATAATAGTAATAATAATAATATTATATAATAATAATAATAATAATAATAAAATAATAATTTATATATATATTAATAAGAACAGTAATGCAACTCTGCAAGTACTTGAAGTTTTATTTAAATATGCGTAGAACAGAGTCTTGAAATGTTTTGAAGTATCATTACATTCTACATCAGCATCGATTGAGCAAATATACTTAAATACACACACACACATACACTAGTACACATATACATATGTACATATGAAATTCGTGGTATATCATAGAATGAGTACTCGTTTTTGTTAACTGGTTGACAACACCCACAATGAATGTGAATGGGTGTATGAATGGGTGTGAGGCGAGTACTCATTAAAAATAAACGTTTACATTTGCAGACAATTTCAACCTAATTGGCCCACATTGGGATGTCAATTTGCTGGTGGTAGCTGAGGGGGTGGCAGAGGGAGAGACAGAAAGTGAATATAAAGAAACAACAACAACAAAAAATATAAGTAATAACAAGTAACTAATGCGAATACATATGACTATTCAAAATGCAAAACTGTAAAATAACAAAAAATATAAGAGATAAAACTGTAAACAGCAAGGGAGGGAGCGAGAGAGAGAGAGAGAGAAAGAGAGAGAGAGAGAGAGCAAATGAGACAGATAGAAAGAGTGGGAAATAAAATGGAATAAAATAGCTGTGTCATTTCTTATTTTTGAGTGCTATTATTAAGCATTTGAAATATCATACCATGATGCGGGACAAGAGTCCTTTCGCAACATCTACATGTGTGTATTTGTAGTGAGTATGCGTGTGTGTGAGTGTGTGTGAGTTGTGTGTGTTTGTGTTGGCGCGTTATCCATTAGCTTATATTAAAATCATTTTTTGCAGACTGAATGGCTGCTGTAAAACCTCCCAAAAACTCAGACCCACCGACCGACGACGACAGAAACAACCAACAATCACGCACTCACTCGCACTCACACCCACACTCACACTCACACCCACACTCACATTCAACTGGACGAGAGATGAATGGGCCGGGCACAAATGTACCGAGAGTTGGTCGCATTGTTTAATGAAAGTTCTTTCCCAA
Source organism: Drosophila putrida (assembly GCA_037043535.1). Lineage (NCBI taxonomy): Eukaryota > Metazoa > Arthropoda > Insecta > Diptera > Drosophilidae > Drosophila > Drosophila putrida. The sequence goes on from JBAMBI010000187.1 coordinate 216,057, forward strand.
AAACTTTCCAACGGCTTTTGCATATTCCTATATTCGTATGAGTGTGTTCAAATGAGTGTGTGTGTGTGTGTTTGAGTGTGTGTCCTGGGACATTGGCCGCACGTATGCAAATGTGGCTTTGGCTCTATGTGCAGATGGGCTCTGGTCTGGGGTATATGACGTGTGGTGTCAGACGGCAGTTGACAGCATGTTTATTTGTTTTTCTCTGCCTCTGCCTCTTTTCTCTTCCTTCCCCTCTTCACCTTCTCATTTGTCTCCACCCCGTTTCCTAGTCCTTTGGGCCTGAATGTAGCCACTGTCAATCTGAGCGTCCACCTTCCATTGCATTTCTTTTATTCTTCTTCTGTTTTTTTTGGGTTCATTATGGGGCCAGTTGATGATGATGTGGTCCGCAACTTGCAGAGTGAATATGTATTCAAATTATTCAGTCTATTCACGCAGCTTAAATGTGTTTGAATGCAGTTATTTAAATGGAATAAAGTCCAAGTCTGATTAAATTTGTAGATGTCTTTAAATTTAAACATTATTGTTATAATGTAGTTGACAAATTTCATTGAGTTTACTTTATTTAATAGCCATAAAATAAACTTACTTAAAGTATTGGAATACATTAAAGACAGTTTTAAAGTTTTCACACACTGAATACATTCATTTTCCTACTGAATATACTGCGTCCAGCTATGAATATACTCACATACGAGACACAGACACTCATATGTCCAACCGTGCGCGATTTTTGCTCGACCACTCGACTGTCCGCCATATGTCCGCTTTTGGGACATGCGCGATATTGCACTCACAGACACACACACGCTCACACTCACACTCATAAGTAGTCGCACTTACATACTCATACACATTCATATGTCAGTCGTGTTCTGCTCTTATCCTTTGGTTGGATGCGTCCATTTGCCCAACGCACATCTATTCTCACACACACACACACACACTCAAACAGGCTCATATATGTGAGTATATATACAGACATATATATGTTTGAATGTGAATCCTTTTGTTGTTGTCGCTATACAGGACTTTTGGTCCATTTAACATGTCTCATAATAATTGTGATTGGGGTTTATTTCGCATTCATTTGAATATGAATTAGCATCGTTTCGCATTTGAATGTCCAAAAACGGGGCCACATTCGGGTGGGTATCGTGTGTGTGTGTGTGTGGTTGGGTGTGTTCTGAGTGTGTGTGGGTGTGGGTTTGTTGGGGGTCATTCAAAGGACAACGTGGCTGTTTGGAAGAATAGACAAGAATTTTGCCAATTTAGCAAAAAGGGAAACGTTGCGATTGTATCTTAACAGTGGACCACACACACTCACACACATACACACACACACACACGCATTCAGGACATGTTGTAACGCATCCTTAAGGATCTTAAAAGCAGCTGGCCACGTGAGTCAAGCGGACGGGCTGTCCAACTGGGTGGTTGACACTGTAAAGACGTAAAAAACTATGCAACATTTTTAACTGTCAGTTTTGTGCAGTCGCCAGAAGTTGTTCGCCCATTACACATACATCTTTACACGTGTGTGTGTGTGTGTGTGTGTGTGTAAAGGATGCTTCAGGATGCAAACCACACCCGGAATGATTTGACTACTCGCTCTATGCTTGTCTGACGCTCGTTTGGGGAATTTGCTCTTATTAATTAGTGCAAAACGGCCCTTGGGGGACTGACTCAGTCCTTCTCTCAGTTCTCCTCACATCCCCCCTTTAGTTCCCTGGTCTATGGTACTGTTTCCTCGTGTTCCTTAGCTGGCTTCTGTGGGCTTTTGATTAAAGAGTTAAACTGATTGCCGAGTGGTCAACTGTACACGGTAAGACAACCACCAGCCAACAGCAGTTATTTTTAAGAGCTGAGAGTTGGATTCACTTCTCGACATTTGAGTGGATTTCTGTTGACTTGATGTAACGATAATGGCTTTTTTGCCCATCCAACATTTAACTGTGGCTCTCAAGGTACTATGGAAATACTATTATCTATGTAACCATCTAGCTTTAACCTACATGAAGTTTGAAAGCAAAGCATTATTAACTAGTAAGCTTCTTATGTATTTTGATTGATATCTCTGTTTGTTTAAATTGAATTAGCAATTAATGGTATTAATTTTTAGAAAATTCTATATTGTTAATAATATGTTGTTACTAGATTTAGTCTCACTTTCCCCCAGTAGATTTAAGTTTATCAAAATCTACTTCTGTAATTAAATAAAATAGTTTGACTCTGCTGTTTTATATAATACTAAATTATGCTGGAAAATTCCTCTCTTTCTAATTCAAATTTTATTCTCACTAAAATGGATTAGTAATTATTTATTAATTAATAATATCTTGTTCCAGATTTGTTTGTATAATGGATTAATAATCATTTATTAATAAATATTCTTTTGTTTAAGTTACCAAATTTTGAATAATTTTATGTTTTTCTTTTATTATTGGTTTATTATTCGAATAAAACTAAATAATTATGGGCAATTTTACTGTCTTCAATTAAATTTTCTTCCTTTCCAATAGCGATTACTTAGAATTTATTTGTTGTTGTCATTTTCTCTGAATAACTAATTATCAAATAAATTTATTATTAATATTTTCACCCTGTAGATTTAAATAAAACTAGAATATTATAAATATTTATTGCCTTTCTAATTCTTGATTCAATAATAATATTAAATTTGTTATTAAAAATAAATAATAATAATAATAATTTCAATAAAATATTAAATAGTATATTATTGATATTTCTTATCTTTTTAATTCTTGACACAAAAACTTCGTTATTTTATTATTATAAATTTGTAATATAAAAATTTATTATTAATATTTTCACTCTGCACATTTAAATAAAATATTAAATAGAAAATTATGAATATTTCTTGTCTTTCTAGTTCTTTATTCAACAACTTTGTTATTGAACCAACTAATAATTCTTGAATTATTTAATATCTCTGACCTTTGACTAGTTCCCCCTCCGCTTTTCCATTCCCATTCCCATCCCTACCTCTCCAATGCCATCTCTAATTGCTGCTGTTGAGTTTGTCGTTTGTTTGCACGGCGATGCTTTTGCGGTAAACGCCTAACAGATATTTTAAAAAATGTGCCAGGCTGGATTCTGGAACTGCAAATGGCAAAATGTAGCGCATAAATTGTGTCAAAAAAGAAAAAAGGAATTAAATAGAAATTGCAACAACATTGCTACTGTTTTCCGAATGTTGTTGTTGTTGATGCTGTTGTTGTGAGAGGACAACGGGACATCAATCCGCAGAAACATGCCCTTTCACACCGCGTTATCAGAGGGAACCTTTTCATGCAGCCCTGACATTGTCCTGGTCCGTCATCATCATTGGCAGCACATTAGATCATAAATAAAATTAGACCAGAGAGCAGCGCTGCCTCTGCCTCTGTCACAGCCTCTCTGTCTCCCTCTCCATCTCTCCCTCTCGCCTGTGTCCATTAGGTGAGATACGTCCTATCAGATACGCTTGGTGTGCGTGTGCGTATCTGTATCTGGCTGTATCTATGGCTCGTCTGAATGGGTTGTGTAATATTGATTAAATTGGGGAAACTTCTTTTTTTTAAATTACTGTAAAATTTCGCACACTCATGCACAGTGGTTGTAGCTGCCTCTTCCTCATCCTCAGCCTCTTCTACGCTTCTCTTATGCCTCTTCCTTCATGTCTGTGTGTCCGTTTCACCCTTTCACCATTATCCGTTCGATTGCTGCTGCTGCTGTTGCTAATAATATTGACACAAAGGATACTTTCTGGTCGTGCACTTCATACAAAAGGTATGAAAAAGAGGATGAAATACAACAACAACAACAACAACAGCTACAACAGCAACAGCAACAACAACATCAGCAATGGCTTTGATCGGTGAAGTCAATTGTAACACATCGAATTGTTCGCATTGATAGATTTTGATTTATTTGCAGTTATTTATAGGCCTTCAACTGCCACCAGCCAACTGTCTGACTGTGTGTGTGTGAGTCCATGACTCGGCGCCTCATTGACGTGATGTCCGTGTGCGGCATGGAACTAACTTTACCTACTTCACTGCGACATTAGATTATCCGTTCTTATCCTCGATTTTCGGTTTTTACCCTTTTGAGTCACTTTTCGCAGCAAAAGATTTGCCAAACACTCACACGTACAAAGACACAGACACATGTATGTATATGTGTGTGTGTGTGTGTATGTATGTTGTATGCCACGTGATGCACATGGCCTAGATGGCATTGCATCTGCTTTGCAAGGTAAAACATATATGCATACCACACACACATACACACACACAGACATAGCTAACCAAAATGTGACGAGGGCAATTTAAATAGTTTGTCAAATGACTGTTCAATAAATCCACACAGTACTCAAGTCAGCTGGAGTTTGAATAGTTACATAAACTATTCACAGTTGAAAGTAAACATCACTCAAAAGTTGCAGATACATTTGAATCCTTAAATGAATTTGTAGCGATAACAATTGGAAGAATATTATGTTATGTACTTTATGATTGTAATATTTTAAAGAGTATCTCTTTGCTAAGCAATTTGAATAGTCCTAAAGTCCAATTTAATAGAAGTCGTAGAGGAACATATCAAACAGAAAGGAACTGCATGTAGGAAATATAAAGTCATAGGTGAAAAGACAACCAAAGTCAGATAAAGATAGGGATCGAAGATAAGTTGTAATTTGTATTATCTTTTAATCAATATAATAAATGTTAAGACATTATTTATACGTAGTAACTTTTATTAAAAGACTTCTAACACTTAAGATACCTGGTTGAAAATATTTGATTAAGATACTACCTTCTAATTGCAGTTACAGCTAAATGTATCTGTAAGATACTTTTGCAACAGTCACAGTCTTGCGATGGTCCAACTGTCCAACTGTCTGGCATTCAGCCACCAACTAAAGAGTGGCCCAGCAGATAGCTCCACACACACAACCAGACAATGTGTGTGTGCGTGTGTGTGTGTGGTTATTGCATATCCTTAAGGTAATCACATTCACAATATAATAAAACCATGCGGTGACGGTTCCTTTTGCATTTTCAGCTGCCGCCGGCCAAAGCAACTCCTAAAAATTGTGGCCACAACGACCGATGGTTGCTCTACAGCACAGGACATGTAAATAGATGCATATACATTATATGTGGGGCAGAGCATTTGGAGGCCGAGAGTGATATGTGTAGACTAAGAGAAAGGCTTTCTTCTTCAGTCCGTTTTTTTTTATTCTCTTTCTCTTTAGCATTGGAGCCACTGGCTTTCGGTTTATTTTTGAAAAACTTTGTGGGTATCCGGCTACAAGTCCCTTGGGCAGCATTTACCACCCCATTCACAGGCTGACAACCCCCCGCACACACACACACACACTCGCACACTAGTACACCTTTGGCTCAGACTCTTTTCGTTTGAAATTCTTCAAGTTGATGTTGTTGTTCTTGTTTGTTGTTTTTTTCCTTTTTTCCAAAATGGACATATGGCCATTGGCATGCTCGAACTCAAACCTAAACCCTGGACCGACATTTATCAGTGCATATGTGTATGTGTGTGCGAGTGTGTGTGTGCGTATGTGGTTATCTCCATGTGGGTTTTAAAACCTTAAACAATTTCGGCAACGGCTTGCGAATAGACTGTAAATTGGGAAATTAATGGCCCTGTTACGGCTCGTGTATTGTTTTTTAAAGGGTTTTCCTTTTCTTGTGTTATTTTTTTTTTACTTCCTTTTAACATGTTTTCTTATTTTCCATCTGACTGATAGGAGGCGTTTTGCCCCTGGGTGGTGGGTGGTGGAAGGAGGTTTATGGTTGTGTTGTCTGTTTGGACCGCGTCTGCATTTTTGTGGCTTTCATTACAAGCTAAAATGGATTATTGAATTCCATACTTGGCTAATTCTTTATTTTCCAAGATGTTGTAGTATTTTGAAGAGTATTTTGCAATTTCTTGGGTAGCTTATTGGGAAATGAATTTACTGATGAATATGACCCCCATTTAAATAGACACTTTTAAATAAAATGGAACGCCAGTGCTATTCTATATATAAGTTTAGGTAGTGACAGTCTGTGGACAGTTATAGTTAGAGCTAGCAACGGTTAAAACACTTTCTTTTGTGTTGGAAATTAATATTAAAAAAATTCTTCGTAGCTATGGGAATTTGCATTATTTATTGATGCCACATCAAAAGCTGGTAAAGTGAATATGATTCCCTTTGGAAAGAAATACCATACATATTATTTGCTTAAAATTCTTACTGATGGCATAAATGCTAAATTAATATACTATATACATTTAGAGACAAATATTGAAATTATTTTATCTTAAGATCTATTAAGATCTTATCTATTAAGATTGCAAGCCGAATCAAACATTTCGTTGAATTAAGATTAATAAAATCGTTTTTTTTCAAATATTAAATAAATATTAATTAATTTCATATACATAATTGTATACTAAGTAAATAGGTAGTATACATAAATACAATCGAATTATAAATTATTTAATTATGCAGATTTAACCACTGCATTTTTGACTAGTAGAAACTGAGCAGGAATATTTGTTATTTATAATATCATAATTTCAATAACAATTATGAAGGGTCAGTTAAAGATATAGCTATTTTCTCAATTGAGAGATCGGGATTTAATAACGTCGGAAAACTGATTTTGTTGAGTTCATAAATTAAACGTATAAAAGATACATTCTTTCTTTTATTATGCCTGAAGACTGATTTTGTTAAAGCCATAAATGTATTATACTTTTAAAAGATACACTGACTAAACTGATGATTTCTTTTCTTTAGCTATGCCTGAAAACTGATTTAAATAAGTTTATAAATTAAACCTATATATAAAAAGACACATTGATAAATTTGCTCCTTTATTTTCAAACGTAAATCTGGACATTTTCCCAGCTACTGCTTCAGTTTACTGTCCTTCTTCTAAACGGTTCACCTGGGATAATTGATAACTGAAGGTTAATTGAAAGCTGGCGAAAATAATGTGAGATGAGAAAACATGACAAAAAGTGGCCGCGAAATTGAAATTCAGACAGAAACGCGGAGACGCTGAGAAGATGGCACAAACAGACAAAAAGATAAACAGCAAAAGAAGATGAAGAGGGTGGAGAGGTGGAGGTGGAGGTGGAGGTAGAGGGGATAAGGAAACACAGAAGAAACAAGCATATGCAAAAAATTTCAAATAATAACAACCCAAAGGAAAACAACATTTGCAGATATTTCTCTGCTGTTTTTCTGCTGGGTGGTTGTTGTGGGTTCAAGTTTGGCGGTGGTCCCATCATGGTAGGGGGCGAGGCATTTGGCAAAACGGACCGGTCAGGACACGCACAGGTCCCCCCTCCACACACACACTATATATATATATATATATATATATATATATATATATATATATATATATATATATATTTGTATACACATTGCCATAAACAGACACACACACACACAGAGGAACATAGATCGAATGGAATGATACAACATTGAGATCCCAAATTGCGCACGGGACATCGTGCTCGGACTTTTTGTTGTTGTTGGGGGGTGGAAATGGAGCAGGACAGCGCAGGACCTTTTATATTTACATGTCTTAAAATTTTAAAAAGGACACAACAGACGACCAGGCGACGCGACGCGACCAGAAAAGGACCTTGGCATCTGCTTTGCATACGAGCTTTTTGGGTGTAGTTTTGACAACGAGCATTGGGGCCAAAAAGTTTGCTCTTCTTCTAGATATATGTTACATTCACATATATACACATATGTCCACAAACATCTGTGGGTGAGTGTGTGTATTTTGTGGGCACTTTTGGGTAGGGCAGGGTCCAGAAGCTTGTTCGGTTGCCCGGTTCCGTTTCATTAGTTGGACTCTCGTTTCGTTACCTTGTAGCTGTATCTATATGTAAATACATACATATATGTATTTATATGTACATGTATGTATGTTTGTGTGTGTGTGTGTGTTCTTTGGCTCCGCCGAATGCCGAATTGGATTTATACGTGTATAATAAAAGTACTTGACGGGAGGGCCAAAACACTAAATGACTATAAAAAGCACTTTGAAGAGGGTCAAATGGAGATAAATTTGTGTGTGAGTGTGTGTGTTTGTGTGTGTGTGGTCACACATACAGATATAGGAAAAGCGAAGTAGCATGTCCTTCGTAAAGGAGGAAAGGATATTTGCTTGTGTCTAATGTGTTTTTATTTTCCAGCTCGTTTTCGTCTTACGTTTTACGATTTCGACGGTCACTTTGCGTGTGGACGTGGGACGTTGCCAGGCGTCAAATGTCCTTCGTCCTTCGTGTGTAAAAGGGCTATTTGCATGCATGTGTGTAACCTGGTCTGTGTGTGTGTGCGTGTGTGTGTGTCTTTGGGGGGTTAGGTTTGAAGCTCGTGTATTTTATGGCCACAAAGAAAGAATTTTTCTTTTGCGTCTTTTTTGACATCGGTCGACGGTCTTTCGGTTCGGACCAAACCGACAACTCGCCTCCGCCCTCCTGTCATTTGAATAGTAACCATCCATACATTAGAAGACCTCATACCATCACAACAAAAATAGAGCGAATTGATGCCTGTGAGACTAGCAAATACTCTAACAATGCCAGGCAATTTCTATGTTTGCTTTCAATAACTTCGAGTTCTGTTAACTAAAATTTAAACTTCTTAAGTTTAACTTAAGAAAAAAAGAAAAAATCTATAAAAACAAAAGATAATAATTAGATCAATAAATAGAACAATTTAATTTATAGCAACTAAACTGAAAAATTTGCAGGAATTATTTCTTTATATATGAAACAAAAAAATATATATAAAATTTATAGCAACTAAACTGAAAAATTTGCAGGAATTATTTCTTTATATATGAAACAAAAATATATATAAAAAATTTACTTATAAACAGCACTCAATAGATAAAGAAATAAAATAATTTATAGCTTAGTAACTAAACTAAAAACTTTGTAAGAAATATTTCTTTATCTAAAAATTAATGTAGAATAAAAATATTAAATCGTTGCAATAGAAAAATAAATAAATAAAAATTCAAGGCTTTTATATTAGTTTTAAATTTTAATTATATATTAATATATTATATTATAAATTATACATTAATAAATGAATTTTTAAAATAATATATAAATAATGGATTTCTTTTTCCCCAACCTATTATATCGCATTAGAATCTGTACGTAAAATAGATTAATTAAATTAATACATTGTAACTAGTGCAATACTTAATAAGAAAAGAATTTATAATAATTTTAATTTAATTAGTATAAGGCTGAGCCTTTTTCTATCTATATCAAATAATTCTACTATCTATAAATATTTCCATATATTTCCTTTGTAACTTTTTCCTATTTATAACAGAACTGAACCTTTGTTAATCATATGACCAAATTGCTCGCTTAGTTTGGTAAATCCTTAAATGTTTCAAATGCTGGACGATACCTTTTCTAAACGCAGAGAAAAGTGTCTGAGTTTGAAGGCTGGAAAAGCACTTTTCATTGGTAATATGATACTTTTGTGGTGCAGGGTGAGATGCGACTGGACCTTTGCATCCATTTCTAATTGCAATCTGTCAATTACTTTATGTGTGAGAGAGACAGAGTGAGACAGCGAAAGCGAGAGTAGAGAGGGGGGGGGGGAGAGTTATGGTCCTAGTTTGGCCACAGCTCCACGGGGAATATCCTGTACGTGGATGTACAAACACATGCATAGACACGTCAATTGGCCCATCTGGCAAATGGACAGCGGACCAAATTTGCAATTTTTATGGCTTATAAAAACCAATAACAACAAGAATGAGCGAAACTTTTCGAACGGAGTTGTAATCCGACACCAACAACAACAACGATACTGACATCGACACCGATACCGATACCAATTTCGGTTACCAATTTCTCCACCCATTCTTTTACGGAGACTATGGCAAGGTCGGTCATAATTCTGACAGACAAAAACATGATTAATTTTGTTCAAGTTGATAGTTGTATAGTCGCAGAGTTGTTGTTGTAAAGTTGTCAAAGAAAGCGACAGCGAAAAGTAAATCAATCATTCGCACACTTTTCCAAGCGAGCAACGAGAGTTTTCCATGGAAAATCCTACAAATTATGTATCTAATTGGGGTGCTGGCATTTGGCCTGACTTTGGCCGAACTTTTCGTCAAGTCGGCTGGACATTTGACCATTGGCCAAGAAGGTCCTTATTCGCGTGGAAAACGGGTTGATTTCCTTGGGGTTGATTTGAAAGACGCACAGCTTGACTTGAGCAACAACTGGACAACTGGACTCAACTTGGACTCCTTGTTTCCTTGTCCAGCTTCGATCCTTTGGCATTTGCTCGATCACCTTTTGTGTGTGCATCTTGATTAACACAGAGAGTCAAACAAGTCACAACAAGGTCTGGCAAAGTTCAAATTGATTAGACCGTTGAAACATTATCAACATCATCATTGTGGTTGAGACACGTTTCAAGAAAGAATTGTTGAGAAATGTGGAAATGTGAAAATGCATTTTCCATTGTGTTTTCCACTTTTCAAGTATTGTAGCACTTGTATGATTTGTGAATCTGAATTGTTATTAGTATCTAAATTGCAATACATATATATTATTTAATATATCTGCCGATTGATAAATTGTTAAATACATTTTATTATTTGAAATATAGTTTTGTAGCTTTATTAAAATAATAATTTATTTACAAAATTTGTTTAAAATTATTTTATTGTTTTTTATTTTAATATTTCATATGTATATTTATTATATTATTATGTATATTCATGTATTAAATGTGATGTGATTTGGTGGTTTACACATATGTAAATGCTCTAATATAAGTTTATTTAAATAGTTATTTTTTAACTTATTTCATTGTTTTTCTATGTTGTATTTATTCTTTATAACTTTTTGAATTTATATTTATTTATATGAATATTAAAATATTATGTGTTAATATGAAGCTTCAGATTAATATTGATTATTTAAATATCATTTAATTTATTTTGATTATTCCCTGCTTATTGGTCTTTCAGAATTGTTTTGTGTTTTATCTATGTTATCATATATATTATTTATATTATCATAATTCCAATAATTGTTGTTAAATTCATTTCATTATATTTCATTTTCCATTTTATATACCCAATAAGTATTATTATAAGTTATTATGATTACAAACAGTTTCGACTCACGATCAAATGGAAGACACAGCTTGTTAGGCGAAGGAATCTTAAATACTGACGCCCTAAATAAACTGCGATCCTCTGTATCATATTCCAGCTACAGTCGGTTCCAAAATATTGATACTGTTGGCATACCAAAGGTCACACAGTTGGAACCTCGATCTCGATTAGAATTTATTTCCATCCAATCCAGTACAGGCCTATTTACTGCTGGGTAGTTAGCGATCTCAACTATGAGTCAACCCTAAAATTCAGTTGTACTTCTTGTGGATAGAATTTATTTAAATAAGAGCAAGAGAGACAGATGTACATTAGAGAGGAGAGCGACAGAAACTGAACGAAAAGAGATATATTTGTATTGCGTAAAACTGTTTGTATTTGAACGATTTACGCATTTAAATAGTTCCGAACTTAACTGTTATTAAAAATGTATAATTTGAAAAGGAATTGTTAGGGAATTATAAATGAGGAATAATATAATACTTTATAATTGATATATGATAATTTTTTAAATATTAGTACATATCACACCCTTTGTCAACCTAAAGTTGTGTCTACAACAAATATCTAAAATATTCATTAATAAATACCTGACGAAGTAATTTCCAAATTTAATCAAGTTTATAAACACAACTTTCTTTAATAGTAGTTAATATTATAATTTATTTTGTAGTTCTTTATGAATGAACAATGAAAATAAGAATCTCACAGTTCAAACTTCTTGTTATTGAACACATGAATTTTTACATAAATATAACATAAGCAAAGAGTTAATATTTAATAAAAATAATATTTAAGATTTAACTCAAATTATTCATTTTTATTTAATCGATATTCTGAAATGTTGAAATATGTTGTAAATTATCCAAGAAATTCAATTCAATTCAATTTAGTTACTAGGTTAATCTGTGGAAAATCTATTAAAGTTGCGCGTTAATTTGAATTGCCTACTTCTTGGGGGATTAGAGGATTAACACTTGCTCCTTGCGCTCCTTGCTGTTAGTAATTCACAAGTTGTTCAAGGAATGTTTATCATAAGCAAATTATTTGCCTGACGAATTTGGAATGTGTGTAGTGTAGTGTTGTGTCAGGGTTGGGCCTTGACTTAAGTAATTTGAATAGGCCAGCTTTTCTGGTTGGAAAGGAGGATGCTGCCGGGAGGGGGGGGGGGGGGGGTTTGTCAAGTCGACTCGTCTAGACCTAAAACAATAAATGTCGAATATCTGTTTGTGATTTGTTTGAAATACTTTTCTAAGGTACACACAATCACACATGAGGACATACCCACACACACAAACACACAGAAATGAACATACAAACACACATTTGAATATCTTTCGAATAGTCTCAAATTAATTTACACCCAATACACACATGTGGTATATACATACATTTGAGTGTATGTGTGTGTGTGTGGCAGTGGGCGTCTTCGGTTGACAACAACAAAAACAATTAGAAGCCAAAAAACGAAGCCAAGTCGCCAACGAGCGCCAACAAAAGGGCCCCCAATGTCGGCTTTTCTTTCATTTCTTCGACATAGGTGAAGTGCGAGTGTGTGTGTGTGTCTCACATGTGTGTTACATTGAGTTGTTGGTTTTTTCTACACACACACATAGGTCTCTGCAGATTCACTTGGCTGACTCGCAATGCTCTCCAAGTCACATTCTCAGTTCCCAGTTCTCGTTCCCCTTTCTCCTTTGCTCTCCCTCTTTGGAATCCTTCTCGTTCGCACATTCGCTTTTGGCAAGAACAAAAGGTTAAATTCGCTTTCAAATGGTCAGAATCTTTTAATGAGATGGGTTTTCAAGGTGGAAGGATTGGCGGCGGGTTGTTACCGGCAATGGAAATGGCGTTGGCGATGGCGATGGCCGACAGGCAGGCGCACTGCGTCCAAATTCAACAAGAGTGGGCGACCACCAACAATCTCTACACGTATCACTGTATGTGTGTGTGTGTGTGTGTGCGGCAAAAAGGGTTATTGCTAACGGCAAGTAAACACCACCGGCTATTCCACACTGTGTGTGGACAACGGACAGCGGACAACTTTGCCCACAGAGGCAGCAGCAACCAACTGCCAACTTCCTCTTGCCACTGTCACTGCCACTCCCTCTGTCGCTGTCGCTGCCTCTGCTTGTGGCTCTGGACCATCCAGCCGTAAATCCACCCGCCGTCGACAACAACAACAACAACGACAAGGACAACAACAATGCCGCCATTACGTTGAGCATCCATTGCCATTGCCGGTGTAACTGTATTTCTCAAACGACCAACTTGCTATTTTATGTGTCTGTCCGTCCGTCCGTCCGTCTGTCTGTCCCTCTTGTATGCCTGTCTGTCTATATGTGTGTGTGTGTGTGTCTGGCCATTGCTACATTAGTTTCTAAATGTTAAATGTCCAGCCCTGGAAATTTCATGTGAACAATTATCAACAAATAGAAAAGTTAACTAATCTATTTGTAACTTGTACAAATCAACTTCATAGGAATTTGCAATTGAAATAACAAATTTAAAATACTAGTCTACAAAGTTAATGTTTATTTTATTATATATTTACTATGAATTAAAATGTTTAGCTGGACTCGAGATCGATTCCAATTAAACTAAAACTAAAACTTACAAACTTATATTTATAATATTTTTTTTAGCACCTATAATTTATACTTTTTATATAAATCGATCAAATATCGTTTCGTTTTTTATTAGATTTTTTTCTTCGATTTTTTTATATATTTATTATGAATTGGAATGTTTAGCTGGACCCGAGGTCAATTTCAATTACTTATCTATACCTATAAATTAATCTATACTTTTTATATAAATCGATCAAATATCGTTTCTATAAAAGAACAAATCCGTAATTTTGTAATAAACATAAATATTCATCTTCGTTCATTTACAAGCTCTCCAAAATGTATAAAACATTATAAAGATTAATTTAGTTAAGATTCCAATTTTTTTGGATCCTTTGGATCCTTTGGGCTGCCTTCACTTGTGGAGTTGAAGCGAACTTTAACTGGTTCATGAAAGCAGATCTCATAGTTCTGATTGGGATCACTTATCCTTGTTGCCGTGAGTGTTATACGCTTCTTCTTCGGCGAGTCCGTCGTAGAGTTTCTCAAATCTTTCTGCTCATCATCGCTTAAACTCGATACGCGTTTGGTTTTTGCATTTGAACTTCGCCTCTTAGATTCAAAATTGTGTTCAGCAGAACCTGCAACTCCGGCACGTTTGGCATCATTCTCCCTGCGTTCAGTTGCTTTCTTTTTCCATAGTTGTGCAGTTGTCTTGAAGCTGACTTGGGCGTCCTTATCGGTCATATCGACCAGTCCGCATTTGGACGACTTCTTGGATCTTTAAATTAGCGCTTTAAATTTTCCCCCAAATCATTACAAAACAAAGTATAAAAACGACATTATTTTCCTTTTTGAAAAGCTATGCAAATACTACTTGGAAAATAAGAAGATTCATAAATTTAGATAACGACTAGGGATGTGAAAAATTCATGACATTGATGAAATTGATTGATACACAATAAATTGTTTCCCTACAAAACATCGATATTTCTTCATCACTAATAATGACCCTATGATTATGTGTTATTTATTACAAAGCTTTTAAATTAAGGCGCTAGTCTTAAAATGTTTTTCAAATGTTCAAATGCTTTTCTTTAATTGAAAACCTTTTATATTTCTTAAAAAAGGACAGAATCCGATATGGAAACGCTGCTCCAGACACTTCTTTTGCTACGATATTGCTCAACACTGCTTATCAATTGCTATGGACATTGCCCAGCACTAGTTTTTATTGCTTAATGTCAAATTAAAGGAGGCTTTGCTTTTCTTAGTTTATTAAAATTTGACAAATTGTTATTGGGTAACAAACTCAAATTGAGAAAAATCAAGAGAAAATTAATAAAAACTAAATTGAATAAACTAAAAAGCGTAAAATATGATTGTATTTAATATGACAGACAATACAGGTAATGATGAAGTTGAAAAACTTAAACCGGAATATGTACAAGAACCAGACGCTCCCATTGAGCTTGAGGTGAGTTGGACATAATTCTGGTGATTAGACTAGACATCGTTAATGGCTAATATAATATGGATGGTAATAGATGTGAAAACACATCTTACTGCATTTCATTTATACATGTTTCATACATGTATTATTTGCAGTATCTGAAGATAAATTCTTTTTTTGATTTTCATAATAAAATTAAGCTTCCTTGATACACAGATTGAGCCATTGACCAACGAACAATGGCAGGTTTTATATGATGCAGGAATCATAACTGCTTTGGAGGAAGAGGTAAGTTAGTTTTCACTAAATAGTTTAATATTGATGGTAATTTATTTATTACACTGTGATGAAATCTATATAAAGTTCTAGATCTTTATTCTATTTATATTATTTGCTGTATTTAAATGTCTCTTTATTTTCTGATCATTATGATCTTCCTCGATACACAGATAAAACCATTGACCGAAGAAGAAAGAGAGATTTTATTTGATGTAGGAATCCTAAATAGTTTGGACGAAGACTCCGAAGATATGATTAACCCATCTGGAAACAGTGATAATCAAAAATTCGAGGAAGGAGCAGATTTTGATAACATACTTGAGGAGCAGTTAAACTCTCTGCTCTGTGAGGAAGCAGAAGCTTAAACAGAAACTGAACTCAACTCGTTTAATTATTTTTAATTTCTTCATTTATTTGTTTGAGTTTAATGAACTTGTTAATTTATGGCATGGCCTTGTTATATATTTACTTAATTATGTATGTGCAATTTATATACTTAGTTATTTAGTTATTCATCCTTAATTATTTATAATAGATCCTTTTACTAAATGCGCCTTCCTCTGCTTGGATGCTTAGTCGGAGGCAACTCGAAAAAGCAACTCGGCAAGTTATACCTTAAGAGTTACAGACCCAATACAGGACCTCAACTGCACACGGAAACCTTGAGACTCATAACCAATTGAAGAATATTAGAAAATAAACCAACTTTTAAATTTAGTTTGTTCCAATCTATGCAGAATATTATAAAACAATATAATAAGGCAGACATTTGTCCTCACAGACTGTATATATTATATTTCAATTCAAAATGCTTCTTGTGATAATATGTAGATATATATAGATATAGATGGAATATTGTGTCAAGTCTTTAAAGTCGCCTCTCTTTCAGTCTAGACGGGAAGACAGAAAGTTAAAGTTGCATCTGGTAAATCTATTGTCCATTTATTTAAATCTATTCTACTAAATACATTTTTAATCTACAGACCAAAGAAAAAAGATTTGTAATGCGTATAGAAGAAAAATGGAAGGGGAAAAGCAAGGAAAATAGTTTAAGACTGAATCCTTAGCGAATATGATCCAAAGGGGGTTGAGTTATCCAGCAGACTTGTCATTAGACCGATAAAAGAGTCCTTTGAAGTTCAGTCATGGACAGCAGAGCTTTGCATACGTATGTTAGATACTACATATATAAAGTCCAAGGTACATAAATATTCAATTCTAATTCTAATACCAAATGTACATAAGTTTCAATTATGTGAATTTTTAGTGTGTGTATCACATTGAGGGTTGATTTGGCTAAACTTTATAATGAGAGCAAGGAACACACGCGTGCCTCAAAATATTTACACACAATGGGCCGAGGCTGGGGCTGACAGGACACAGGACACTGGTCAGTAACGGCGTTGGCCTTTGGTAATTTGTTGAGCTTCAGGCTTGCGGGACATGGACATATACAAAATACGTACATACATACATACAAATGTGTCTCTTAGTGAGTGAGTTTGTAAGTCGCTTTTTCAACCCTTGATAAACGATAAACTTGTATCTGGGAAATGGTAACGGGAGACGCAGCCATTGCATCTGGTTGAGCAACTGGATTTTTCGTTGGGATTGGAAACAAACGGGAGGAACGCGAGTTGCACGTTCAGCTGGTAACAGACGGCGACATGGAATAGGAACATTCATATGTCCAGGAAGTAAGGAAGGAGGTTTGGTTGGATAGCAGGGTAGGGATATAGGGGAGAGAGAGCGAGAGATTAAAGGTTAGCACTCGCGACCTTGCCATGAGGCCCCGATGAGGCTCTCTGACTCTGGGCTCGACTCTGTGTGGCAGCTTGGCAAAGCAGCTTGTGGCATGTACGTGCTCGTTGTTGCTGCCACGCAATGCGAGTACGAGTACGAGTTCGAGTCGGAGTCCGTAAAGCCGGCCAACCCATTAAAGCGAATCGTAAATCAAATGAGTTGCATAAATGCCTACAAAATGTTTCAATGTTTTCGAATTTTGCGGCCTACGCGACTCGTCGAGTTCCGCAAATAGGCAATAAACATTTGTACAGCCAATTTAGCCAAAGGACCTGCCACAAGCACTCCTTGTACAGCAGCTAGGAGTTTAGCACAGCACCACAAACCATCAGGAAACCAAAGACAGAGAAAGAGAAAGACAGAGTAAGAATGAGAGAGATGGAGAGGGGAACTCCTTGCAACTTGATGTTGATTTGCAAATCTGCTGATTATGAAAAATGTTGACAGTTGGAAATTATATAAAAAGAATTTAAAACTGCTTTAAACTGAAATTTCATTATTTAACAACACTTAAGATAGAGAATAAGGAGATGACCATAAAATGTCTGAGCATGTCTTTAAATAGTTAATTATTCTCACACTAAAATCATACTGTATAATATAAACAAATATTTAGATAATTATAAGAATATAAATGTATAGATCATAAGTTGAACTTGTGGTTATGGGCTGTTACTTATGTATAAAATAAGGAGGTGGACATAAAATGTGAAAACATGTCTTTAGATTGTTAGCTATTCTCACAGAGAACTTTATAGGAGGAACTAAGAGAGTTGGAAAATTTACATATACAATTAAGTACAAAATATTCATAATTTCACAATGAATTAAACAAATATTAAGATAATTATATAAATATAAAAGTAAAGAACTTAAGTTAAAGTTGTGGCAATGGGATGCTAATCAAATAAAATTAGATTCAAGTGAAGCAAATTATAATTACAAAATTCATGTTAAATACTTACTATATAGCATTTAGATTGTAGATGAAGAAAATACTGCTGATATCGAAACTCTCAGTATGTACTAAGACATGGTTTCTTAATGTTAATTATTTAATAAATCGTTAAGTTTGTGTGGTTATTTTAAGCACTATAATTGGCAAGATTTCATTAAGGAATCATTCCTTTGGCTTTCTTCTAAAGAGTTTTAATTTATCATGCTTAGTTTTAAAAATAACAAAATTAATATCCATTTAAAAAGGTATATTTTTGTTAAAATATTTATAAATTTATAATCTTAATTCAACAATCTTTTGCAGTATAATACTAAAATAAGTAGTACTAAAATAATCGGAAAATTTCTAAAATTTCTCAGAATGTTTTTTTTACATATTTCCCAATATTTTAAAATTTTTATCCAAATCTAGAAATTATAGCATGATTCTTAGGATTTAAAGATGAATTTGATGGAGTTTTCTTTGACTATCTCAAACATAGTTAACAAATTTCCAAATGCTATCTGCCTTCGTATGCAGCTCTCCTCACCCCCTCTCCCACTTGCAGACTTTTGTGTGCTTTTGGCCGCGTGCAAGGGAGTTAGCCAGAGTCAGAAGGGGGGGGGGAGGTGGGGGATTGCAGAGGGGTCTGCTGCTAACCTAGTCAAATAAAACACTTTCTAAAATTTGACTTTGGGCAGAAACCGCATTCATTACTCTTAGCCGAAGGATGTGTAACCCTTGCAGGAATTTACCGTTTTTAATCTCATTTCAAAAGTCCTTTCCAGGCATCGCACACACACACATGCCACATATGTGTGTGTGCTGGTGTGTGTGCATGTGGTGTAAATATGAGTATTGGTCCAACTTGGCTAGTGTCAGATGGAAAAATAAGTTCTGGTCGAGGGCTTTTTGGGACTCTGTAGAAGGAGGAGGGAAAGTGGAGAGTGGAGAGTGGAAAGGGGGCGTGGAGGCCATGGGATTGAAAATGATGGTCCGACAGATTTTGAAAATTGCCAGTCGGCTGGTAGAAGGGGACATGGGGCATGGGGCAGGAGGCAGTAGGGGGAAAGGACTGCTAGACAGCCGTCAGGCAGACGTTGCAAGTAGCTTCAGGGATAAATGAGAGAGAAAGAGAGCTGGATAGCGAGGAAGAGGGAAAGATGACGACCGCGATGGCGTCGGCAACAGCCTGAGAAGGGGACTTGACAGAGAGAGAAAGATATATCGATAGAGAGAGATAGAGAGAGAGAGCCAGTAGGACTCGAGGCGACCGCAGACCTGAGCCTTGAGCTGGGTAAATATTTGTGGTTTCCGAAAGGATACTTTTAGCTATGCGTAAATTCAAAAAGGCAAATTGGCAACTTTTGAGACCCCCCTCCCTATATTCCTATATTCCCTTCTCCATCCCCCACAAAGCGCCCCCTTGGACACCACACATGAGTCTGAGCTCATTTGCTGGCCGCTGACACTTTGAGGGGTGAGAGGGTTTAAAGCGGGATATCTGAGTGTGTGTGTGTGTGTGTAGAGTATGTGAGTGTGAAGATACATATCTTGAGGCACAACAAACAGACAAACACACACACACATGAGGCAGCTCTGCCCCTTACGGCATTTGCTCTAGAGATGGCTATCGATATTTTGCTATCGATACCGAGAACAGATATTTAAATTAATGCAATATTAAAAATAATGCAAATATTATAATCTCTTTTTTAAAATTCTCTAATAAACAATTCACAGTTTGTTTAATTTAACTTAACTCAGATTGAATTTTTGCTATTTATTTTGTTTTAATTTGATTATTTTATGTATTAGCTGATTCTGATATTGGATTTCTTATTTAATTAAATTTGTATGTTTAATCTTAGTTCAATTGTAACTAGATTTCTTAATTTGTTGCACATAATTATAATTATTTAAGACAAATTTAAAGCTTTAAATAATTCAACTGATTATACTCGTTATTATCGGTATTTAATGCGATAACATATAAAATATTTAGTTTATTTAACATTTATTTTAATTTAATTTTAGTTTGTATATATTATATATATTTTATATTTATTTTGTCAATATATAAATATAATATATTTTGAAATATCTTAACTAACCAATTAAATAACTAATTTTGTTTAATTCATAGTCTAAGTGCAAAAAATTTCTTATGCTATTTCATTTGATATTTTTGCCGTAATAAATATCGAAAGTTTCTTGCCAATACTCATCCCTGAATTGTCATGAGATTGAAAAAGGAGGCGGAGGCGGACAGTTTGTTGGGGAAAGGCACTAGGACGCAGGGTCTGAGTTTTAGCCTGGGGCTGATTGCGAGCATCCTGAATGGTGGACGGAGCAGGCGTTGGTGATTTCATTAGGACGGTGACCAAATAGATTTATTAATCCTAAGGCTAATAAATAGTGTGCGACATTAAAACAGAACGAACCGCAGACCAGAAGCGGATGTGGAACCGGTTGATGCTTAAACTCGAGACATCAACACACAGATAAAGCGAGAAAGAGATAGCAACTGAGTGAGTGAGAGAGGAATAGGAAGAGGGACCAAGGGTTGTTGTTGCTGCTGCTTAGTGTTTACTTTTCGGGCTGAAAAGGGCAAATTTCACAGGCCGTTTTTACAGCATCAACATCAACATCAGCATCAGCATCGAACCCATTGAGAGATCACACCCCTGCCCCCTGACCTTACTACCCTACCCCTACCACTGCTACAGCCCATTGGTCAGTTTAAGTCGGCAAATGAGACAATTAACCTTTTGATGATCTCGCTGATCTCTCGATTTTCCCTGGGATGCTGTGAGGATGCTTTATTAACAAGAAAAACAAGTTTTTTAACATCATTTTGATGGGGTTTATTTTTATGGGATTTTCAAGGGGTTTAACTCTTGACCTGTTGACCTCTGCTGCATTATCCTTTGTACAGCAACATTCAAATGCTACTGTTAGTTAGTAATTAACTGTCGGGGAATTTAATTAGAGAGACAAGAGACAGCATTCGACAAGGTTCGTCTATCACTCAAATCGTTCTCAATCCCAACACAATATACCTGCCCCCTTTCGTCACCAGTTGGCAACCTAAACGTGCAACAATGTCACATGCCACACAAAAAAGAGTTGTAAGCTTTTAAAATGACAACATGTGCGTCATTATTGGACTCGAATTTTAAGAGTTTTAAATGTGAACTAGAAAAAGGATTGCCACTTGAACTGAGACTGAGGCTGAGACTGACACAGAGACAGAGACTAGAGAACTGAGAGTCGGAGGGTAATTGAACTGACTTTGCTGGTGTCCGAGCAATGAGCACGCACCGCATAAATTTGTGCAAAGTGCAATTAAACGGGCGGCACTGCGATTTAAAATTTAATTAAATTAGCCCACGTCTTGCCTTTTTTTTGCCTGCAAGCCAACTTCATATTTTTTTTACAGGCAGGTTTTTTTAGGCACTCACAAGGCAGGATGTTAGTCGAATCTGCTGTCTGTACTCTGGACTGTACGAGACTTGAACTTTGGGAAAACTACACGATTTTAACACTTTTAGATTTTATAATCCTGTTAATATGTGAAATATTTCCTGCCTATTATTTGAAAGTTAATGGAAGTTGGCATATTTTAAGCGGTACTTCTGTTGCCAGCAGAAGTGGCAAGTTGTAGCTAGATGATGATTTCAATGTTGTTGTTATTGCCATTTTTCTTGCTGCCATATATTTTATTTTATTTGTTAGGATATATACATTTTGAGATTTAGAATTAAAAAATGGGATTAATATGTTGGTTTTATTTTAATCAATTTGATTTGATAACTATTGATTATCAGAATTATTGCAATAATTAAAAAGCTCATTACAAGTGCAAGATACTTGTAAAAAAAAAGGGATGTACCATTTATTCTGGCCACGACTGTCAATCTTCTATTGCGTAAATGTCAAAATAGCTGATCGAGTTCATTAACACTAGCAGTGTTGTTCACTTATTCTCTCTCTCTCTCTCTGTTCACTTATTCGCTCTCTTCGTTTTCTTTTACTCCTTGTTGCTGAAATGTATGCTTGCAATTTCCAGATGCATTAGAAGAATGACAAACAAAACGTAGAGAGCGAAAATGTGGGAGAGCGGCTCTCTCAAAGACTCAAAGAAAAGAGAGCCAGACTTGGAAGCAACGGCATATATACGCATGGATATGTATGTATATGTATGTACATGTGAACAGGCGAAGAAAAATTTTCACCGTTAAATATAAAACACTAAAAACTATGAAAATATAATAATTATGCTTTTTACTTACTTGTATATGGATCTCCTACTGAAAACAACGAACATTTTTCACTTTTTCACTATTCAAATAACGTGTTGTTGATTTTCACAGGCAGAAATCTGTCTGCTTCTTCTTATTTTTCTTAACCTTACAACAACACGCTTAGCACTCACTGCACATATAAAAAAAACACCTTCACTTGCACAATATACACTGCAGCCTTAGCTTAATACTTTTAACTATTAAAGGCTGTTAATTAAAAAAAAGAAAAAAAAAGAACACTACGAAAAGCGAGGGGCGAACATTCAAATAACGGGTTGTTGATTTTTACAGGCAGAAATCTGTCTGCTTCTTCTTTTTTCTTAACCTTACAACAACACGCTTAGCACTCACTGCACATATAAAAAAACACCTCACTTGCACAATATAAATGTAGCTTTAGCTTAATACTTTTAACTATTAAAGGCTGTTAATTAAAAAAAAGAAAAAAAAAGAACACTACGAAAAGCGAGGGGCGAACAGCGCACAGCGCACAGCGTCACGGCTTTAAGGAACAACGGCGATAGACTGATGCTTGCATTGCAGTGCAGGTGTTTAAAAGCTCTCTTCCAGCGCCTTCTAGCGGCGATCGGTTGTAGAGCGTAGCTACTGTGTAGGAGAGCAAAGTTAGCTGCGACAATGCGTGTATTGGAGAGAGACATTGATTGATTCTCTTTGGAGTGGGCGTAGTTGGGCGCGCAAGGCTTGCAGCGCATCTTGCGGCCACTCACACATGTGCAAGCCTGACACATGACGGAAAGCGGCGATCGGTTGTAGAGCGTAGCTGCTGTGTAGGAGAGCAAAGTTAGCTGCGACAATGCGTGCATTGAAGAGAGGCATTGAGTGATTCTCTTTGGGGTGGGCGTAGTTGGGCGCGCAAGGCTTGCAGCGCATCTTGCGGTCACTCACACATGTGCAAGCCTGACTCATGACGGAAAGAGGGAGAGAGAGAGAGAGAGCGTGTCTAAGCACGTTAAATAATGCTGCAGCAGCAGCATACAGAATGTTGCTAAGAATTCTAAGCATGTTGCAAGCACTAGCAACATCTATAATAAACTGTTTTATTTAATTAATTTTATTTAACTGATCAGAATAATTAAAACGTACAATGTATGTCCAATAAACGAGATGAAACGGAAACTCAGATATTGTGTATATCCTTTATTTGTATTTGAATTATTTATTTCTTGTAATTTTATTTTAAAAAATACAATGATCACATAAAATATTTTGTAAATTACAAAATTCTTTCTGTTATACAATACATATTACATATATGTATAATTTATTATTTATTTATATTTATCATAGTATAAATATTTATATTTATAGTTTCCATTTGTGTTTTTTTAAATTATTATTTATGTTTTTTTTATATAGTTTATTATTTTTATATAGTCCTGTTTTGTGGCAAATGGAGCACGCGGGCAACTCAATCCGAGGGTCATTAAAGATGCCAAGGGTAGTGGGTGAAGAAGGGGTGTGGGAGAGAGGGGAAGCCACCTATGAATACCACTCCCACTCAAAGTTGGAGTAGTGTCTGCAATTGGGCAACAAAACGTGGCAAGCGTTGCAGGCAACAAAGCAAAAGTCCGTCGTGACATTTAAGACCAAGTTGGAGAGGATATTTGCTTTGCCAAGGTGGACAAATGGATTTTCCAAATAAGCGAAGCGGTGAAGAAGCAGTGTGGTAAGAAATGGTGATAGGGAGGAAAGGGGACAGGTGAGTTAGGAGAGAGAGAGAGAGAGAGGGAGGGAGATGCCAGTGAATAGGAGCCGGCAAAAGCAAGTCACAATTGCATTTGTATTCGCATTCGCATTTGTTTGAAAAAGTCCAAAGAACAACAACAAAAAACACACTCACCCACACACACACCTCCTACACTCACACACACACCTCCAAATACACACACTAGCAGAGCACAACAACAGCAGCAACAAAATGTGGCAGTAAACCCAACTGAAAAGTTAGAGAAGTCATTGAATGTCAGCCATGCAGCAAGGAGTCTCGGACCCAGGCTCCCTCCGTTCCTGCCCCTGTTCCCCCTGTTCACCACCCAAAGAGAAGAGAAGGGAATGATGCAGCCACAGTAGCCTCTGTATCCTTGCGTATATGCTTGCATCCACATCCACAGCCACATTCCCATTCGCCCCGGCTTAATGATTCTTTTATTCATTATTTTCCCTTCTTTTAGCCCACACATATGTGTGTGTGTGTGTATGTGTGTATGTGTCGCATGTGCTTTGGACAGCGGCGTGCATTTAGCCAGAACGAAAAGCGGCTTGAAGTGCGCCAGGGAAATGCTGGGAGGCTGCCACCTCTAGGCAGTGGAAGAGGGAAGAGGGAAGAGGGGAAGGAGGCTTCTGACAGGGGGGGCAATGGGGCTTTGGGGGCTCTTATTAACGAGCCAGCGAACGCGCTGTGTCCTGGCCAATGCAGCTACCTCCTGCTAACCACGCATCACTCCCTTTCCTCTCTCTCTCTCTCACACATGTTCTCTCTCTCTCTCTCTCTCTCTTTCTCTTCTCGGTGTATGCATCTCTTTCGCTTACATGGTAGCCACAGTGTGAGAACAGAAGACAATGTAAGGACAGTGCACTCCACATGCTATTTTCAAGCGCACACACACACACCTCACACACACACACACAAACACACACATGGTCGAGGCACAACACGAATTTTGTGCGCGCCAAAAAGGATGCATTGAAAGGACAAGCGCTTACTCCTCTCTCTTCCCTTCTCTCTCTCTCTACACACTCTATTTCTGTCTTTCTCTCTTTCCCCTCTCTCTCTCTCGCTCTAACTCTTTCTATAGCGCCGGCGGAGCCAAAGCCAAAGCGCCACAAAGGTTCATGGACAGTATGAGAGTCCTTAGCCTGGCACAAAAGAAGGCAGTTTCCATTTGGTCTCTAGAGCACGATATCCAGCGTTAGGACATAGCACAACAAACACACACAATACACACACACAATACACACACACATGTTGGTTTTAGGAGGAGCAGGACCTGGAGCAGGAGCTGGAGCCACAGCTGGAGATGTAGATGGCTCCGGGTCGCTTCGCTTCGGTTTGGTTTGGTTTGGTTTCATTCGTTCGTTTTGTTGAGTCGCTTTGCGGCTTTGGCTTTGCATACCCTGTATCTGAAAAGAATAAGAAGTGGAAGAAGAATAAACAATAATTATAAACATTATAGTTAATAACACAAATCTAATTAAACTATAATTTCAAAATATAAATTACAATGTCAATTAAAAGATGTTTTTGACATTTTTAATTTAATTGTTTTTTCTTTATTATTTTATTATTATTATGCGATGTATGTACATATATTTTATATTATAAATCATATCACAGTGAATTTCTGCAGGGTATCTCAGAGTTTTGCCGCTTTCAGCTTTTCTTCAATTGTTTTTCAAACCTATTTTTAATTAAGCAGTTGATTAAAGCTCTTCTCATTTTAGTTCTGTTAGTCCAAAGTTAAATCATTGTTTCTAACTTACCGGGTATATTGTAGTCGTGCACACCCTATGCTCCTGCTCATGTTTGCTTTCACGAATGTTTTGTGTGTCCATGTGGGCGATGGAAATGGCGACGGCGACGGCGACGGCGACGGCATTTGTTCTTTGACTTTCTTTGCTTTCCGGGTTGCCAGCCCCTCTTCCCTTTCCCTCTTCACCCCTCTTCATCTGCACCCTTCTCTCTTGCACGTGTGTGTGTGTGTGTGTGTGTGTGTGTGTGTGTGTGTGTGTGGAAAAGTTGGCGCTACCATGGCATTGGCCATGGCAAAATCCAATTCAACATAGAAGTTCAGTTCAGTTTTTGGCCATTTTAATTCGCGTTTTCTTGTTTTTATTTGATTATTTTCCTTGTTTTTGCCTTGATAAAAGTGAACAAGCTCTTTTCACTTGGCTAGTTCCAAAGTCCGTTAAGATGCTCCACACACACACACACACACACTCAGAGGAAATACATACACATCATTTAGATATAATTGAATACTCCCGGACCTTTTATAATTTTAAGTACTTAATTTCTTTGTATATGTGAAGTTTCTAATTTAAAGTAAATTAAATTATTTTTTAAAGGTACATTCCTTATTAAGCTGTATCTTTTAAGTTTTTAATTTACATTTATGTAATATTTATGTAATTATTTTTTTAAATATATTCATCATTTTATTTTGAATTCCAAGTTATAAATTCTTATTATATTTTTCATTAACAGAGATTTAAATATTTAATTGGTCAGTATAGTTTCAACTTTTAATTTATATTTACACTGAACTAATTCTAGCTATTATTTAAATATAATATGTAGTATATATATATATATTAAATAAACATACCTAATTTTATTTTAAACAGCAAATTTAAATCTTTTTACACTTACCATTTAAATGTAATCCAATGCTTAGTTAATATGTTTTATTCAAGTTTTTTATTTATTAATTTTTTAATTCCTAATTCAAGATTCTGTTCACATGCATATGCAACACTTTTTGGGCTCTGGGAATTCGTGGAATAAACGCATGTTCTCTGGACCATGAGCGGCCATGTTTGGCTAACTGTCTGCGTCCATGTGGCATGTGGCATGTGGCACGGGTGGGTGTCCTTGTCATGCCGCCATGCTGGCAAATGCATTCAATTAAAACATCACCCGTTTCTTAATTCTCCCCCTTCTTATCAACTACCTCTCTCTTCCATCTCTTCCATCTCTGCTTCTCTCCATTCCATTCGACACTCTCAAATTATTCAAGTGGTCAGATGGTGTTGTTCATTATTTCTATAGTTGTTGTTCTTGTAATTGCTTACACACACTTGCGATAGGGTTGAAACCCACACACACACACACACATTCAAACACACACAGAGAAATATTATGTGAATGCTTGAATCGGCTTTTAAACCTGCATCTCTAGCTGAGTCCGAACTTGAGGCAGTTTACACGTACATATCTCTGCTGTATGTGTGTGTACATACATATAGATGTGTGTGTGCGTGTGTGTGATATCCCGGCAATGGCTGTTACATCCGCTCGCATTAACAGCATTGGCTCGGTCTTTCGGTCCGTGTACGGGTCTGACTCCGGTTTGGATTCTCGTTCTCTGGCTTGCGAGTGCTTCAATTCGAACATAATAAATTAATTTATCATCAGAAAAGAATCTCTGTAAGCAAGCAGTAAAAGTTTCACCCTTACGGCCCCATACACACACACACACACACACACACACACACACTCACATACACATTAAGTGTAGGTTACCCGTTATATACGAGTATCAAGCACACACACTTGAATTGCTGGGGCAAAAGTTACCTCCCAGAATCCCCCCCCCCAGAATACACCAGAATTCCCCAAACTTAGACTTCCCTTTCCTATCTTCAGAGACAGACAAACACGTAGTTTTCGACTCCGTATTAGCCAGAAACACAATCAGTCTTCCAATTGGCTTTTACTATATATTTTTTGCTCTTTAAATATAATTTATAATAAATTTTTTAAAGGTTTTAATTTTGAGATAATTTTTTACATTTCCATATTGCTCAAAAACTAATTCTTAAATTAAAAAAATGTTGGCTTGTAAAATTTGTCAAACCTTTAAAAGGTACAATTCCAATTAAACTCAATTTTCTTCAAATAGAAATATGTTCTTTTCGAATACATTCGATTTGGATATGTAATCTAAAGATCAGCCAAAATATAGCTTATTTTATGTATACAAATAAGATCTTGTTACTTGGCTGTTGAAAGGACAATTACAGATTGTGCATTGGTTTGTTAAAGCTTGAAATAATATAAATCGTTGTGTAAAAGGATATCAACATCGTTCTTCAAATAGTGGAGATACAGGGTATTTCAGCTACAGGCAATTTAAACTACAACTGAAATTTGAAAATGTACTTGAAAACATTTATAAGAACGGTATTGCATACTTTAAGGCGAGTTATACCAATAACGACTTTATCATTTTTAAAAAAATATCTTAAGCTCGGCTATATATTGTTACAAATTTTTTGAAAATAGGAATTCCGTTTATTAAAAAAGAGAGAGATATAACAAATCTAGAAATCATATACTCTTTCCAATGTTTTTTGAGTTCTGGGCTGCTTTCGAGGTAAAAAATTAAATTTACTAATTAATTGCTCATTGTGATATTTTTTCCAAGAAAGAAATTTCTGATTCAGAAATTCTGAATTCAACTTGAACCATTGCGAGGAGCGAACATGTTCGATGTCGAACAAGCTCGAACCGTCCACAAGCCAGTTGCAACCTTGGGCATGGATGGGGTGGCAACGTTAGCTTGGACAGCGACGCTGGCATTGCTACTGGCGTTGACGTCAACGTCAACGTCGACGTCGGCGTTGACGCTGGCTGCTAGCTTAGCCCACACATGCGCCGGCCACATGTGCGATGGTCTGTCGCGTTGTCGTTGGATTCCAATGCCAATTGAAGTTTCTTTGCTGCCAATTGGGGCGGCCAGTTATGTTGGATTGGTCACTGCTGGTCGAGTTTTGTGCGATTTGAGGGGGAGAAGCCGGGGTCCAGCAAGGTCCAGTGGCCAATGGCGTCCGCTGGGCAGCCAAACAGTAGTAAGAGAAATGTAAGAACACGCGCTCTCGCTCGTTCTCTCTCTCTCTATCTGTCCACACATGTGTGAGGAATGGTTGGGCATGTGTGTGTGTGTGATATTCCTTGTGCTTAATTTGAATTTCAAGCGTGTGCACGCTAGCGACACCTGGCGTAACATCTTGGCTGACCGCTGAAAAGTATGCAATGGTTTTTGTTTATGGCAAGCGATCATTTGGTATTGTGTTGCCTAGTCTTAGGGTGTGCTATAAAATTTTTATAGCAAGCGATCGTTAATTTTAAATGGAATGGAAAAATGCATTTTCTACAGTTTTTGCAATTTGTATGTATTTTGTATTTGTATTTGTATTTCGTAACACAGACAACTATTTTTAATTATTAATTTACGCATTTGTATTTTTGTTATTGTTTATGTTCAAAAAATTACACACACTTGAAAAATATTTTTGTTTTTTATTTTTTAGTATTTTTTTTTTGTTTTGTTTTTTCTCGCAATTTGCAATTATAACTTTTACTTTTTTGAGTTGCACATTCCGTTTCTTAGCTATTTTACGGCCAATTTACAACAATTTCATTATATTTGTTTTGTTAGTATTTGTGCTTTGTTTTTAGTATAAAGATTTTTCATTTCTTTCCTTTTTTTTATAGCTACATTAAATTTTCTAAATTTGTATGATAGTTTTTAGTTTTTTTTTTGTTTTGCTTTCTTCATCTTCAATTTCAATTTCGTTCTCGATTTCAAACTCAGTTTCATTTCGCCTTCGGTTTGTTTGCTGTTCCAGGAAATAAATGTAAATCAAAGAAAATAATTTGCATATGAAAAAATGAAATAAATAGAACTAATTGTATTGCTAATGAAATAAAACATAAATGTTGTATGATTTTTTTTATATTTGCTTTTTTATTCAATTTTCTTCATTTGATATATGAACTATATATAGGTATATAGATGTGTTTATACTTTATCTATACATACATATATATATTTTTTAATATATGTATTTTATGTGTTGTCTTCTGAAACACAATGCATTGTTGCTCAGTTTTAAGAATTTCATTTAACAAAACCTTTTCTTTTGCATTTCTCAGCTTCGTCTCTTTCTCATCTCTCATTCAACTTCCATCTAATAAATTATGCACGATAAACTTCATAGTTGGTTTAGAGAATTAACAAAAATTGCCTGTATTATCGCAGCATCTAAGGGTGAGGGGTAAAGGATGAGGGGTGAGGGGTCAAAGGTCAGGGGTTTTTTTTTTGGGGTGTGTATTAGTGCTGGAATAATAGAAGCAATTTCCACTGGGTGAATAAGAAAATTTCAAAGCAGAAAATAAAAATAACCGAAAGCTTAAACTTATTTCATGCTTTTTTCATTTTCTTTCTAAGTTTTTGTTTTTTGAATTTTGCTCACCAAATAAATTTGTACTAAAAACAATTGTTTAAACATTAATCAAAATGGGGGTTTAGTTTTAGTTTTAGTTTTAGATTAATAACGAAAATCAACAGCAAAAAACAATTTAGTGTAAAAAAATTTTGCTTTTTGTTCTTCTATTCCTTGTGCTTGTCTTTTGTCTTTGCATTTGCCAAACAAGAAATCAAAAAAAAAACAAAAAATAAAAAGGAAAACGAACAACAAAATACATACGTTAGTTCCTCAGTCTTCTAAATCTAGTTATTTGTTGTTTTTATATTTTGTTTTTGTTTTTTTTTTATAATATAATTGTTAATTGCTTTGAAGTTTTACGTACAAATTCTTATTTGTTTTTCATTATTTATTTCGACTGCATTTTCAACGGTTTCATTTTTCATTTGTCTTTCACTTTGCAAAATTTGCTGCAATTCTTAAGCTAAACTTTTGTTTGTTTGTTTTAAAAAAAAATGTGTGTTTTACATTTATAGATTTATTTATGTATGTAAAAAATTTGATTATTTTCGTTTTTCTTTCTGTATTTTGTTTAATTACATTTAATAATAATAGAACTATTTTCTAGGCAAAAAAACTGTATTCAAATGATAAAGTAGACACAAAAAAAGGATTTTCTCAAATCAAAATAATAATAATTATTTATATTAATAATAGTAATAGTTATATATGTAGATATATATATATGTATTTGTTTATGTTTATAGTTTAATAAGATTTTTACAAGTGTTGCTCTTTAGTGCCTAGAGTTCTAGATTTAGATTTACTAAAATGTACATCGATGTTTAACAAATACGCGATCTTAAATACACACAAAAAAAAGATATATATATTGTTTAATTTTAATTAGATTTATGGTTTTTATATATAGTAAACTTTAGCATATAATTTGCTCACTGGGAGCGCATTTCGTGTGGTTTTTTTTCATGCCTTTTATCAATTACTTTTTTAGTGGGTCTTTTCACATAGTTGTTGTTATTATTGTTTTCTTATTTTTTTTGTTTTCAAATTTTTGTTAGTTTTTGTTTTGTTTTGTTTTTATACAAATTTTGTTTTGCTTAATTGCTATAAATACACTGGAAAATGTGTCACTGGCAGGACGAGTGTCCTGACTGCAGTTGCTGCTCCTTCTTCTCTCTTCTATCTCTCAATTTGTTTATAAATTACGTAAAAATATTTATAAAAAAAAAGTTATTTAAAAAAAATTATTATTGTGCAAATTATTTAATTTTAATTTAATTTTAAATGTATTTTGTTTTGTGTTTTTGTTTTTGTTTTTTTTTTAGTTTTGCTTACGTTTTTGTTTTTTTAATTTGCTTTTGCTTTATTTTTAAACTGGACATTAAAAAGAGAGTGAAAAAAATGCATTAAAATTATATTACATAACGGTTATTGCTTTGGTATTAAATGCCTCTGGTCGTGTCGTAACGTGTCGCGTCGTGTCACGTCACGTCGTGTCGTGTCTAGTCGCGTTGCAAGAACTGCAGCTCGGGGGCAATCTTTTAGAAAGTTGCAGTTGAAGGATGGGGACAGGGGCCAATAACTGCAATATTTACAGGGGACATGGGCCGGGGGCAGGGGCAGGGGCAAGGACATGGGGCAGGTGCAACATCTTTAGAAGATGCGCGACATGAGGCGACTGCGGCTGCTGGCCAACTGCTGTTGATGAGGATGTTGCTGCGGTGAAAGTTGCTGCTGTAGATGCTGCTGCTGCTGCTGTTGCTGCTGCTGTTGGTGCTGCTGTTGTAATTGGTGCTGCATTTGTGGCAACAACGGATTGCTGCCACGCAGTTGCAAGGCATGTGTGTGTGGCGGCAGTTGCAGTGGGTGGTGCGGCGGTGCCGCTCCGGTTGGTGGTTGTGGCGGGTGGTGGTTGCTGCTGCTCCAGTTGCTAAAAAGTCATGCCTCCTCCTTCAGAGAAATCGAGTGCGCTGGCAGGCTGGAAGATGCATTCGAATCATTGTCCCCGCTCACACTACCCGGCAGCGATAGATTGTGTCCGAATTGGGGCGGAAAACCGACGGCCACGCCCACACCGACACCCATGGGACAAGCAGGCGATAGCTGGGACTGTGAGGACAACTGTTGTTGCTGCTGCTGCTGTTGATGTTGCTGTTGGTGTTGCTGCTGCTGTTGTTGGGCCTGCGCTGCCGCTTGTAGTTGCTGTGCGGCAGCAGCTGCTTGGGCGGCAGCAACAGCATTCGCTGCATTGGCGGCCGCAGCAGCAGCCTTGCCCTGATTGACCACACACTTGCGCATATGCTTCTCGAGGGTGGAGGGGACACTGAAGGGCATGTCACAGAAGCGACAACGATAGACATCCTTGCCGGTCCTGCCATGGGTCTTCATGTGGCGGGTTAACTTCGAGCTCTGGGCACAGGCATAGGAGCAGAGTTCACACTTGTACGGCTTCTCGCCGGTGTGACTGCGACGGTGCACGGTCAGGTTGGAGCAGTTCTTGAAGACCTTGCCACAGAACTCGCAGGTGTCGTTGCGTTGTCGGCTCTCCTTCTTGAGCAGAGGTCCTTGCAGCAGTGAGTTGGCGCCTCCCAATCCCAGAGGCTTCAGCTTAAGATTCTCGAAGAGAGCCTCGTTGCGATGCAGAGCGGACATGCCCCACCAATCGCCACCTTCCATCTTCATGCGCTTGGACAGCTCGAAGGGATTGGGGAAGGGATTGAAGAGGGGCACCTGGGCGGGAGCCTCTTGTGGTTGCGGCTGGAACATGTTGCAGTTCTTGGCGAACTCATCACGCAATCTCAAGGCGGCCACTGGTAAGCCATTTAGTTTATCCGATAGAGGTTGTCCTTGTGCTCCACCACCGGCTGCTCCTGCGACACGATTGTTGTTGTCGACGGCGGCAGCAGCAGCTGCTGCAGCTGCAACCGCGGCAGCCTCTTTGCGTCCCGACTCCTGCAACGCCTGCTTGTAGGCCTCGGAATATTGGGCAATGTTGGACAGACCAAACTTATCCATAAGTTCACCCACCAACGAAGTGGCTCCCGAACTGGTCGTCTTAGGACTTTGACTCTTGCCATCGATGCGATTGTTAACACTCAAATCTTCGGCTTCGTAATCAACATCTTCGCAATCCTCCAGCTCATCGTCATCATCATCCTCACCCTCACCTTCGGCATCGGCATCGACATCCTCATCGTTGAGCTCCTCATCGGACTCATCGGGATTGGGATCATCATCGTTGTCATTGTCGGCCTCATTGGTCTCCAGCGAGTCCGCATTGCTGCCGCCATCGTGACCATCCTGATTGTTATCACCACCATTGCTGCTGCTGCCATCCTGTCCCTCGGCTGGACTGCGATGGACACGCATGTGTTTCATCAGCTTCTGGATGTGCGAGCATTCAAAGTCACAGGCCGTACACTTGTAGGGCTTCTCACCTGTATGGGTCCTTTGATGGATGATCAGATTGTTCTCGAACCTGAACTTCTTATCGCAATAACCACAGGGAAAACAATTCGACTCGAGCAATTCCGAATCTGTGGCATTAATTGCTGCCTTGGTGGGCGGTGTACTGGCCGCACGGGGCGTGTTCGGTAGGTTTAAGGAGCCGGAGCCAGGAGCACCATTTTCGGCAGCAGCACTCTTCTCGGGCGGTGTCAGGGAATGGGGACGGGGCGTGGGCGTGGTCACTGAGCTGGGCGAGGGGCTCGCAAAACGCGGCGATTGCTTCTGTCGTGGACTCGGCGGAGCTCGAGTTAACAATGCTGCCAGCTCCAGGGCTTGCTGTGCCCGCAAGCTGACGCAATCGCTGCGAGTAAAAATCCATCTGTTGCGGTTCCAAACTCACCGATGCTGGACTCACAGCACCAGCAATTGGTTGCTGCGACTGCTGCTGCTGTTGTTGCTGCTGCTGCTGTTGTTGCTGTTGCTGCTGCTGTGAGCTAAGCGATGGTGGCGGCAATGAGGCAGGTGGCACAGAGCCACGTTGACTGCTGTTGCTCGACGGTGGACGCTGCTCGACGGGATTAGGAACATTGACGGCAACACCTTGACCTGGTTGCTGCTGCTGTTGCTGCTGATTGCTGGCGGCATTGAATTGCGCCTGGGCAGCAGCCGCGGCCGCAGCCAAATTGAAGCCATGATGACGAAACTGTTCGCTCACCAATTGCTCCATCCTATAATGATCAGCAGGTGTGGGTCGACCGAATAGAGGCGACACATTAGGAACTACATTGCTCTGGGCCAAGGCTGGTGGCAATGGCATTCTCAGCAATTGAAATGGATTCGCATGCATTGCTTCGGGTGGCGCCAGCAATGGATGATGACGCATACCAGCAGCCATTGCTGATGCCATATTCTGTTGTTGTTGTTGTTGCTGCTGCTGCTGTTGTTGCTGTTGCTGCTGCTGTTGTTGTTGCACACGCTGTTGTTGCTGCAACAATTGCTGTGTTGGTGAATTGCCAGTGCTTGTATTGTTGCTGCTACTGCTGCTTGTGTTTGCAACTGTTGCTGCTACCAACGAGTTGTTGTTGTTGTTGCTGCTACTGCTGCTGTTGTTGCTGTTATTGCTGCTGTTGTTGTTGCTACGTTTGGCTGCAGTGTTGTTGTTGTGAGGCAACTGCCTGTGCCAAGAGCATGCAACGGCAATGGAACACAACAGCCGCTGCTGCTGCTGCTGCTGCTGCTGCTGCTGTTGGGCTGAGACTGCGATTTGGGCTAATGCTGCTGTTGCTAACGTTGACAATGTTGCTGTTGTTGTTGTTGGCATTCGCTGCTGCCGCCGTGGCTGCAGCATTGAGGGCGGCGGGCGTGGCAACTGTTAAAGTGGCGCCACCGCTCGTCTCCACGTAAATCTTGACGCCATGCGAATGTTGCACGTGTTGGATGAGGCGCCACGCGGATGTATAACGGGTCTTGCATGTCGAACACGTGTAGTTGCTGGGTTCTGTACGAGAGAGAGGGAGAAAGCAAAAGAGAGAGAGAGAGGTGATTAGTTATTTTGTCAGTCAGTCAAATATGTGAATTGGCAGGAAATGAGACTGCCAGCAATTTGGCTTATTAATTATTAAACTGGGCGTGGCACGGGCGGTGAGTGTAGCAGAAGAAGAAGACAAGTTGACTGCGGCTGCGAATTTATTTATTTATTGATTTTACACACACACACGCACACACGAACACACATTTGCTGTGTGTGTATGTTGCTGCCGTGCATTGCATATAAATGGGCGCAGAGCACAGCGGCAACATGCCGTAGCAGGTGCCACAAACAGGCGACACACAACACACAGACAAACCCACACACACACTCGTACACATAACTACACACATGTCCTGGCTGTCGTAATAGTTTTTTATTTTTTAGCTTGCTGTTGATTTTTTGCGGTTTGTCGCGACATTTGTTAATTTGCCACGGAAACCGAAAATCAAAAACTGTAAACCGAAAACCGTAAACTGAAAACCGTAAAACCACCCACAACATGTCCTGCGGCAGGAAATTACAAGTCCACACACACGCACACACACAGCATCAGCAAGTAAGTGTGTCCATAACTATTGATGATAGAACCGAGAACATGGACCGAGCCAAAAAAGGAAGGGAAAAGGACTCAGGACAGTGCTGAAAAGTGGGTGGAATGAGGCGGGGAAAAGAGAGGACAACGCAACAGATGCGATTTTTAAAATGAAAAATGTGAAAATGTGCAAATTTGTTACGCCAACAAAGAAATATTAATAAAAAGAAGAAAGTAGAGAAAGGCCACAAAGACAACGACTAAACGATACACTACAAAAAAGGAAGAGCAGAGAAGAAATGTGGGAAGTAAACTGAAAGAAGAAAAAGGTCCGCTTTAAAAACTTCTAGAAATTCCCATAAGCTTTAAAATATTTATTATTAATTAAATAAAGTAGTGTTGTTATATAAATAATAGAAAGGAAACGTTTTCTATTTAATTTTCTATATCATACTATTTTATTTTAATTATTATTTGAAGTTTCTTTCCTACTTGCCTAATAAACTTTAAGCTGCTTTAGTTCAAGTGGAAATATATTAAATAAATTAGTGAATATTAATTCCATTAAAAAGACCAACTATGTTATGTAATTGGAAAAAGCACCAATGGCATGAGTAATCAGAAGTAACCGCTTTCTGTGTAGTGTATCGAAAACACGTAGATAATAGATAAAATAGAATGCGGTCCAGGGCTAATCGAATATCGAAGGATATGTGTGGCACAGGTCGCCACATGTCACCAGAAGCTGGCCATGCGGGCAACAAGGTGTTAATGCGCAACTATTACAATCAACTACAAACTACCCCCTGGAAAATGAGGAAAAATTAAGGGAGGAGGAGGGAGGAGAATGGAAAACGCACTCTGCATTTAAATGACGCTTTAAAAAAAGGAAATTTCGACAGCAAAAAATGAAAAGTAAAATGGAATGGAATGAAAATGAGTTGAGTTGAGATGAGTTAAGCTGAGAGGGAAAGGGAAAGGTAAAAAGGAGAAACGCATGTCAAACACGAGCCCATAAGGTTGATCGGAAACACACACACACACACACACAGACACTGATACAGCCAAAGTATCTGTACACTTTTGCTTTCCTTTTGTTGAATTTTTCGTGCATTTTTTAGTTGTTTTTTATGACGTTCCGCGCGGCTGCAGCTTCCTTTTATTTAACTCCTTTTTTGTTCTGTGTGTCGTTTTTCGTTGTTGGTTGCTTCCTGTCAAAAGGTGAGAGCGTGCTGAACATGATTTGGTCACGAACCCCGGGAGCAAGGACAACTCGGCTGATCAGCCGTGGCAGCAACTGAGACGGCAAAAGGGGGATCCTCATAACAAGAACAGCAAGATGCGGGCAGGAAATGCAAATGAATCTGACAGATACGAGTTTATATTTATATGTGTACATCAATGTGTTTGCGAAAGGGTTAAAGTTAAGTTAAGGGTTGGGGTACTGGGGTTAAGGGTTGCTCATCAGATAATGATCATCATCATCATCGTCAGCAGCAGCAGTTAAAAAACGAGGCAAAAGTTGTCGAAAAACGTGCGGCATTTGCTGTGAAGCGATCAAGGATCAACAAAATTGGGTAGAATAATAAAAAGGATTGAGGTTCTTTCCTATTGTCACGAGTTGCGCACGCGCCAAGCATATACTTACTGTCCTCACTGTCTGTCTGTCTATCTGTCTCGCTGTCTGTCTGTTGTCTAAAGTCTTGTATCTCGAGTTTTTATGCTGTGCCTGGCACGTTCTGATTTTGGCAGCTCATTCAGCTGCTCCTCAGCAGTTGTTGTTGTTCTCTGTTGCTGGCATTGTCCTGCGGGAGAGTCGAGGACTCCCAACTCCAACTCCAACTCCAACTTAAAAACTCCGGTGGCAATCTCAAGTGACCCGAGTGACTGTGACTGCATTGAAAGCAGCTCAGACGGAAGGAAACCGGAGAGCGCAACAAACAAAACTGCGACGACGACGAGTCAAGGAAATGGCAAATTGACCGCCTGCTGCATCAAAATTGTGGAGCCAGGAAGTGCGCCAGGACAATGTTGCGTATGAGCAATGCCACAGAGAGAACTGTGTATAAAAGAAGCAACTGCAAAGGGGAAAGGGGACTGGGGACTGAGGTGGAGGCTCAGCGTGTGGGCTGCAACACAAGCAAAAGGGTTGCACACAGTAATGGGATAATTGTTGCAGCCTTTCCTGCCTGCCGCATGTTGTTGCCAACGCAGCAGCAGCAACAGCAGCGACAGCAACAGCAGCAACTTTTTGTGTTGTCGAGTGTCCTGCGGGCTCCTGTGGCGATTTGCATGGCTCGACCTTTAGCTTAAGCCTTTCCCTCTCTCTCTCTCTTTTCTAGCTTTTTGCACTGCTTTATCTAGCTCGTTTTTTTGCCCTCTTACAAAAGGAAAGGCGCGCGTAATCCTTTTGTGGGATCGAGAAGGACGTGAAATTGCATGAGCCGAGCGCATTAGCCATTGATTTGGATATTGAAACGTTAGCCGAAAAAAAAACGAATGAAAATAAAAAGGACATTCAGCTTGGAAGAGGGCAAGGGTCAACTGTGTGTGTGGGAGGAAGGTGGGAGAGAGGGTCACACTAATGCCTGGCTTAGTGCCAGCATGAGTCAATAATTGAATGCGAGTGCGGTGAATACTGAATATATGTATATCTACTGCTATATATTTGAATGGGGTAAATGGGTTCAAGCGGCGTTGTCCTTTGCTGACCTCGTCCCCCCCACTGCCCTTTAACCCCATACTCCTACATTAACCCTCTCTCTGCAAAAGCTTAAGCTAACTCCTGATGGTGTTTCATTGTCATTGTGGTCGCGACATGCTGCGAGCGAGCCAAGCAAATTGATAATTAACATGATTCACACACACTCACATGTGTGTGCTTGTGTGTTGTGACAGGCAACATAGAAAGTAAACAAAAAAAAAGTAAGACAGAATAAAAAGTGTGACAAGCGAACGCAACAAATATATAATTTCCATTTTCCCCATTTTGTTGACAGTTTTTCACAGACAGGTGACTGGCAAAGGGGTAGGGGAGATAGGTAGGGGGGAAGTTACTATGGCAGCAGTCGCTCCATATTTATAATTACCAAATGGACAACAATTGGATGCGAGCAACCAACAGCCAACAACAACAACAACTTTCAAATGCGTTGCACGGCAGCAACAACAATAAAAAAGAGCGAGCGACAAAAAAAGCAGAAAAATAAAACAATGCGTAATTAACGTGACAGATACTGTATCTGTATCTGTATCTGTAACTGTGACTCTATCTGTATCTGTATCTGTGACTCTATCTGTATCTGTATTTGTATCTGTTGAAAGCGCTGACAGTTTTGCATTGTCAGGAGTCAAACAACTTTGTCGTTGTTTTGCGTGCTTCGTGTCAAAAGCGCAAAGTTCAAGGGTTAAATTGTGACAATATACATATATGTATATGTGAGTGAGTGTGTGTGAGTGTGTGAGTGCGGAAATCTGGGAAATCAGCGACAAGTCTGACAAGGATGCGTTGTGCTTTGATTGAGTTGTGATTGTTTGTGAGTGATTTTGTGTAGTACAAGTGCTAAATCCAATGAGTTGTATTTATGAATACACTCATGCATACAGTGAGTGTAGTCCGAATGTATTCACTTGCAATATATTGTCTTACTTTAATCTCTGTCCCACTTTACTCACAAATCAAAGGAGCGTGTTTAAGTAAATCAAAAGTTGATGTAAATATTATCGGCATGAGTACCCGCTGCACTCATTCAAACACTCACTTACAATCAGCTGTCAATTGCTGCCACGCGACGCAGTTGTTATCCTCACCTCAGTTCGAACTTTGACCCCTGGCACGTGGTCAAGTCAAACAAAACTGACCGCCTCACAGTTACTTCGCTTACTCCTTTCCTCTTTCCTCTGCCCTGTGATTCCCTTATCCTTCACTTTTCCTTTCCCTTTTGGCTTTCGACCGTTTAACCCTCTTTTTTGGCATTCTTTTGCCGCTTTTGTGCGTGTGTCAAGTCCAGTCTTTGCATTCACATTCACAGTCACATTCATAGTCACATTCACATTCGAGTGTCCTGCTTCTTTTGTCCAGTCAAGTGGTTGTCCCTCTCTTTTCCACTCTCCTTTATTTTTAGTTCCCTCTCCTTCTCTCTTTGCAACTGTCCATTCTGGCATTCCTTTGCTTGGCTTCTCTTAAAACTAACCCCGAGGGCAGCTCGACTTTTGCTTTAGCTTTTTGCATTTACTTCTGCTTTTGTTCTATGTCCTGTTGGCTTTTTACCCCTTGCCCATTTCCTTCTTCTCTTCCCTTCCTCTCTCTCTCTCTTTGTTTTTTTCTTATTGTTTTTATTGTTGTCTTTTGGCTTTGGCTTTTCATCAGCTTCATCGTCGTCATCATTTGCATTGAAAAATGTCAAAGTCAAAGGGCAGCAGCCGCGTGACAATCGAAGCTGCCACTGCCACGCCTCCCTTTCCCCTACTCCCCTTAGCTGCTGTCCGAGTGTCCTTTTATTCTCTCTCTCTTCCTTTCCCTGTCTGCTGCACTTCAGTTTTATCAGCAGTCGCGCTTTGATGTCCTCCCAATGTATCCTCACTTTTCTGCAACTCTCCTCGCCTCTTGCTGCATGTCCTGTTTTGCTGCTCGTTGTTTTTCCGAGTTTACAGTTTACAAACAAAGCGCAATTGGTCAGAAAGTGTGTGGGTGGGGGCGTGGCATGGTGTGTGTGTGTGTTAATGCAGCCGCAGCTGCAGCTTATCGCGCTTCAAAAGCCCTGCGGCCTGATCAGCAACGACTTATGGACAGCCTGCATATCCTTTGACACTCATACACTCACATTCATATACACACTCACACTCTCACACACACTGCACGCAACACATCAAACACATTTTTTAGCCACGTTTGATGTTTGGCTTTGGTCAAGACAGAAGACGGACTTTGATTTTTAATTTCCATTATGCGCCAGTTATGCGACAATTAAATACCAAACCAAAAAACGAAAAACGGACATTTTTTGACCACGTTAACTAACCTGTATGCACCGTGTTGGCCTCGGCATCAACAAGCTCCATTTTTGGCCTTTTAGCCAGCGGCTGTTGGCAATCATCGGCGGGCTGTTGTTGTTGTTGTTGCAATTCCGTGTCCAGCTCGACATTTTGTGGCTGTGACTGTGACTGTGGCAGTTGTTGTTGCTCATCCTCTTCTTCTTCATCGTCGGCATACGTGGGCTCCTGTTTGACCTTTGGCTTGTCATCATCGTCCAGCTCACAGTCATCGATTTGTGGCAACTCGGACTGCGATGGGGCACGTGGACTGTTGCTTGCCTCCAACGGCAAACCCGAGCTGATACCATCGTTATCCGCCTTCGGCGTCGTATTGTCATTCTCTGCAGAAGGAGAAATAACAGTGTGAATATCGAGTTAAAGTTTAGCTATATTTAGCAATTAAGTAGTTGCAGCTGCAACATGTGTGGCAAGACTTACCATCAACTAATCTTTTGGGTGTACTGCTGGCACCATCGGCCAACAAATCCGCTGGACTTGGCGGTGGTGTGTGTATCCTTGAACCACTTGCCGCACTATTCGCAACCGCAGCTGCTGCTGCCGCTGCTGTGGCAGCCGCTGTTGCAGCCGCTGCTGCTGCCGCACTGGCTGCTGCCCCACTTGTTGCCCCACTGCCAACAACTGGCGCCGATTTGCGACCCGCTGTGATCGGAGCCGATATCGAGGGACGACGATTGACCAAACTCAATGGACGACCCTCGTCGGCATCCCGATCCATGCTCGGCGCTTGTGTGGTGCATTGTCCATAGTTCTCCTTGTTGCACTGCAACACCTTGTGCTGAATGAACCGGACAATGTCCGACAGCGCGAAGGTCTTCTGGCAGGCGCCACACGTGAGAATATCTTGTGCGGCGACAGCATCGTTCTCTGTGGAATCGGAATCTGCAATGGGCCAAAAAAGAAAACGAAGGTGTTAAATGTATGTTTATTAAAGGGATGAGTATCATATTTAAACTATTTTCTTGCTATAATTGTATTGTATTCACAATAAAATTTATTTAAATAGGAAACACAAGAAACGTAGAAAGATTTTCTTTAACTAATTTTGTTGAAGATTTTTATAATAAGAATAATTAAAAGAATAGAAATTCTCTTGTTTATAAAAACATTGTTGAATATTGGCAACTTATTTAAATACAATTTATTCTTATTGAAGATCAACTGTATTACGATTTTAATAATAGTTCTTTTCAAATGAGACTTTTCCTTTAGCAAACTCTATTTAAAATATTTATAATTAAAAAAAAGTATATAAGACGAGCTTCTACTTTAGTAAAAATGCCTTTAATGGCAATTCCTTCTGCCCTTTCCCTTCCCCCTTCCCTTTTCCCACCGACTACAACGACTCCCTTTGATTTCCACTTTGCACTTGCAGTTCATAAATTTGCTTGCCGAGTTGTCGCTTTTATGGGCCCATCGAATGTTGGCCATCAATTTTGGCTTAATGCCGCGCCAAGTTAACCACATGAAC
This sequence comes from Drosophila putrida, assembly GCA_037043535.1. Taxonomy (NCBI): domain Eukaryota; kingdom Metazoa; phylum Arthropoda; class Insecta; order Diptera; family Drosophilidae; genus Drosophila; species Drosophila putrida. The sequence continues at coordinate 258,614 of JBAMBI010000187.1, forward strand.
TCTAGTTGCTTTGGTGGTTCATTGAGTGGTTCATTTCGCTGTCCCATTGTCTAATTTACTCTACTATCTCTTCTTCTACTTCTCCACCATCTTCTCGTTGTTGTTGTTGTTGTCACTTTTATGGCAGCAATTGGCGGAGTCGACAGCCATGAATAATTTTGTGGCAAGCAGGCAGCAATGAAACGACAGTCAAATGTATAGCTAAAGACGAAGCTAAGACAATTAGCGGTCTATCGATAAATGTCTATCGATTAAGTGCAAATGAAAAAAGCACAAGATTCGCAATGGAACTGCTGTGAGAAGCAGAAAAGTCAGTCTAAACTAAACTCATTCGAATAAAGGGAAACAATAATAATCCGTACTTTCAATCAAATTTCTTTATAATTTTAATGAAAATTGAGAGTTAATTTATTTTAATTTTTATTCAGTGATAAATTTGCAGTTGTGTTGTACATTTTCTTAATAATTTTTTAGGAAAACTATGTTATCGATAGGATTATCGATTAGCTAATCGATAAACTCTTTTATCGTTAGGATTATCGATTAGCTAATCAGCTATTGCTAGTGATTTGCCACGCAATTGTCATTTGGCATTTGGGCATTCATTAAGCGTGCTTAACTAAATAGGCAAACACACACACACATATATATATACAGTGTATGATGTGTCACAATTGATTTGCCAGAACAATTTATGCCCTGGGTTTTTACGGGTAACAATCGGATTGAAAGGCAACCATGACCAACTGGCAGCTATGACAACCCTGGCAACCCACTTATTTACATATGGACACACAACACACAACTCGGCGCTTTGATAAGCAGTGTGTGGCAGTGGCAGGGGGCAAGGGGCAGGGGGGTGGGCGCGTATCGATTCGCTTGCACTTTAATTTATGTATTTTGCGTGCGCCCAGCAAAAACCAAAGCAACAACAACAACATAGACAGCGACAGCGACACCACCCCGGAAAAAAACCACTCACACACACACACACACACATACAGTGTTGTAATCTAAACACCAACCTTCCCCCTCTCCAAAGTCTCTTTTTGGTATATTTGCATGTCCAAATGTGGGAGAGAAATGTGAGCATAAATTCAAGCCAAAGATTTGCGAGTTCTGCAATTAATTCGCATCGCAATGAAGTGATAGAAAATTGTTGTTGTAGTTGTTGTTATTGTTCGCACAACAACAACAGTTTGTGGCAAGCTATTTTGCCCCGCAGCTGTGGCAACTTTTGTCAATTTATCGATGAATTTTGATTGACCAAGGAAACAAAACAAATATGAATACACACAAACAACAATAACAAGTTGGACAACTAAAGCAGCCTAAGGCTGTTTAACACACACCCACACCCACACACACACACACACAAACACACTCACATGACAGCGCCAAGGGATATGCTAGAAAACCCAAAAAGAAGAAAAGTAAAAATTTCTCTTTCCTCTGCACGTTGATTGAAATATTGCGCAAATTGGTCAATCAAAATTGACCAAAATTTTCACAGCTCAACAAAAAAGAAAGTAAATGGAAATTCTATTGTATTTTCAGCGTATATTTATTAAAGTTTTTCTTTCTTCGCTGCCTCTTTACTTTACTTTAGTTTAGTTTAGTAAATAGAAAAGCTGACCATTTATGTGGTTTATTTATTTGATTTATTTGTCAAGTTTACACAATGTATGAATAGTTTATCAATTTATTTCTTTACTTTTAGTCATATTGTTATTATATTTATTATTAATGTACTGAATAGCTTATCAATTTATTTATTTACTTATATTGTTATTCTACTATTTATTTATAATATTATTTATTTACTTGTAACAAACTTTCAATTGTATCTTTTATGTGTTTTAATTTGTTCGTTAATTTGATAGTTTATCAGTCCGTTTTATTTTGTTGCCTGTCAATTATCCGTATCATCTTACTATACTCCCACTCCTTCTCTCTTTCCCTCTCTCTCTTACTGACATCTCTCTATCGTGCTATTATAGATATTCCTTTTTTTATATCCTCCCTGTCCTTTAGCTTGTCTGGCATTGTCAATTAGCTGTCGCAACATCCATAAAAAAAAGAAGAAGGAATGTCGAGAGAGAGCAACAACAAAAAATTATTGACGCGCTGTCAAGTTTCGTTGTTGTTGTTGTCCAGTTCAGTTTCAACAATTTGCGGTTGCCCACACACACACCAACACACACACGCACAAAGAGGACACTAATGCGCCCCGAATCGTTGCTCAACTTTCATGTCCTTTGTCCATTCCTCCGCCCACTCGTTTGCTTTTTTTTATCAATTGATTGTCCTGCTACAGGGTGACAACAAGCTGCTCACACACACACACACATGCATTTATTTATCTCATATTATTATTATTATATATATTTCGTATATTTCGCTTTTTTTATATATATTTTCCTTCCCTTTTTCCGTTTTCTTTTCGATTGTTTGTCGCTTCGTTTTGGTTTCTGTTTCAATAACAATAAATAAAATATGTTTTTCGCTTTTTTTTCTACCTCCTCCTCCTCCCCCTGCCCTTTTGGTTTCCCTTTGTTAACGCTCCCTTCCGTTGCCCTATTGACTTTTGGCTTTTTTATGGACAAAAATTCGCTTCATTTTTATTGATTGGCGATCATTGGCGTGAAATGGACGCAGGACGCAGGACGCAATTAGCCGCCTGTTTGCCTTCATGAATTAAACATGTGTTGCTGCCACACACACGCACTCACACACACAAGCAGTGAGTTCTTGCCACAGCTTTGCCATTGGCCAGTTTTGGTAGCATGTGGCAGGTAGCCGACAAATTTTACCTGTATTTTTATTTGATTGTAGGCGTTGCCGGGCAAATGAGTCAAAATGAGTTAGTTGCTTATGGCCAGGGTTAAAAAGAAACAAAAAAAAGGAGGAGGAGTTACTTATTTGACTAAGCGATTAGATTAGATCTCTCAGTGATGAGAGAGGGAAAGAGAGATAGAGAGGGAGAGATTAGCGCATTGCTGTCTGGCAAAAACTAAAAGTAAATATAAATATAGTATAGGGAAAAACTTATTGACAGCTCCAAGAAGAAGCGAGAGTCTGTTGCAATATTGCGCGAGGGTTGCATCAAACAGTAGCAGCAGCAGCCCTGGGCAATGGTAGGGGCAGGGGCAACAGCTGCTGCTGCTGCTGGCCAAAAGGTGTATGTATATTGAAAGGGTGTTCAAAGTGCCCGAAACTGTCAAATGTCAGACAGACGCTGACAGTCGCCTGACAAGTGTCAACAGAAGGTAGGTGACTGTGTGTGCGTGTGTGTGCGAGTGTGTTGTGTGTGTATTTTGGCGAATATTTCATAAAGTCAGCTCATAAATTGAATTATCTGCTCAAAGGGCAAAAAGGACACACACACACACACACACTGACTGAACAGAAAGGGTTCAAAACGCAATAAAAGGGGAATATATACCCACATTTTAAGCAGCCAGAACCAATGCGCTAACAATTCACTCAACTTGGCTACACCCTACTACAACAAATATTCTCCCCTCCCCCACCAACCTCCTCTTCCTTCTGCTCCTGCTCAATTGACCAGCTGAGCTGACAGGCGAAAATAGTTTTGGCGAAAAATTCACAATTTCCACACATCAAAAATGGCCGACCGAATTTTGTGATGTCATCGCGAGTATGCAATTAATTCTGGCTACCCCTACTCTTATTAAGAAATACCTCCACCTACATCCTTCACACACACACACGCGTGCAGAACAACAATAAATTGAAGTGCGTCGATTTGTAAAGCGCGCAGCTTAAGAATATTTACGAGCTTCCCTCGCAAAAGCGGGAAAACTATCCTGCGGCTATTAATATGCGCATAACTGTATGTGTGTCTGTCTGTGTGTATGTGTGTGTGTGTGTGTGGTAAAGTAGGACAATTAAGAATTAACATATTAATAGGACTTTTGCGCAAATTATCAAGAAGGCACAAATATGAAATTCAAGCAAAAGCCCAGCTAAAGATACAGCTACAGATACAGATACACAGATACATAGATACATAGATACTTTCATGGATGCTGTGTGTGTGTGGTTGTCTGTTCAGCTCGTATTTTTGTTATTTATAACATTTTCATGTTATTGACTGCACGATGCGGCAGCTGCCTCACTCCCCCTTGCTTGCTCCTGCCACATGCCACATGCCTCCTCTCCACCCTCCTCTTCCTTCTTTTGCCCCAAAACCTGGCTGCTTCTTCAGTTGCCGTTGCTGGTCTATTGAAGGCGTGGCAGAGGCAGAAAACAATACGTTGATTGTGCTAATTTATGCCCCCACACACACACACACACACTCATATACTCCCCCTCAACACAGACACACATATGTGAGCCAAAGGACGCGCTTTATGGCCAAAAAGGTTATGGGCCAGTCGAGTTGGTTGAGCAATGTGGTTGGGTGGTTAGGTGGTTGCTTAGGACCAAGGCTGGTCATAAAAACCAGGCGAGCGCCACACGGTCGACTGTTTTTAGGTGCCACACACACACACACACAACTATACACATCCATAGAGCAATGGCAAATGAAAAATGGCGACTGGAAAACAACGGAAAATTGTCGAAAAGCCACGGCAAAAACAGTGGACCAAATGTGCCAGCTGCAGCTTTGATGTGCGGCCAGCGGAAGGTCAGCTCACACACACACACACAACCAAGCACACACCCACACTCATATACAAATAGTTAAAGTTTAAAGGCAACAACAGGCGATAGTTTAATTGAATTTTCAGCAAGCAAAGACAAAACTTTAAAAGTTAAATAAAATATTTAAAATAGGCTTAAGAATTGATTAGTTAAAAGAAATATTGAAATTGAAAAAGAAAACAAACAAAACTTTAATAGTTTATAGCAATTTATAAATGAATTTATAGTAAATAGGAAAAAGAGAAATAATAACAATGAGTAGTAACAAAGAAATAGAAAAAATTAATAAACTATTTAAAGCGTATAGCAGCGTAGGAAAAATAATAAAATGAAGAGAAAGAAATAAAATTAAATAAAATTAAAATTAAATAAAATTTATTAAATTGAACATAAAAACTATACATTAATAGATGAATTGAAAATAAAAACAGTAAATAAAAATTGAGTGAATGTCATAATAGAATGTGTGTAATAGATATTATAAATTATATTATATATTCAAATTAAAGGGAAAAATATATATTTACACTTTATTTAATTAAATTGAATTATATTTTAGTACAATGCACATTTATAAACAACAATTAAGTGCTATAAATACTGAATTAGCTGTCTTGCAATTGTTTCCCGATGCAATTCCCAAAATACCCAAATTCAAATTTTATTTTCTATTTATTGTTTCTATTTAAAACTAATAATTTTTGTGTTAATTTTAAATGTCAAGTTTTCGCAGCTGGAGGCAGAAATATATAAAGATTCAGAAGAAGAAGAAGAAGAGGGACAGAAGAGGAGAGAACAACATTATTATGACACCAAGTGCTCCATTTGTCGTTGTCTATAGACAAATAAATTATGTACTAAAAAACAAGGCATTTATCGTTGTGGTTGCTGTTGTTGTTGCTGTTGTTGTTGTTGAAAAGAAAGAAATGCTGTGTAAATATTTAAAAATGCTGAGCCACATTTTGTTTGTTGTCGTCTTATTGTTATTGTTGTTGTTGTTGTCGTTTTTTGGCCAACGGCTGCCTTTTGAGCTCATTTAAAAAGTTAACTAAAAATGCTGACGACGGCGAAGACAACAAGAAAAATAAAAAAAGGTTAAACAAATTCGAAATTTTGTTACTGCCGCGATAACACACACACACAACTACACACACACATAATGTGGGGGCGTGTGTGTGTGTCCACTACACACACTCGCACACACACACAGCTTGACAGTGACAAAGCGACGTCAGGCAGCTGGAAAGCACGCAAGAAATTGAAGCAAGCAGTCAAAAATGAGCGAGACAGCAAGAGAGAGGGAGAGGGGAGAGAGGGAGAGAGGGGGCAGCAGTTGTCGTGGTCGCCTTAATTTGTTTAAACAAATTACGTGGATAACCAACAACAACAACAACTACACACAACAGCTAAAGGTGTTTCTATCTTTTCTGTTCTTTTTTTTCATGGCAGCTGAAACTACAACAAACACATATGCAATTGTTACCCCCTCCCCCCTCCCCCCAACTGTGTTTTACTCCCTACTCTATATAGATATATGTACCTATACTCTATATAGTGTGGGTGTCTTATCAGCAACTGGCGGCCAGCGAAGCGTCGTCGTCATCGTTGTCGCAAAGTGTTTTAGCATACAAATTTGGTTTTATTTGCCTACGTTGTTTTTTTACCCCTCCAGAGAGTACTCCTCTCCTCTCCCCTCCTCGTGTATATATGCTGGTGGCCAGGTGCCCCGTGGTATCCGTTCGGGTGGGAAAGGAGAAGAAGAGCAGCAGGAGGAGGAGACACAGCTCCAATGAGGGTGGTGTTGTAGTCCAAAAGCCAAAGCGCTGACTGCTGATAACACCCGCATGTGTGTGCGAGTGTGCGAGTGTGTGTGACTCCTATATAAGTATGTATATGTATCTGGACAAACAAACAGTCCGCCAGGTTGAGTGAATGAGCCATATGCAAATATAGGCGGCCTGGAAGCGAGCATTAAATGTGGTCACATATACCACAACAAAAAAATACAACAACAAAAAAACACACACACTTTCTATATGTATGCCTAGCAACAACAATAACAACAAATTAAGCAATGTCTGTCTGTCTGTGTGTGTGTTTTAAGCAAAGCTGCAAAATGCCGCCGTGTCAAGCCAAAAGCTGGACACACACACAACGCCTACACACACACACACACAAACACACACATACAGGGAACTCGGCAGTTGTGTGTACTCTACTCTAGAGAAAGGGGGAGGGGGTCTTGGAGTACAGCCAACCGTTGACAACGCAGACTGTGTGCTGATAACTTGCTTTGCAAAGGAAATGAGCACAAGGCGAAACTAGTAAATACAACAAAAACAACACTAAAAAAGGCACCAGAAAACTTTCAGTTACATTTTGATTTCACTTGAATACAGTTATCGATCAAAGGTATCGATAAATGCAACAAGTGTCAATTAGAGATATAAATAGGAGATGCTTATACTATTACCTTCCATTGTGGCATTAAAACTAATTCTAATACTTATCAATTCAATTCAATTCTCATCTTATCATTCAGCTCATTCTAAATCTTCAACAATCTAAAATATTGTCTAATTTCAAAGATTAATTTAATAATCCCCAGATAATTAAAAATGTATAGTAATAATTTGAAGAAATTTCTTTATGCTTTCAGGTGTTGAATATAATTATAATTATATAATATATAATTATAATATATATATAATTTAATATATCATTTATTAGTTTAAGTTATTCTTAATGGTTGTAGCTAAATTTGTTGAATATTCTCAGTTGGAATTGAATAATTTAAAATAAATAAGATTATAAAGAAATGTATAGTTTTAATTGGAGAGTTTTCAATTTAAAGTTTGAAAGCTAATTAATAAATTTAGCAATCAAATATAGACTAACTAAGATTATATATAAAATCTATTTATTTATATATTTACATAAACGAAAATAATCCATGATGGGTCACTAAAGGCTCTAAAGCAATTGTAATAATTAAAGTTTAAGGAACTTTAAGTTAGTGTTAATCCTGCAGACTATCTTTCTAATCCTTCGATAGATTTATCGATAGTTACTAACTAAAAAATCATGCAACTTTTGCAACGGAAATTCTTGGAGCTGGTCGAACTGAAGTTTTTTTGAGCCATTTAACGGCGGCCAAGTCCAAAAGGCCTCGAACTGTTAACTGTTTGCCCGTGTGGCATGAGACGTTGCTATTGTTCATATTGTTGTTGTTGATAAGAAACTATTGTTGTTGTTAGTGTTGTTGGTGTTGCTGTTGTTGGTGTTGCTGTTGTCCGCTTGCGACAATGTTGTAATGTGGAGTTGAGTTTTTTTTTCTCGTTATTTTTTTTTATTTTCTTTTTTCCAGGTCGCTAAAATATTTGTGTTTGCATTTTGTTTGTGGTGAGACGTTTGTTTTATTTCCTCCGAAAAGTCAACGCCAACAACAACAACCAGAAGAACAACAACAGTAACAACAGCAACTACAACGGACATGCCATATGTAAATAGCCGCGATCTATATAGCTGCCATAGATATAGGTAGGTAGGTCTACCATATGTAAGTATGGTATGTAAGTATCTATATGTGTGTCTGTACATAAATGTATCTCAGATTGTGCGTGGGTGCGGGCGTTGGCTTATTATTATGATTGTTGCTGTTGTTGCTGTTGTGGTTTTCTCGGTACAGGGCGCTTATCAAAAAATACAGGAAAAAAAATTAAAGAGGGCAGCTTGAAACAGAGACATTATTTCTATGAGCACAATTTCACTTTATTGTTAGGACGGCAAATGATTAAAGCGAGACACAACAACAACAACAACAAGAACAACAACCGGAAAGGTAAAGAGAATTCTTAGAAATGCTGCAACTATCTCTACAGATCGTCTATCTCACCAGCAAGTTGCTTATTACGTTCCCCCCTCCCACCAAATATGTTGTAACATTGCTCTGATAAGAAGTCTCACCTCACCTCCCCCAACAATACTCCCCCCTTACAACACTTTCCAAAAAACACAGAGTATCCAACAGAAATGATTTGGCAAATATAACTTACGGCTCAGCGAACGGAATCCATGATCCTCACTGATCGACAGCATTTTGTTATACATTTTGTTGTTGTTCGTAGCGAGTATTCACTGTAGCATTTAGCACAAAAATAAATTGTTTGTTTATGTTTATGTTTTTTTTGCTGTTTTGTTTGCAGTTTTAGTTTTTGTTTTTTAGCACATCACAAAGTTGTTCAAAAAAAAATTAGTAGTTTGTTTGTTTGTTTGTTTGATCTATATAGATTATATATAGAGAGCTGATCAAGGCACCGGGGCACACACACGATCGTAGGTAATCCAATTGTCCTGCGCAGTGTGCTGGGCCCAACAAAAAAAACCGAACTGTTTTCCAAAAAAAAAAATTTTATCTCAAACGCGAGTAACGGTTATTGTAACGGTTGAGATTGAGATTTTTTGGTGGCCGTGTTTGTTTAGTTAGTTTTTACGTTAAGCCAGAAGCCGGGATCTTGAGGCGCATCCTTTTGGGAACTGTTCTGTCTTGAGGGCAGAGCGCGTGTGTTGTTGACCCCACAGAGGCTTCACGTGGACTGACAATCGAAAGTCTTCCTGTGACGGTCGTCGCCGGTTCTTTAATGTCTCAACGGTCGACGGTCTCGACAATCGACGGTCGACGGTCTGTGGTCCTGCCCTGCCCTCTCTTTTACTCTCACTCTCTGTATGAGGCTGTGCTGCTGCTGTCGCAGTCGCTGCTGACGTTGACGCTGACAGCGCTGTCGGACGGCGGTCGCTCTCGGTCCGTGTGCGGGACATCGCACACACACACACATACTCTTACTCACACTCAGAGTATTCAAAAAAAAAAAGCAGAAGAAGAAAAAAACGTGTGTGCGGGGTAGTTGTTGCATGCCTCTCGCTCGCACTACTCACATGACTATATGTGTGTGTCTGTGTGTGCTTGTGTGTGTGTGTTGTGAGTGGACTTCACTAAGAAAAAGGGGGATGAAAACATCTTTGGACTCCCTTGGCCAGCAATGTTGCTGCTGCTGCTGCCTCTGTCGGCGTCGACGTCGCTGCCAGCGTCTTTCTGTGTGTTGTTGGCGCTCCTGCCACACAAATGCTCTCCCATTCTCATTCCCAATCTCATTCCCATTCTGATTCTCATTCTCATTCTGATTCTGATTCCCATTCCCGTTGCCGCACCCTTTGCTGCACATGCGTGCCCCTCTGCCACACACTAAATGCACACACCAAATTGAGTTGTTGCAACTACAAATGATTAGAACAACAACAATGACACAGATAATCATAACTAGAGCTCTGCCAATTGCAACAGGCTGAGTTACGCTTAAAACTCCAACTCATATGAATCTAAGGAAATTACTAAGAATATAGAGAATTCATCTAGCTATAATATCGATAACTATAGACAGTCGAGAGGTATATTATTTGAAATAAATTAAATAGATTAGATCACGATTATCTAATATATCTTTATTATCTATTATCTCATATTAAAAAAACTCAAGAAAAACTCACTTGTATTCAAATAATTCCCTCAACTATGGAACCATCAAATATTGGTTGGTATGTTATGTTGATATATATAGTTATATATAGTTATAGTTGATATATCATAGTTATAGTTTCCATTTATTTATATTATCAAGCCTTAAATGAAGTAATTTGCAGACTGTTACCTTAAAACTTAAATTAATAAATGAACTGTTGTAAATAATATTATAAAGAAACAATTTGATAAATCATTGAATTATAGAGTGTCTATAGTTTTTAGAGAAATTATAAATTATTATTATAATTTAATATATATTTGCTTATTAAGTTTAGTTTATTTATTTATTATTAAAAATTAATAAGATATTTTAGTATGTTATTTATTCAGATTACATATATCAATGGGTTGATAATAGTATAACAGTATTTCAAGAAACCTTTGAGGTCCATCAGATATTTTAGTATCTATTTTTATTGACTCTTTTTCCCCTTCTCCCATTTCCCTTCCTCCACTTGGTTTGCCTCTAGTTAAGATGCTTAAAGTCCTTGCATCTTGCGCATCCTTTTTCGAGTTTGTTGCCCCCTGCGCAGTGTTAAAGCATGTGCGCGTAAAGTCGAGAGAAAGAGAACGAGGAGAGAAATAGAGAGGCAACTGAGATCAAGGAATGAGCGCTAGATTCTGTCCATATGGATGCTGCGCAATAAGCGTGCGGCCAGCCCTGAATGAAAAGTCCAGTTCGGGCGCTTCCCCCGTGAGCGCTACCCCTACCTCTGGCCCTACCCCTGCCCGTGTTCTGCTACCTGCCCTGCCCGATGCTCCTACTGCGACTCCTTTCAATTCAAAAAGACTCTAATAATAGATGGATGCTAACGCTCCGAATGTAATGTGATTTTGAAGTGCGAGTGAGAAGCAAGATCAACGGATGCCGTAATAGTTTTTTCCCTTTCCCTTTTCCCTTTACTTTTCTTATTGAATTGTTGCTGCAATGTGTGTGTGTTGGTATGTGAGTGTGTGTGTGTGTATATTTTTTTTACTACAACTTAATCCTTTTCGGGGGGTAAGTAATTTTTTTTGCGCGCGCATTTCTTGCAATCGTTTTCTTACCCCAGGAAGACGGCTGCGCAGGCGCCGAGCGTTAGGGAAGGACAACAACGTCTTCTCAGATGCGGAGCGTAGCGTGTAAAAGGATGCTGCTAATGTCCTGCCTCTGCCAAGAAACAACAATACAACACACAACAGAGAAAAAAGTTGAAGAAAAAAACGTGTCCCGGCTTTTGTGCGCTTAATCAAATGCCATTCAACGGCGAATGGAAATGGGATTGGGTTCTTTATCAAGAAAGGGAGAGAGGTGAGGGGAGGGGAAGAGGAAATATAGCCCACAGCGGCTGCATTGCAATTTTTTGCAATTTGCCGATCGACGCCTGCGTTTCTCCTCCTCCTCCTTTTTCCTTTTGCTTATCGGCTTCTTTAAGTTTTTCCCAACAGAACGAAAGAAAATTATTTCAGTTTCTGTTTCTGTTGTTGATGTTGTTTTTCTTTTATTTTTTTGCACGTGACCCGCGGAGATTTGCAACCCTGCAAAATTTATGTGTGTGTCCTGTCCCCGTAGGCCCTGAGGGTGACGTTTCCTTCCTCAGGTAGGCTTCCCAGCTCTTCGTCCTGTCCGCTGTCCCCCTCCCCTCTGCTCTGCTCACATAACTCTGCCTTATCATGTGTGCTTGTGTGTGTGTGTGTGTGTGTAACGGCATTTTTTTTCTATGCAAATTTTTTTATATTAATTTTTTATGCCCCTCGTGCGTGTCCTGTTCGTCCTGCATGTGTGTGTGTGTGTGTGTGTGTCCTTGTTGTTTTTTTCCTGTCTTATTGTTTTTTTCCTCTGACTGTCAGTTGCCGTGGGTTTCTTGGGTGGTGACCAAGATTTTCCCAAGATATGAAATATGCAGGGGCAGGAGGTAAGCCCAAGGGGGGGGGGAGGTCGGGCAGAGGGGAGAGAGGAGGGTAGCCGTTGTCACATGTGAGGCAGACAAGGTTTTGCATTTGATTTAGGCAGCAGGACGACCCAAAAAACCAAAAAACGAGAATCAGGACCCTCGCCGGCTGTGCGCTCGACTCTCGTCCTTGCGCATTGATTACCGTCGCTTTTTTAATTCAATTCAACAATGATATAAAAAAAAAACAAGAAGAAAAGAAAAAAAAACAGACTCACAAGCTGAGATGCTGCGACTGGGTGCAAAGCCCGATAAAAAACAAAACGAGACACCCTGACAGGACGAGCCAAAGGAGGACAATGCCAGGCAATGCCAAGACGGGCAATTGTCGTCTCCGGTTCTTTGTGCGTTTTTCCCGTATGCTGATAATTTTCGGGCTGATATTCAATTTTATTTCAGCAGTTTTCGTTTAAATGAGCAAAATTCAAAAAAATGCATTCGTTTTTAACGGAAAATTTATGAGTCCTCGAACGGGTTACCAAAGGGTTAAGAGAGTTAACCCTCGTAACAGTTTCTAATTCTATTTTTTTGAGAGTTTTTTTGCATAATTTCTGGTTGGTTTGATAGTCAGGAAGTTGGTTTACCGTTGCGTGTTCGAGATACAGATCCTAAGAACTGCGCACTTGAAAGTAACGCTAAGAAAAACTAAAGGAAAAAACTAGAAAAAACGAGCTATGGAAATTTGATCATTGTAGGAAAAAACGTAAGGAAAAAAACAGACCTGAACAGACCTTAATTAGAATAAGATGATGTGAAAATGTAACGGTTTCTTTTGAGAAAAGAAAGCAAACAACAAATTAAATGACGAAAGACAAACAAGCAAACGATTTAAGAGTATGGAGAAAGATGGAGAAGAAAGTATAAAAATTAGCTAGGATAGAGATAGTTACTAAATTGCAAAATTTACTTAGTAGTGACTATAAAATAAAATAAGAACTGTATTTAAAAGTTTGCAGATGTTCAATAATATAAGGAAACTAGAAAAATTCTATTAAAATACAGGACAAATTAAACAAGAAAACTCACTGATTACCAAACCTATTGTTAGTTCAAGTATGAAGTGAAGAGCTTCTCAATGATAGTCTTGAGTGATATTAAAAGCTATTAGTTAACTAACTAGCCGACTAACTTTTTAACAAATGTCTTAATTAAACAGTTCTACATCAAGTTCAATAAGTCTGTTCAATGTTACTAGAATAATATATCTGAATTTATTTAACAAAATAAGTTGTTAATCTAGTTCTTTAACTTCTATTTCAAACATAAAATATTGCATAAAAATAGGTTAATAAATTCATATACATAAATATCTGCAGAGCAGCGAAAAATCTTTTACTGATTTTCCTACTATGTGAATGCATATCTAGAGTTATTTAATCGCTTTCCAAGACTTCTAGATGCTGTCCTTTATTGAGTAGGGAGCTCTCTCTCTCTGTTAGAGTGCAACCTACTTGACCCTTGCAGGACACATGAATAAGGATTCCCGTTGCTGCCTGTCATAATCAGGCGTATCAATCAGATTTTCTTTTAAAAATATATATATACTTTTCTGTACACACACACATGTTCGGTCAGTACATTCTGGTTTTCTTCATCATTTCATTTCATATCTTTTATTTTACTTATTTTTTTGGAGTGCTTGTCGCATTGCTAATTCCCAGCAACAACGACAACAGCAACAGCAACAACAACAATGAAATATACGTGTCATAGTCGTAACCGAGTCTCATGCATAATAACCAAGGTGAGGGAGTCTGAGTCTCTGAGTCCCAGAGTCTGAGTTAAAGTCCGAGGCCATTCAGGGCTCGTCAAATGTGTTTTTGACAATTATTGTTAAGGTGCTCCTTTTGCTTTATGTGCGGCATCGAAAATTAACACACAACGATCATCATCATTATGATGACGATGATGATGATCATAATGATGACGATGATGAAATGTTGTCATTGGACGTGGACACAGGTCTTTTCTCTTTCACAGACAACTGGACAACTATAGTAGATCACGTATGGGAAGAAGACGCAGACAATCAGATACAAAACACACGCACCGATACAGATACAGATACAAAATACGTAAGACAACAAGATACAAAGATGCGAGCAGAGATACCGAAGAGTAGAGAGATGGGAGACTGAGACGGAGACAAAGTGCCTAAATAGCTGCACGTTGAGCAACGTCCAGTGTTTTTTTGGACATGCCAAACGATCACACACCCGCACACACACACACACACCCGCACTCACACACACTCACACACACACGATTGGGTCTCTTGGGAGCGTCTCGGTTGTGATGAGATCAGGCGACGCGTCGCATTGACACGCAGATTGTGCAACTGGACGGGGCAAGGCAACAAAAGCCGCAAGCTGCACATGTCCAAGCCAATATTTCCCTTACCCTCTCTTACCCCTCTTCTTCTTCTCTATGTCTCCTAGCCATTTCGTCAACAAAACTTTCTTCTTCTTGAAATGCGAGCGCCTTTTGTTTGGGGCAAAGAATGAAAATGAAAATGGGAGGGAAAAATAAGCCATCGCATTTTGGGGAAACAACAATTACTCAAGTGACACATCTTCATCTGCATCTCCACATCTCCGTCTCCATTCAGTGTGAACGTGCCCCACCAACAACATTTTTGGGGCACAGCCTCAACTTATTTCTACGTGTGTTGCATTTTCGATTAGTTATCGTACGAAAGGGAATGCGTGGAATGGAACAGACGAACTACATAATATTCAAGTTTTGTATAATTATTAAATATTGATTTCAATTTAATCTGTTATTAGACATATTTCATATGTAATGAAACAGAAAAACTTAAATAAACATGTTTAATAATTATTAAATATTGATTTCAAATTTCATTAAATGGAATATATATTTTATTTAGAATGGAGCAGAAAAAATGTTATAAAAATTTTTAATAATTATTAAATATTAATTTCAATATATTTCAAATTAAATATCTCTTATTAATCAGGTTTTCTATGTAATGAAAACATATATGAAAATGTTTAATAATTATTAAATATTGATTTCAAATTTAATTAAATGGAATATCTGTTATTAATGAGATTTTATATGTAATGAAAACATATACAAAAATTTTTAATAATTATTATATATTGATTTCAATTTAATCAAAGGGAAAATCTGTTATTAAATGTATTTTATTTGGAATGGAACAGAAAAACTTATATAAAAATGACTATAAATTACTAAATATTGATTTTAATTTATTCAAATAAAATATATCTTATTAATGAGGCTTTATATGTAATGAAAATATATATAAAAAGGTTTAATAATTATTAAATATTGATTTGATTGTAATAAAATGTAATTTTTATTCTTCGAATTTCCTTTTCTTTTGATATTAAATTTGTAACTAAGTATATAAAAAGTATATTTTGTATGTTTTGTGAATTTCTGTTTGCTTTTGTTGTCCTTGTTACCTGTCGAATGGCTAACGAATAGTCACAGTTAAAGGACCTTCTTGTTTTGAACTGCCAACTGTGATTTACACGCAATAAAATGCAACAAATAAGGACAAACAAATAAACAGAGGGACACAAAACTCTGGCAATAAGTTGTTGTTGTTGTTGCTGCTGTTGTTGCTGACCAGCGGCAGGACAACAGCGCTGACATTAAGGACAAACAATAACAACGCCCACAACAGTAGCTGTGGCTGCATTTAAACCGACTCGGACTCGGACTCGGACTCAATTTCAGGCTAAGGACGAGGGTGAAGCTGAGGGTGAGGATGATGGTGAGGGTGACTGTGACTAGTCACAACACACACACACACACACTCCCTCTGTTTTGATCCTGTGCGCAATCATAAATATAAATTGATGGCAATCGAATTGGTAATCGAACAAGTGTCGCCACCAGAAGTTGCAACAAGTGGCCGCAGATGCCACAGCCACAGCATCAGCAGCATTAAATGAGGAGGCGTGTCTAGGTCTAGGCCAAATGATTGTTGGCCAAAAATACTGGCAACTAATTTGTGGTAAAGTGTGGCAGCTGTGATCATTTTTTTTGGGAAATCACAAATGTAGAATAATTTATGGTTATCAATATAGAAAAAGTTGCCAGATCAAAGGGTTGCCAGACTTCATGGTTTCAACTATAAAATGATTGAACATTCAAAAATGATCACTTGGGAATTGAATTAGATTAACAAATCATTTTCAAGCTTCAATTAATTAAAATTATATGGCAAAGTGACGCAGCTTCTCAATTTTGACTGTCGATTCGCTCGAAATGCATCTGCGCAACGAATTGCGAAGCATTTGAAAATGCATTTCTCGGGATGCATCATTATTATGTCACGGGCGATAGTTCGAGGCGATGTGATGCGGGCTGCCAAAAAAAAAGGGTTACACACTGAACTGTATTCAGAATGTGAATTTAGCTAATTTCATTTTACAATTTAATTAGGTTTTGGATTTCCACATGTCCCGCATGCGCGTGTGGCAAGCGGCAACATCACAATTCTTATCCACGGGCTGCGCATGCGCCTTGAATTTCCAAATATGCCACATGCCACAGTGGAAGCACCCAATGAATAACAATTCTCATCTTATCTTTCTTACTATTTAATCCAGTTTAACTAGTAAGAAGACGCTACCTAATTTTGGCAACTTCGAGTTGATAATCTGACTAACTTCCGGTCAACATTTCTAGATCTCTTTACTTTTATTTATACCCTAATTTTGTGGGGCGTGTCATTTGCTCATATTTCACGCTTGATTGGTAAATTCTGATTGAAAAAAAGTTAAAAGTTTTCGTTCGTTTAATAAAATTGTCGTCAGCATTTTTGGGTGCATTAATTGCTCTGCGAGGCTCTACAATATATATATATATGTATTGCTCGTGTTGCCCACGTAGCTCACGTGACTGTGGCGCCCAATAAACCAAACTCTTGCCACAACTCGAACTTCAGCTTTAGCATTGGTTTTGGCTTTGGCTTTGGCTTTCAACTCCAGCTCGAGACGACAATAAAAGTTCGTGAGAACTTGATGCTTATCGAACTCTAGCTCTAGAATGTTGGCAGACGTTGCCCTCAGCGAGTGGGCAGCGGGAGCGTGTCCAACTTGGAGTCACAACTCCAACTAGAGGTATAGCTATAGGTAAAGGTAAAGATGGAGCTAGAGGTAGAGGTAAAGTTAAAGGTAGAGGTAAAGGTAGAGGAAGCAGAACCAGAACCAGGGGCAAAGTCAATTCAGTTGACATTTGGCAATTGATTTTCTTTTGATTAACAATCGAATGCCACGCAGATCGAAAGAGAGACAGAGAAAGATATAAAGATATACATATTTATTTACAGATCATGCTGATTTTTGAATTGAATTCAAGTCACTCTATAAACTGTTTAATTTGTAAGACCTATCTCAGCAAATTTACAGATGAATACAGTTTAAGCTTCAATTTAAAGTAGGTAATTTTCTTACTTCTTTATTTTTATTTTATCATTTTTAATCATATTTATTTATTAATTTATATATTTATTTTTTTAGTTTTTTATTTATTTATTTAATCATTTTACATCCTACTACAACAAGTTAAGTTTGTAAATAAATTATGAATTAAAATAAATTCTTATAAAAAATATTATTTAAAATAATTATCAGCTTGTTTAATATTTTATTTCGTAACTTAATTGTTCAAATAAATTAAATATTTTTTTAAGCTTAGTTTAACAAGTTGTAAACTTCTTTTTTAATGTTTCTTGAATAGTTATCTTAATAGTCTTTTCTACACAAATTTCAATAACTATTCAATCTTTATATTTGCGTACTTTCAAGACGAAATCTATAACGGCTTTGGAACATCTTCTAGAACACCTTTAAACAGTGTGTGTTGGATTCAGCTGCCCCTATCACACACACACACACACATATTCGCACACACACACACACACACAAACACTCCTTTTGTTAATCGACTAGGCGACAAATCCTTAATCCTTTTTCTCACGCACCAAAAAACATTCGCTGCCAATAAAAAAGGAAAGAATGAAAAGCAGCGTAGAAGAAGAAGAAGAGAAATGCGAAATCATAATATAAAAGAAAGAGTCCTGTGCAAAATGTTCTCAAGCATCTTGCAACCGGGTGACACGTTGCAAATATCCGAGACAGGGGCAGGGGCAGAGGAAGGGGCAGCAATGAAATGCGCACTGTCATTGTCCTGGACAAGCGGCGATTTCGCTGCAACAAATATTTTCAGATCAACTCAGGTAGGAGCCAACAACAATCGCATCGCCAATAACTATAACTGCATCTGCATCCTCATCATGCTCTGCCTCATTTTCATCCTCATCCACATCCTCAGTCTGAGTCTCAGTCTCAGCAACAATGGCAAATCATGATCAATTCAATTACTCCCCGATGCGATGTAGTGCATGTGATAGTTGTTATTCATATGCAGGACATGCGAAATGGGGTCCTGCACCTGCTCGCTTTTCCCATGACAAAATAGGGGAAATTTTCTTTCGTTTACTACTTGTGTTTAGGTTTTTCCGCGAGGGCATCGGCTAATCTGGGGGAAGGAGGAGGCACCTGTGTCAGCGGGGCAGCCTCGACTCAAGTAGCAATCAATGAGGACAATGTCCTCGATCATTATTTCTCTGCTTGAAACATGAAGCGGCCAGCAAAAAGTGGCAAGAAGATGAAGAAGATGTCTCTCTCTCTCTCTTTCTCTCTCTCTCACTCACTCTGTCTGACCCCTGACCCCTCGCAGTATGCGCTTAGTGTAATGGGATAAGAGCAGTTGCCAGGTCCAAGGAGAGGGGGGCACTCAAACACACACAACACACACACACATACACACACACACACAAGTGCGCGGTAATGAAATTTTAGACTTGTTCCGGGCAAAGAGCAACAACATTTTAGTTTTTTGGGCATTTATGTTGGAAAATTGTGGGAAAATCTATGTTAATCCCTGCCTGATCAATTGTTCGTTCGTTTTGCAGGTGTCTATTGTATGTAGAGTGTGTGAGTGTGAATATGAGTTTGTGTGAGTGTGCGTATCTGGATTAGATTTAGACAATTGAATGATCGTTGCGAAATTTATAGAAATATACGAAGGATATACGTGTTTTAAGATCGTTTAATGCCATCATAGGACTCGGAGAAATTAAATCGATCAGTAAATAAATGGATAACAGTTTCTTAAGAAGAGCAAAACAGAGAGAAAGAGAGCGAGAATATAATTCAAGTTTTAATGATCGTAACTAAGTTCATTATAAGTTGTCTATAAGGCAGAAATAATATACGACTCTCTCAGATAACTTTAATATCAGTGATCTTTTAAATATCAGTTTGTAAATGACCTAAAAATCAAGCAATAGTTGTTTAAAGAAGATCATTGCAGATGAAGATAGTAACCAACAATCTGCAGATCTATAGTTGATCTAGATGATCGTACTGATGACTCATTAGGAATTGATACGTTCGGAAAACAGTTGTGAAACTTAATGTCACATGATTTCAAAGCTTCAACTGATTGCTGATCGAATATATTAACAAACTTTTAGCTAAAATAAGTTTTATTAGGAATATTGAAACTCAGTTTGTATTAATCCAGGGATTCAATTGATTGGTGAATATAGTCAAACTAATCCACAGACTGTGATCACTTTTATAAAGAATTCATAGTATTCAGTTGATCTTTGATCAATATTCAACTGATCCTTAGACTCTTGTCTTGTAATCACTTTTATATAGAGATCTCAATGAACTCTCAACTCAATTGTTTTTTAACGGATCAACTCCTCCTACCTGTGATCATTTTGTTGCCACGTAACTAGTTAATTGCAATGTGATGGGAGTTTTCTTTTTTATTTATATTTTAATGCCTGCTCCCAAAACGCACATTGCAGTACCGTTAACCGTTAGACTCACCTGCAATGAAAGAAGAAGAGTAGAGAGGGGTATGAGCATAAATTATTAATTAAGAACGGCGGCAAATGCAAATAAATTAGCTTAAGACAAGAGTAAATGGTGAGAAGAAAGAACCTGACTCTAGAGTGGGATCTGGGATCTGTTGAGGGAATTCTTGGGATGAGTTGAGTTGAGGAGTTGTTGTTGTTGTTGCCACGTGTTGCACGCGAGTGGGAGAATCAAGAGGGAAGAACAACCGAGGGAAACCGTTCACCAGTCAGCTGCCAGTGACCAGTAATGACCTCTAAGGGCCACCGTTGCAGTTGCAAGTTGCAAGTTGATGTTGATGTTGCAGTTGCAGTCATGTGAATGCGCTCGGGAATTTGCACTGTTTACGAGTACAAAAACAAAACAACAACAAAAAAACAAAAACAAAAGAAGTGAAGTTCGCATAACTGGAATTAAAGCAGCGCCAAACCACACACCAGCAACACATCAGCAGCAACAGCAGCAGCAGCAATAACTGCAACTGCAACTTGCAACACATTCAAAAACGGCGCTCGTGGGTAGCGCGAGTGCTAAATGGGGCACAGTGTGGAGTGTGGATTGTGGAGGCATGGCCAGGCTAAGCCCCACATGCAATCTGAATCCGCTGGGCAGTGGGAGCAACAGCAACAGCAGCAACAACAAGCAGCAGCAGCAAAGCCTGAGGATGAGATGGAGTGGACATTGACGTCGTCGGTTTGTCGCGCCGTCACTTCTCGTTGAGTCACTCACCCCAGCGCCAGGGCAGGCCAAACTTAAGCCCAGTGCAGGCCAGGCAAAGACACAGACACAGACTCTGACTCTAGACCAAGACCAAAGACAATGGTGGGAATATTCTCATATTAAGAAATCGCGCGATCTGCAGCGCCAGATGTGTGACTGTATGTGTGTGTGTGTGTATTTGTATTTGGTGCAACGGCAGGTCAACCCACCGCCCACTGCCCCTTGCTGCAGTTGCTGCCACTTCTGCTTGCCCCACAGCAGCAGCAGAGCCAAAACGTTCGTGGCAAATTCGCAACGTGTCGTGGTCGTGCCTCCGTTGTCATGTCCGAGAGTGTAACAAAGACCTCGCTGAATAACCCAGCAACCCCTCTTCCCACCACCCCCTTTACCACCTTACCCCCTCCCAGTTGCACCTTTTAGTTGCTGCTGCTGTTGCTGCTGTTGCCGTTGCAAACGCCCCCGCGCCAAGTAGCGCGAATAAACATTAAACACAAAAACAAAAAAAAAACAGAAAAATGTAGCGGCAAAAGCAACAACAACAACAGTAACAGCAACAGCAACAACGGCAACTGCAACAACAATAATTGCATTACACATAAAAATAAATTGTAATGAACTTGAGGAAGAGACAACAAAGCAGCAGCAACTGCAACAGCAGCAGCAACAGCGACAACTGCTGCAGTGGCCAATGTGAAAATCGATGCGGAAGCAGCAACACGAAAGGGCAACAGCAACCAACAACAGCAACAACCATCCACAACAACAACAACAACAATTGGTAGCTTTCTTCATTTCACTGCACAACAATCTGAGAACTCTCAACATTTTGGCCAATTGTTTTCTTTTGTTGTATTTGCATTTGATTTTCTATCAATATTAACATAATTTGACACACATGCAACACCAACGGTGCAACTGCCACAAGAACAACGCATTAATTTATAGTTTTTAATTATAATACAAGAAAAATATGAGAAATTTGCTAGTAAATAGAAAGAGATACAACTTAAAGTTCTTGATTTGATTTTCCGTTAGATTTGTAGCGTATTTTTTAAGGGAAAGAAAGTTGAAATTATATAGAAAAAACTATAAATCAGTTATAATGTAATTGAAATTAAATGTTTTATATACATTTATATATATTTATATTTATATATTTATATGTTTGCAAATTGAAATATTGATTTAAACCATTTTTATATCACACAAAATTTGATTAAATAAAATTTGGTTTGTCAATGAATAGTTTTTAAATTATAAACAATTCAATTTTATTATGTTTATATTTCATATTGTTAAGTAAAAAATTAATATTATATTTAGCTATTAATAAAATGTATTAATTATTATTTTATTGATTGTTTAAGTTATTTAATAAGCCAAAGTAAAGCTGTGATTTTAAATAAGGTAATGGATTTCTTTTGAAAAATAATGAATAATTTATTTAAAATATTTAATTATCTAGATTATTTTTGTAATATACAAATTTCACTACTGTCACCTTTATATTGTTATAGCTAACATATCATATCAAATAAATATAATCAATTAATATTGTCACTTTTAGTATAGTAATATGTAAAAGGTAAAACAATTTTCTCAAATCAAGAGTGTTAATATTATATTAATAAAAGAAATCCTTGTTATAGAATCTTACTCTAAATAATTGCTTGCTGCCTGAAAGGAATACTCTTTATACTCATTTAACAGTAGATTTCTCATACCCTTTCCCATATGAAAAGTCTTCGATAATAGAAAATTATAGAGTATATTATAGACTTCTAGATATCCAAATCCAAAAAAGATGCCACAACTAAGTAAAGTTATCGTAAACCTTTGTTAGTTATGAGTTGAAAGTAACAAAAGTATCTCAAGTAGACTTGTGGCAAGTACTGCAAATTTACAGTCTAATTGTCCAGCAACTCACATGGCTGTGTGTGTGTGTGTATGTTTGTGTCAGTCAGCGAGTCAATTAATTAGCCATGATTCTCACGACCTCAAATTAAGAGAAAAGCCATAACAAATAGAAAATAAAACGGCAGCAGCAGCAGCAACAGAAACGGAGGCAATTGTTGCCGGTTGTTGTTACTATTGCTGTTGCTGTTGTTGTTGTTGTTGGCTAAACACAATGGCCCTAACCTGCCCTGGCCTTATCTATGCCAGCTTTTTGGCTTGGACCATTTTGGCCTTTTAGCCACAAACTGAAGCTGTAAGCTGAAGCTCAAGCTTTTTGGCTTGCCGGCGCTTGGCCTGAAACGATAACAATTGTCAAGAGCAGAAGGAGGAGGGAGGTGGGGAAGAGGGGGTTTTAGCCAGTAGGAATGTCAAGCTTCTTAGTGTGCGGCGTTGGCGTTGACGTCGCCAGCAACAGCAACAGACGCAGAAGCAGAGAGACTCTCGCTGGGAGATCTGATTTAAAACGAAATTAGGAATAATGGCAATGGCCTGCACATGACACACACACACACACACACACATGCAGTAAGACAAACACACATGTGCATATCAAGAGCATGCACAGTTACACACAAGCGAGTGGGTGGCAATTGGGGGGCAAAGGCAGAGGGGAAGGGCAGCGAGGGGAGGTCCAAGCGTTGACAGGCAGCAAATGCGAACAAGACAGTTTTGTACCCACAATAGAAAGACCCAAAAAAACAAAAAAAAAATACAAAAATAGAAGAGAAAAGCAAAGAAGAAGAGGCAGCATGAAGCCGAGAGGAGGAAGAAGAGGCAGAAGTAAATGAGATGGACGGGGAGCAGGAAAAGAAATTATCTCACGGATAATCCGAACAACACGTTCAACTGCAACTCTCGACTCTTAGTGATTGCTTCCTTCCCCAGACTATCCCCCCTGTTCGCCCCTCTAATGTTCCACCAACCTTCACCCAAATGTTGGCTCACCCTTTTGGGCCATTTCTCTGTCGCAGTCGCAGTCGAAGTCGCTGTTGCTGTCGGCCTCGGCGTCGCAGTCGGCAGCAATGGTTTGCGGGGGCGCGCCTCAAAAAAGCAAAAAAAAAAACAATGGGCAGAAAATGCACCTGACTTCAACTCGAGGCGAAGCAAAGCATCAACTTGCAACTGGAAAGTGTTAGCTAGTTGCAAGTCCAAGTTGCAAGTTGTGCTTTGTGGTTGGTCGCAGCAACATGCAGCAGGCAGCAAGCAGCAGGCAGCAGGCAGCATTGTGGGGCATTGTCTCTGCTCTGCTCTGCTCAGCAGTTGGTTGCATCTTGTCGTAGTTTCGTATCAGCGTAGCACAAAACTTATTTAGTATTTGTTGTTTTTTTGGCGAGAGAAAGGGTAACAGATTCCCACACTCTTCGACGGATGGACAGACGGACAGACAGAAGGGGAAGACTCTGTTGACAACGGCAGAGTCCATTGTGCACCACAAAGCGGCAACTGAGACTCTGACTGAGACTTCGACTGAGACTTCGACTGAGACTTCGACTGAGATATGAATAAAATGAATGAGTACTCGCCTGTCTCTGTGAGTGTCTGGTCTTAGCCGAACCAGTTAAACTGTGTGAACATGAACATGACGCTCAGACCTTAGCTGATTGATGAATGTCAGCCACAACCCGAAAGTATCTGACACTGTGTGTGTGTGTGTGTCTCTAACGGCACCTGAGTGTAGAGAGCAGGTGTCATGAGAACCCAACAAATGGGTCGCGGTCACACACTCAACAACAACAACAACACGAACAACATTAACAGCTACTGAAGGTCACCAATGAAGATCAACTGTGAGTGGGAGACAAAACAATACCAAACTATATACGAATTCAGTATAAGCCTTAGTTTGAGGGGGAAAAGAAGGGCGATGAGTTGTGGGGAAGAAGGAGGAAAAGCTAAGCCATAGGAAGAACTTAAGCCTTTGCTCTGTTTTCATTGAAGATTGCTCCAACCTAAAGATATCTTTGAGATACTTCCAACAAGAAATTCATTGATATATAGTTAATTTAATATATTTGCATATAAAATAATAATTTGTAAAGTATAAGTAAACAATTGTATGTTTAATTTGTATAGTATAAGTATCCTAAGTATAGTTAGGAGAAATTTATCATTCCATCAGTTCTTCGAGTTACGGATAAGTTATGATGAATAGAAATCTATTTTCTAACAATTGAATTCAACTAATTTCAACACATTTTCATTTTCCACAGTTCATATTTTTGATAAGAACAGTTAAATCTACATTTATAACTTTTCTCCCTTCAGTTTAAAGTTGAAACACTTGCAATCGATTGCAGCGCGTTCAATTTACGCTTAACCTTCAGGCAAATCAACTTTGGCCAGGGTTGTCAGGCATTTAACAATTAAGGCAAATAATCGAATAATCGAATAGCGTAGTACACATCTCAAGATTAGAGCATACTTAATATATAGTGTTTGCAAACTGCCTAAAACTATAATGAAAATGATAATCATGATCTATGGCCCAAAAGCTGCCAATGCGCTGACATTAAGTAGTGTAGTGTTTAGTAGTGTTCAATGCACGTTGTCTAGTGTTTGGTGTTTGGTGCTTAGTATTTAGTCTACAGTCAGTGTTTTTTGTGTATTTAAATAGTGTTTGCTCAGCTCCTGCAAGCACTTGAAGCCTTCAATGTGGTTTTGGAGGCACATTAATTCAATTTCATCATTTTGAACGGCAGCCGTTGAATGAAATGTGCAAACAAACAAAAGGTAAACACAATGACAAGTGACGTGCGACCGGCAACAGGCGACAACAACAACAACAACAACAACAGCCACGACAGCAACAACAACAACTAGAAGGGGCAGCCTAACTGTACAATGGCAACAACTAACCCAAATAGGCAACCAAATAAAGCCAACAAAACTTTAGAGCTAAAAACTAAAGTTGAAAGTTGAAGCTGAGTGTCGTCGTCGAGTCAGCTCAAAAGTATCTGCCAGATACTTCAGAAGATGCGCTGTTGCAGTTGCAGGTTGCAAGTAACTGTTGCAAGTCGAGGCCCAAGCCCAAAACCATACAAAAACCAAAACCATACCAACCAAAAATCCATATAACCAAAATCCAAACCCAAGCCAGGCCAAGTCATTCTCTCTGTGTGCTCTGCGTGATCGACCGACTGTCGAAGTTGCAACAACGATGGCCAGACCTAGGTGCCAGACTGCCAGACAGACAGACAGTCGGACAGACAGTCGGACAAGACCATACCAGACCAGACCAGGCATCCATCCATATGTATGAACTGTTTGTATTACGTTTGAAAGTCATGTTGCAGATACTAAAAGTTAAAGTATCTGCATATCTGCGGGCACCTGCAACCTGCAACCTGCACCACCCCCAACCTCTGTCTCTCTCACTCTCTGCCTCTCTTTGTGGTAAACAGCAACACCATCACCTCCAGTCGCCACTTGCATATCAATGTGGCCAAAATAAAATGTGACGGCTAACGCGCACGATTAAAAACTGCGATACATATATGTATGTATGTATGTATGTATGTATGTATGTATGTATGTATGTATGTATGTGTGTGCAAAGCAAGTGTGGATGCAACTGCAGTATCTTACAGATACGTTTTGGTGCTAAGCTGTGCTGTGCCTAGTGCGTCGTCGTCGTCGTCTCTCTGTTGCAATTGAAGGCCTCCAAAACACAAGACTACATTATAGAATCAACAACAACGAAACAACAACAACAAAACAAAGAAAAACTATTAAAATAATGCCTGAGTAGAGTCTGCACGACTGCAAAAGATACTCTAATTGCACAATTAAATTTTATTTGTTGAACGAAAACTAAAGGTAATTAACCAAATTTAATTTAGCTTGAAGATCATAAATCAAAAGAAATCTAAAACATGAAATATTAAACTTATACGTGGAATTGAACATGTAAATATTTTGATTCTTACCATCCTTTAATTACTATATTTAATTATTTAATAATTATTATTATTAATAATATTATTATCATTATTATTATATTATTATTAATATTATTATTATTATTATTTAGATTTATTAAATATTTATTATTATTATATTTATTAAATAACTAAATTTAAATGTTCTTAGTTGGTTAAAAAGTAGTTTAAATAAAAAGTTTCTTAGTCCCACTCGTAAATAAAATATGTTTTCATTGACATACCCTATAATTGGCTACTGCTCGTGTAGGGTATACACAAATCGAATAGTCACATAAAAGCAGAAACAATAAAACAAGCACACATAACATTGAAAGTGCAACAACAACGTCAACACCAACAACAACAACGTCAACACCAACAACAACAACAGCAACAGCAGCAACATGACGAGTCGTGTTAGTTTTGGCCCTCGGCCTGCCGTCTGCGGTCGGCAATTGAATTCATTCAATGCCTACTACTAAGCCCCTCCTCCCCTCTATGCCTCTCTCTAGTCATCCTCAATACAGGCCAGACAGTCAGTTGATTTGCTTTTTGGCTTAGTCAACCGCAACAACAACAGCAGCAGCAGCAACAGCAGCATTGGCAACAGCAACATGATCAACAACAGCACCACACATTGACGACTCGTCGCGGTTACTTTGCAATTTGTATTAAGGATTTCAACGACGTCCATTCGACTGTGGCTGCATTTAACTAAAGCAAGCTCCCTTCCTCCTAATCCTCCCTTCCTCCTCCTGGAAACCATAGGTCCATAGTCAAGCCCAGTCGCAATTCAATTTTCGGCTGCACCATTGACAACATTTGCATTTACACGCACTTGCCACAGGTCGAACATGCCGCAAACCCACAGATCCCATCATCCTTTAGACCACACCAAGTTTCATCTCTAACTCCAACTCCAACTCCATATCTATGTCCATGTCCGTGCTTCGATATCAATCGGATTGTGGTATAAGGCGGCTACACGGTGGGTTGCTTAATAGAAAGCAGTTTAACTATGGGACAATCGATTATGTTATCGATTATTAATAATTTAAAAAAAGCTTAAATGAATCTTAGTAATTGAATGAATTCAATTCAACAAGAAAGAGACACTTTATCGGTTATTGTCAATAATGTTTATATATCGACAACGATACATTTTGATTAATCGATAAATGCACTACAATAGTACAGTACTATACAGTACAATAGTACTACAATAGTTATTGGCATCTGTTATCGTTTATTTGTACAAGTCTTGCCTAAAAATCGCTTCACAACAAATCAACGTTTTCTAAGTTTCTGAATACTTTTAGAGTTTCCACAAAAACGCTTTTTATGCCCACTGTGCGGCTCAGTCAGCGCACGGAAGGAAGTTTCAAATACGCGGCAAGCTGGCAAGGAGGCAAGGAGACAAAGGCAGTTAGATTGCCACGCATTGACACCTACCAATAATTTGAAACACGATCCCCTTTCCCATACTTTTCTCACTCTCTCTCTCTCACTCTCTCTCTGTCGCTCTCTCTTGCTCTTTCTCTGTTACACTCCTTGGAGTGTGGGTGTGGCATGCCGCATGCAGCTGCAACTACGATTTGTTTCACTTAGTCGCCATCGTCGTCGATGTCATCGTTGGAAAATTTGCGTAGAGCGTCGTTGGGATTTGAATTGTGTAGACATGCACGCAACATTACCGCGCATTCGTGTAACTCAGGCCCTGCCAATGATAATGATGATAACGATGATAACGATGATGATGATGATGATGACAAACAAAAGCCATGCAACGTGCAGCGTGCAACGTGCACTGGCTGTGCCAGCAGAGATTGACATTGGACAGCCATTCTGAGACAAACTCTCAGAATCAGAGGAAAGTTCGAGTTTAGTTCAGTTTATTGAAGGGTTGGTAATCGATATTTTAATATTTTTCAACTAATTCAAATAAATTAACTTATTTAATTTAAGTAAATACCTAAATTAAAAATGTTATTTTTAATTACTTTTAATTTTCTACCAGATAAATGTTAAAGTATCGATACCCATCCCTAGTTTGTTGGCGGCATGAGTTGTGTGTTTAGTGGAGCGGTTTAACAAAGAGTTGAAGTTGAATGTCAGTTTAACGTGCAACCAGCTAAATAACCAACTGATCCATCCAACCATCCATCCAACCATCCATCCATCCATCCATCAGTCAGGCGGCAGTCAAGGTTACTAATTAGGCAAATGCTCGTCTGCTTCAGTTTAGTTTATTTGTTGCCCACATGATGCTAATTAAGCGACGTTGCATCAAATGTCCACAGAAGAGTTAAAGAACTCTGCAAAATATTCCTGCGTTTTCTGGCAAAACACAAAACACAAAATTCCAGTTCCCAGAGACAGACTCTCGACAAGAACTAGTACATTTGACATCCCAGCTTGGACATTGACAATGCTCCCTCAGAGGTTTGACATGTTAGGCCAAAAGCCGCAACTATTGAGATGTCATCGCGGTCTATGTGAGAGATCATGGGCCATTTGACTGGGCCATGAGGTTCAACTGCACATAGTTGAGAATAGAAGAAAACGGAGCAGGAGGTGGAGGAGGAGGAGGAAAGAAAACATACCCTGTCCATGCTTGAGGCTAACGAGCTTGACTTGTCGAAAAGGATTTGACCGAGAGGGCGCCTCCTCTTTGAATATGCTGCTGGCATAATTAAAAGGCCAACATCGAAACAAGTTGCGATTACACGCGTTGGCCATGTAATGGGCCATGTACTTAACTTGTTGCAGTTGCCTCAACTCAGTTTAAGCCATCTGATTGAAATGCCAGCGACCCAAGCGACCAAAGTCAGGTCTCCGTCTCAGTCTCGTTCTCAGTCTTTTCTCTCCTCTCTTCTGTCTTCTGAACTTCGTCTAGACAGAAACTTACACAGTGCACTGTATGGGAAATCAGAGCAATGTTCACGTTTACTTCACGATTGAAGACCACTGAGAAGATTGAGGACTGACGAAAAATGTGCTGGGAAATTTGTTTCTTCGTTTCGTTTCTTTTTGATTTCAATTCCTTTTGTACTGTTCTTTGTGCTTTTCCACCACATAATGAGGAAGTCAATTTGTTGAAAAGTATTTTGTGGCATACAACAACTAGTGAGATATCAAGGCTTAAGTTTTTTTTCTGAAGTATTTTTGAATATATTTAGAATATTTCAAAATTAAAATATCTTTTCAATACAATTCAAAGTGAAAAATTAAAACAATCGCAATTGAATTTACTAAATATTATTGAGCTTTTATCTATTTTAGCATGTTATATAATAAATTTAAAATTAAAATCAACGAAATATATTTAACTTCTGTAAGGTATCGATAGCTTATCGATTTTCTATCAATCTCATTCTCACTCAAATAACTTACTAATTCTAAAATTAATTCGACAAGCTGTCAGCAGTCAGCTGTATTTATTTTATCAATATATAAATCATTAATTACTTTACCTACAACATCTTTTTTTAATGACAAGTTTTCTTCGATCAACTTACCTGCAAAGAAAAAAGACAAAATGTTGAAATTATTAGTTAGTTGTAGTTTTGTTTTTTAAAATATATTGATTAATAAACATATCTTAGCATATTCTAAATATGTTTCTATACTATTAAAATCTTAACAAAAATTATTTAAATATTTTTAATGTCTGTTATTATAAATAAATAAATAAATATGTTATAAATAAATAAATAATTTATATATAATTATTATTTATTTATTTATTATTAATAACAGACATTAATTTATTTATTATTTATTATTAATTATTTATTATTATTTATTATTATTTATTGTTTATTTATTTATTATTAAAGTCAGTAATAGCCTCTTTTTACTCTGGTCAATTTTATTAATGATTTATTTTATCCCAATTATGTCAAGTTCAAATTGTTAGCGTTTATGTGCTTGTAGCTGAATTCATTATAATTTAATTAAACAATTAAACAATATGAGGAACTGAATGTCATATTTAACATTACAAGTTACGATATTTGGGTTTGGTTCGTAAGCATTTAAAGGTGTGTGAGTCTGTCTGTCTGTCTGTCTGTCTGTCTGTCTGTCTCTCTGTCTGTCTTTATGTCTGGTAGTTTCATTAAGAATCTCCCACGCATTTGTAACCTGGTCGTCTGATGGTCGACTGGTGACCTAAGCCTGGCCAAGCAAAAGCGAGAGACAAACAAACAAAGGCAATTGAAAGATCTGTGACCGGTTCTCTATGGTTGCTGTTGTTGTTGTGGTTCTTCTGCCTCAAGTTGTTGCTGTTGTTGTTGTTGCAATAAAATGAAACGTAAATGAAATCTATTGTATTCTATATGAATAATGAGACAATTTTAATAATTTATAGACAGCTTTCGGTTAACCGCAATAAGCCAGAGCGATGTGCAGACAATGCATCAATACCAACAGCAACAGCAACAGCAAAAGCAACAGCAACAACATGCAGCATGCAGCATGTTGCACATACGTAGATGCAACATCATCTCTGCACCGCAAAAAGTTCGATGATCCTAGCTGGAAAAGTCGGATATGGTTTCTCAGAGCCCTCTAGGATTTTACCTTCATCGTTAGCCATGATAACAAATCGCGATTGGCATCGCTTCCGATTTGCAACAAAGGTGAGAAAGCTGCAAGACTTTGACTTTAACTTCCAACTCTTCCAACTCTGGCCAACCAACCATTCACCTATTCATTCATTCGCTCATTCATTCATTCAAGTATTCATTCATTGACCGCAATGCCCGCAGCAGGGCTTAAAGGCAATCGTTTGTAATTGTATCTGTCGCCGTGTCGCCGTGTTGCCAGTTGCAATAAGTCAAAGTTGTCGCCCAAGTCCAAATGGTCCAATGGCCCGTGGCTGAGTTTCAGTTACACTTTGGGTTACATGATCCAATTCCTGTATTTTTTCTGCTACCTCATCTTTATTTTTCTCTGATTTTTTTCTCCTTTTACAGCCGTTTGTTTATGACTTGGCTATTAGCTACAGGAAACTAAGAACTAATCTTCTAGACGCTCTTTGCCAATTGGACACCAACTCATGGAGCAACTGGCAATTAAATGGCTTCAACCACAGCACAGGTGACAGTTGTTCCAATACGAAATTGAAACGGAATCATAACTATTTATAGAGGCAAATGTGGTTGCAAGTGGCATGCGACGGAAACCTTTTCAGATATTGGGCAAAGAATGAGTGCAAATGAATAAGTGTATGGTAAGTATTAGAAAATTAAAACTATTCATTATAATAGATTGGGAAAAGATTGAATAAAGGTTCGAGAGTAAGGAATGAATAAGTTTTCCATTATGACAAGGAAAAATAACATAAAACTGCTGAAAAAACCTGTGAAAATTCAATGAAAACTCTTCTAAAACTATGTCAACTGATTTAATTCAAATTGTACATATATAAAACTATATATACCATTCATTGAAAGGTCTTAAATGGTTTTATGGGCGGAGTCCAGTGCGTATGTTGGACAAATAGTGAAAATATCACGCATACGCCATGACAACTGACCACAGCACACGCCCATTTATCCAATGTGATACCCAAAAATGCTCATACAGTCCAACCCCAATAAGTATTCACATTCATATTCACATACTCACACTCACACTCACTCACACTCACACATAGTCATGCAAACAACTTGCAGCCAAAATCAATAGCGCCCCAATGTCGCTCCTGACTTGGTTGCCCCTTTGTGACTGTATATGAGTGTGTGAGAGTGAGTGTGTGAGAGTAAGTGTGTAAGCGTGAGTGTGTGTATGTGTGTGTGTATGTTTAGGGGGGACTTTTGTATGCCATCTCGCTCTGTGGTCCATGGACTGGGAGTCCATTTCGGGGGTTCGACCGGATGCGGCACTTAAACGATGACGATGACGTTGCCGGCTGAAGTCGGTTGAAGTCGAAGTTGCAATCGGGAGTTTGGGGCACAGGCCGATGACGTTGATAGTACACGTACGCGACACACACACACAAACACACTTGCATATATTTATATATATATTTTTGCTACTGCAACGGTCGCTGGCATTTTTCGCCTGGGGTTCACAATAAAAACTTGAAGTCCTGTCGATTCTATTTGCGCTCTATACTTGCCACACAGAGTGTCCTGGCAACTGTTTCGCAACATGCAACTTTATGCTGCGGCTGCGGCTGAGTGATTCGTGCTACAACAGAGACCCAATGCCAATGGCAGACACATTCACATTCACATCCACATTCACATTCACAGCTATGTGGATACTCCCAAGTCGATGCTACATACAACACCCCAACTTTCAACCAAGGAGAGGGGGGGGCAACTTTAAAAGTTCTATACAAGTGGACCTTGGCTATGTTGCCACTAAAGAGCTGACACTGCCACAGCGAGTGATGTGGCTGCTGCTGTGGCAAATAGACGCGAGTAACGATATTTTAACAAAATTTAATATATTTATTGTGATAAATAATAAAAAATTTTAATAATAGCTACTAAGAATTACATGTTATGTTATCTTTTAATTTTTCCCAATTTCGATAGATTTTTGTTAAAATATCGATAACCGATACCAAACCAATTACAAATCGACTTATTGGGCAATGTTCCTCTACCGAAGCCAACTTCAAATCCGACCAGACATCGCATTTATATATAAATGTGAATATAAATATAAATACATATATATTATATGTGTGTATGCTACATATGTGTGTGTGTGTGTGTGTGTGTTTGTGTGCCTCATGTTGCAGACGATGACTGCAATTTGGAGAACTTAACCGCAGCAACAGCAGCAGCTTCAGTTTCCACCGCAGGGCAGGACGCAAATTGTGAACAAATGAAAGTAGCGAAAATGTTCCGAGAAGCCTTCTCCTCACTTTTCTCCCTCTGTTACTCTTTCTCTTTTCTCCTCCTTCTCCTCTTCCTCCTGCTGCTGCTGCTGCTGCAAGTGTTGTACATGTGTATTTGCCCCAAAATTCTGGCTATCTCTCTGACTGTCCCTTCAATTCGTTTTGTTTCTCTGTCCGTCTGTCGGTCTCGCTGTCTCTCTGTCTGTTTGTCTCTCTCTGTTTGGTCGCTTTTTGTTTTCGCGTCTGCTTCGTTTTTTCGGCAGTTTAACTGGAGGTCAAAAGAATTGCAATGCATCTGTAGCTTTTCCGAAAATGCTGACGCATCCACAATCCACAATCCTTATCCCGAGTTCCTCTATCCCATCCCGCCCCTTGGGGAGGTCCTGTTGGTCATTGTGCCCCATGTGTGGGTGGCACTTTGGCTGTTTGGCTGTTTGGTTGGTTGACTGCCTTGTAACCTCAGGGCGGATGCGACAGGCAAAAAGCACCAGCAAATAAAATACGCAAGTTGAAATAATTGAAAAGCGGGCAAAGTTTATGGGCGAAAATAATTTTCGGGCATTGGACTTGGCTAACAGAGAGAGAGAGAGAGAGAGAGGGGAATCTAAAAAGGGAGGGAAAGGATGCGCAAGTAGAAAAGCAAGACAGACGGACATTTACGAATTGTGTGAAAGGATCAAGATAGTTTAATAAAAGTAGATGAATACAAAAAAAATATAATTAACTATTAAGCACAAATATTGATTTTCAGTTGGAATAATTATTTTTACACCAATATTTGAACGGTTAAAAGTATTTGAAAAAAAAGCGATATATTTATTATTATTACTATTATTATTATTATTATTATTATTATTATTATTATTATTATTATTATTATTATTATTATTATTATTATTATTATTATTATTATCATTATTATTATTATTATTAGTATTATTATTATTAGTATTATTATTATTTTTATTATTATTATTATCATTATTATTATTAGTATTATTATTATTATTATTTATTATTATTATTATTATTTATTATTATTATTATTATTTACTTATCCCAGCAATTTATGTATTTATCATCTTAGTTAAATATAAATTTCATTACGATTAAATTTAGTTTAGCGTCATTTAGTTTATTCCAATCAAACTTTTCCTTCTAATATTAATTACTTAAATTTAGTGCTATAAAAATACTTAAATTTAAATAATTATAAATGTAACAACATGATAAATTGATTTACATATTATAACAAAATTATATACCATTTCAAATAAATACTATAATTGCTGTCATACTGAAAGTTTGTGTCTCTATCTTTCATATTTAACTTTAAAAACATCTATTTATAAATTCATGATTTATAATACTCTATTACTCACAATTCAAATGCTTAAGTTGACTATTCATACTTAACTGCTGTGAAAAAGTCTTTAATAGCCATATTGAAAATATTGCCAATTAACTTAAAGTTAAAAACAGCTAAATAATTTCTTTGTTTTTCTACAATTTCCATTAAATAGCCTTCTTTAAGTTGCTTGCCACATTTTTAGCTTTAGCTGCCCCACTCACAATCCCAGTCAAATAGAGTTTCATTCGCTGTGAGTTGTTCAATATATGAGAAATTGTTGCAAGCATTGTGGCTTATTAGTAAATGGCATGAGGCTTGTGACACTCGAGCAAAACACACCCAGAAGCACAGTCATACTTCTATTCATACTCACACTCATACTCACACTCATACTCAGACTAACACTCATAGTCGTAGTTGTAGTCAAATTCACACTCAGAAGGCAGCTGGCATATTCAAATATGCGGTTTGGCACTCTTCAATTTACAACAAATCGTTCAACTTGCAACCCAAACACTGCCAACATACAGCAACAACATAAATCACACGCACACGCAGAGACTGATACACTCACACACACACACACACACACTCATACTTGAATTCATAGTCGTATTCACACACAGTGCTTGCATATTTCTTACACACAATTGTCTCTTTTCTTTTGGCCTCGCACAATGCACAGAGTTGAGTCTCCTTTTCTCTCTCTCTTTCTCTCCCTCTCTTTCTCTCTGTGTGTTGCTCCTCCTTCGGTGGAGCTTCTCTTCCTCTTCGTCTTGGTTGGCTTTTGTGAATTGGTGTCCAAGCGTTTTATGTTTCAATTATGCGCAACTTGTGCCCAACAATGGCGACGCTTTAGCTGCTCGCTCGCCTGGGCTAAATGATGATGCAAAGTGACTTGGCCCAGGATCCTGCCACTCCAGCCACTGCACAGTGAGTTTGTGTCTGTGGCAGTTGATGCATAAATTCCTTTAACATATGCCACACACCGAAGGAGAACATTCAGATTGACACACGCACAGTTTCCACACATCTACTTCTACTTCTACTTCCATGCAACTACATACGTTTATTTGCTTGCCACGCGCGGTGGCAAGGTAAGGTTAGGTGTGTGTGGCTCAAGTAGCCAACGGTAATTTTCAACCATTTGCCGAGGCCTTTGCACTCTTCCTCTTCTTCTACTCTACGATTTAAGTTTAAATTTTCCTTTGGCACACGGCCAAAGACTCACGGAGTGAGTCCTTGTGAATACTCATATATGCCCAGTCTTTATAGTCCTACTCCATAACTGTAACTGTCCTGGGTTTTGGCCAACACACACTTTTGGCCAGCCATTCAATATGCGTTCGTTATTCGAGAGCACAATGCGAAAGCCTAGCAAACTCTGTATACATTGTGAGTGTACTCATACAAGTATTCATCTAATGTTTAGGGTTTAAAGTTACCAACAAATATGAATACGGCCTGAAATATGGGCTAAGTTAAGAGTTAAGTTGGTCAAGTGAAGACTGGTGGCAATAACTTCAAGTTAGCTTTTAACTACATTACTTGAGATATGCCAAATTATTATAAATTAATAAATAGATAAATACATTTATTGAATCGTTTTGACTCAAGATCTTTGTAGATCTTAATAAAGTCTCAAATTTATTGAAAATTTTTTGAGCTTATAAGTTCTGTTTCGTTTCTTCAGTAAAGATCCTCTAGCGATCAATAACTTATTTTCTCTCTTTTCTCATGTCTTTGCACTTTAAAGACTTCTCAAGATCTCGACTCTTGTTTTCTTGACTCCATGCTAAAAATTGAATAAAAATCATTTTCAAAACTTTTTTGATCTTTCAGCGAACTCTTTTTATTTCATTCTCTCATTTTTCTTGGTGACTTTATACACTCACCCTTAAAAGTATGTTGCTGTGCTGGACATAAGATGGACCTAAACTTGAACCCCTTGAGACGACAGCCAATAAATGTGACATTTCAAGCTGTGATCGCACAGTGGGAACTTTGCAACTGTCCAACAACCTCTCTCTCTCTCTGTGTAGTTCTCTCTCTTTGCACCCATTTAGATGGCAACTCTTTCTCTGATTCACTCGCAAAAAATGGCGATCTGATTGATGTACATATATATAAATCGGGCATTTATATACATTAAAGTCGTAGTCAAGGTGTGTGTAAAAGCTCGGAAATGCAAATGTTGTTGAATGTGAATGTGGATGTGAATGTGGATGGATGTGGGCATGCTGCGAAGGCGCAGTCAATGCGAATGATCATCATAATGATGATCATAATGATGATGATGATGATGCCTTGGCCGAACCCAGACGAAACGCAGTTGGACGTTGTTTTATTTAGTTTTATTTTGGGCTTGGCTCGTTCCTCGGCCTCGGCCTATGTTCGAGTCGAGTTATCAAGGTCTGGCCAATCAAAAAGCCAATTCAATACACACTCACACACACAGAGAGACTATGTGTTGTTGTTGCTGTTATTGTCGATCAACGACAGGTGTGAAGCTTCAGCAACAATAATATAAAAAAGAAAAAACCGTAACACGGCGGCAGATAAGCAAACACTTCTCTCTACCTTTCTCTCTTTTTCACTCTCTCTCTCTCTCTCTTTCTTTCTCTCACTAGCTTTTATCTCTCTCTCACTCTCTTGGCCAGAAAACCTGCTCAGCGTTTGAATGTGTGTTGTTGTTGAGTGTGTACTCAATGCTGATATTCATTCAATGAGCTTGGCCAACACAACTCGGCCCGTTGTTCGGCTTTTTGGCTCTCTCTCGCTCGCTCTCTCTCACAGCAACAACAACAACAAGAGCAGTGAGTGAGCCAACCAAACGGGACTGGGGTCTAAAGACTGGGGCTGGGCCAGGGCCAGGCCAAAACTGAGAGGCAACCAACGGCAAAGCGACACAAAGCCAAAGCCCCCTTATAAAGTAAATAAGTTATCAGTTGAATTGTAACTGGAAACTCTACAACAAAAAGCAACAAAAAAGAAAAAGAAATACGAAAAAATGAATGAATATATAAAAAGGGGAGGCGTCAACAACAGCGACAACAGCAACAGCAACAACAACAATGAGCATAACAATAAGAAGACGATGACGATGATGACGACGACGACGACGACGTTGACAAAGATCAGAGCGCGTCTTGGAGACTGTGCACACAAACACACACACACTCACACACACACACAGACATACTGGCTCCCCAAGTGCGTGTGTGTGTGTGTGTGTTTGTGTGTGTGACACATGTGAAACGAGCGCAACGAATGGCGAGCAAGCGATTTAAAAGTCGCGCGTGCCCATTAAAAATCTGTATGCGTATCAATTTAGTATTAAATTTAGTATTAAATTGTATTGTTAAGTAAATATTTTAATAAAATACACATTGCTTAAAATATTAAATGCAATATCCATATTTTTAATAACTATTTTTTATTTCATGCAAATCTATATGCGTAACAATATATCTGTGTATATTTTATTGCGATCTTAAATATTACAAGTCTTAAAAAAAATTAGTTAAAAAAATTGAACTATCAATTAAATAGAATAATTTATGAAAAATACAAAGATATTAAATATAATTAAAGACACACATTTAAATTTCAATCTGACAAAATTGAAATATTTTAATACAAACACTTTAAACAAGTTAACGATTTTTATAATTATTTGATATTTAAAATAGCAGAAAATAATGAAATTTATTTCTAAGCTTTATTTTTAAATACTACTACTATTTTACCTTTGAAAAGTTATACATTAAAATTAAAAATGTGTCTTGCTCTGTGATTTTTAGTTTAACTTAAAATATTCACATAGTTATTCATAAGCAAACGATACTTACAAAAAATATATTAAATACAACAATTATTATTTTGTTGTAACAAAAAATAATCTATGTTATAAAATTATAAATACAATTTATCTAAGAGCTTTAATAAATGCTATTGTAAAGAAAACAAGCTATAAATAAAAAATGTGCAGAATTAAAAATAAACAAAAATGTCTAAAAACATTTAATAAGAAACTTAATATTAACTTAATATTGAAAAGATATTGTTAATCATATTATTTAATTGTTTATATTACCAATACTCTCAGTTATTAACTTGATATTTCAAACACACTCAACATACTAACGAACAAATGCAATTTCAATTTCATTCATTTTTCATTTAATTTATTTAATTAATTTCTGTCAAACAAATATTTACTCAAAATTAAATAATAAAAATGATTTGGTATTTTATAGTTAAAACAATAATTAAATATTTTATATATTTAACTTA
Source organism: Drosophila putrida (assembly GCA_037043535.1). Taxonomy (NCBI): domain Eukaryota; kingdom Metazoa; phylum Arthropoda; class Insecta; order Diptera; family Drosophilidae; genus Drosophila; species Drosophila putrida. The sequence goes on from JBAMBI010000187.1 coordinate 297,830, forward strand.
TTTAGGAATGGATATAAAGTTTACATATAAGGAATATAAATATTTAACTATTCTCTATATTCTATGCATTCATTTAAAGCATTTAAAAAATTAAAGATTTTTCTAAGGCCCATTTTTGAAGATAAATGCAACTCGATCATTTGGGGCTCAATCATTGTGGAATGCACCAGCGACAACATGAGCTCCACTTAAGGTGTGCAATGTGACAATGGCATCTGCTTAATAATAATAATTACAAGCCCCAAGTAATGAGGGGCCTACAAAATGGGGCGGACTTTAGTGGGGAACAGAAGAAGAAGGGGAAAAGGGAGAAAAGGGGGAATGATGTTGAGGCCTGAAGAATTGGTGTGGTGCCATCTCTCGATATTAATCGCCAGGCAAGCGGAAATGGGGAGTGCCACACACACACGCACACACACATTTAATTCGAGGTGGGTCCGTCGTCCAGGTGCGGATTGCGGGTAGCGCCCTTTTGGGGCTCTCTTTCTCTGACTCTAGCGTAGTTGTTGCACCATGATTGATTTATTTATTTGAAGCACGCGTTGCGTTCTTCTCGTTGTTGCTGTGGTTGTTGTTTGTGGGCAACGTCATTCGCGTCTTCGTTTCAATTTTGAAATCTGTAATCATTGAATTAAATTATGCCAACAAAGCAGCAAAAAAAACCCCAACCCAAAACGAAGAAACCAAGCCATCATCATGAACATCATCATTATCAACTGTGGATGATCATCATCATTATCCACAAACTCATCCATCCATCCATCTATCCAACTATCCATCCGGGGCTGGGCTTTACCGCCGCACCCACACCTCCAATAAGACAGAAAACGTTCAACAATCTTCAGATTGCAGCACGCGTCTTTATTGTTGTTGTTGTTGCCCCATCTGATTGTTGTTGTTGTTGTTGCTGTTGTCATTCGGTTGGTCACATGCCAAAACTGTTCATTGGCTGTGAAGCTTTTATTGAATTCATCTCAACCGTCGACACCCACACAAAAAAAAAACCCACAGAAGAGAGGACGAAACGAAAGAGCGAGAGAGAGTAAAGAGTTAAAGGGAGTGGGAAGTGGGAAGAGGGGAAGATAAAGTAAGACACAGAGCTCCAATTACAGCTGGAAGTCCATCTTCAAGGAAAACGCTGACCGTGCTTTAGACTCTTAGTCTTAGTCTTAGTTTTAGTTCCTCTTCCTCTTTCACAACATCTCTAAATCTGCAGTGTATACACAGAGAGAAATTAATGTATACTTTTGAAAATCGAAAGAATTATTATATTTACTTCTTTACAGCTTTCAAGTAAAGCATCGATATAGTTTTAAACCAGCTTTTGTATCCCGACTGTATACTTAATACATATATACCATTATTCAATCCAAGATTAAGAGCTGTAAAGTTGTAGGATGAATTTTGTTTTTCTCAGTGTACGATCTCAGTGCTCTCTTCAAAAGTCTTCAGTCTTCGTCCATCGTCTGAAGTTGATCTTTATTTTGGGTGCGCCTTGTCCACAGAACACATTGCGTGGGCTGCGTTTTCAATCTGCGCTTCGTGAGCTATTTATAAACTGAAAATGAATGAATGAACAGACAGACGGACAGACAGACGGACAGACAGACGGACAGACAGACAGTCAGACAGTCAGCGAGGCAGCAAATAATAATTGCGCTGCTCAATTAAAAACCTCACTAAAGGTACAATCCAAAACCGAACCCAAAAACAACAACACAACCAAGAAGAAGTCGAAGAAGCGTCCACTTTGTGATGAGAGAGAGGAAAGGCGGAGGATAGGGGGTAAATGAGGGATGCCTCTGCTTGTTTTAGCTCATATTTTGACATTGCGTTGGCGGCGTTGGAAAAACTTCCAGCTGCCAAGCCCGTTTGGACCCGTTTAATGAATCGACTCTTGGCCCTGACACTGGGCCCTGGAACTAATCAAATTGTTGCTGCTGCCACAACATGCGGCACACACACACAACATGGGGTGGGGCAGCGCAATTGGGCGGGTTAATTTATGCGACAGAACAAAGAAGATCCGAAAAAGATTCAAAAAAATTCAAAAAATAAAGGAAAATCACAAGAATCATCTGCAATTTTTCAGAGGATTTTTTTTAGGCGCATTTCCTGGCCGGAAGCGGCAGCCGGTCTCAAGTCTCAAGTTGCACGTTTAGTTTGGCAACTTGTGGCACGTGCTGCTGCCACCGCTGCTGCTGCTGCAACAACAACAATTACAACATTGAAAAGTATAGGCAACAATTTAGTGAGGCGCGTGCGCCGACAACAAGAACAAGAAAAGGGCCAAAAACAGTAGCCCTAAAGTAGGTTGAGCCCGACTGAATGAGTGAGAGAGTGAGAGAGAGAGAGAGAGAGGGGCAAGGGAACAAGGAGCTATTGGTAGGGACAGAGAGGGGAGCAAAAATACTGACTGAATGGAGGCAACACTGCAATCACTCAAAATGTTCCGCCCTCTTCGCGTCCTTTGCTTCCTTCCTTACTCCTACTCGTAAATACATTTTGCGGTTTTGTTTTGCTACGCAAATTTTCCAACCAGCTGCACAGCTGCTCAAGGCGAAAAAGGAGGCTAAAAGAGGGAGGCTAAAAGGTGGGAGGTAAGCGATAGGCGGTAGTTGTCCCCCCCCCCCAAAAACGGATGGCAAAAAGGAGGCAGACAGGACAAAGGTGCCAAGTTCTCTTTATGCTTTTAAATGCAAATGGGAGGCTTGGCTGTAACCTCTCTCTCTCTCTCTCTCTGTCTCTCTCTCCCCCTCTCTCCCTCCCACTCTCTCCCACCTCTTGCTGACGCCATTGAAAGTGAAAAGTTTGCCAAAGTGCGAAGTCGCGACGTCATAAAAATATGCGCGTCAAAACAAACCTAGTAAAAGATTCATTAAGTTTTCCTTTACTTGCTTTCATTTCGCTTTTTCGTTTTTCGTCTGCCTTTTCCTCTCTCAATTTACGCATTTTCTCTTTCGCCGGGCATTCCCCGAAGCAAGCAGGAGGTAGCAGCAACAACAGCAAGAGGAACAACAGCAACAGACGCCCAGCTGGTCAAGCAATTACGCATACGCCATGTTTGACCGCTTGATATTTCTTTTGGTCAACTTGTAGCAATTAATTAACGTTTAATTTTATTTTCCAACTGATTTAACTAATTTGCATTTTGATTTATTTTAATACTATTTATTTATGATTTATTTTAATAATAATAATTTTTTGATTTATTTTAATACTGTAATATTTTTGTAATTCCTAACTAAATGGATGCAATACTTGTGCAAATATTTATATTATATATTCCTCTTTAAAATAAATCCTTTATGTTTTACTGGCTGCTGGCATTTCAAAAGATTGTAAAGAGACTTTCTCGGACTTTTAACTATACCTGACTTATTATAAAGCTTATTTAAAGACACGGCTTTGGGATTTTATGAACAACTTATATTTATTTTATTATGAATATATATATAAAAATCAGTGCTCAAATTAAATACGATTTTATTTAAAAATCTAGAATTCTTCTTCTTTTAAAATATTGTACCCCATTTATTAATCGACTATTTTTATTATGCGAATCTATGAGAAGCTGAGAAGCTGAGAATCTGTCTCTCAACTCTTGCTCTGAGAATGTAATGCAGCTGCTGTGTGCAACTTGCCTCCTTGCATCCTGTTGCAGTTGCAGCTTTATTTTGTATACATACATACATATATTTTTTTATTTTTTGGGAAATTGCCCAGCACACACACACACACACAGACAGACACACATGCATGTGAGACAGGAGCAAGGACTTTTTAGAAGGGTTTTTTTTTTTGATATTTTTTGATTTCAAACTGTGCTTTGTTTGTCTCGTTTTTGTTTTTTTATTTTTATATTTTTGTCGAAAAATTAAAATTGGACTAAGCAAGAGAGAGGGACAGAAAAAGAGAAAAAGAGAGAGAGAGAAGAGAGAGAGAGAGATGTAGAGCTAGAGAAAGAGAGAGAGAGGAAAACAAAAGGCAAAAGCGTATTTAAAACAAAAGAAAGTGCAAAACAATTCATGCGCCTGGCCGGAATCTGAATGTGAATCTGTGAATGTGAATGTAAATGTGAATGTGAATGTGAGTATGAATGTGTGCACGAATGTGAATCCGCATCCGAGTTGGAGTGTGAGTAGTTGCTGTTGTTGTTGTTGTCTGGCTTTTTGGCTTGGCTTTGGCCAAACTGACTGACTTGGCCGACTGTCGGAGTGTCGGACTGTCGACCGCCCGTTGTCCCCAGTGTCGAATATAAAAACGGACACGGATGCGACGGACTGCGGATGCACCTAGTGAGGAGCCTCGACTCTCTCTCAATTGTGTAACTGAGACGGAGATGGAAACGGAGACGGACATAGGACGGACACGGAGATGGAGATGGAGACGCCGCAGCGGAAGCAACTTGCTGCGCGCTGTTGTGGCTGATTATGCTGCCAGTGGCAGACAGAGTTCGAGGCGACTCCAGCGGTGCAGAGACAGGCGGAAAAATAGCGAAAGACAGAGAGAGTGATTAAGATAGAGAGAGAGAGAGAGAGAGAGAGAGAGAGAGCAGGAGGAGAGGTTTATCTAACAACCCGTCTCACCCGCTGTGACAGTCGCCCCAAAGTTGCAATTTATTTGGGGCTGCTTTCATAGATGTCCTGCAGGCTCCCAGGCACATTCCAAATGCACTTCCCCCTCCCTTTCCCTCCCTGAGTAAATGATACCCCACCTTCCCCTTCACTTTCCCCGCATTTCGATTGTCAGTTGAGCCGTTTAAGCCGCAGCTGGACAAAAGTTTGACATCCACATGACGACACAAGCGTGTTGAGGAGAGTTTTTTGCAGGGGGGAGGGAGGGACCGAAGGGGGGATTTGCTGCCTGTTATTTGTTATAACAATTGCTGGAACTTGACTGACAGAGACGTTGCCATGGCGAGGAGGCATGCCACAGGAGCATAGGATAACAATGCCGAAGCGGACGTGGACGCGGTCGGTCGCTCGCTCATTTTTAATGGACACTGTTTGGTCGATAATCAAATTAAAAGCTATCAAGCAAAAATACCTTAAAAAATACATGTTATATATACAGTCAGTCAATTAATTGTTTTGACAAAATACAAAAAAATTCACAGAATCTAAGTTAGCAATAACAAGTTTGTTGAACAAGTTTAAAAAAGAATTAATGAGATAAGTTGTGATTAATTATGTTTAAAAATAATAAACAATTGTTTTATTAATTTTTATTGTCAAAATATTTACTTTATTAACTGTTTATATTAATAAAGTAACTGTTTTGACAAATTAATAAAATTATATATTTAATATTTCCTTGCCTAATAACCTTGTTTATTATTTTATTATAGTTGCCTTGAAATAAGTTAAGTTAAATAAATAATTAGATGTCAATATAAATAATAAGATATCCTGAAATTCAAATAATAAGATATCCTGAATTTCAATATTTTCTTTAACTAAACCAATATGCCAATTTATTTTCCTTGTCAAAACAATTACTTTACTAACTGTGTTGGGTGAGAAAAGGCGACCCCAAAAAGTCAGGCACCATGCACCATAGAACCATGAGATGGCCCCGCATAGCAGGTGCCACACACACACACTTCGCCACTCATTCGACCCGTAGTCCATGTCCATGTCCACGTCCATGTCCAGAGTATCGATTCAACTAATTCCGAGGACAGCTGCTCGCCTTTTGCCGCTCGATTAACCGTTTGACCGTTTCACGTGTTTTTTAAAATGTTTTTATTTCTTATTTTCGAGTGCTATTCGTATTCAAGCGGAACATTGAAGGGATTGAAGGGTTGCCAAATATGCCCGAGGTTATGGGTGGAAGGGGAGAACAGGTGAAATGGTGGCAACCCCCCTTTGTTTGTTATTCACAAGTGCAGTCACTATATGTGAATATGTGAATGAGTGTACTTGTTAGTACAACAAATCAAAAGTGACGCTAAAATAGCTTTTAAGCAGAGTTCATTCATAGATTGATTAAATGATAGATAGGTAGATAGATAGATAGATAGATAGATAGATAGATAGATAGATAGATAGATAGATAGATAGATAGATGACCAATTGACTCAATAATTAATGAAGGATAATTGGTGAAGTTTTTGATTAATTAAAGTAGAAAGTAAGTTAAGCAATAATTATATAAAAATCCACTAATAAACTAAACACTAAATAAACTTCAAGTTCAATCTCAAGTTGACTAATTTAAAAATTGACTAAGAAAAACTCTTGAATGAAACATTTTCTTTTGAAAACTTGGCTATTCAAGTTGATAGATATACTAGATATATACATATACTCACTTCTCTAAAATCTTAATATCCTTTGGTCTGCCAAACAGATAAAAAAGTATTGTTATTGTTGCTATCAACTATCGCTGGCATTTGGCAATGCGACTTGTTCTAGGAAATTACACATTAGTCGATGATAAGAGCAGCCGAAAAGTGGAAGAAGAGGTAGCAACTTTGTGGCATGACGAAATCTTGTAAATTCGGAGATCAAAAAGATTCCCCAACAACAACAGCAAATGAAGAAAAAACGATGAGGGAAAATAGAAATAATGAAATTGTAGCAATTAATTATGATATGATATGAGAGAAGGGGGAGGGGGAGGGGCAAAAGGGGAGCTTCGATTGAGTTGAACAACAGCAATTTTGGGCACAACACAACACAATACACAATACAGCTATCGACTAACAGATAACTCGTTATTTTCGAGGGTTTCGATTTTTGTCCCTCCCCCTCCCCCCTCTACCTTCAAGCGGTTTGCTCTGAAAAGTGATCGTCAGTCAATTAGTTGCAGAGCTAGAGTTCTTATCGAAAAGTTCAATGGGAAAATTGGTAGAACCACAATAACCCAATACCCCTAGGGTAACTACACCCCTTCCCGCCTGCCTCTTTCCACTTCTCTTTCCTCTCCGAAACCGAAAAAAAAACGAAGAAACAACAAAAACAAAGGCAAACAACTTTGTGAGCAATTAAAACTGTTTGACGACATCGACGACAGTTGATGGGTGGCTCATTTGATGGGTGGGTGGGTGGTTGCTGATGGGGGCATGTGGGGTAAGGTGCACAACACTTGATAAAGTGGCTAGTGTTCGAAACGTGGCAAGTGCGTCATTGGGCAGTTCAGGGCTGGACAATGTCAACAACGATGATTGTTATCTAGATAAGAGTAGATAACATTGCTTAAACAAGCAGCGGGGGCGTATGGTGGGTGTGGGTGTGGCGGGGTGTGACTAAACAACAACAACAACGACCTCAAAAATCTCTGCCAAAAACTTACAGTCAAGGAGAAAATACAGTCACACATTTTATGATCATGATACGGAAATGCCCAAATATGAGTGCAAATTTAGTTGAGTCCTCATTTTTTTATGGTTATACGGCTTTGATTTCCCTTTGAACTAGCCGTGACCAGACACACTCACACACACTCACACACACTCACACACACTCGCACACACTCACAATTTATTTGTCATGTTAATTGCGCCCCATTTCAGATCGGACAAGAACAAAAACAAAACACACACAAGAGAAAAGCGTACAAATAATAATAATAAGAACAATAATAATAATAAGTAATAACCCAACTAAATTGCGGCCATCGTCGTGCCACAGTCAGAGGGACGTTAACTTTACAACCGCCAACGCAAAAAACAACAGCAACAACACTAAATATAACAGCCAGGTAAAAATAAACTGAAAAAAAGAACCTACAAAAATCTGAGAAATCATTGCAAACACACCTAAACGGGCGGGCTCTGATTTCAGAGCATTTGCGATATCGTTGCGATAACCGATTTCGACTCGTGCGAGTCAGTTATGAGTACCCGTAGTAGATACTGACGAGGAGAACAAAACAACCACACATATTCACATTCACATTCACATTCATATTCACATTCATATTCACATTCACTCATTAGCCAGAACATATGGTCTTTATACTGATTAAGTAAATATTTCAACTATTCTATTTCATTAAAAATTTGACTTCTTTTTCTTAAATGATTCTGAAGAAGTTCATCATATATGTTTTTTTATCTACATATTTTTTTACAACAAAACTACTTGAATTTTAAAGACTCACATATCCAGATTCTAACTGATATTAATAAAGAATATAACTAATAATAATCTTCAAATTTAAGGTTTTTTTCTCTGCCAAATTTTTCCTTAATCATTCAATGAAAATAAAAATATAACTTCAAATGTAAATATAATTCTTGTTAATATCTCAGCTGTAAAGATGCAAAATCTAAACTCTGATTCACAATGTAAAGCTAGCTTTAAGCAAAATGTTAATTTCAAACGGCAAATAAAGCAAATTATTTATATTGTTATATAACTAATATTAATATTTAAACTCTTCCATATTATTTAGCAATTATTAAAATCCTTTTTATTTATTTATTTATTATTATTATTATTCGTAATTTATTTGATGTTTCTACCATTAACAATATTTTAAGTTTTTTCAATCAGCTACTTTCAATAAAAATATAAATACTATGTGTGATGTCAGTAATCAGTAATCAGTAATCGGTAACTAACTCTTTTACTACGAGTCCACATACCAAATTTTACAATTCTAGCTCTACAGTTTTAGCCTTGAAAAGACATAACTCTTATATTTAGCTAAGATTCTACAGCAATATGTAACCGAAAAATTATTAGCCTTTAAATAAAATGTCCTCTAAATGACTTCAATTATTGCAAAGTTAATAAAATCTAATCATATATAGACAGTCTGAAATATGTAGGTTTAGTAAATCAATATTTAAATCAATAAATAAACAAATTCTCAGTTAACTTAAAGTTATCTCCTATACCTCAGTAGAGAAACTTGGACAGCAGCGGGAAAATTTTCTCTATCTCAAAAAAGTCTTTACAGAAATCTTAACTGAATATTTAAAGTAAATTATCAATAGTTATTAATACATTTAATGTTATATGGCATTAAATTTTAAATGGCAGCCACGTCTTTTTTTGCAATTCTTGCCGTTTTTTAATTCCATCCCACAGGTGGCAAAAGTCTCTTTTTTCCGCCGTGTTTAAAACTCAAACTTAAACTTAACTTTTCCAACTTTTCAAACATCTGTTCAGAAGTTAATGGGTAAATTAAATTTACACTGCACTTGTTGTTTGAATTAAATATTTGTATGAATTTTTTAAACTCACCTTGTGCAATTCGAACCGCGGGCATTTTAATTCTCATTTTTGTTTCAATTTCCAAAGGTGTTTCAAAACTTTGCCGAGCGCTCGCCCCCGCAATGGGCAGATGGGCGGGCAACTCCTGCTCCTGCAGTTTCTCTACCCACAGCTTTATTATTTTGCTGCTCCTTTCGCTCCTTTCTTCCTCTTTCGTTTTTGAGCTGTTGCTTTTGTTTTTGTTGCAAACACTTGATAAATGTTTTTTAATTGTTGCTTTTTTTTAGAAAATAATTTTATTAATTTTGTATTGATTTATTATTGCACTTTTTTCTTTGCCGTTTGTTTGTTTTCTAATTTTGTATTTTAATTGTGCAGTTTTATTTTGATTTAAAAAAAATGCACTTATTTGAATTTTTTTATAATTTTTGTGCATTTTTTGAGGGCCTTTTAAATGTTTTCCAATCTTCGGCCACTCGGCAGCTTCAGTTTTGTATATTTGATTATTGTTGTTGCTGTTGTTGTTGTTGTCGTTGTTGTCATTTTGCTGGCAACCTTTCGATTCTCTAATATGACAATAAATATTAATTAATATATTTATTACTTTCTTACTTTTTTCTTTTATCAAAACAAAACAAACAAAACAAAAACAAACAGATTCGCACTCGCAAGAACAACAAACACACTGCTGCCTCTGCTTCCTCTTCTTCTCTCTCCTCGCTCTCCTTTTTCCTCTCTCTCTTGAAATTTTTATTTTTTTCTTTCGAATAGGAACCGTTTGCACTGTAGTTGTTGTAATTCTTATTTGCCTATGCTAGTTGTTGTTATTGTTATTTTGCGCGTTCTTCATTTTCCTTTTGGCCACAATATTCTTATACTTATACTTATTCTGATTCTCATTCGGTTTCTGTTTTGATTCACAACTTTCGTTCCTTTATTTTTGTCTCACGTTCACGTTGCGGCTTTTTCCAATTGGTGGCAACAACGCGACTTCCCAATTGGAATTCAACATTAAACACAAAAACACTTGAAAAAAATGCACTTTTTTATGTCGTGACTCTGTGTTTGTGGTGTTTTTTATATGCGTATGTGCGTGTGTGTGTTGTGATTTACCGGTTAAGAGGACGGTTGGGGGCGGTGGATGAGGATGAGGAAAATATAAAATTTATATTTTCGCTTTTTTTTCTAATTTAGAAAATACATTTATACATATGTATTTTTAAGCACGCGTCATGATTTGTTGTTGTCCTGTGGCTAACTAACGGTTAACGGTTAGTGTTGCTGTTGCAATTGCGATTGCTGCTGCTGCTGCGTGCACCGCGACGGCGGTGGCAGCCTCGTCAGAAATGTGTGGTGCTAACGGTAACGGCGGAAGTACGCGACTACTGCGAGGCGTCGAGCGGCGAGCGCGTCTTCACTAACTCTGCTGCGGCTGTCGCTCTGTCGTCGTCGTTGTAGTTGTCGCTGTCGTTGCCGTTGTCCAACCAACAAAGCACAAAGCGCCGTAACGACACCAACACCAACAAACACACACACACTCCAACACTCCAACACCACCAGCACTAACACACGAGGCCAGTGAGTGAATGGGCAACGGGCGCGAAGAGAGAACTTCTTCGTGGTCTTCGTCGTCGTTATTTGTTGTCGTCGGCTTTAACGAAACGAACGAACGAAAGCTTGACGAGTGGACGATGAACAGTGCGTGCGTGAGGAGAGCCAGCGAGCGAGCGTGTGTATGTGAGTTAAATATCTATATGTACTTGTATGAGTGAGCAAATGTACCACACACACATATGTGTTTGTTTTATATGTTTTATATGCTGGTCGGTCGGTCTGGTGAGAGATGAGAGAGGCAGTGACTGCGACTGCGACAGCGGCAGAAGCAAAGCTTTACGTCAAGAGAGATGATGATGCCTAGAAAAAGCCAAAGCCAATGCTAAAGCCGACTGAGCAGCGACAACAACACGAGAGCATGTCCGAACGCGACGATGTCCTGCGAGCGACTGTGGACGCACACGTTCAGATAATTCAATTTTATTTTAGGGTTTTGCACTTTAATGCCAATCTGAGAAATTTGATTTTGGCTAAGCGATGCCAACGCCAACGCCAACTGCGACGTCAACGTCAGCGTCAACGTCAACGTCAAAGCTGACGCCAACGCCAAAGCTACAGCCCTTTTTACAGTTGTTGGTGGTGGTTGGTTGTGTTTTTGTTGTTATTGTTATTGTTTAAGGTGGTGGTTGGGTTGAGGGGGGTGATTGTTGTTGTTGGCCTGCTGCTGCTGCTGGCGTCGCTGCTGCTGTTGCTGACGTTGCGTTTGTTTTTATTTGGTTTGCTGTTACTCGTTGGTCCGTTAGCCGCATGTGTGTGCGTATGTGGGGGTGGACACACACACACACAGACGACTGCGAGCGAGTTAGCTTGCGGGAGCGAGAGAGAGAGAGAGCGTATGACAGAGAGAGCCAAAGTTCAGTTGAAACAAATGAAAATAGCCAAGTTCGATGTTGGCGACTGTTTCAAGTCAACGTCAGCGTTGACAGCGACGCTTGCAGAGCTGATAACACACATGTGTGACAAGGATGAGGAAGAGAGTGGGAGGAGTAGCCAAAAGCAAAGAGAGGAAGAAGAAGCAGCTAAAGCAGCCAAAGCAGCAGCTAAAGCAGCTGTCCATTGTCCATTGTTTGTGCAACCCTCGCAACCGGCGTCACCACCACCAACAACAACAACAACAACAATAATAACAACAATGCGCGCGCAACTTAAGCTTTGACTTTTTCTTGTTTTTCCCGCGCAATTCAAATAATTAAAATAACATAAACAAAATAAATAATTGTGTTATTAATAGTGGTTAATGATTGTTTAACCAACATTAATACCACAATCAATTTATGTTCATATAACATATTCATATTCATGCCAATTGCAAATTTACCCAAAATTTTAATTTCCCCAAAAAAAAATTCATTTAATCACACACACAAATTTTTCTTTTCTAATTTGACGCTTTTCGAATTTTCCGATTTTGCGATTTTTACGCGCGCGTTTCCCGAGAAAAACCGCTTAGACTTTGGAAGCAGGAACTTGTGGCACGTCCTCACAACGCGGCTGCTCGTGTGCATCTAATAAACTAAACTTAGTTTATGCCCATCTTCCATTCAACAAGAGGCTGCCACTGCTGCCACAGTGCCACTGCCACACAGCCAGCCAGCCAACTTACATAGAGCCAACAACCAACAGCCGACTGCCAACCGACCAAACCACTCGCAACGTCGCGACGCGTCGCTGCCAGCGTCAGCGCCAACTGACGGACGGACGGCAGTAGCCAAGCCGCCTGCTCTTCTGGCCGCTAACTGTTTAGCTGTTAGCTGTTAGTTGTTTAGCTGTTTTAGCTCTTAGTTGGCGTTGGCGCTCTGTCAAAGAAGCCAGCGTCGCAGTTCTTGTCGACCACAATGCGAGCAGTGGCCCAAAGCCTTTTCAGCTGACATTCAGTGTTGCCTGTTTCTTTTATTCTTAAAAAGTCTCATTTTTTATCTATTTATTTATCAGGATTTTTTTATTTATTTTCTAAAAATTAAACATTGCTATTAACTATAATATGTTGCGGTTTTTTATATAATTCTCATCCAATTACTAGTATTGCTTTTATTAAGTTCAGATTAAGTAGCTTAAGTAGCTTATTTTTTCATTATTTATTATTTAAGATATGATACTTAATTAATAAATTAATACTTTAAATCAGTAACTGAGAATTAAGTAATTAATCACTTATAGGAAAGAGTGTAAACCATTATACTTATTTCGATTACTATTATTATTATTATTATTATTATTATTATTATTATTATTATTATTATTATTATTATTATTATTATTATTATTATTATGATTATTATTATTTTTAACTTTTTGTAACAATATTTAGGCATTTTAAAGTTTAATTTTTTCAGGTGATATATTATTAAACACAATGCTTTTTTATTTTGCTATTAATTTAGTAATTTTAAGTTTAGTTATACTATTTTCTATACGTTTACAAGGCTTTACCCAACACATCCCTATCTCTCTAGCAATCTATAAATTTATAATTGCATCCTTTTTAAAATCAGCTGAATTTTTAGCTACCTATTTGCTGTTTAGCTATAAAATGGCTTAAAGGACAACACTACTGTCATTTGGTGTAGTTAGTCAATGAGTTTTTCTTTGGGTTGAAGTTCAGCTGGGTTGTGGGTGTTATTCAGTGCACAAACTGCTTTGAAATGGGTACTCACTTTTGGAATTGAAATTGCATTTGAGTGTTTATTTACATTATTCAGCTGTAAGCGAGTAGTTGATATTCATTTCAAAGTGAATGTCTTGTATGAATAAGGTATTTAATTTTATCCAATTCTTTTGTCATGATTTGAGTTCATTCAAGAGTGTTATTCAATTTAATTTTAATTATTATTTGAGCTTATTAATTTTTAAGAGTATATTTATTCCTGAGTTTACTTTCAATGGATGTTTTTGTGTGATAACAATGGTATTCATGAGTGTATTCATCAGCCTATTCGTGAGTATATTCATGAGTGCATTTAGAAGTGCATTTACGAATATATTCGTGAGTGCATTCATGATAACATTGAGAAGCTTATAGTAATCACATATCATACATACAAAATTGTGGGTGTGCATTCATGAGTGTTTATGTGTGAGTGTGTGTAGGTGCGTACTAACTGCAATTGGTGTTTGCTGCACGAGAATGCTCATACTTAGGCTTTAATGCTCGCCCACCGCGGTCAACACCGGCTAATGCACATTAATCATAGCAGCAGAGGCAGCGACTGCGACAGAGACAGCGACAGTGACGTCGACGTCGTGTTTGGTGGGTGGGCGATTGTTTGGGTGGTTGCCTTGCAGCATGTTGCAAGTTCCAAGTTGCGAGGCGGACAACGACTGGACGCAAGCAGTTCGAACCACACACACACGCACACATAGTAAAGCTGCTGTCAACGCTGACTGCGCTGTTGACTGCGCTGCATAGCATTGCACCCATTAATGTCAGCGCTTTTGATATGAGAGCACGTACTCATATGTGAATGTTGGGAATGTGTGAATGCTGTGAATGTGTGAGTGTGCGATGCTGGCCCAAAAGTGAATGCGAATTGTTTTTATTGCAAAGGTTTGCGTTATTGTTAATTGTGCGCCTTTGAATCATATGAGTGTGAGTACGAGTGTGAATACGAGTGTGACTGAGAGAGTTAGTTAGAAAGAGAGGGAGAGAGAGAGAGCGAGCGAGTGAAGAGCGAGATAGCTAGAGATCATTAGCGCCACACACAAGTGAATGAGTGGTATATATATGTATGTATGAGTGTGCATGAGTATTGTGAGTGTCCACTGAGACACAACTTCAGTTGGATACCCCTCTGTCCCGTCCCTACACCCCACTCCCATCCCTACCACTCACATGTGTATGTGTGTGTGTGTGAGTGTGTCTTTGCATCATATGACACTCTGATAACCTTAAGCTTAACCCATTGTGTTTAGTTGTCCCTATACTCCCACTTTCCCCTTACTATTCGCATACTATTCAGTTTCCTCGACCCTCTCTTTACCACCTCCCCAAAGAGAACACACGCATGTCCACAGTTATAGCCCCTTGGCTATAGCATATGTATCGGCGCATTTGCTTATGTGCACTCACACTCTCATTCACATTCGCATCCATACAATCATGCATTCACACACATGCTCACATATGGAGACGCACTCATACGAGCGTCGCACACGCGCGTTCTCCCCATCGATTGGCCATCGTCGCTCTCTTTGACTGCCCCCCCTTTACTCACTCTCTTTCGCTCTCTCACACACTCTGCCCCCTCCCCCTTCTCCTTCACCACTCAACCTGCTGACACTGACGATGCTTTCAAGACACCGTTACTCGTGCTCTCGCGCACAGGTAGCCACAAAGTGAGAGAGCGTAAAGAGAAAGAGAGCTCGCTGCTGCTGCTGCTGCTACCCTTCGTGTGTGTGTAAATAGAGAGAGAGAGCGAGAGCAAAAGAGAGCAGCAAACTTCGGATGGGGTTACGTGCAGACAAGCTTTGGCATCCGTCGCACGCTTATCAGTTGCCGCAGCAGCGTTGACAACGCCGGCGGACTCAAAGCCGGCCGCATTCAACAGCGGCAACAACAACAACTTAACATGAGTAAAAACATGAATATGTAACAATGATCAAAAAAATATAATTAATTCATTTGTACTAACAAAAGTATATACAAATCACTTTAAATTAAAGTTAGTTCTGTTCTTTTGACAACCTAACAGTCTAGAAAAACTTGCCGATAAGAGCATAAAATTTAAAATTGAATATGTAAGAATGACAAAACGAATTAAAGTTATATATACCCATATAGTATGTATACTAACAAAAATATACACCATTTAAAAAAGGGAATCATTTTTGTAATTTTGAAAACAACCTAACAGTCTATGCATACTTCAACACTCAAAAAGAGGAGCAATATTAAATGGTAGTAGTAGAGAAACATAACTTACCTCTTTACATAACATTTTATTAGATTTACAAACAATTTTCATTTTCACAAATTATTTCACTTCACTGTGATCAGCAATCAACAAGAGCTGACTTCATTTTTATTACACACCAAACAAAAACAAAAAAAAACTATAGCCTGACTAAAGCTGCGGGCTACAACACACACATTTATAAACGAATTTAAAATTCTGAACGTAGGCAATTAAAACGAAAATAAGCAAAGTGAACATATAAAGTGAGAGCGCGGGAGTTAAAACGAGCAACAACAACGATCACAAGGAGAGCACACACAAAGGAAGACGCAAATATTCGCAATGCGTAGGAGGGAGCGGGATACAGTTATATAAAATGGCGCTAAAGAGAGCAAAGCGGTGCTCCGCTGGCGCTATACAAAAACAAAGCACTTGCAAATATTAAATATTAAATTTAAGAAACTAACGCTGTTTAATCTATCAACTTTTATATGCATACAGTGCACAAAACTTTGCTTGACCGTTCAACACACGATTTAAGCCAATTGGACCGATCAAACTACGATTTTCAATAAAAAACACGGAGCAACTAGATAAAGCGAGCTTAAGAAAACCGATAAGCGATTAGAACTAAACGATAGACAATTATAATCGATAATTATTGATGCAGTAGCAAGTTGAATGGAGATCTCGGCAAGGGTATTAAATCTTTGGTGTGCCAAATATAGCCTAATATATTTTTATAATTCGTAATTATACTCATATTTTTTATCTATAGCAAACTGATAAATCTGCAGTGTCAAATCGATTATGCAAATGATATGTGAATTGTATAAAACATATCGTATCATAATCATAATCATAGTCTGTGACTCTTGATGTTTTTAAGGCTTGTCCTAAAAAGGTTAAGTTTAGTTGACAGTTGTAGGTGTGTGTGTCTGTGTGTGTGTGCAACAGTTGCCAGATTTGTATAATAATTTTTTCTTTGTTTTGGTTTTCTTTATTTTTTTTACGTTTTTTAAAGTTACGGAATGCGGTAACTTCAAACGCAACCAAAAAGGAGTACTCGTAATTACCCTTCGAAGCGGCATTTCAATAAGTAAATAATAAGCGGCAAGGTTGTGGCAGGGTGGTGTGGAGAGGCAAGTAGGTTGGCAGAGGGGGAGTTATGAATGGATCTGTATATATGAATATATGTATATGTATACGCATATGTGTATAGTGTATATAATATATGCATATAGTCGGCAAGATGTGAAAAGCACCTGCAACTGCAACAGCAACAACAAGAGGCTTGCAACAAAGCTTGCAACGAAAATTACTGAATTGCCGACAATTACCAGCAGCCAAGAAGGCAGGGAGGTATGGAAGGGAGCTTAAGATCGAGGGGCAGTAGTGTGACATATGCCACCGAGTTTTGAGCTGCTGCTGAGTTTAGTGTGTACTCCTGTTGCAACCGTGCCGAGTGCAGCGTTCAGCGTGCAGCGTGCAACGTGTAACGTGCAACTGGGCTTTTGCAACGTCATTATCGTTGATCCTTGCGGCGCATGTCCAGCATTAGAAGTGTCGACAAATTGGCCAAACTATAAAAAAGTGAACGATCAATCGATCGATCGATCGGATCGGATGGATCGATTCTGATGCCAGCACCTAAGTTCATTATCTGGCCATGGGGCAGCTGTTGCATTAGCAAGCATTGGCTTCGCTTGGCCATGATTGCTCTTTAAGTGGCAGGCCTCAAACTCCAATCGCTGCCAATTTGCACACTTGGCCAACGGCCATTACAAAAGCTGGCCATTATCACGGCTACCGTTGTTGTTTTGTGACAGCCACAAGCTCTCTGAGGCTGATTCTCCTCTTCATCTCCTCAGTTGAGCAGTTGTGTTGTGGCAGCTTGTTGTTGTTGTTGTTGCAACTGGGCAGGGGCCGTGCCAGGCGTCGCCACGGCGTTGCCCAGCTATTAATTGTCGCGTGAACGGGCGCCTTTTTTGTTGGATCGATTGCGGGTCACAAGTTTCGATAGCACCGCTATGTCAACCCCAAACCCAAAAAAAGAAGACTCAACCCCAAGCCAGCAAACCACCAAAACCGACCAAGACCCATCAAGACCCAACCGTTCGACCTATCGACCCACCGAACGTCACCACCCGCCACCCGCTGTGCGGCATGTGGCACCAATTGAAGAGTCTCTCAATGCCAAACGCTGGCCGTTGATCGATTAAACGAGCACCAACAACACTGTCCTCTATACACTGAGAAAAATAGAACATTCTACCAATAACACTATTCCAAGACCTATCTAAAGATGCCTTAATTATGAATATAAAATAAAATGGATTAAAATTGTAGAAAAATATTGTATTCTGCAAAATAAGTACAGTGTCTGAAATCAAGAAAATATATGCTAAATATAATTCAAATTTAATTAAAAATTAAAAATAAATTAAATATCATTTTTTAAAATCTGAAACTCGTAAATTTAGGAAAAATTCGTTTAACTAACAAAATGAATGCCAAACATGTGTTGTATTATACAACTGAACAAAATATTTTAAGATGTTGAGAAACCCTAATCTTATTTGTAGATTGCTGTCTTAAATATTTTAATAATTTTCATTATTTGTTTTTGCATATTATAAATTTTAAATAATTAATAAAAATCTTTTTTCTTTATTTTAATTATTCTTTGTCTTTGTTACCGATCTTAATTTAGGCACTTAATTTTTTTGTAGTGTACTCTCCTAACTTTACACATTCCGCAGGATGCAGGCCAACGTTTCATTCCATATAATTCCATTCCATTCCATAACGTTTCTCGCCGAGTTGACAGTTGGTGGTGACGCAATCCGTTGCTAGGGCCGCGTAGCCATGGAATCTGAACCTCGCTCGCTTTGCGGGCTACAAACTGTGGTTAGGCTATTGGCTATGATGATGATGGTGGTGGTGCTGGTGCTGATACTGGTGCTGCTAGTGCTGGTAGTGGTGGTGGTGGTGTTGCTGCTCTTAGGGGCCGGCTGCTTCTTGTTGTTTCCGTGGGCTAAACAAAGTTTATCGATTTAACAAAATTCATTGAGCCTAGAGCCAAGAGTGCCACATTTGGCTCCAGCCACGGCCTGCAACGGCCTAACTAATAGAAGACAGGGGAGAAGGGCTAAGGACTATGAACGGGGGATGAGGGTGGCCCTTTGGCGGTTTTGGCTTTGTTTAGATGACCCAACAAACTCTTGGCCCGTTGGCCGGGCACTGCCACCCAACTGATCGATTATACATTCGATGGCCATGAAGGCTAACAACTATGGTAAGTAATATACGTATATGTATGTATAAACGGCGCGTCGTTTGCCCTCAATGTCCTTCTACCATGCCATAGATACCAGTTCCAGTTCAGGTCCTTAATTCCCCCAATTCACCCTAGAAAAAAGTTATCTACCTAAAGTTGATCTTAAAACACGACATATTCCCCATTAGAAGACATTCTCTGCACTGCACTTAATTTTAATCAGATTCTAAATCAATTCCAGATTTAGCCCAACATGTGGTAAGGATCTCAAGGATCTACAGGTTCGCTTCTTACCCCCTTGAGGAGCGGCACATCTGACAATGAGTCTGTGTCTGTGTTGCAAGGATTCTCAAGTGCATACTTAATTGAAATTTCAAATTCTTCAAGTGCCACACTTGACATCTGAAGTGCCACTTGATCTTTTGTTGCATTCCACGTGAGTCCTGTCCATCTGCATATCCTAGCCGTAATATAACACTCACTGACTATGCATTACAGTAGGAGGCGCCCCCTTTTAGTGGTATTGTTATTACATTTTGTGGACAGCTCTCAAGCTGGCTAGAAAGTACATTGAAATAAATGATCTCTTTAAGTCTGAAAGGTTTTACAGGTATTACAGGGTATCTGAACACTTTAATTAATATTTCTGGTAGTTGAGCGATTTTTAATAATTTTTACAAGTTTTTTAATGAGTTTTAAATATTTACATACTATGCTATTTATTTTTGTTTAAAATTTTATTTTTAAATTTATAGTTCACTAAGAAATATATTTCTGTGAACAGTTCTATTATAAAATTTCCCAAAACTAAATTGCGACGCACATTCTAAGAAAATATTTTAGATTTATTAAAGATATATGGAAGAATATATCTTTACTTCTATTTTAAAGATGTGTTTCGAATTTCTTAACTATATTGTCTTTAATAATAAGCAAAATTTTAAAATGTATATTAACAAACCAAATTCTAAGTAAGTTTACATAAAAATGCTGTTGCCTTCATTTATCAACTTTCAATATTAATTTTCCTTTTACAAATATTGTTTGAAAAAAAAAGAAAAGTCCCACATTAATTTGGACTAAAAGACTTGAATTTGACTTCAAATTTGAATACATATTTCGATTCTCAAGTGTCTGTCTCTCGCTGAGAAATTGTCTCCCTTCTGCACCATTTACATGCGACAATGTCCAAGTGACAATATATATTGAGAACAAAGCGGGAAACAGTAGCAACAATTGCCATAAAACAAAAACCAATGACAACAACATCAACAGCAACAACAACATTTTGGGTAAATGGGAAAATAAAATAAATATTTTTGAATTAATGGAATCTCAAGTGTGTCCACAAATGGAACCATTGACAATGAGAGAGCGAGAGTTGCCTCAAGAAGGGGGCAAGTCACAATCGGGGTCGGGTCGACTGATCGATGGACCAACTTTGAAAATTAAAGGGAATTTTTCGCCCAACGTCCCCAAGAACAACATCGTCTTCATGATCGTGGGCCAACGACAATGTCAAAGTCGCCAGCGGCAACATACTATACAGTGGCAACATCATTTGTGGCAGGCAGCAACTGTTCCTATTGCTGTTGCTCTGATTGTTGCTGTGGCTGTGTCAGTTTGTCCGTTCCGCTGACTGGCATCGCCTCATGGACAAACATATGGCAGACACATGTGCTCTTCCATGCCCGCCCAGCTTCCAAGAGTCCGCGATGAGACCGCGAGACCGCGACGCGGGCGTTATGTTATTTTTAAGCATCTTGGGGACAACAGAGAAACAGAGACAGAGAAATATAGACTGCGACAGAGACAGAGGCCAAGCAAGTTGGGATACTGTCAGATATCCCAGATCACAGATCGCAGTGACAGTGACAACGGATTCGGTTGCAAACAGTCCAAAAAGACAAATCACACACCCTCCATGCAACGTGCAACACATTTGACCAGACACAGTTCCAGTTCCATATCGAGACCCATTCCATTCCTTTTCCCATTCTCATTCCCAATTCCATTCCCTGTCACAGCCCCAAGAGCACAACTCGTAGCAGGGGGTGAACTTGAAAATTTTAACGTTAACTCTGAGATATTTATACATTTCCACTAGTTTTCTTCTTTTTTGTTTATGTCAGACACAAAATTCAACTGACGATACGAGGTACAGTCGAGGAATTTGCTCCTGAAGTTGTAGTCGTAGTCGCGTATTAAATTGACTGAAGAGAAGAAAGATACAATCATAGATAAAAGATAGTAAAAGTTATTTTTTAAAGAAGGAAAATTTAAGAGTTGGCTGCGCTTTCCACAGGTTCTTTAGGAACATTCCTTAACTGAAGGTTACTTATAAATTTACTAAATGTAAATTAAGAGCAGTTAGTCAAAAGAAATTTAAAATAAAATTAAAATAGATCATTATTAGGATATTTTATATATGAACCTACAAAAATTACCATAGCTTTGGAAAAACTAAGTCCATTTCGAAGTAGGATGTCTATTTAATTATGATTGATTAAAATTAAACTCAATATTTTTCTACACCTGAATAAAAATATGTTTTCAATATTTTAATCTTTATTTTCTCTGATACATTCTAAGTATTAAAAACCTTTTATGTTTTCAAGTAGAGATCAAATCTTAAGTTCTTATATAAAAGAATTCCTATATTTAAGGAGCTTTAGTTAAATTAAAAAAGGCGATTTCCCCAACAATATAAGAATAATTATGGAGTTAAATTCAAAGTCCGTTGACGCGATCGCCATTTGACTTTTCAGCAGCGTTTTTTTGTTTTATTTTGGATATTTTATTTGGTATTTAGAAATCTTTGGCTGGCCTTTCTTTGCATGGCAATTGTGGGCATGTGGATTTAGCGACTCTGATTTGGGAACTGTGGAGCTTAGGGAAGGGGAGAATGGAGGGGAACTCAGAGGAAGGGGGAGTCACGATGGCATCGGCATTGGCAACAACGCAACGGCAACGGTTGACAGCAAGAAAACCAAAAACCAACAACGGTAACAATAATAGAACGGTTAGGGGTTAACTAGAGGGGTCTAGAGAATGCAAGAGAGGTGATCTGAGAGATGAAGGGGGAAGGGGGAGGAGGAGGGGGATAATATAGGGAGCTTTGCTTTGGCTAAATACTCGCATACTCGGCGCTTGTGGGTTTATCTTAATTGCAATATCTCTGGATATCTCTTGATTGCAATCTGAGGTGCATCATAGAGCACAAACTGAACTTATCTCTGGCTAGGCATGCGATTTACGAGTATGTGTGTATAAGTTTATCTACGTATATGTATGTGTGTATCTGTGTGAGTGTGGCTCTCCCAAGCGCATTGCGATCGAGCAAAAAAAAAATCAAAATAAATAAATAAATAAGAAACAATGAGGCGGAGTCGCAGTCGGAGACGTAGAGAGGTAGAGACAATTCGAGCATTGTCATGTGGTGTATGCTCTATAAGAAAGTTGAGCATTACGAAATAGTTGTGGGCTCTAACACTAGTTGGAAAGGGGAAGAAAGAGTTAAACTTTGACTTGCCTTGAAAAAATTCGATTCACTAATGCGATCCTGAAATAGAGGATAAAGATAATAGATTAGCTAGAAATATAATAATGAATAGATTGAATATCGGAAAAATATATATAAGTAATATTGTTAAGTTGTATAAATTGGTAAATAATTAATTTGTTAAAATAATTCCTTAAGAGAACTTGAGTTGTTTAGAGCGCTAAAAAGATATATAGGAAAAATTGTTAGTTAATTTTTGGGACACTTAAATTTTTTTGTACTTCTGAATATAGAATATTATTATAATATTATTATTATTCTATTACATTATTAATTAATAAATACAATTGCAAATAATATTATAAGCTTAAGCCTTAGTTATTGTCAAAGAAAATTATGGCCTACTTAAAATTTTTAAATTATGGAAATTACAGAGAATTTATTTAGCCATAAAATCTATATAAGTTAAGTGGTTGTCACAAGTTTTGGTATAACATTTAATATGTTGGCTATAAATGAAGCTGGACTGACGAAAGGCTCAATACTTTTAATTAAAATTAATTTTAAAATAACAATTTAAACCTATCGATTTGTATCTATAAAACAATTTATTGATATGCTAAGAATAAGGATACTTTGATTAATTGCTCATAGATTTTTGATTACCTTATGGCTCTTTAGGATAGTTATATAACTTTTATAGATGTCATAGTGTACACAGAACTTGGCATAGTTAAAGGGTTTTCTTAGCATTATTTTCTTAATACTATTTGCTGTGAGTATCTTTTGTTTTGTTTGCTCTTTAGCTTAAGCAGCGACAACCCACGCAGTCTGCCTATGAATCGAATGACTCGCCTGGGCTAAATCTCGGAGCATAATGAATGAATTGCTAGCTGACTTACTGGCTGACTGCCTGACTGACTGACTGACTGACTGACTGACTCGAGTGACTGACTGGCTGACAGAATGTTTGGCTGGCTGGCTGGCTGGCTAAATGACAAATGGGACTGGCAAAAATGTTGTTAAGGTGGCGCATGACACCAAAAACAACAACAAACAAGAAAAAGTTGAAGACAAACAACAATTACTACTGGCAGGCCAGCATTTAGTCAAGCCCAAGCTGCCGTCTGTTGTTGTCTTTTTAGCCAGGCCCAGACTCAGACTCCGACCACAATGAGGGCTAAAACGATCAATTTGAGGAACGCTAAACGGTTCGCGCGCTCGCTCTTAACTCTAAAGATTAACCATACCCCAAATCGATCTGATAAATTCATCGCGGAATGTGAAGGCACTAGTTATAATTTCTGATGTTTATAATTTATTATCAATTAATTTCATATATTCCCAACAAAACAGTCCAACAGATAAGTGTAGTAAAATCAAGTTGTTTAAGTTATGCATATTTTTTAAGGACACACATATAGTTTAATATAATTTTAAGGGTATAATGATTAGTCTACTATTTTTACAATTTATATAATTTTTGTTTTATTTATTTATGTATTTAGTTTTTCTTAAGCCTTAAAATATCATATAAATAACTACAGCTAGTTTAGCATTTAAGTAGTATCTAAATTAATAGCCAAAGAATTTGTTTACATATCAAATAAGTATCTTCAGCTTAGGTTCAAGTATCTCAATCGATAAACTAAAGGTTAAACAAACGCCAAATCAATCTGATAAATCCATCATGAATGATTAGGTATTGTAATGTTAGTCTATGATATATCAATTGAATATCTTCAGGTAGTTCAATTTTGTATCTCAATCTCAAAGATTATCTTTTTTTTTCCTTTTTCGTTAAGTTGTTTTTGCCATTTCCTGTTGTGGTGGGCATTTAGTGGGTGAGGTAATTGTAATTGCACTAAAGTCCTCCTCATGGATCGCACTTGCACACACGCACACGCAATCAGGCAACGGTGCAACGCTGCAACGTGCAACGTGCCACAACGTGGCCGTGCCCTGACGAGGGGTTGGAGGGAATACTGATCGGACTTTCTGCTCCACATCAATGAATATCAAATGAGCTAAGGCGTACCTGCGATATGTCTTGCTCCCATTCTCCAGCGATACGAGTACTCCACCCTATCTCTCTCTCTGCATCTCTGCTTTATTCGTATTTGTTTTTGTTGTGCCCCAATCTGTGGCTCACGCACACGCCAACGGATGAGAAATCAGCACCCAGATATCATTTTGGGGGCAACTCCAAACAACAACAACAACAACTCAACTGAGTGCAACTGAGCGTAGGCTGGGACAATTTTGTACTTGTAAGTGATCGCACTTGGTCTACAGAGAAAAGCCGGAAAGAAGAGAGAGAGAGATAGAGAGGGAGAGAGAGAGAATGAGAGAAGCAGCCGCGTGGCTTTGATTTTGCCTCGACTTAAAGACGCGTTCAGAAGTAAGTATAATCACTTTATGCCAATGTATGTAACAAAAGCTTAAATCAATACAAATAAATTAACAAACTTAACTAAGAAATAATATTAAATAATAAAATAAAATAATTAAATAAAAAAAATATGCTCGAAAAAGAGTCAAAAAATTCAACATTTTCTGTAGAAATAATAAAAGTAATAAATAAGACAAAAATATGAAAATATATTTAGAAAAATAGGCTGTAAGAATTAATGCAAAACTAAATAAATAAAAAAGAAATTAAATCAGTGGTAAATTTATTCAACACGCGAAAAGAGTTATCTTTTAAACTACTAACTATAGGGGTTTATTGATTTCATCTTTCAGTGTGAACACATAGATCTTAAAAACAATATGGGCAGCAAACTTGGTGTGTATATTCCTCTATACCCATCTCAGAGAAGCTTTAGATATTGAGCTACCAAAATTGAAGATATAAATAATATTAATTAATTAACAAAACCAGAAATAAAGCTGTTATCCTTAGTTGAAGCACATATAATAATAAATAAATCAAATTGAAATAATATAAAAGCTGTTATCTTGAGATTATGCAGATATAATATATTGTCCTGATAGGTCCTAAATACAATCGCATAATGAACATAATAGATATTCCATGAAATAATGAATAATGAAATAAATCGTATAAAATCGTTAAATATTAAAGCGAATTCAGTTTTAAATTTCCGTTGATATTTCTCATTTTTATTTTCTTGTTTAATTTATTATTTAATTTTATTAATTTATTTTTTATTTTATTATTTTTTTATTATTTATTTAATTTAATTTAATTTCGATATAATTCCAAGTGGGTAGCGGGTATCTCACAGTCAAGTTCACTCGACTTAACTGGTTCTTGGTTTTGTATTTTTTTTTTATTTTTTTTTTGGGTGTGCACGCGCCCATGCCCAAGTTGGGTGAATTGAGGGGCATGCCAGCCACGCCCAGTTTTTGTGGTCATCAATGGCACCACAGGCAGAGCACCGAACACAGATGATGATCATATTGTTGTTATATCGCTGGCAAGCCTGAGACACAGATGGAACACGACGACGGATGCAAAGAAGGTTAAGGAACTGAGGGAGGGTGAAGGGGAAGACACTGAGCTGAAACTGAAGATTTAGTTGCGAATGGAACTGGCGCTATACTATTTTCAGATTTTCAGTTGGGTTGTCATGCATCGACAACGTCGAACTAATCATATGGCACCAATATGCGTGAGTTCGTATTGGACTCAAGTCCCCAAACATGGCTCATGAACAGAACGGAACAAACGATGAACAGATCTCAGCTCGAAACACACAAATCAGCTCATGGGCAGCAGAACAGGCTCTATATTTGCATACCCTGTACTCACTTACTAAGGGGTGGGCTACAAGAAAGAATGCGTAGAAGAAAAAGTTCAAGAAATATTTCAAGAAACTTGATCGATTTTCATTATGATTTGCCCCAAATTTCAACTGAATTCCACTATTTTAAATGATGAAATAATAATTTTACCATTATTTTCGATTTTGAGAGAATAATATAAGAATTTTACTTACTTACTTACTTACTTACTTACTTACTTACTTACTTACTTACTTACTTACTTACTTACTTACTCACTCACTTACTTACATACTTACTTACTTACTTACTTACATACTTACTTACTTAATTACTTACTTACTTACTTAGTTACTTACTTACTTAGTTACTTATTAACTCAACTTGATGACACTTAAAATCTGATTCTCTAATTACCTAATTGTAGTTATTTTGATCTAGTACTTTTATAATTAATAAAATTTAAGGAAACGTAAGCTTAGCTATTTTAATTCACATTGTGCGTAGTATCTCTTAGTCGATCATTATGTTTCCTTGAGATATTTTGGTCTGGTAACGTCACCCGGCGATCATCGTCAGCGGCAAACAACAAATGTCAGACTTGAGTTGGCATTTGACGATCGCCGTCGCATCTTTGGCCGGTCAATTTCAAGTGCAGAGTCGCGAATGACTATGTGTGTGTGTGTGTGTGTGAGTGAGTGTGTGTGTGTAAGCAGCTGCCTTTGCAATTTCTCGCTTGAGCAGCGATGACAACGACAACAAACGTCTGGCTGGCTGACTTTGCATTCATAGCCGAGGTCAAAGTGCGCGAAATCGCACATAATTCGAAGAGAAATTGAAAGTGAGAATGGAAATGGACAGAGGATAGTAAGCGAGAGAGAGAGAGAGAGAGGAGAGAAAGGAGAGGCTCAGTGAGTTGGCACTTTGCATTGAGAAGGCACTGATTTCTAATTAGTCATGCCGCTGGCAGTGCCACATCATTAGGTAATGCCCAATGGCCATTGCCCAACATACTATACTATACAACAAATACTATAAACTGACAGCTGGCATAGATCAGTGATGATCATCAGACGATCAGACAATCAGACGACAAAGACGTCTCTGACTCAAACTGGGCCGACATCAGCCACATCCATATCCACATCCACATCCATATTCAGATCCACAATCCGCAATCCATCGATGACTTGCTATGACAGCAGTCACAACTAGGGATGGATGTCGATAATTTAACAACCAAGTAAAACCAATTGTCATTGCAAATTGCAAATGTTAAAAAAAGGAGACTTAAACGAGGAATTTTAGTAATAATATATAAAAATAATAAAAGAAAAGGATTCAAGATGAGCTATTAATATTATATTTAGTTTTTAATACCTATTACTTAAATAATTTTTCTTAATATCGAAATAGTTATGAAAACAATGTTTAACTAAATTCTTTACAGTTTTACTTAACTTTCATTTATTGCTAATTTATTTATTTATTAAATGTAATTATTTATTTATTTATCTTAGAGTTAGGGGTAATTAAAATAAAACCTAACTTAATTTTAAAGCGCTGGTTGCTTGGGCCTTCGGCTTGGCTGATTGAGTATGATAGATTTACTTGGTTTTCGATGGTTATCTAATTGTTAGCCTTACAATTTTATACTTTAATCTATAGTATGTAGTAGAAATTAAATTTTTTGAGATTTTATTTATAATCAAAATCTAGCATTACAGGACTAAATGATGTCTTAGTAACACTTCTAATCAAAGCCTTAAATAAGTAATTTAAAGAAGTTGTTTTAGTAACTTAGATAACATTT
The DNA here is from genome assembly GCA_037043535.1 of Drosophila putrida. NCBI lineage: Eukaryota > Metazoa > Arthropoda > Insecta > Diptera > Drosophilidae > Drosophila > Drosophila putrida. Next base: position 325,851 of record JBAMBI010000187.1, read on the forward strand.
TAATGTGGTTATTAGTGATATAATTATGTTTTGATTATTATTATTGTTTTTATTACTTTTAAATTTATTTAAATTTTGTATCTTAAAAAAACATGCTTCTCTTTGTTTAATTTTAAATCTTATTTTTATTTTTACCTATTAACAATCTTAGCTATTATTGTCTAACACTTCTATGTAGTTATTGTTTTGATTATTATTATTGTTTTTATAATTTTTTTATTTATTTTGATTATAAAAAACATGCTGCTCTTTGTTTTATTTAATATCTTATTTTTCTTTTTACCTATTAACAATCTTAATTTTTATTGTCATTAAAAATTATCAAAATTATGAGAAAATGTGAAAATGTCGATCCGTCGACCCATCCCTAGGCACAACCACAATCTGTGGAGGTGTGGAGGTGTGGAGGTGTGTGTGTGTGTGTGCCACTCTAGGGTGAGGGGTATGCAACTCCATGGCTCATTATTTAAACGACGCTGGCTTGGCTGTTAAAAGCCATCAATAAAATCCGAACGTATGGGCTAGTGAAAGATCCACAGTAAGATCCACAGAACCACACACCACACACACACACCACACACCGCACAAAACAGATCTCTGCTGACCAGCGTGGAGGGCTTGGCAATATTGCAACATTGCAACATGCAAATGTGAGTGGGTGGGCAGCGAGTCTTCAACGCGACTCTTTGCAACTCAGTTGCAATGTTGGACGCTCCCCCAAAATGCTCGGAGTTGGAGTCGCAGTCACAGTTGACTTTTGGGAGCAGCTTCAAGTTACAACAGATTGACGCTGAGAGATTTCTCAGTATATGGATGAGATGTGAATCTCTCTTTTAGAAACCAAAAGGCTACTCCACATACGCGAGTTTGGCCTGGCGTTAAGGGGTTAATGAAATGCATAAACACTTATATGACAGCATCTGACGGATGTGCCATATCTCCAGAAGCAAATTAAGTTCTCGGTCGCCCTTGGGGAGTAGATCTGACTATGCAATACCCTATGAGGCAGTCAATAAGCAGAGGAAAGAGTCAAAGTAATAATCAGTAATGATTGTAGATATAAGAGTCCAACAATCAAGGAAGGAGTCAAAGTGTTAATATTGATTGCAGATTTAAGAGATTTTGCAAGTGAGTAAAGGATTCTCTTTGGCAATTTACAATTTAAATGAATCAATTAATCTATAAATTTAACGATTTTTCCTCTTAATTAAAACTAACTTTAGTTTTCTTTCAAAATCAGTTTTTCATATTTTCTTTTTCTTGTTTTTACACCCAAGGCAACTCAAGCAAAGTCAAATCTTTAGTTTGCAATCCATTAGAGCCAGGAGCTAATCCACTGACCCAGTTCCCAGATCAACACACGTCGCTGGCAATTAAAGTTACGTCTCCTTATTTAAAAGTGTCCTTTGAAAAGAAAATTTGTGGGTTACGCTTGGACGAAGCAGGACAGCATCTCAGAAATCTCAAGAGGCTTGCGGGCTGAACAAAGACAAGTATTGCAGCTTCTTTTTTGGCCAAACTTTTCCGGTGGTATTGCCGGTATTTAATGTTCTTCTTTTCATTGTTGAAAAATGCGTGCTGGTGCCGTGTGATGTTTATCAACACTACACACGATGATGGCGATAACCAAAAAATTGAAAAACAAAACTTTGGATTTACGTGAAGCACTTTGACTTTAAGGCAAGGAAAGGGAAGGGAAGGGAAGGAGAACAAGTAAGTAAGAGGATGGAATGAGGACTATCAGGGGGGGAGTTGCTGGCCATTTGTGCGGGTGCCGTGTACCTGACGCCGGCCCCAACTTTATCAACTTTTTAGACCCTGCACTAAAAATAAGGAAATAAAAGAAAAATCAGAAAGAAAATCTGCCTAACAAGCAGAAGAAGGCGTATTGAAATGTAAGTCGATACAGTCATATAATATTAATAAAATATGATTTTAGAGACTATAGGAAGATTCCTAGATAGCTATACTGCATTAGTTGTGAAGGGTTCTCCTAAATTTTAGTCCTTTTCTTACCGAAATTACAAGTTACATATACTTATTGTCGATCTATAAGGGAAAATACAATTACAAGCTAAGGACTTGAGTTTTGATATACTTGTTACATACTATAGTTTAGTTCTGTCCTGAAAATTTCAGACCAATTGGACAATAAACTAGGTAGCTATTCAACATTTAAGTTGAACGCTTTATAAGTTGCTAGAACTCCCTGTATTCCTTCCTCTTAGTTTTAATAATTCAAATTATATCTAATTTAATAAAATATAAGTAAATAAATATTCAACAAAGCAACAGGCTTCAAAGCCTTCGGAGTCAGTACATGGTCTTCCACAGCCGGGTTTGCTCCATTGTAGCCTTTACCAATTTATTTATTTTTTTCTTTGTATGGCATCCGACATCCAAGTTGTTGTCATTGTTGTTGTCGTTGTTGCTGTTGTTGTTGTTGTTGCTTCCGAGCTGGCCCGGGTTCACACTCGAGTGCCCACAATTAAAATACAGCATGTCCAACTGATAAGCCTTCATGCATTCTTTTCACTCGTCGACCACGAGAGAAAGAGAGTCAAGACCTCCCCCTTGGATTCCCTGACTCCCTGTGTCCCCCTGTGTTGAAAACAAAAAATTGAAAAGTTTTGCTAAAACGCAAGCAAATTGAATGGATAACGGGGCGGGTGGTGGTGAAATGCGGTGGCTTGGTGGTTTTGGGTGGTGCCAGCAGGCAAACAACAACAAATACAACATGACTAGGCCATGATATACTTTTTTGAATTAGTTGGCCCACCCCCACCTCCAGCCCCACCCTCTCCCTTTCATTTTCACATTCCATTCAAAGACTTTACACGCACATGTGAAAAACTTTTAATTTGGCCAGTTTCAAAGGTGAAAAGAACATAAGGACAGTGTGTGTCCTTCTCATCCCTATGAAATATTTATGCCGGACACTTGTCTCCTTCCATTGAGCGGAAGTGGCTTGAGATGTGGGCAAAGTGCTTTGGATGTGGCCTTAAAGATAGACTTGTGTGTGGTTTGCCTTGAACTGAACGTGACAGGCAGAGAGTTGGACTTAAGAGTGGGTTATTAGTGTGGCTCTAATGAAGGAACAAGTTGACCAAAAGTTCTAAACTCTAGAGCAAATGTATGACCGCACCTCCTTATTCTTTCTCAATATACTCTATGAATGATTGATCTCTGATTGATGTGACAAAGCATCTTTAAAGTATTCTTTATCAATCTCCTAACTATATGAATGAATAAAAGCTACTTCTGTCGATAAATAGAATCTAATTGATGTTCTAAAGGATCTTCAAAATATTCTTTATCAATCTACTATATAAATGATTGATCTCTGATTGATGTGCCAAAAGATCTTCAAAGTATGCTCTGCCAATCTTCTACATATTGCAAGTTACTGAATGATTGCTACTTTATAATTGATGATTAATTGAAAGTTCGTTTCAAAGTGAGTTAAATTAGTCTCTGAACTAATTAAAGACAATTCATGTCAAGCTCTGTCTCAAACATGAAACGCTCACAATTCCTGTTACCTCGAGTGCAATCAAAAGTCAATGAATGAATGGATCGAATCGGATTGGATCGGATCAACGATGAACAAACAAACAAACAGATCAATCGACACTCAAGCTTAAGCCATTGTTGAGTGGGGTTGTTGTGGCTCATTTGGCGGTACGGTGGTTCAACTGTGCAGTTGCTGTTTGTGTGGGCAGCAGAACATTGCCACCACACATGCCACATAATGGGGCAACTGGATTTAAGCCAAGTTGCAGTTGCAACTGACAGAGAGAGATAGGGAGAGCGAGAGAGAGAGAGAGAGCGAAAGAGAGATAGAGCGGAAGTCATGACTAGCCAAACACGATGCGATGAGATGAGCTGCCGTGTCACAGAAAGCAATCACAGTAACAGCCAACGAAAAAACCTAAAACTAAAAAAAGGGAAATGGAAACTAAGAAAACCAAAAAAATGTAAAACACAAAAACCGAAGAAAAAATAAAATAAGAAAGTTCGTAGATTATTTCGGGCAGCCTCCAAAATTGCGCAGTCGTCGTATAATTTGTGCGCGTGAAAGTGAGAAAAGTTCCAATTACTTTGATGGCAAATGTGTGACGCCCATGAGGATCGCTGGGCACCCACATTTAGACCCCCAATATGCCCCACTCTCCCTTCCTTCTCCTTAAATTCCTCGTAGTTATTTTCCCTTTGCAGTTGCCCCCCTTTGTAGTCAACGTGATGCATTGAAATTTGTCATAACCACGATTCCGATTACCTCTCGGTGATTGTACATGATGCCCAATGCTGTGAATGAGTTTACCTCTCCAGGTGTGTGAGTATCTGAGTGTGTGTGTGTGCAACAAACACGAGCACGTTGTACCGCGTGGCGAATTTCGCGCTTGTGTCCTAATCGTGCCTCAGTTAGATTCGTGAGTTTAGCATACATATGTCGGATGTAAATCATTTGACAATTTCGCAAAAAACCATCGTCATCGCAATCCTTCAGCCCCTCTCTCTTTCTGATACATTCCCCCCCTCCCCCTCAGACTCTTCCTCCTCCTCTCTTCCCTACTTTACAGCTACCGTATTTGCCTGAAGTGAGGGAGATTTTAAGCTGGGTGGGTGGTTGAGGTGGGTGCTACTTTCGCAAATAGTATTCAATGAATAGTTTAATCTATTCTATTTAAATTTGGGATGTTATCGATCAAATCATGTCAAATGTTTCAATAACTAAGAAATAATATTTCAAAAATTAAATTAAATTACATTTTTATTTTGAAAAAATTTAATAAGACGAGTTTCGTGTCTTATTAGATGGGAAAATGGTACCGAAAAAGCTGTCTTTAAAGCTCTCAGAGGCAACTATATTAAGTAATAAAATTGAATTTTCACAAAACGATACAAACTCTTTAAAAAATTTTTTTTAAAGCGATAAAACCTGTTTATCAATCAATTATACTTTTATTATCACTGTACATTGCAATAATATAAAATGTATCAACTTTTATTATTATTTTCGAAAATGTCAGTAACGTTTTATAAATAAATGTGTGTTTATATGTAAAAAGAATATGTTAACTAAATATTAAAATTATCGTAATTTACTTATATTCAACCTTAAATAGGTGAATGTTTAAGCTTCATAGAAATGTTGCCAAAAAATTTTTTTGTTCAATTTACAGAAAACTCTTGCTTGTAAATTTACTAAAGTCTCTTCCTTTATTGTTGCATTCAATTGTAATGCATATCTAATAATAAAATAATATATATAAATATATATAAATAATATTATAATGATCAAGTGCAATTGTATGGTTGAGTTAAGTTAAATATTGAATTTAAAAACCCTTGACCTATTTTGCACATTTAACAATCAATACTCGTCCCACTGTGCGTCCAGTGTGTGGCCAAACAACCCACTTGGTTCTCTCAATACCCATCAAAATTTACAAAGTTGCCAATTGCGATCCATTCAGATCTGTTACGACCTGAGACTGAGTCTGAGACCGAGTCTGGGACAGAGTCTGAGTCTGAGTCTCTGGTCTGTGGATCTGTGGATCTGTGCTACCTGGATCTGTGGTCCCTTTTTGCCATGGGCAAAATATTAATATTGCTGGGCATTTTATTGTGGTGCAAGTTGGCGGTTGGAGGTTTGGTGGTTAGACTGCTGGCTGCCTTGTGGTTTTCGTGATTTATTTTTTAAGCAAATTGTCGCAAAGACGATGGTAAAACTGTCGCCAAATGGCTGCCATGTAACGGGGCCAATGAATAAAACGACCGTGGGAGTGTTGTAGGCTAAAAGGGGGATAGGGGATGCGGTATGGTTAGGGAAGGTGAAGGTAAGGGAATGAACAAATATATATCATGTATATATAGTTTCGCTGGGTGCTTGAATCGTGCATGGCAATGGCTGTTTGTGTAGTAGCTGCATCTGCCTCAAGATTACCACCTCCCTGGTCTGGGGTCTGAGCAAATGTCGCATGTGATTTCCCAAACTGTTTCCACGCTCGCTGCCCACAAACACAACAACAACAACAACAACAACAGCAACAACAGCAACAACAGCAGCAACAACAACAAAGACTAGAAACGGCGGGACAGCAGCTTCTGCTACTGCTGATTATCATCAAAAGATCGGAACTTGCAAAGACAAACAAAGAAGAGGAGACTCCTCTCTCAAGTCGGCTACAACTTGGAGTTGCTTGGAGTTGCTGCCTGCCTGCCTGCCATTTGCTTAGCCAGCTATTGTCGTTGACATACCCTAGGAAAGGGTATTACAAACTAGTTACTAAATGTGCAACGCCTTAAAGGGGCTGTTGGAGACTCTATGAACTATATGGATAGTTTTAAACGATTCATTTTAGGTAATGATAAGATCCCCTTTTATCTCTTGTCAAATTGCGATTGTGCATAAAATTGCTTAACTGTTTAACTTAGAGTGCTGTATAATATTTTATGTATTTATAGTATTTTATTCAGTTAATTCTATTCAGACTCTTTATATAATTGCTTGTATAGCAACTTTAAATAAATGTTAAATAATCCCAAGACTCTCTTACTATCTCCAATTTCTTGCCAAATTATGATATAATACAGAATGAAATGAAATAAATTACATAAATAAATGAAATAATAAATGAAATGTTATAACTATTGATGATTCATCTGCTCCTATGAAACTAGTTTAGCTTTTTTTGCTTTACGTATAAAAAACTTTGCGCTTCCTTAAGAATTAAAAGAAATTCAAGACAAGCCAATTAGCTATTTATAAAAATCAGATAACTATATTGTAAAACTTGCATAAAAACCATACATCATACTTACAATTTTAACATAAAACTTTTCCTATTTTCAAGATATTTTTTATCAAAGTTTGTTCTCCGATTTTTCCAACCTTATTTCCAACTTGTTCTCAAAATGTACATTTAAGTGTTAGGGTATAAAATCTTGGGCATGTTGAGGGTAATTTATCTTTCTGTTAGTCGTTGTTGTTGGTGTTGTTGGTGTTGTTGTTTTGTTGGTTGTGTCTAGGAGAAAAGCGGCGTTATGCCCTATAGCCACACACAACTTCATGTGGCACAAACGAGTGCAGCAAGCAGCAAGCGGCAAGCATTTTCGTGGCAAATTAAAGTCCAAGTGCGAGTCAAATTATTTCTTTACAAGTGAGTTACTGTTTTCATTGCGGCTCTTAATGTAACTAACTGTTTAGAAATATTTATTATTATTATTATTACGTGTATTATTACTATTACTACTGCCATTGTTGTTGTTGTCGCTAGTAGTTTTTTATTGTTGTTGTTATTATTATTGTAGGTGACGTTGCCGCTATTTTTACCATCCATTGTGATTATTCATCGTTATTCGTGTCGTCGTTGTCGCTTGCTACAGTTGCCGCTGCCTCGTTTAATCGCCTCATGATGATGATGACAACAACAACAACAGCAACAACAACATCGACGACAACAACGATTATTAAAAATCACTCGAAATCTTCTTCAAGACGCAGGCAGGTGAATGAAATTAAACGCCGACCAGGCGCATCTAACCGCGGACCGTGAGCCGGGACTTATAAGAGGGGGATTCCTCCTAGAGAAGGGCGGGGACTGTTAAGATGCCCACGGTCCGATAAGCCCTGCAGAGCCAAGAGTTATGAACACTGTATAAGGATTAAGTTCAAGTCTTTGATTACATTTTATTTACTTAAATCCTACTAATAGAGAAAACACTTCAATAACGTTTTGTATATAAAATATTTTAGTAACTATGGTTTTTTTGTTAAGATCTGGTAGGAGATACTTTGGCAAACAATCTAAGCAATATTGCAATAATAAATAACAACTTTAACATATAAAATATTTAAAGGAAAATAGTTTTTTATCCTAGTTTTCTTGGCTTTACTTTAAATAATTGTTTATATTGGGATTCATTAGTAACTTATTTTTATTTTAATAGAAACTGAAAATTATAGATATTATTTTTGCTATTTCAGCAAATTAAAGAAAAGCATGCGATGAAATTTATGCAATGAAAATGCAATTATAGATAGTTAGATAGATATTTAGATAAATAGATTGAGTTAAATCATCTTAAGTTTAACTAATGTGTAAATAAAAGATTTTGTAATCTCAGCTATTTATTGCGCTGATTTCAGATACTATTTTCTCTATTCTATTGCTCAATTAACTCATAATCGACTCGTGAATGGTTGAATTACTCGTATGAGTACACTCATATACAACAACTGAATGGTATCTCTAAATGATTGTCGTGCCAAGTGCAACGACTTTTAGAACTGCTCTTAAATTAACTTGTATGTCACATATATGAGCTTGGACATTGCCAAGACACACACACACACGCACACTTGGACACGCACATAGGTAAAGTAAACACATGTATAGATATGGAGATAGAGATAACAAACGGAACCAGAGGACAGTACTTGGTTTTGGTTCTGGGTCTCGGTCTTGGTCTCGATCTGGGCCCTAACTCAAAAGAGTTCTCGATCTCGATGTCGATCTCATTCCCGATCTGGTACTGGTACTGGTTCTGGGTCTAGCTCGAGGTCTTATTATGTTTGCTGGTTATTTTACTAGCTTTGACTCTGGCAATGACTTTGGCGACTTAGAAGGCGCTGGTCGGCTGCCCTTGTCGCATTTTGCAGCTCAGTTAATGTTAATGTTAATGTGCTCCAAACTATTTGTCCCCCCGCCTTCATCACCATCTTCTACAATCCATTTATTTACCCATTTGTATGTGTGTGTGTGTGTGTGCAATTGTGACCAGTGGGTTAAACCAATTTCACGCCAGTAAAGCGCCAAGAGCGTTGCAACCCTAAAGGCAAAACAACATTGAGAAGGTTCTCTACCTTGGCCAAGACACTTTGACTGCGACTGCGACTGAGAGGGGAGGGGAGAGCTAAATGTGCATGACGTACACTTTTGGACATACACTGCAAAAAAAAGGCAACAGCTTTTAAAGTCTTAACAATTTCGTTCTTAAAATAAGCTAATTTTAAGACCAAATTTATGAAAACAAGAATATTTAACGACAAAATTATTGAAATAGTTAAGAACCCAAATCTTAAATCATTAGAACAATATAGATTTTAAGTTGGAATTGCTGGAAACAATATTTAACTAAAAAATATAAAATTCTAGATATAAAAATATTACACAATTTTTAGATGTTTAGTTAAATATACATTTGTAAATAAGATAATTAAGCTCTCTTCAAAATTTCTCGTTTTTCTTCGATTATCGTCGCATTTTAATATACCAAAATTCTTAGTTATATTTTGAGATGTCGTTTTTTTTTCCAGTGTACACTGATAGTCATATATGTCGCCAACGCTTGGTGATCTTTGGGTTTTGTCTGTAACCACTTGGAACCACCAAAGTCGCGCACTTTCATTCAGTCAGTGGAGCGCAAAACGTTGACTTGGCCACATTATCAAAAAGCGTCACTGGTCGCAGCTATTGTCAATGCTTTTTAACGACACACCGAGACAGAGAGAGACAGAGTGAGACAGAGATAGAGAGACAGAAACGAGAACTCATATTAGGCCATTAAAAAAGAGCGATAAGAAAGTTCAGCGGAACTGAAGCGCGCAATTTCAGGCTTAGTTTAGTTTAAGTTTTAGTTTTCGTTTTAGTTGTAGTTGTACTTGTAGTAGTTGCAGTTGTTTTTCCTCATGGGAGGAGGGGGAAGGGGGGGGGGAAATACCTGGCGCTGTCTGAGAGCTGAGACAAACGTGTGTCCACTACAAATATCACGATCTCACAAAATACATGCCATACACATGTCGATATATCTCAAAACTGAGCGCACTTTGCGGCGTGCTCAACTTTGAACATAATTTTCACAACAGCCTCTCCACAAAAGCCCAGACAGAGAATCGATCACTGATGAGAGAAGAGAGTAGAGAGGAAAGAGAAGAGGAAGAAGAGGAGGAGGAGGGTTGGGGAATGGAAGCTTTAAACAATTTTATTGATTAATGAACCATAATTAGAGACATTTACAATGAGCCGCAATAATTCTTCATTACCCCCAAAAGCTGAGCGAGTTTTTTCCATGCCACAAGTGCACCTACAACAACAACAAGAGTAACAACAACTGTGGCTAGTCCCCGCTGGACTTGGCTGTCTTTAGGATCCCCCTTTGATCCCCTCTGCACCTCGGCACCTGTCCCTCCACTACGCAAAACTCTATGCATTGATCGTGGCTCACGCGCACAACTCATTCAATTTCCATGGCAGACACGATTCGAAGCCAACAGACAGACAGATAGTGGTGCAACTGTGGTGGCACAGAGGTGGTGCAGTGGTTCAGAGGTGGTGCAGAGCACTCTGGGGATTTACCTTGACTCGACCGAGAGTCCGATGAATGAATGAATTTGGCGTCTGTGCATTCCCAGCATTCGTATTCGCATTCGCAAAAGCCACAAGTTGCAATCATCTGAACTTTCAGTCCAAAATCGGGCACATGGAACGTGTCAATCACACACACACACACACACGTACCACATTTTCCCAAAGACATCTTCAGACGTGAGGGTGGACGCACATGGACTCTAATCACTTCCGACTATAAGTCCATAAATCGCCAGACTTTTCCTGTTCCCCATCGCTCTCTTCTCACCCTCTCTTCTCTGTCTAACTATCTTCCTCAATCTGGCTCATCTTCAAGTGAAGAGCGCCTAGAAAATTTTATAATGTGCTTCAAACTTTCTAAAAGTCGATAATTATTAAGATGTTTCAACTATCAATAGCGAAATCGATAAAACATGTAAATACATCCAATGGTATTAGTTCACGTGTCTCCTTATCAATTTGTTACATAGGTATATCGATTACCGATAAATATACCGATAAATTAGCTATCGAAAATTAGCGTTTATCGATTAAAAACATTTCGAAATCTTAAGTTTGGACACATTTGCTATATTGATAAATCTATAATTAAATAAGCGCATGTCGATAGTAAAAATATCGATTTCTAAAGCTATCGATAACCGATATGTTTATATATATATATATACAAATTGCGCTTTTGTTGCCATTGTACTCAGTTTCAATTGATTTACCAGTAATTTCGAGCGTAGGTTGCTCTATCGATTAACGATAACAAAGCCAACGCCAACGCTATCGCCAGCAGGAGCGTCCGTTGCAAGTTGCAGTTGCCACCGGTTTGGCTGCCTCTGTCCGATGGCCATCTGATAACCGCAAGGCAGCAACGCAAAGCAAAGCAAAGCAAACTCTCAAATGAGTTTTACTGAGCAATTTACAATGCATATTTATTTTGGGAAAATAAGTAATCAATGAGGCGAAAGAGGAGCCGAAATGGAGAATAGGAAGAGCAATGGGAATGGGAATCACAAATGGGAATGGGTATGGGATAAGGGCACAGGAAGCGCAAAAACAAGTTGCAACAACTCAACAAATGTATAAATAAATAAAAGCTGATTTATGTAATTTCACAAATTGCGAGCAGCGAGAGTCTCGTTTTGTTTTGTCCATGATCCAAATCAATGGCAATTATTAAGTCGGCCAGCAATCGTGTCGGTTGCCGTTGACCAAACCAAAACCAAAACCAAACAGACGAACCTGACCTGGCCCAAAACCAGCAACAGCAGCACCAGCCCAAGAGGCAGAAGCAGCAACAGCAACTGCCACAGCAACAACAGCAACAGCCGGAGGCGACTAACAGCAGCAGGCCGCCAAAAACAAAGAAACGACAGCAACAACGATGATCCCAAACCACGACCAACATCATAATGATGTTTTAAATAATGATCATGATGATGATGATGATGATGATAATGCCGCGGTGCGAAATTTAAATTTTCGCTTGAAACGCTTCTGGGGACATTGTCGCGGTTGCCGCTGTTGTTGTTGTTGTTGTGGCTGTTGTTGCTGTTGTTGCTGCTGCTGCTGTTGCAACAACTCTGGAGCAACTCGACCAACGACCATCTCGACCATGGACCATGGTACATGCCACTTGCCGACAGAGCGGACATGGACGTGGGAACTTTGTGTCTAGGCAGCTGCCCCTTGGCAAACGCTGGGCAGTAGGGTTGTAAGTAACTCTCGATTAATCGATTGCATTCGATATGTAGGTCTAAGTTTTATTTTGAAGTCGTGATTATTTCTGTTTTAAAATTTCGTAAATCGATTTTCAGCCAGAAAACGAACAGACTTATTCTAAAATTTGTAGACAAATTAATCTTAAAATAATTCTATTAAGATCTAGTGTAATTTTATAAAGTAGTTTGTTATACTTTGATTGAATTTAAATTTCTATATACTATATCTAAGATTGAAATTTACACCAAATTATTATTTGGGTAGTAATTTAAGATGTTTTATAAACATTCACATTATAAGTTAATGATTTTATTGAATGGTTAATAACATAGCACGTTATATATATATATTATATGTATAAAGAGTTTATTTTTTCCAATTATAAATATCGATTTTTCAATTAATCGACATATAGTCAAATCTGCTTCTTCTACTATCAAACATCACATAATCGATTATTTTTCGAATTATTTACAACCCTACTAGGCAGCAGCAATCGCTGCCGATTGTCGACTGTTGCTGTTGCTGCCTGCAACTTGCTGCGGCTGCTGCTGGTGCCTTGGGGCTGTAGGCTTGGCGGAATATCGCGCACGATTGAGGAGCCACTGGCAGGGCAAGCAAGAAAAAAAACAATGCACTGAACCACCAAAACACCACCTTCTCTCTCCCCCTTTTGGAAATGTACAGTTTTGAAGCTGCCGCTGCTGCTGCTGGCTGCTGATGTTGCTGCTGCTGCTGGCGGCTGCTAGCTGCCCACTCCCAGAGCCAGAGTCCAACCCGGACTGTGGCTCAACAATGGAGCTGTGTGTGGATCGATTAAATTGGTCGCTAAAGGTCGAAATTAAATCACGAAATAATTGTTACACCAAATAAGTTGGTTCTTCTTCAACATTTGTGGCATCTTCGTGCCGCAAGCTTTTGCTGGCGATGGAGACTCTGCCACAATGCCCCTCGTATCAAGATCGATCAATGTTGTTAGACTTTTTGACTGACCGTCACTCTCTACTAGTGATGCAAGAAATTATCGAAATATCGATTAATCGATTATTGCTTGAGGAAGTTTTGATATTGCTGATAAATCGATTAAAATAAATTGATTATTATGGAAAAGCAATCTGAAAAAAAATATATTAACAGATTCAAATCAAAAATCGACCTGCAAATTAAAGATTTTTTTGTCAATCGATTAATCGTTCCTCAAATTTCCGATATTTTTTCAATCTTTTATGCGATTTTCTTATTTAATATTTAGTGATATATCAAATATATGATTTTCAAATTGCTGATTTTTTGACTAATGGATCGTCCTATGTTTAAAATCAGAAATCAGGACTCAGTCTGAATTTACATCACTTCTCTTAACTCTTTATCTTGAATCTCAACAATCAACAATATAAGATTGAAGTATTTGTATTTCGGAGCCAAGTCAATGACTCTCTTTCTCTCTCTCTCGCTCTCTCTGTTTCTGCTCTCTCTCTTAACGTGTCCGTTTTGACCAAAAGCAGCAAAAGTAATTCTCCTACTGCCCAAGGCAATTACTTCGTGTCACAATAAATTGTTTTCCAACTTGGAGAGCTGGAGAGCAGAAGCTACAAATCTTGTTTCGACGGCCGTGTAATATGTAAATTGAAAATGCTAAACACCAGACATTAAACGATACAGCAACAGATACAAATACAGATACAGATACAGATACAGATAAAGCGCACAAATAAAGATACAGATACAATAATAGCAAAAGATGCACAATTGGTAAACGTATTGGTAATCCAAATTGAAGCCCTTAAATTCGCTGGGATTTTATCTAGATCAGAAAGCGGAAAATCGCAGAAAGCTTGAGAAAATTACCAAGTGAGCATTGAGCTTAACAATTAATGCAAAACAATGCATTAAGAAGGGAAATGAGTAAGCTAAAATTAAATAAATAACTTACACTGACCACTGACAGTTCTAAGCTCTTAAAGTTGTTTAAAATAAGTAAGCTAAACATTATATGTCTAATAAGTATGTTAGAAGTTTAAGCCAGGTCCAAATCTGTTCCATTCTCTTTGCCTTTCTCTTACGATAATGACGCATGTGGCAAGATGTCGACAAGCTAATTGAAAAACAAAAAGTACTTGCAACTAGAATAGTTTTGAAAAGAAGCATAACTTCAAATGCAGTTGCAGTTGCATGATGAATATTGTTGTTGCAGTGGTGCACAGTGGTGGTTGCTGTGGCTGCTGGCAATTGACAAAACGATTGCCAGTGCACAGTGCCAAACAAATTGAGCTATTGTAATTGCCCAAAACGTTCAAATCCATCTTGGATGCCCCTCTTTTTGTAGCTGCTACCAAAAACCAAAAAACCGAAAAAAAAACAGCAGAGACACAAAATAAAATAGTAGAAAAAAGGCAATGCAAAGTACGTGGGCATGCGACGTACTACTGGGGAATTCAGTGCCACGACTTCTGAGTGGCATGTGAACGAGCAACAACTATGGTTGTTGTTATTGTTGCTGCTGTTGTTGTTGTTGCTGTGGTGCTTGCGAAATGCGACCAGACCACGATGCATTGGTCCTCAGTTTAGTGGGTGAGTGATGCACAAAGATTCAAGGTGCAATGCAACCGAAAGTCTGCCTCAGAGTCAGCGTCAGCATCAGAGGCAACAGCAACAGCAGCAACGCCTTTGCCTCTCTCTCACTCGTTTTATCTCTCTCTCTCTGTCTCTCTCTGTTGGTCTCTTTATCTCTATTTGTCTCTCTGTCTGCTTTCATCTGGCTCGCAATGAGTGATTGCCAGCAAGTCGAGTTAGGGTCAGGTGACGGACGTCGTCGTTGGCGACGGCAACAGCAGCATCAGCAACAGCCACAGTAACTGCAACTGCAACTGCAACAACAACAACAGCAGTAGTGCAACTGCAACTGCAACTGCAACAGCGGCGTGCCATGACTTCACCGTCCCGACATGTTTGAAAATTACACACGATCATTAAAAGATTGTATTCATGTCGAGATATTTCGCTCACCGCATTTGTCGTTCAAATACTTTATACTCATATACCCAGGCAAGCACACACAAACAACACACACACACAACACACACACTCATTTAACAGTCTGCAGACACTCAAGCTCATATATATTTATAAGATTATATATACTATATATGTATACTTATATAAATTTAGAAAAAATTCTCATTTTATTCTCTTACATTTCGATAAAAATTTAATAGTTAATTAACAGCTGAAAAGTAACTACTTTTTATAAGAAATTAAAATAAATAAATGGTCTTAAATTTTAATATAAATTTGTTTAAATTTTGTATTATTCATTGAAAATTGCAGCAGCTTAAATGAAAATACGATATTTATTTTATCTATTAAATTAATTATTATTTATTAAAATGACAAAATTTAGATATGAAAGGGAAAACAATTGAGAAAATGTATAAGTTTTGTTGCTAATAATTAATAATTTATTTTAAATAATTTAATATTTATATTAATTATATATTAAATTATTATATATAATTATAGTATTTATTTTAATGTTAATAACAAAATATCAACAGGTCCTCAACAGAGTGAATTTTATCTGCATTATTTGAAAAATGGGTCTAACAAAGTTGAATATTATTTTAACTTTAACAGAATGTTGGCAATATTTTCGAAAAATGTACAAATAAGGGCACAAATGTTTCGGCATGTTGTGAGTGGTGGCAGCATTGTAGTTGCCCCGTCTAGTTGCATGTCGGGCAAGCGTGCATCTGCTGTCATAAGCGGCAGCCGCGCCAGGCTTTAATGGAGCAGCAGCAGCAGCAGCAACAGCAACAGCAACAACAGCAGCAGCAACAACAGCAGCCACATTAGCGCCACGAGGAAGCAATGACAGCCTCGGGTAGCGGGCAAAATGAACAACTAACAACAACAACAACAGCAACGATCTAAAACAACAGCAACAACAACGAAGAGCAAACACAAACGAAGAACGATGAACGAAGAACCAACACACAAGCAACATGCAACAGGCAACAGGCACCGGCCACGGCGAATGGCAAAACGGCAACAAGGTTGTTTGTCCGACATGATGATGAGTGTTTTAGGCGGTTGTTGCAACAACAACAACAACAGCAACAACAACTACGATATAATCATGACTGCCCGCGTTGTTGCCGAACTTTTGAAGCTGCGAATGATCTGAGTCTTGAGCCGCCGCCGAAAGATTCAAGAGCGCGCCACATGTAAATGAGGCAAAGAGACAAAAAAAAAACCAAAACAAAAATTTAAAAAAAGTCTAAATTAACACACCAAAGTTTTCATACCCTTGTCAACTTTACAATGATCAGAGCTATAATATATAGTATAGTAGAATTGAAATATTTGAGATATCTCAAGTAGCAATAAGTTTTTTGCACTAAAGATTGCATTTTGACCGATCATTGAAATCAGTTTGTCTTGCTGATCAAGTATATATATATTCTACTGGGATCTACCACAGTTCGTTTAATGCGTTGCATATTTCGTGACAGAACTTATAATACCCTGGGCAAGGGTATAGAAAAAGTAACGTTTGAGGCTGTCGAATTGAATTGAATGTTGAACCTTTTGAATATTTAAATATAATAATGATGATGACAGCACAGCAATGATGATAATAACGATTGTGATAATGATGATAATGATGATGCTGCGACGTTATTGTGCCAAGGTAAGAGATCGTTCGGTTTTTTGCCAAATAGTTTTCAAATTCAAATTCTTAAAATAGAAGTAATAGAAATAGAAAAAGGAAGGATTTTTTTTTGCCAGTCACCGCGACGAGTGCGCAAATCTGTGCAACAAATCGACAACCTCTCGCTGGAGTCTTTGGAGTTGTTGCCACAAATCGGTTTCACAACTCATAGCGCACGATGAGAGGTTTTCGCAGGCAGGCAGGCGGTGCTGCTGCTGCTGGTGGTGGTGTTAGTGGTGCTGCTGCTGGTGATGTGGCTGGTTGCTGGTGGTGCTGGCGGGGGTGGCAATCTACAGCTGCAAGTTGCAGCGGTGCAGCGGTGGCTTTGGTGGCTTTCAATGCAAAAGGTGAGCGCTGCTGAAGAATCCTTTGAATTGTCAAAATATTGTATGCCAGATTCACTCACGAGTTGCAGCTAGCCCGTTGCAAGTTGCCAGTTGCTAGTTGCAAGTATTGCTTGCCCCGTTGCCAGTTGTCAGTTCGGCAGTTGGCAGTTTTCCCAGCATTGGAGCCCCGGTCATGGGCCATGCTACAAAAAGTTGCGAGTGAGCGGCCAAAGTCAAGCAAAACGAAACATGAATAAACGACGGCGACGACGACGACGGATTGCAATCGATGCTCCAATGTTGCAAGTACTCAAAACTACTCGATACTCGATTTGCGATGCCTCAGATACTCGAACTTAACTAAATGGCAAACAAAATGCAATAAATGTCCAGTTTGATGCTATTGACACATTTGCATGTGGCATGCGGCATGCGGCATGTGGCATACAGCATGCGGCATTCGGCATTGAACCACACAGCAACCACAAAACATGAAGATCCACCAAATGTGGCACACAATTGCACAACAGCAGGTGTGTGTGTGTGTGTGTGTGTGAGTGTGAGTGTGTGTGCTTAAATCTTATGGGGAAGATTTGAAAAGCTCTTGAGAGTTCACATATTGCCATTTAACGCTTTGACCTACTTAAGCATAAACGAGTAAAACAGTTCTTTCTATCATTTAGTAAGTCATGCTATTTAATTTAATTTAATTAATAATTAAGTAAAACTCAAATATTAAACCAACGATCATCAAAGAACATGCAGAATAAACAAGGAAAATATTTAATAGTTATAAAACAGAAAACAAATTGCAATTTATATAACTAACTATTTATTTATTTACAAAATTATGTTAAATAAAAAATATACAAACATAATGCTAATTTATACATAATTAAAATAAAATTAACAATAATAAAAGAAAGGCTGAAATTCACTTGAGGGGAATTAAGGGGATTTAATAGAATTGAATTAAATTTAAAACTATTACTCAGTTATATTAAATTCAAGATTTAAGCTTAAACTTTGCTTTAATGTAATATAAAAATATGTTTAATTTCTATACTTTTCAAAATAAACTAACATGAGATTAAATCATAATCTAATAGAAATTTGTATAACTATTATGATATTTTAATCGAAGTATCTCTTAATCATTGAAATATTAATCAAAACTTAAATAAACTATGAAAACGGATCTTGGCTAAGCAAATAGATAATTGGATTGTAAAATAAACAAATGAAGTTATTATAATTTTACAATTATAATATGACTTACACTTATTGCTGTTAAATTTGAGCAAGTATAGACAGATATAGCTTATATATCTTATTACACAACCTGTTATGGTTTTAGTTCTCTCTAGCAGACTGTGAAAATGAATTGTGGAATAAATTAATCATTTTAAATGTCTCCATCAGAGATTGGTTTGAATCGCTGGACTGCGTTGGCAGTGGGGGAAAAGCTTCTGGGCTGGGCAACAGATTTACCACACTGTGTTTGCCACTGTGCCACATTGTGAGTGCGAGATCTCGCACTACCAAAGACAAAGCTATAAACGACGATGACGATGACGAAGACGATGACGAAGACTCATCTGGCCAAAGGCGTCGATTGCCAAGTTGTTGCCTAGGCAGATAGACAGATAGAGAGAGAAACAGATAGAGAGAGAGGGGGGAAGTGATCTTAAGGAGAGGAAGGAGAGGTAGAGGGAGCGACTGTGGGAGGAGGTGCAGCAAGAGGCAAGCCCAAATAAATGTTCATAATTCTCAAGTTGTCAACGGGAGCGGCCAAAATGCAACAGCGGCTTCTGCAGCCGCCAATAAAAGCAATTGTGCCATTTGGCTAATGGCTAAGGTCCATGTTAAGACTAGACGCTCCTCCAGTCGGTCTGTCAGTCCGTCCGTCAGTCAGTCTGTCATTTAGTCATTGAGTCGGTTAGTTGATTGTCCAAGCTTATGCATTCACCTAAATGCCATGATGTGGACGGGGCATGAGGCATGTGCATGCAACAACAACAGCAACAACAACTACAACAGCAACAGCAACAAGTCATCGTCAGCATTTCCTACTGCATCACGTTTTATGGCCAAGAAGCGAGACAAAGATTTTGACTTTTGATTAGGGAGACTGAGGAAGAGACTGGCCAGAAAAAAATAGAAATAAAGAAGAGCCCAAGCTGAGAGAAGCCATAACATCATCGTCTTGGCCCTTGGTCACCTTCACCTGGACAGATCCTAAAAACCAAAAAGAAGTCTCTGACTCGCGAGGATAGACTGCCCAAAAAAGGGACAACCTGCAGTCCAGTTGGCTCACAAGTCGTCTGGTCTATTTGGAACACCATAAAGTTCAAGCAATTTGAACTTTTTGGCCAAAAAAACCATGAAAATCTCGTTGCAAGCAGCAAGCGGCAAGCAACATAAGGCGTGAGGCATTGGGGCATGAGGCAAAGTGGCAAGCGGTAAGCGGTAAGCGAGTGCAAAACTTGTGAATCGTGAATTTCACAGCAGTCACATTACGTTAGCTTGTTTGTGGACCTGAGCTCAATTGAGCTCTCTTGAGAGGTCTAGGGCCCCAACAAAAGACAAGTTTGCCATAAAGCGATTTCTAATTCACATTCTTAACCGATTCCATGATCAATAATTATAATTAGAATGTATTCTCTCTGTACCCTCCTCTCTCTGTCTACTCCCACATTATGCAAACATAAGTCGTCTCTCATCTTCTGACAATGATGCTGCAATTTGAATACAGTTGCCATCAGCGCCAATAACCCATGTAAATTATCCAAAGAATCAATTCACAAAAGACGTAAAGCCACCAGTTCAAGTTGACTAACTTAATTCCCACAGTATCCTCTCAAATAGCAGGATGTGTAGAGAGGAGCTCATACAATCCACTTTCTAGAACATAAATAAAATTAAAGTTTAAAAATTATTTTAAATATAAATAAATAAATAAAAAAAATTTAAAGCTTTAACATTACTTAAATAAAATATATACAAATACACAGCAACAGAATCGAAGTGTAAATTAGATTCATTAAAATTACATAGATAGATAGATAAATAGATAGATAGATAGATAGATAGATAGATAGATAGATAGATAGATAGATAGATAGATAGATAGATAGATAGATAGATAGATAGATGACAGATAGATAGATGGAAAGATAGATAGATATATTGATAGATGGATAGATAGATAGATAGATAGATAGATAGATAGATAGATAGATAGATAGATAGATAGATAGATAGATAGATAGATAGATAGATAGATAGATAGATAGATAGATAGATAGATAGATAGATAGATAGATAGATAGATAAGATAGATAGATAGATAGATAGATAGATAGATAGATAGATAGATAGATAGATAGATAGATAGATAGATAGATAGATAGATAGATAGATATATAGACAGATAGATAGATAGATTGATAGATAGTTACAAATAAAATATCTAAATATCATCTCCAAAAAGATGAAATATGACATTGATTAACCTAGCAAATAGAAGTATTCTCCTTATTAAAAGATCTATCAGATATATTTATTATTTCCCTTTAAAGATAAAGATTTATCAGAGGCCTTTTATCAGCTAAAATGTGAGACGTTGTTAAATAGAGATATATTGGCAATAGATAATGCTAACAAAGTTTTACTGATCGAACAAATCATCTTAAAATGATCAAAAATCTATCTAAACGGCTTTCTGAAAGTGGTCTGCAATTTTTTATATAATATTGATTTTATTTTCATTATTATTTATTTCTAGATTATTATTTCTAGATTACTATAGAAGTTATAGTTATAGCACCAAAAACTTTATTTCAATATATATTATTTATTTATTAAGATAAAATATGATACAGATCTACTTTTAAAGTGCTTCAAATAAACATACTTGGAAAGTACAGAAATCCTGATCAACATAGATAAACCTTTTAGACAAGGCCTAATCCTATCTTACATAGCTGTTGTTACAGTCTTGTCGCAAAGAGAAAATACAAACAAATCAGTTGCCTAATGAGTTGCAAGTTGCAAGTCGGATGTTGCAAGTATTTGCTTAAGATGACAATGCAAATAGAAGTGCACATGCTGTTTCTTGTCTTGTCTCAAGATATCTGTCAGTCTAAAATACTCTCATTCTGGGCGTCTGGTTGTCTGGGTGCATAATCCTATCGAGTAGATCTCACATATCTAATGGATTTTGCACACATTACGACAGTCTTGCAATTTACAGGACAACAGGAGAGAACAGATGTGCCTGCGAGAGATGCGAGATGGTTTTGTAGATGTCCCCTGATATTATTCAACCTAACAACATACAACGGAATGTTTTTTTTGAAGTGCCAGAGGATCTCATCTTTTGCGCAAATATCGATGGTATCCTTCGGCGTCCTTCGTCCTGCTGCCGCTTCTCAATTAAAATCAATCACATTTCGAATGCGCAACGATGCGAAGCGGCACTGTAAGCAGATAAGCTATTGAAAAATGATCATCATCATTGGCAATCATCATCATTACGAAACTCCCTCCATCGTCATCTTTCTCTCTTGGTTTTTTGTGTGTGTGCGTTTTTTCTTTGCGCTTGTCCTTTCTTGTTTTTTAAGGAAACAAACGGCGTGCGAAAAAGAATAGAATCCTGGAGGCCACAGAGAAAGCAAAGAAAGAGAGAAAAAGAGAGAGAGAGATTGAGGGTGTGAGCAGTAGCACAATGTGTAGTATTGTGTGAGATTTGTAAAAAAACCGCTAGGTATTTGTTCTTCAAGTATGATGATCATCCCACATTCCCCTGTCCTGTGTATTCGTTTGGTCCTTCGTCCGGCGCGGGTCCATTTTGCTATTTTTGTGGAGGATGGGGCAGGATGTTGGTACCGCTATAAAAACGGTCGAAGCGTCTTAAGTTTCCTTTTCTTTTCTGAGTTCTGAGTTGCTTTTGTCCACAATATCAAATGGGAACAAAATTCGAAAGCAGATACCATAGAAGGTTGCCGTCCACTTCCCCCCCGCAAACCCCCAACAATAGTTAAAAAAGCGAAACGGGATCTATTTTTTGCCAGTACGGGAAAATAGAAGATGCGATGGATAAAAAGAAAGCGGGCGGGGGCGGGTAACTCTACATATAAAGAGAGGTCAATGCCATTGTTGAGTATCCCTCAATTGACTAGTTGAGATTTCAGACCTGCGATTAATGTGTGCCTCAAAGAGGTTCAGTTGATGATGACGATCTACACACTAGTTCAACAGATGATAGACAAATGATCATTAAACCAAATTTACTTTATTTAAAAGGTTTTGGAAAGAGAATCTTTTTAAATATATATGAATGTACTATATCCTGAGATTATTCAAAGCTTATTGGTTTTTAATCTTTCACATTTTTGTTATCTTTAAATAAGATAAATGTCAATAATAGGTTAGTTTAGTGTTTATTACCTTTAAATATGATAAATCTCAATGATAGTATAGCTAAGTGTGAAAAGTCTACCAAATTGAAGTGCTTGAATGAAAGGTAAATTGTTCTACGTTGTTCAATTATGTTTATTTATTATTATAAATTAATATTTGTTGAAATAGTTTACTAATATTCCATAATAATAATAATAATAATAAAATTGAAATTTATACGAAAATATTAAAAGTCAGTTATTCAAAGTTATTCCAGTTAATATTTAAATAATACATTATAGTATTAAACTGAAGCCACCGATATTGAACAACTTTTCTATAGATTCTTCTATGCAGAAAATCGCATCTTTTTTAAATCTTTTAAACAGTAAAGATTTCATAGTAAAAACAATTAATGGATAGATAAATAAATAGATAGATAGTTTGAAAAAAAGAAAGATACTTTGATACCTATCAATAAATACCCAATATCGATCTACAAATACGTCTAAAGTAAAGTTCACATATCAATCTGCTGAAGAGTTATCACAAATATCTTTAGGTGTAAAAATATGAATCGATTTAACATACACAACAATTGATTTGCCTGTCCAAGTGGAGGGCGTGGGATAATTTTCGAAAACTCGAACATTCACAATAATCACACTCTAGGCTCTAGAGTTCCAAGTAGTTTTTCTTTATGTTGTTGTTGCTGCTGTTGTTGTTATTGATGGTATCATGTGGGTGTGGAACCTGTACAGTGATTGAAAGAAGGAAACGCCAGAGAGCAACATGTGTGTTACAAATTTTCGAATTTTCGAATGCCATGGAAATTATGAAAATGGACAGCAGCAGGTTCAACGTGTTTCCGGTGATTCTCACAGTCCAGCAAATGTTAATCAGGGTCAAGGCAGCTATCTCTCTTCCTCTCTCTCTCTTTCTCTCTCTGAACCCGCATCAGTGGCAAGTGAAAGGATCCTTTCCCTATTTTGTATGCTGATCGCGTTCGTATCTGGCTTTGATCTATTATTCTATTTTCAGCGTGTTTACAAACACATCACAGCCTCTAGACTTGGCCCAGGACAGCGCCAGGACAACAGTAGTAAGCAGAGAAGAGAGAACAGAGGAAGAGGAAAAGAGAGCATTCTACCTGACTACCTATTGTGAATGCATCTGGTACCGTTAAGGTCGAAACCATGTTCACAGCAGGAGGGGTCAGTGTCGGGTCATCGTCATCATTGCACTTGGCAGTCGATTCATTTCCGTGTCGTGACTGCGGTCAGTGGACTTCCTGGGCCTTCGAAAGATCCTGATTCCAGGGCCACATTGCCCGTCACTAATCTGCCATGTTTTCATTGGATTTTGCGGCAGCGGTGAATGAAGAGCGTTGATGAGCCAAATTGCTTACGCTCAGGACTCAGAACTTAGGACTCTGGCTCTGGCTCAGGTATCCATTGTCCTTTGTCGGTATACGCTTCTA
The DNA here is from genome assembly GCA_037043535.1 of Drosophila putrida. Taxonomy (NCBI): domain Eukaryota; kingdom Metazoa; phylum Arthropoda; class Insecta; order Diptera; family Drosophilidae; genus Drosophila; species Drosophila putrida. The sequence continues at coordinate 349,860 of JBAMBI010000187.1, forward strand.
ATTATTGACGGCAAAATCAAAAACCCAACCACAACCACAGCTCGATCCTTTTGCGGATCTACACCTTAATTGCGTTTTTAAGGAAACACCCAAAATAAAATAAAGGAAAATAAAAATCAAATAATTACAATCTAACTGGACAACAGAAACAGCTCTGCAGTTAATGAAATCCTTCGAGTCAATTGATTTTGTGCATTGCTAACCAATTGCCAGAAAGGATACAAAATTTGTTGTGCGGAAAGAGCCGACAGGATTAAGCCGGATCAGGACCTGCAGATGATTGTATATAATAACATCTAATGAAAGTGAATTCTATCCAAACAACTACAATTGCCTAGAAACCAAATTATTTGCCAGTTGTGATATTGATTTTTATGTGAATATTGCTAGAAAAGGATTATTTGGAAAGTATTTATAAGTGCTTTAATATCAGATTGTAGTTAACAATAGATTGAAAATGTTAAAATTTCTAATCAAAATGCATTTAAAGCAAGTCCCTTTTATGTTTTTATAGTTCAATGTATTATAATTATTATTGGCTTAAAACAATATGAAGATAACATTTAATATATTATGAAATAAAAAGGAAGGAAAGTGATCGAAAGATTAATTAAATAAAATATATTTTTGTTAGTTAATTGGCAAAGGTTAGATATGAATCAATTCAGTTGGTAAATTGCACGGTTAAAAAAAGTCTTTTATAATCTTATGAAAAATATATCTAGAAAATTTCTTATTATAAAAAGAAATAAAATATAATCAATATATGTATAGAAAATATAATAATACATCAAATTAAAAAAGAAATAAAAACACGAGATTTAAAATTTTGAAAAAAAAAATTTTCCGAAAAAGTAAAGGGGGGACCCTTATCTAAAATTCCAAAAAAATCGAAAAAATTGATTTTTGAAAAATAACTATTCCTTTAATGTAGAATGAATTTATAGATCAAACTATGAGCAAAATGACATTCCGCATAAAAATCGGTTAAGATTTGACAAAGTTATGCAAGTTTAAAATCTGCTGACCCATGGATCTGGCAACTTTACAAGTCAAAATTTTTTGTCATTTTTGGCATGAATTTTTCCAAAAAAATAAAACATCTCAAAATCAACTTTAAACTACTTTTTTGTACTAATTTGGCCCCCAGGAGTTGATTAAAAATAAAAACTCGAGATTTAAAATTTTGAAAAAAAAAATTTTCCGAAAAAGTAAAGGGGGGACCCTTATCTAAAATTCCAAAAAAATCGAAAAAATTGATTTTTGAAAAATAACTATTCCTTTAATGTAGAATGAATTTATAGATCAAACTATGAGCAAAATGACATTCCGCATAAAAATCGGTTAAGATTTGACGAAGTTATGCAAGTTTGAAATCTGCTGACCCATGGATCTGGCAACTTTACAAGTCAAATTTTTGTGTCACTTTTGGCATGATTTTTTCCAAAAAAATAAAACATCTCAAAATCAACTTTAAAGTACTTTTTTGTACTAATTTGGGCCCCAGGAGTTGATTAAAAATAAAAACTCGAGATTTAAAATTTTGAAAAAAAAAATTTTCCGAAAAAGTAAAGGGGGGACCCTTATCTAAAATTCCAAAAAAATCGAAAAAATTGATTTCTGAAAAATAACTATTCCTTTAATGTAGAATGAATTTATAGATCAAACTATGAGCAAAATGACATTCCGCATAAAAATCGGTTAAGATTTGACGAAGTTATGCAAGTTTGAAATCTGCTGACCCATGGATCTGGCAACTTTACAAGTCAAATTTTTGTGTCAGTTTTGGCATGATTTTTTCCAAAAAAATAAAACATCTCAAAATCAACTTTAAAGTACTTTTTTGTACTAATTTGGGCCCCAGGAGTTGATTTAAAATAAAAACTCGAGATTTAAAATTTTGAAAAAAAAATTTTTCTGAAAAAGTAAAGGGGGGACCCTTATCTAAAATTCCAACAAAATCGAAAAAATTGATTTTTGAAAAATAACTATTCCTTTAATGTAGAATGAATTTATAGATCAAACTATGAGCAAAATGACATTCCGCATAAAAATCGGTTAAGATTTGACGAAGTTATGCAAGTTTGAAATCTGCTGACCCATGGATCTGGCAACTTTACAAGTCAAATTTTTGTGTCACTTTTGGCATGATTTTTTCCAAAAAAATAAAACATCTCAAAATCAACTTTAAAGTACTTTTTTGTACTAATTTGGGCCCCAGGAGTTGATTTAAAATAAAAACTCGAGATTTAAAATTTTGAAAAAAAAATTTTTCTGAAAAAGTAAAGGGGGGACCCTTATCTAAAATTCCAACAAAATCGAAAAAATTGATTTTTGAAAAATAACTATTCATAGGCGTAGAATGAATTAACAGATCAAACTATGAGTAAAATGACATTCCGCATAAAAATCGGTTAAGATTTGACAAAGTTATGCAAGTTTGAAATCTGCTGACTTTGGGACTTGCAACTTTACAAGTCAAAATTTTTTGTCATTTTTGGCATGAATTTTTCCAAAAAAATAAAACATCTCAAAATCAACTTTAAACTACTTTTTTGTACTAATTTGGGCCCCCGGAATTGATTAAAAATAAAAAATCAAAATTAAAAATTTTGAAAAAAATTTTTCTGAAAATGTACAGGGGGGACCCTTATCTAAAATTCCAACAAAGTCGAAAAAATTGATTTTTGAAAAAATAACTATTCATAGGTGTAGAATGAATTTGTAGATCAAACTATGAGTAAAATGACATTCCGCATATATATATATATATATATATTGTATATTATATAACTTTCTTATAATAAAGAATTCACTACGTATTAAAATCATACTTTATAACGAACTCAGCTGAACTCATATATCAAATCAAAACAATTATTGTGAAAATCAGAAGCCATTAGCTTTCCCAAAATTCCAGTTAAAAATTGATCAGCGCAGACAGAACCAGCATAAATGAAATTGGAAATAAAAAGATACAGGACACAATTGAATAGTGTTTGCATAGATAAACATTAAAATCACAGTGCTCAACCCTCTCGGTATGGGTGAGTTTATAATTTTTACTACTTTTTTGTATTCTTTCTGAGTTACCTACATGACCTGCCTGATGAGCCGAAGCAATCGAGAAAAAAACAGAGGCTGCTTTTTGTCCAAGGGGTGCGAAATTGATTTGAAAATGTGTCGTGGTATTCAAATCGCGGGTCATCGAGGTCTGCCAATGAAGTTACCCTGAAGATGCGGCTCGATGGTGGCACTGACAACGTACCGCGATCTATCGAACCCGTGCCCCTGCCCCGTGTCCCTTCCCCTGCCCCTACCCCTGACCGTAACCCCGCTAACCCTTGTGGCATTCGCATATGCAAAGGACGAATGTAAATTAATAAATTATAGTCAACTAATGAAAAGCGAAAAAAACGCTGACGAAACCGGAAGATGGGAAGAGCACACACACATTACACACACACACACATAAAAAATGCCCGTGTGATCCATGTCAAATGCCTATAAAAAATTGTCTACGACCTTTTCATCTGTGTGTGTGTGTGATGCATAGGTTTTTTTTTTCTATTAGTTCCGGTTTATTAGGGGTAAATTTTTTATATTTTTGCGCAGCCCTTTGACTGCACCATTTCGGACGAGGCGAAACATTTATGCATATTTGAAAGAATGGAATATAGAGAAAGAGAATGAGGATTGAAGACTTGTCCCATTCCGGACTTCTGGTTATTCAATATTCGCGGGTAGCGCCCCGCAGGATCCGCAGTTGACAGGAAATGCATATGCATATTCTATATACATATATACATACAATTCTCATATGTACTCGTAATATGTAGAGTTCTGCATCTGGAAACGCACGGATTCGATGTCTTCGTGGGAATTGAAAAGTGCCCAAATAAATCAAAGTGCAACGACAGCTCACCACAAGAGCAACTGCAAGTACAGCTACAGCTACAGATACAGATACATAGCTATACAGATATAGATACAGATACAATTGCAGTGGCGACTTGGAGCAAACGAAGTAGCATCATTAGCAAGCGGATGCAGGCCTCAATGCTCCACTCGAGAATCAAGACCCAAGTCGAGCCCAAAAGAGCAATCAACAATGGGGGAAGAGAAGAAAGGCAGAGAGAGGGGGAGTAGGAGGGAGGCCTGCATCCAAATGGACATACACACACATGTGTCACATAGTCGAGTCCGTGCAACAACATCCCCCAGTCAAACCAAAGATCGACCAGGAAGACTCGTACACACTCATCTTTACACTCACATCCTGTGTCTCATCCCCATTTGAAACTCAACCTCAACCTCAGTCTCAGCTGCTATTTTCTGTAAAGTTGTCATTTGGGGGTTTAACTCAAGTATCTAGAACTCATCATATTTGTATTTATAGTGATATCTTTTACTTTACTCGGGAAATTCAATCACAATTAAGTAGTTCTCGCTATTGGGTCTTAGATTATATTTGACATTAGTGGAAACTATGGTGTATAGGAAGTTCTGGCTCAAGAGTTAGCTTAAAATGGTGCTTTAATTCAAGAATATACTTATAAAATCTAGCCTTTTTAAGGGAAGTCTAGTCTTCTTTAAATTAAAATCTAACCACTTTTGAAGCAAAATCTAGCCATTTTCAGCGCCAAATCCAATCAATTCTTAAACGTATGATTTCCTGTAAAAGATGCTTGCCAAAAGTAACCAAAAATTAAACTTGCAAAGTTACCAGTCCCAAAAGTCAACAGATTTAAAACTTTTATAACTTTGTCAAAATCTAACCCGATTGTAGAGAGAAATATCAGTTTAGACATGAATTCATCTATTAAAACAACACTTTAAATTCGGTTCTGAAGAGCTTACGTTTTTTTAAATTTATGAAATATTTATTTAAGTGTTAATCAGAACAGTAAGTTTGACTCATCGAAGTAGTATTTGTAAGTGCTTTAGATTTGATATTAATATGTCATTGTTATTAATTTATTAGATTTATAAAAATATTTCTCCGTTTAGCAGTTTGTATAATATTATATCATCAATTTCAACATAGTTCAATTAAAAAATTTATTGTTATCATTTATTAAATAATTTCTTCAAGTTACAATTATCCTTAGTAAGTGTAAGTGCTTTAGATTTGATTTTAATATGTCATTGTTATAAATTTAGTATATTTGTAAAATTATTTCTCTGTGTAGCAGTTAGTATTATATTATATCATCAATTCAATCAAAGTTCAATTAAAATATTTATTGTTATCATTTATTAAATAGTTTCTTCAAGTTACAATTATTCTCAACTAAATGAATTTGTATCTGCCATCTTTAGTTGTAGCTGTAGCTACTATTTCTCAGTTGTATCTCCATCCTGAAGTAGGTGGAGCAACCGAGCGCAAAGCGGACACAAAGTACAGTAACACAAATCGAAACGGACACTAAAAATAGCTACCCTCCGCGGTCGGTCGACGGTCGACGGCTGGGGCGCATCAATACTGAGGAGAATGAGACTCGGGACTCGAGACTCGGAGCTGAGACTGAGACCGGCAGTGAGAGTGATAGAGAGAGTGAGCAAGTGAGAGGGGGGGAAAGTAAGGGACTCGGACTCGGACGGTTGAATAAAAATGAAACACACATTCGGAATGACATTAAGTAAACAGACTAGCAACCATGTCAATGTCAAACGCACTCGCCACATGGGCGCAATGGATCGCAGCATCTTCTTCAGTTATGCCCACGCACACACACTCACACACACACACACACTCGCACACACGCACTGAGTGTGCCACATGTGTGCGACCATGTAACGGATAATGTTGTTGAAGATACTTTTATTTTGGACACCAAAAGCAGGACGCGCATCGCTCGATTGCATCGCCAGCCTTAGGCTTGTGTAAGTGTCTCACACACACATATACACACAGCGGTTGTGTGTGTGATTTACGCACGCACTTTGAAGCAGTGTTGAGACTTTAGCCTTTTTTCAGATAGATCTATTTTATAAAACAGTTTTAATTGGAAAAAATTTCAATCAATCCTTTAAATATAAAACCGTTTGTCCTTTTTCTATCCTTTTTTTCTTATTTTCTATCCATTTTCCTCAGCTTATTTGTTTTTTTGGTCAGAAATGTATATACATTGTTGCTGATTAGTAATTTCTACAGCAAATCGAAACTTTTAAACTAAAACCATTTGTCATAGTTTCTGTCCTTTTTCTGTCCTTATTTTGTGATTTTCTCCGACTTTTCTTGGTTGGTTTGTCAACTTTTTTAAGGTGAGACATTGATTGGCATCTCTACATTGGAGAGTCGCATCGGCGGCATCCTCACGGTCACCGTCAACGCATCTGCAATAGGCAAGGAGATGATTTTGTATCCAACGGATGCGCATGTTTATTTTAGTCACTGTATGCGTGTGAGTATGTGTGTGTGTGTGAGTGTGTGGTGTACCGAAACGGTTATGTAGCTACATCAGCAACAATCCCTCTCTTCGCCCCCCTTATACTCCCCCGTCCTATTCCTAGCTTCACAAATATTGCCTATTTTTGGTTCAATATACAAGTATCTTGTATCTTTAAGTTCCTTCTGTCGCTGCCAAAGTCAAAGTCAAGTTCAACGGCGATCGAATATGTCACTGCAATACTTTTCCTCTTCACTTTCACATCACATTTCTAGTTTTTCACACAATTTTCATTCAAAAAGGAAGTACAAACGTTTTCATAACTTTTCAATTTTAAGATACTTTTGTATCTTTTGCTAGTTTTATAGGTTTAGAAATTCTTAAAATTATTAATAAATTATTATGGGTACTTATTTATATTATTGAACCATATAATTCTGTTTTTATAACAATTTTAATTATTTTTATTGCTTATTTCTTTAAATTAAAAATATTCTGATAGCAGAATTGGAATCGAAAGAAACTTGGCTCGATTTCGATTTTGATTTAGTTGATGTTGCTTAAAACTATCTGCGATTTAATCCATTTCTTGTAGATTTGACTTGTTAGAAGGACTCGTGTCCAGCTGCGTTGCCTTCTTCAATACTTGAGTTTATCTTCTAAGCTGTGCCATTTGTCAGTTGAAAATAAACCTGAAGGATCAACAAATTTGACTTTGAGCTCGCGCGCGGCATAAGTTGCCTTTTGTTGCAAGATACTCGTAAAAATCAAAAGGACATACACACACACACACACTTTGACTGTGTGTTTGTAGAACAAAGGACAACAACGGAGCGGCAAATTGTTTTATTGGCAGTTGCCGCATTTGGTTCGGCGATAAAATCAATTTACTGTCCGCTCAACCGCTGCCCAAAATCTCCAATCGCTTCTCTGTCAGTCCGTCTGTCTGTCCATCTGACTGTCGGCCAGGCGTGAGGTTTTGGCGTATGCAAAATTACAAATTGTTGCCTTACGTCTGCCGCACGCACGATTTATCTAATCCATATTCAAATTTCGGACAATAGCCTCTGGCCTCCTTCCCCTGTCTTTGTTTTGTTTCCCCCCCGCCTCACCACTCTGACACAGACAAGCCATCAAACTCAAACCGCTGTCCGCTGTCCATTGAATGTAACATTTTGTTTGCGGTTGAGATTTATTTTTATTGAATTGCAAAATCATTATCAGCCCTCATGGCAACTAGGCAACAAACTCAGTCCTCGATCAAAACTCCGAGCTCAGTTCTAGGTTGCAACCAGGTTGCAAATTGTGCAAATATGTCGATGCGTTGTGCGTTGCATATTTCTAAATTCTTTTTCTCTCTTTCTTTCACTTTTTTCCCTCTGTTTGCCTCATTTGTGTGCTCAAGAGACAGTGAGAGTGACAGAGGTTGAGGTAGGTGTTATTAGGAGTACACACTCGATTACATAATGGAGCTGCTCGTAGGAAGCGATGACATTACAAACACCAGACTAGTTTTGATATACTTACTATGTATCTACAGTTTATACACCTCTTGGTCATACCAGTTTCGACTTTCTTTTGAACAGGCCTCTATGAACTAAACTTTAATTTTCTAGCAGTGAGTTTTCATATCAGAAATGTTGAATCAACTTTCGATGGTCTTTATGTACTCATCAGGTTAGTTAATTCTGGTATAAACAATATTTGCATAAATTTCAAATCACATAATCAATCTTTTTATACTTTTAATTTAATTTACTTAATTTAAACATTCCTAATGCGAAAATTACAATATACTTATAAACTAACTTGCATTTAGTAGTCACAGAAAAGATGACTTAGTTATAATTAATTTAAGTTTAGTAATAATTAAGTATGATTTGTTTACCCATTATTTAACTATACTTCTGATTTTAATACAAGTTAATTTAATAGTTTAACTTTATAGTGGTTTCATTAATTTTGAATATTTGAGAAAATTAAATACATATGAATATTAAATACATATGAAATTGTTGGCAAATAAAACTTTAACTTACTCAACTTTCACTTTTATAATTTCTTAAATCATTTTTTGTTGTTAATTTTCCACGCAAGTAGTTGACGTTTCAAAAATCTGTAAAAGAAAGCTTTGACTTTAATTTTATATAGACATAGATATTAATTATTTTCGGTATGTTTTCTTAATTTATCGCTTAAAATGTATATTTCTAAAATAGAGTATGATTTAACTTAACATTTATCTCTTTGACGGAAATATTTGTTTAACTCTTTCCTCAGATTCGAATTAACTTAAAATTCTCCTAAAAAAGTTAAGAAATGGTTAAAAATTGTTAAGACAATATGGGATATATGAGAATTATCCATAGGCATTATCGACTAACGTCAGCTCTTTATTTGCTAGCGACATTCAAACAGGATTAATCTCAATCCGTAACTGAAGTGAATGCTGGATTGGATTGGAGTATTTAATGATGATGCTCTGATGAACCGCTATGGCAAATGCATATTGTTCCAAAACGAATCGCTTGACAAGTGTGATTGAAGTCAGTCTCCCTCTCTCCCTCTCTCCCCTCTCTCTCTCTCCCTCTCTCTCTCTCGCTCAAGTGCCTTGAATGCTGGACAATTTGCATACAAGTCGATAAAAACAATAGACAGCACTGATTGTGAGAATGGGCATCTACATATACACACATACATACATCTATTGTAGGAAAAGGGGGCGTTGGTGGTGGTGCCAATTAGCGGCGCTGCAGTCGTGTCGAATGCAGACAACAAAGGACAAACAGACAGGGTCTCAGCTGATTGATTTTGATGATGTTGCATCCACGTCATGGCTGTGTTGTGGCATAAGGGCAGCCTTGCAACGTTCAACGTGCAACGTGCAACGCGCAACGTGTGGAACGTGTGGACCACCCAATGCAGGCAGTTTTTGAGCTGAAATTTTGACAGCTCGACAGACTGAAGCCCACACGGAGCAGGAATCAGGAGCGGGGAGGGGAGGGGGCAGCAGCCGTATTGAAACCAATACGTCAAACGTGAGATTACATAAAAAACCGCAAAATATGCGAAACAAAAGGAAACAACAACATCAGCAACAACAACAATTGAGATCTGACCTTTGGTTTGGGCATTGTCCTGACGCAAATACTCGTAAAAAACATATGAAGAGAGAAGGCCCAGCATGCATATATGTATAGGACTATAAGGATATTAAGGATATTGCCAGCATTCGCCTCATCGCACGTACACACACACTTATTATTGATTGTTTATCCTGCAAAAACTGGACAAAGAAACAGCTCTTTTTTCCTCTCCTCTCTCCTCTTCTCTGCTCTGCTCAGCTGGCCACCCAATAAACAAAGGCTCTTAAATGGAATGGGTTAGCAGCTCCTTATAATATGATCTGGTTGAGGACAGCTGAAGCATTGATCGTACATTACAGATTTCTCAATCATTTTCATGTAGCTCCAAGAAAAAGTTGTTGCCTTAAATATAGTGTAATTTCATTTAATATGAAACTGATTCTTATTTTTTTAAAAAGTACTAATAACAAATACGATAAACTGTAAAACTTAAAGCAGTTAGCAATTTTATATTGATGAAAGGCTAATAGAAACATTTACAATAACTTAATAATTTAGTGCTTAATACATTATTTAAGTAATGTTAATTCATTTTAATATACTAACTGCACTTTAAGCTAAGTGTCATCTTCTGTTAAATACTTTTTTAATATTAAACAAAGTACTTAATAGTAAATGTGTTAATATGTATTTAAACTCAATTTAAGGCAGTTTATACCTGTGATTATTTTAATACAACAAATTCTGAAGAAATTAAATTAAAGATAAGATTCATCTTTTGTTAAATACATTTTTAATATTTAAAAACAAAATATATGTAAACTCAATTTAAGCCAGTTTATACCTGTGATTATTTTAATACAAAAAATTCTCAAGAAATTCAAATTAAAAATTTTAATAATGGAATCAATGGGAACAAACTTTTGCTTAAGCATGTTTAAGCCATACTTTAAATTGAAACTTCTCTCTATAAAAGTGCAGTTTGGAACTCCAAAGTTTATATAAAATACAGACATACTATATACTACTATTCTATTTCAAACTCAGCTAAAGGAAGTTGCATCGATTTCATTGACAAGCCGTTTATTTTTTTCACGAAACTGCACGTGTAATTCGGAATCGGTTTCTTTATAGATGAAACCCTACTATAATGTTGAAAGACACTTGAAAATGCGGCACTGTTTTTGGAGATCGGGTTGTGGTGTTATTCGTATCCATTGTGATGTTGTTGAAGCGCCAGCGTTGATGGACACGACCAACTGCAGGATGTTTATCATTGTCACTTGAATCTCAAGTTGTCTTATTCCCGTTGCATCAACGTCCAGTGTTCGCGGGGGTGTAACACACTCACACACACACAAACACACACATACACAACCATGTGCTGTCTTATAAACAGCCTCGTTCTCAATCTTATTCTATTTCTTCCTGTCTCGCGTTGTTGTACACCAAACAAATGCCCGAGCTCAAGCATTTTATTTACGGCATCTTGAGCTAGGAGAATGAGGAGACGGAGGAGGAGGAGGAGGAGTAGGAGGAGGGGTACATTTGGATCTCGGATGCCACGCAAGTGGCTCCGTTATGTTTAGGCATCCAATAGCGACCTTAAAACCGCATTCATTCATCAGTCAAGCGACTTGTTCCCTCCGTTTTCCTCTCCCCTCTCTAACTTACTATACGATTCTTTCCCATTGATTTTCTTTTGTCCGTGCTGCTGTCCGTTTTAAGGATCCGATTGAAAGGTAGAGTTACGCAGGTTGCGCAATGAGCTCAACAATTTTTCGATAACTGAATCAATTTTTTGACTTTTATTTTTCTAAATAACATTCAAATTCTTAGATATGTATTCATTTAGATTGAAATTATATTTTGTGCTGAGATAATATGAAAAAAATCTTTAAAATTTTCTGATTATCTAAGTAGCAATAAAGAACAAATTTTCAAGAAAGGAAGAAACTAAGATTCCTACAGAAATCTACAACCAACCCAACTCTTTCTTGAATTAGGCGTAGTAGCAATATTTTAAGGCTTGGAATAACTCATCTATAAGATCTCATAAAGAAGTTAAGTTTTTACGAAAATCATGGAAATCACCTTTATTTGAATCAATCGTAGAAATCGCAATCTAAAGCTAAAAGTAACTCAACGTTCATTGAAGATTGTATTTTCATTTTGAAAGTTTTCTAAATATCAAAGTTGTTCTGTAAATATAAAATTATTAGAAAGATTGTTTCTTTAGCATAATTTGTTGTACCGTTTTCCTGTTGTACTTAGGTTCGCCATAATGTCATTTTACTGTATATTAATTATATAGTTAATATGTATTAACATTTCAGTTTGATTTAGGCATTTATGGTAACATAAAACCTTTTCCTTAAAAGAGATACATTAAAATTGCGATTCCTTGACCGAATCTACATATGCATGTCCATGTGAGTGTGTATCTATGTATGTGTGTGTGTCTGTGTGTGTGAGCATGCATGTATCTATCTGTCCATGTGTGTGATTTCACGTATGCGACCATAAAAACCACCCCGAAGAAGACCAATTCAAGCCTTCCAATTGGTATTTACGTGTGCGCGTGTCCAATCAGTTACTGGCGCCATCTATCAGCCAAGCGACGAAGCTCGATGGACCAACAGGTGGCGCTTTATGTCCGTAAATATACAATTTGCTAGCCAATCAACTGGACAATTAAGATAATAGTCAAATATCAATAAATATAATGAATGCATTACCTAATTAAGGAAATTCAAGAAAAACTCGAATAAAAACCGAGTTCGCAACAATTGATGGCATAATAAATTAGGGACTGCGCTGCAAAGTATGCAGCGTATGATCGATGCTATAAAACTATTAGTTGCCATAAATTCCAGCAGAGACTCAAACCCGATCTGATACTTAGTTTAAGATTGTGATCAATTTGTTGGTTCCTTGTAAGAGAGTAAATTAACGAAAGCTTTAGGTGAATCGATTGGCATTGGACCAAGGGTGGTTCAATGGCCTAGTCCATCCCCTAAGAACTAAGGGGAGACCACATGTATGTATATAAGCATCTACATACGAGTTTGCAAGAGAAGAGCATGTGTGGGGATACATACACACATATGGGATGCTGGAAAGTCCGCCCGGACCCTTCTATAGACCCCTGCTATTCAGACACATACAAATACATGTACACATACACACACATACTGTAAGCCACCCTCGCCTTTTTACATATATGGCCAAAAGTTGACGTCCGTGATAAAGCGCAAGACGTGCTCGGGTGGTTATTTTTCTTTTTTTGCCAATGGGCCGAATGGAAGATGTGGATGTGGATGTGGGCAGGGAAAAGGAGCAAGGGGGAGGGGGAAGGGAGAGCAACTGGAGACTGTTAAGCTTGGCGTCCTCTCTATACTATATGCTGAATTTACTTGTATTTCGCAAGTGTTTGCTGTGATATTGTAATATTGGGATGGTGGTGGTGGTCGCAATGGTCACACAGGCCAGTGGTGGGTTATTTTCATTTTGCAAATGTTTGCCAGTCCAGACAGTTTTCCCACCCACCCGAAACCCACCCAACCACCCAAATTCGCCTGCTGCTCTTGTCGTTTTGTTATATGTTATGGCCATATAATGGCAGCCGAGGACCAAGCACAAAAACCAACCCCCTTTTCTTTTCTTTGCTGTGTCCACAGCTCCACAGCTCCTTTCTATAATATATAAATTTCTGTGTGTTTTTTTCGCCAGGGTTACCTATTGTCACCCGTCCCGGGCCCACACTTCTTCTAGCACTCTTCCGGCTGCATCATCAGTGCAACAATGTTCGCAAAAAGGACATTTTATATGTGCGCCATAAAAGCATTAGCATTATCGCTCGTTATGTCCTCGCCCGCTTAGTCTTTTCCCTCTGTCTGTAAATGTGAGTGTGAATATCTGTGTGTGTTTGTGTTTGTCCACCCTCAAAGCTCAAAAGCAAACGACAGCGACAACGACAGCGGCATATGCAAATGAGCTGTGAGTTGCGAGTTGCAAAGTAAAAATTCGCAGAAGCCATCAATACACATAGTTGGGCAAATCCAAATTCAAATCCAATAAAGTCCTTGCTCAGAGGATATTGAACTACTGCCCAGCTGGGGTTGCCTTCAGTTTGCCTGTGGCAAGTACTATATATGCTTCTAATGACACAAGCAAAACAATCTAAATGCAATCGTTCCTTAGAGATACAGATACAGAGAGAGAGTGAGAAATATAGAGAAAGATTATTAATCAAACATTCTAAACAGATGCGCATAAAGTGCTCATAATTGAGCAGAAAATCCAATCAAATAACTAAGAGGTAGTCACAAAAATATATATAAGGAAGGAGTAAGTGAGGCAAGTAAGAGAGAGAGAGAGAGAGAGAGAAAGCAGATGAAAGCGATCGTTAAATGATTTCTTTCAACTATCGTTTATAGATAGAAGAAGAAATTAATCAAAAAACAGTGTCCAAAAAATACGACATACTCTATTTTCTCTATTTTCAAAATTATCACAAGCAGTTTACTTGAATTTAACATAAAAAAAAAATTATTAACTTACTCTGCAAATAGCAAATAAATTAATATGAATAAAATTTTATGATTTTGTACTTAATTTAAACATAAATTAATTTTAACTTGACAGTTTTAGCTAAACTTGGACTCAGTCTAAGAGATCGGCTTTTTTTATATAGGCTTAAAGATAAATTAAAAGTAGCCATTATTTAACTATTTTTGCTATAGTATTTAACAGGTATTTAAGTGTAAGTTTTATCAAAACAATTATTGCAATTCTTATAGGCATTGCTTTTAGACTAATAGCAGCACCTATAGCACAGTTTGATAATGTTTATATATTATATATAATGGAGTCATTTTTGAATTTTCATATGTAAATATTCAAAATAAATATTATATTAAAATTTTAGTACAATTATCTTGTAATTTTTGATCTAAAAAAGGGAAAAACATACATTTGTATATTCTTTTAATACTTAGATGTGTTAAACTTATCTCTATATTTTTGTGGTTTTGAAAATATAAGAATTTCGTAGATTCTAAAGTTGGTCTTAATCTGGTTCTTATAATCAATATGACTTCTCTATATTTAAGAGATTTATTTCTCGACTCATTTTTAAATAAAAAAGTTTAGTTTTTAAATCAAATGCTGAATTGTGAGTCTTTTAACTCCATGGGAAACTTCAACTGCTTTAGTAAGATCCAATTTATATAGGGAAGGAAAGCAGTCGCTGTTTAAAGTGTAGAGCAATAAGCAGTCGACTTTAAATCTTAGGCACTCATTGGCCTTGATATGCTCAATCTCAAAAGCTGGCCAAGCTAACACACACACACGCACACACACTCCCAACACACACACTTAATGTACACTGCTGCTGGCCAAATGTTCCCAAAGGGGGATTGTCATAGGTATATGTGTGTGTGTGTGTTTGGGTCTCTAAAAGCCAAGAGCCAAGCAATAGGAGACACACACACAAACACACACACATGCAGAGAGAGGGAGAGCATATATGTATATATGTATGTATGTGTTAGTTGGATCATTCATACATAGATTTTATGTACTGGCAAGCTTCCAAAGCGCATTAATCTAACGACCACATCCGGCACACAAAAGCTTCAGCTGTGTGTGTGTGGTTGTGGTTGTGTTTGTGACTGTGGTTAAACCAACGAGTGTGTGAGTGTGTGGTTGTGACTGTGGCTCTCGCTGCCTTTCAGTTCTTCATCGTCCTTATAGCCAAGCCATTGCTTATGCTTATGTCCTTTGCATGTTTGTCATTTGGATGGCGATGGCGATGGCGAAATTCCCGATTTTTGCACAAATCCAGCGCAAAACTGTCGCTCCCCAAGTATGTGTATGTGTGTGTATATATATCTCACACACACACATAGCTGGAGATTTCGCTGTGTGTATGCAAATGCGACGGTCTTGTCCACGCCCCTGAGACGATGTGTACGAGATGTTTTGCATATCAAAAATATAAATCACTTGGCGTAAGACCAGCGCAAACTCCCCCTCTCCCCACCCCTTTCTAAAACCCTCCCCCCTCTCCTCTCGCTACACACTCTTAGCTATTTGCCGGACCTGGGGCTACATGAATGCTTAGATGGATGGATGGCCTCTGCTCCTGCACTCGTTTCATATCGTTTCGATTTGCAATTCTATGTTTTTTATGCTCCTTTTCTTTTTTTCTTTTTTTTGCAGCTTTCGTTCAGTGTGAGTTTTATTTTGAATTCGACAGCTCCGTTCCCGTTGATTTCATAGACCAGGGCAGAGCATATCAACCACACAGTGAGAGTCTGAAGTACAAGCCACATTCACTTGTTTGTGCCACTTGGTCTGCAGTCCACAGCATCCTCTGTGTGTCTGTGTGTGTGCGAATCGACAAACTTTTTTCTCCTTCCAATTTGATTTTTTTTGCGAATTTTATCCTCCCTTGCCACTGGCCCCGTTTTGTGGCAGCAACAACAGCGGCGGGTGAGGCAGTCACAGTTAGCGGCAGTTTGAACACTTTTTGCTCAAATGTTTTCGGTTTAGCATTCGAATTCCGAAGCAGTACAGTTGAGTATGAAAATG
The DNA here is from genome assembly GCA_037043535.1 of Drosophila putrida. Taxonomy (NCBI): domain Eukaryota; kingdom Metazoa; phylum Arthropoda; class Insecta; order Diptera; family Drosophilidae; genus Drosophila; species Drosophila putrida. Next base: position 365,935 of record JBAMBI010000187.1, read on the forward strand.
GCATTTTTGTAGTATACACACACACACACACACTCGCACACATACAGCGAAAGAGAGACACACATGCATGTATGTATATGGACATTGTATGTGGTACATGCGCACACCCACACATACACATACACGCTTTAAGAAGAAGAATAAGACAGTTTAACAGCGATATAGATAGAGACAGAGAGAGAAAGACAGAGACAGAGACAAACAGAGAGAATGAGATGGAGAAAAAGAAAGAGATAGAGATATATGTACATATAGATAGAAAGCTCGCTCGCTCATTGCTTAAGAAATTGTCTTGTCAAGAGGTCAACAAATTGAAGCAAGTGACATCAATTGGAATCAATCGAATAGAAAAGAACAGAAACTGTCATTTAATCATGTCTGATAATTGCAATGAGAATGTCAATGAAAATCATAATGAGCAGTATAATGATGAGAAATTTCATTAAATATACTTCTTATGGAAATGTGTCCGTGGAAAACGAAAATAATGAAAATCATAATGATAATTGCAATGAGAATGTCAATGAAAATCATGATGAACAGAATAATGATGAGAAATTTCATTAAATATACTTCTAATAGAAATGTGTCCCTGGAAAAAGAAAATAATGAAAACTATAATGATAATTACAATGAAACTGTCAATGACAGGGATGATGAGCAGAGTAAATGTGCGAAATTGAACTACCATAGCTCCAATAAAGCTGTAGATAGTAAAATTTTTAAAAAAGCTCTTAATGATAATGATGATACTATTGTAAAAGCATTCATATTGAAAATATTCATAATGAAAATTATATTACATTGAGATTGTTAATGATTATGATGATGAGCAGAATAATGATGGGAAATTGAATCAATATGACACTTCAAAAACTGTACAAAATGAACTAATGAAAATAGTGATGAAAATAGTAATGAAAATGGTAATGAAAATAGTAATGAAAATGGTAATGAAAATTTTAATGAAAAAGGTAATTGGAATAATAAAAAAATAAAACTGACACTGTTACTTTTCTAATCAAGCTGTATTTGTTTTTAATGGGCTTGTTCAAACAATAAATTAATAAAAAAAATGATGAATTAATAACACTAACCAAATAGTACCATGTTTATTTTATATATGTTTCTGCAGCTAATCACATTTATTTATATTGATGCATATGTTATTGTATATAGTTGCCTCAGAAAAAGTAGGTTAGACAAAAATAATATTAATATGTTTTATTAGACTGACTTTTTGGCATTGGCTAATAAAAGCAAATGAAACTGAGATAACCGAGATGATAGTTATATTAATAATTCGTTCTTTAAGAAACCCATTAAGTTTTTATATCATTTTTTCTATATATTTTTTTTTGCACACTCCCACTCCCTTGTAAATACATTTGAGTGACGGTTTCCATTTTGTAGATTGCCTATATTTTCTGCCAATACGTTAAAATTCGTTACGAATTCCCTTAAAATTCCACCCCGAAAATGATTGTGAAACAAGGAAATCCGAAGCCCTTCATTCACATTCACATTCACAAAATGCAATTGCCATTGACCACACCCTCCCTTTTTGCACCGCATCAACAAACTCACTCCTCCTCTGTCCGTCCGTCCGTCCGACTGTCAGTCCGTCCGTCCGTCCGTTTTTCTATTCATGCAGGCGAAAGCAAAGAACACAGGGACACGAGCCTATTTCCCTAACATATACCATGTGGGTTGTTTCTATGTGTATGTGTGGTGTATGTGTGAGTGAGTTTGAATGGGTGTGAGTATAGCACACAATATGTGTGAGTGTGTGTTATTGAATTGACCAATGTGCAGGCTGCAGTTCGTAAGCGATGGCGTCGCATGGGTGCAAAGTTGTAATTAAAAATTTGAGATAGAAAATAAAAGTAGTTATATTTAGAAAAACATTAAAATTGTAAATTTTTTGTTAGTTTTTTGGGAAATAAATTTTCTGGGTAATTTTTGCGTAATTATAAAACAAACTAAAGCATACCAAATATATAAATTAACAACCCAAGGAATTGTTAGTTATATTTACGTGAAATAACCTATGTTATTAAAAACTTTTCCAACTGGGGACAAGTTTCCAAGAACCTCAATTTGAAAGGAAAATAAGTATACAAGATATGAAAATGAAATATGTATGCAATAATAAATATTTCTGGATACTTAACTCAACAACAGTCTGCTAGTAAGTAAGCAATATAAAACATAATGAATCCTCAGAAGTTATATAAACAATGCTAACATATTTCTGATTAAGTAAATTTGCAATCAGCTGCAATTGAAGCTCTTTAACAACTGGCAAAAGTATTGTATTTAAAACTGTTTTCAATTGAAATACAGATTTATAGATTCAATTTTCTTTTCTTTTGCACTACTCCCCTTTTTAAAATGAAATCTTCTTTGCTCTAATTCAACCGACGAACTGTTACCAATTAGCTGCAAATTGAAGTGGCTCGTTTTGAGCATTGTTTCCGCTTCTTTTAGGCCGAGTTGTAAGAGTTGCTTGCCACTTGCCACAACTTTTGACAGACAGACAATCAGAGAGGCAGAAGGCAAAAGAATTTGCACACACAGTCAAGAGTAAAAAGCCAGCTAATAAATTATGCAGTAGCCGAGTAACTGCGAAAATTTCATGACTTCATTTTGCAGGCGCCCCCCTTCCCACTTCCCTCTCCCCCTCACTGGGTATCCCTACTCCATTCATGCGTTTGGCATCAAGGCGCCACTTTCACTTTGCCTTGGCAGCACAACTTGCAACTTGTTGCACAGTCAATTTTTCTTTCTTTCTGCTGCTGCTGCCTTCCTCATTTTTTCTTAGCTTTCTTATCTCATTTGAAATTATTTGCTTTAATGGCAAACACACAGACAGAATGAGCAAAAAAATGCTTGGAGAATGAGAAAGAGGGAAAAAAAAGACAAAAAGTCGGAAATAAATGGAGTCTCGCGCCTTTTTTTCTTCCTCTTCCTCCTTCTTACAACGCACGCGACAAGACAAAAATAAAAACTTTTTCATTACATTTCCCATTTCCGTATTAAAGAGCTTGCGATGCGACGACCTTGGAAAACGGAAAAGCAGAAGCTAAGAAGAAGGAGAGAGAGGCGGAAAGAACAACAAAAACACCAAAATAAGAGACGAGCCAAAGAAATAATCATAATAATAATAAAAAATGGCAGAAAGAGCCTGAAAATAAATCAGTCTACAGTCACACACAAGCACACAGCGAGACAGAGCGAGAGAGTGAGAGAGAGAGAAGGAGAGAGTGCTCTCAACCCCTCCCCCATTAAAGGTCACAGGATTTCTAGAGCGCAGCCTGTTCAAAAGGGGGAGAGCGGGGAAGGGGGAACGGGGGCAGCGGTGGAGGCTGCAACACCGCTTACATTATCCATAGCGTAATTTTCTAACAACAAAAACACCAACAACACCAACAACAACAACAACAAATGCTAAAAGCAAATGCAAAGAAGAAAGCGTAAAAAAAATACTACGGAAACATGGTGGTGTGTGGGGAGGGGAAGGGGAGGTCTCTGCTCTGTAAAGTGGGGAGTTGCTGGGTGTACAGGGTATGCGGGGGGTATGCAGGGGAGGAGTGTCGGCTCAATGTCGTCAATTAGAGACTCATTACGCTCTCTCTCATTGCAGACGGCGGCCAGACTTCATATAAATATGTATATATACTCACAGACTTTATACATATTTCTGGCTTTTTTTTAGCTTTTTCTTTTATTTTTATTTTAGCTACGCTTTGCCTCGTCGTTCGTCCTTGGTCCTTGGTCCTTGCTGCTGCGTCCTGCATTCTTTTATTGTTTCTTTTCGCTGCTCGCGACGCGGTTTGCTGTCCTTTTTTTCTTTCTTTTCTTTTCTTTTCTTTTATTATTTTAGAAAAATTCATTCATGAAAAGTAAAACGTGAGAAAGAAAAAAAGTGTGGTGGAACTTGGACAACTTTTGGTGTTTCTACCCCCGCCATCGCCAACTCACCGCCCCCGCACTCGCCCTCGCACAAGTGTTTGTAGTTAAGTCTAAAGCGTCTCACAGTATCCTGAAAGCTCTTAAAAATTAAGAATCTTTCACAAGTAACAGAGAAAACTATACAGTTTGGAAAATTAATTGTTCAAGTGTGCCAAGCATGTATAGAATTTAGAATTTATAGGATTGCTAGATTGAGCTGAGTTGAGTTTTATCTTTTGGGATAGTTGAAAGTTTATTTTAATGAATTAAGAAAGAAATATTTAACGTTGAACATAACAGGAATTGCATTATTAATTCTGTAAATATTTTCTGTTTTAATTTATTAAAATAAAACCCTTAATTGCAACTAGAGCTTACTATTCTACTAACAATTGCAGGAATACACTTGCAAGTATTAAACTATCGAAAGCTAAAACAAACAAAATTAATATTGTAATATATTTTGAAAATAAAATGGATGAATTTATAGAATCAATTCTTTGTCTTCCTTTAATTTGTTTTATAATTATAATATTTACAATATTATATACAATAATATTACAATACTATTTTTTTAAAAAGCTAAGAAGCTGATCAAAAAATTTATTATAAAAGTGACAATCTATCTAATAAGGATACCAAGCACTTAACTTTAAGTTAATGAAATATTTTAATCTGCAATTTTCAAAATCTCCAATTCTCTTACTTTACTTTTTCTATCAGAATAACATAACTATTGTCTTTAACCTCCATTAGCTTTACTATTCTAAACTAAACCAAGTTAAACACTCAATTTAGCTTATAATTTCCAAAACAAATTAGCTTGAGTTCATTAATGAAGTGAATGAACTCAATTAAATGTTAATTAAAATGATTTTCAGCGAGTTTTAATCAATTGCGCACCACTGTGGCCACTGTGACTGTAAATAGCTGGAAAATTGTGGCATTTTAAATTAAAATTCAAATTGAGTCTTGTGACTGGCAAGGACGTGCCTCAGCCCACCACCAACAGCGACAACAACAGCTACAGAGGAAAAGCCGGCACTTTTCTATTTGCATTTCGCTTTTCTTTTATACAAAATCTATTCATTTTTTTTTTGTATTTTTATTTTTATCGCTCACTTTTCCAGGTCGCATTTTTTAAATACTAAAGTCGCACCAACTGTTGCTGGCAACACGCTGTGGCAACTGTTGCTGCCGCTGCTGCTGTTGAAAGGGGGGCCTTTAAATGACCTTCAATTGTTGCTGGCCACGCCTACCCTGCCGCCTCTTGCCTCCTGTTCCATGGCTATGACCAGGCCAAACGGCAGTTGCATTCAATCATTTTGTTGCTCGTAATTTATGCCAAGTGCCAAGTGGCAAGTGCCAAGTGTTTGTGTCCCAGGATGATGAGGACACTCGACACGCACCAGGACAGCACCTTTAACAGGGTTGCAGCAGCCGAAGCATCATTTCAAATAGTTTCAAATTATTTGATATCGTTTTATTCCAAGCTCATTTCTTCTTGTTGCTGCAATGGCGTGAAAGACCACTTGAATAATTTACATTTCAAGGAAGTCTTCCTTTGAATTCTTCCCATTTTTTTTTTGGTGGTGATTGTATCTGCCAAACCCAGCGGGCAATTTCAGTGAATTTTCGGTTCAATCATTCAATCCATCTATACAGCTGTTGCTTTAACTTTACTCTTCACTCTTGTTTGATTCGCCGTTATCGATCCTGGCAGGCGACAGTGTGTGAAGAAGTCCTCGAGTACCGCTCTTCACTTTTTGGCCACGCTGTGATTTTGATCATTGTCCTTACCAGCCACCTCACCACCTCACCACCTCACCACCTCATCACCTCATCAGTTCATCACCTCATCAGTTCATCAACTAATCGTCAAATCGCGATAAGCAACAACTCTCTAAACCAGTTCAACAATTTTTGTATATTAGCTAAGCTAACCGAGAAAATGAGACCAAGAAAATTTAAATTGGTAAAGGAAAAGCGGCAAACAAATGAAAAAATTGAAAAGAAAATAGATTTATTAGAAATTCTAACCAAATCTCCACAAATTTATTTCAATAATTACAATAACTTAATATTTATACAGAGCTTAATGAACGTAGTTAAAAGATGTTTCAATAACATTTGCCTTAAATAGTTCAAAAATTTTCTTTATATTAGCTAAGCTAACCAACAAAATAAGAGTCTTAAATAGTGGAAAAATTAAATTGGTAAGGAAAAAATATAACTAAATATTTTAAACAAGTTTGATGAACGTTTTTTAGTTATCTAAGAAAAGCTTAAGAGAGCCAATAATTTCCTAAAAAAATGGACTGTTTATAAGTTAAGTTAATTAATTAAATTAATTTAAAGTATATAAGAATTTTGCTAAACATATTTTAATTGGATGTTTACAGGAGACTGAATTGGTTGATATAACACTATATGCCCCTTAATCTAAATGTAAAATCCATTGCAAATTGATTGAACCTATTTAAAATTTACTTACTTATCTTTTAACATTGTCTTAATAAATTTTATTGTATTTATATTGAAATAGTTTAATAATTATATAATTATCTTTATAAATTTTATATTTTTTATATTAAAAACCGAAAAGTTAGTTTAATAATTATAAAATTTATAAATTGTTGGCTTTGAAAAGTTATCAGAAATAAAAAATAATTTTTTCTTGGATTCTTAACTATCCTAACATTCTCTAAACTGAACTATACTTAATCAGTATAGATTTGCTGCCTGTTTCCCATTAAGTCACTCTACTAACGTCACTAGCGTTAGCCGTTGCCACTGTTGTTGCTTTTTTAATGTAATGTTTATACGCAAATCCTTTGAATTGAATGCGAAATCCAAATGAAGATTCCAAATGGCATAAATTAGATGAGACGTGACGGCGATACGGGATATATAGGATATAGGATACGGGATATGGGATACGGGCCATGTGCGATACGGCAAAAGTAATAATTTTCACGGTGTTTATGGTGCGTGTGTCATGTTACATAACTCTAGGCAACCACTCACACTCACACACACACATTTACAGATACATAAGGATACAGATACGTAGACTCACCCCATTCTTGTTCCACACACGTAGAGCAAAAGGAAAACTCCTCATCGCTGCCCAATTTGCATGGGTAATAATTTTGTTAGATGCATCGCAGGCTACATCGCTACAGTTAACCGTTAACCATTACACCGTTACATCTCGTCTGTCTGTCTGTCAAAGGGAAATTTATACCTTTTTCATTTTTTCGTTTTTGAATTTTAATTAAACGGCATCGACAGTCTGTCGACAGTCTGTCGATCTGTCGTGTCTGTCGAGCCTGTCGCCTGTTTGCATATTGCAATTTTTTCAGTTTTTCAGTTCGACTCGAGGGACGATTGTGAAAAGCGCGCCTTTCTCTCTAATTGCGGCGCACATGTAGCGAAGGGTTTTCCTCACACACACACACACACATACACAGATCTTGGCTGTAATACTTTTGGGCAAACTCGCATTTTGATGCATTGAGGGATTGGTCTTCAGAGTTTGCATATCCATCACAAGACCGAGATAATTGAAGTCGAGCGCCCGATTTCAAAAATTTACATGTGACTCAACCCCCTTGGCACCTACCCAACCCTAACCCTCACCCTTACGCTTAGGTAACCCTTTGCCATCCCTCTTACCCTGCGGTTTTTGAGCATTGAGCTTGTAATTTGATTACGACGAAGACGCTGAGGCGACCCGAAAAGACATTCGAGTTTCTAGACAATGCTAACGAACCCAACCCATTGGGCAAAAGGGCAGGTTAACTCCGAAAGGAGAACCCAGAGGATAACGATAACGACTATTTCCCAGGCTCAACTGCAACCTACATCCTGCATCCTGTGTGTATGTCACATGCAAAATACCCGCCGTGCAATTAATGCAAAATTATTTAAAAAAGGGTTGCGACTGAGATTCCATTCGACAACAACAACTACAACAATGTTTTCCTTTAAGAAAATTCGCACGATTCGCAATTGAGAATAATTTGCATTGCCGCCGTCCCAAATAAAGATTGACAGCTGGGAAATTGAAAGATGCGAAAAAAAGAGATTAAAGCTGGAAGCTTATGTTATTAATACACATATTTCCAGATATCGCTGAACACAATCTTGGAAGTAAAAGGAAGTAAAAGGTGTTTGAATAGATTCAGGTTATTATTACTGATATTTTAAAAAATACAATTCTTCTTGCAATATTTTTTTGTTATAATAATAGTAATAAGTGCCGAGGAAAGCGAAAGAAACAAGTCGATTTCTGTTATATGCTTTCTTTGAATTTGTTGCTTCCATAATTGAGTTGAGATCTTTCAATTTAAATATATATCTATAGGTAATTTAAATGTATTAAAACTTAGGGAAATGTTGATTAGCGCCTTAAAATACTTTTAATAAGAGATAAGCAAAAATAATAAGAAAAGAATATCGAGCTAACTAAACACACATAGGAATTGTATCTTATTATCATCATTATCATTATATCATTATTATCATTATATCATTATCAATAGAGAAATTTATGAACACACATAGCAATTGTATCTTATTATTATCATTATCATTATTATCATTATATCATTATTATCATTATATCATTATCAATACAAAAATTTATGAATCTCATGCAATTTAAAAACAATTTTGCTTACAAACTAAAAACTGAAAAACTGTTAATATCTTAGCCATATACCAACTAGTTTATCATTTCCACGCCACGGCGAAGAAGACAAATTGTAAAAGCTGAGGGAGAAAGTAAAAGAAAGAAAAACTGTGTGCGAAAATGTTTTCCACCCAGAAATTGGGCGCTGTCAAAAGTTGTGAACTGCTGCCGTAATTGAAAACTGTACCTTAGCATAGATACACACACACATCACACACACACACACACGCACACATCACATCACATACAGCAACACACACACGTCAGGAAAATGTATTGACTTTTAACTTGGCAACCCCTTCCATCCGAAAAACTCAACCCCAAACCGCCCACAGCTTAATGCCAGTTGTTGTTGTTGCTCGGAAAAGCGCGCAAAGCGCAGCAGCAGCAAAGATAAACGAGCAAAAAGGGGGCGGCAATGCTGGTATGGTATGGGAAGGGGAAGGGGAGGAAGAGTGGGGGGATATGGCTAGGGTACGCGGATCCAGGTCCAGGCTGAGCCATCAGAGCACCACAGAGAATTTAAGTTCGGCATATACCGAGTATTGGCCCAAATGGCAACGGCTCGTGACTCGTGACTCGTGAGAATGTCCACACACACCCATACACACACACTAATACATTCGCAACAAAGAAGTAGAATACAACCAACACATACAGACGAGTGCGCAATAATAAGAGCAGCATTTAGTATTGAAAAATAAATTAATCTGCTTAAATTAAGTTAAACTTGCAATTCAACTTAAATTGTTATAATAATTATACTTTTTAAGGAATATTTTGTGGGACTTTATATGTAAAAGATAAGTTTAGCTAAAATTGTGATGACTTTAAATCATTATTTGAATTTTAATATATATTTTTATGTTATTTTAAACAAAATATTTTCGTATTTTTATTTATTTATTTATTTTTTTATTTTTTTATTTATTTATTTATCTATTTATTTATTTATTTATTTATTTATATTTATTTAGTTATTTATCTATTTATTTATTTATCTATTTATTTATTTATTTATTTATTTATTTATCTATTTATATATATATTTATCTATTTATTTATTTATTTATATTTATTTATTTAATACGACAAAAGATACATATTTAAACGCATTATACTTGCAATAAATAAATACTTAGAAATATCCACAAAATTAAAATTAATTAAATTAAATACCATTAAATTATTTCAACAATAGAAAACAACACAAAAAACAATTGATCGTCGATTTATACACGGATTTCTCTGATTTATTTTAAGCTCTATAAATTTAATATTATTATTACTCGAAACTCTCTTATCTGTTTTCTGGCCTAATTCCTCATCATAAATGCAATGTATTTAAAATAAATATTATAATAATTACTTAAACTGTATTTAGACTGTATTTATGCTGTTTCTATTATTACGTACACTACTGTACATATTTATCACACACACACACACACATACAGACATGTGAGAGTTGTTGAGCCAGCGAATTTCACTTCATTTGTTCAGAGTTGGCAGCCAGCGCCATTAACATATTGAAATCGATTTGTACACACACACACACACACACAGACACACTCATGAAAGTTGTAGGAGTATGTGTGTGATGGGTGTGTGTGTGAACTTAATTAGGAACCAACTCGCAATGTACATAAATAAATATATGTACATACATATGTACATTCATATATATAATTAAACATATAGTCAGTGCTTGGAGAAGAAGATCCTCTGGTCATGCCACACACACACACAAGTGCTTTGCGTGTGTGTGTATATATATGCTCACATATGGGCAAAATGGCCGCACGACGCATGCAGGCTCCTCATTTGCCAGCAACAAAACTAATTTATGCGCATGATATGCGAGTGAAGGAGCGCTCGACAGTATACTAATGGTAGGGGCTGCTTTAGGGGGTGGAGAAAGGGGTAGCAGGTGGGGTGTGCGGGTGGTTGGTAGCCTAATCAGCTTGCAACCATGTCATGTCGTATGTGGTCGCCATCAATTTAACTCAATGCACGCACACCACCGAACATCTTGGTTAGTGGGTGGTTGCGGGTGGTTCCTCTTGGCCGAGTGGTCCATGCAGGAACCACCCTCCCATTCCCAACTCTCACACAAACACACTCAGCAAAAGGACGTCAACTGCGACTGCGACGCGACGTCGACTGCACCATTTTCGGGGGAGAGGGTTGCTGCTGTTTCTGCAAGTGTGGAAGGGGTTTGGTCAGGTCATTGAGTGGTTGGACGTGTGGTGGGCAAAAAGACCGAGCAGCAGCAGCAGCACCAGCACACGGAGCAATGGTAGACATAGAACACACAAAACTCATATGTGAGGGTGTTTGCCGCTGCCTATATGCATGTCCTGCTCACACACACACATGAGTGTGGGAGACTGTCTCTGTGTATGTGTGTGCTACCCCCATCGCTTTTAAGGGAAGCAAAATGTATTGCTCATCGAAGGCTATCGAATGTGTGTGGTCGTTGTTGTCGTCGGTTGGTAGCGTTCGTTTCCATTCGTGTTGTGCACACGAACTGTTGTTGTTGTTGTTGTGGACGTTCATCTGCTTCTCCCCTTCTTCCATCTCTTCTTCTTCCACAGCTTCTGCTTGTTGTTGTTGCTTAACAATGGCAGCATGATTGCTGCTGCTGCTGCTGGCCGAACATGTTGCGTTGTCGTTGTCCATTTTGTTGTAAGCGTATGTGTGTGTGTGTGTGTAGCTCACACACATGTTGTCTCACATGGTGCTTCGTGTTTTATTACTCGACCTGCGTACTATTCGAATGCGAAGGCCCCAAACACACACACGACGACGACAAATATTAGTAGCAGCCGAAAACTTGAAGCGCCCACTGTGAGAGTGTGTAGGAGTGTGTGTGTATTTGTGTGCTCTGCTTTTCGCACATTTTGAACTTTCGTTTGCTCCATCTCGCTCGCCATATCGCCGCATCTTTAATTGAAGGACTTTGCGCAGCTCCTCACATGGCTCCTCACATGCTCTTTCTGTTACACCTTTTTTACTCACTAACTCATTCGCTAGCTCTGTCGCTCTGTCGCTTCATCTCCAGCTCCATCTCCATGGAGTCGTCCATGGCGGTGGCTATATGTGAAGAATGGAGAGCAAATGAATATCTCATGCTTATAATGGGCATTGCCCGGGACGAGACATTACGAGAAGAGCGTCTCAAAAAACAAAGCCATTGCCTGACTGCGACGCCAACTGCGACGCTGACAGCGCTGCCGGTGTCGCTGCTCCCGTTGCTGAGTAGCCCTTTGACTACTGTTGCGTCCCACGCCCACTTCATATTGTCTCCCAACTCTTCTTCTACTCTCATTCCCTCCCTTCCTCCCTATGTATGTCCTGACTCTGAGTTGACTCTCCATAAATGTGTGTGTGTCTGTGGGTGTGTGTGTTGGTGTGCGTGTGTGTGGGAGCACTTTTAAACATATGCACATTTCGTGCTATCAGCGACGGCCACATGAGTGCAATAGAGAGCCCGTGTGGGGAGCGAGACAGCGAGACAGATGAGAGAGAGCGAGCGAGCGAGCGAGAGAGAGAGAGCGGTCGAAACTCATGGAGAGGCCAGTGAAAAGCTTATGTAAGCCAATACATACACAATGCGCGATATTTATGTGCCACACACACACAACATAATGTGTATGTGTGTGGGAGTGTGTGAGTGTGTTAGTGTGTGTGTGAGTGTGTGGCACATGTGGCAGAACTTTCATATTCGATTTTTCATGACGGCTCGCTCAAAAGGTTTTGCTTTTCTTCTCTTCACTCTTCTCTTCACTCTTCCCTCTTCCCTCTTCTCTTTTCTCTTTTCTTTGTGTTCGAGGTCCTTTTTTTCCTTATATTTTGGTTAGCCGGAAAACTGCTTACATAAGTTCTTCGATATGCAAATCATTTCAATTATAATAGTCATTGATATTCACTATAATCTGCCATAACTTAGGATTAATGTTTGCCCAAATACATTGCATATTTATGAGAACACAAAGAATGCAGTAAAATAATGATATATAGATATATATATAATCAATTGCAAATTACTTTAAATATGAACTTCTATATCAAATTTCTATATTTGTTTATATATTTATTTATTATTTTATTTATTATATATTTATATTTTATTTTATTTATTTATAATTTATTTATTTATTTTTTTTAGTAAATTTTATTTATAGTTTCCACTATTTTAAGCTGATACTTAGCACTTAGCAAATTGTCCTTATTTTCCCATCTGAATACCAAAATATAAAAGGTGCTAAATTTTAAATAACATAACATTTAAGCTACGTTTGCCTGAATGATCAAAAAAATATATATATTAATTTATTTATATTTATTTTAATCATTTTTATATAATAAATCAATTTAATTATTTAATTATGATTATCAAATATCGATTTTTAAAATATATAAAATCAATTAATAGATTAAATCATGACTAAAGTGACTTTCCGCTTTAAAATTGGTTCAGTTTTGACAAAGGTATTCATGTTTAACGTCTCGTAATTGTCCAAAGTAGAAACTCAAGATTTGATATAATAAAAATTAGTTTATCACAAATATGTCCAAAAATGTTAGATACCAAATTATAAATTAATATATCAAACCATGATCAAAATGTCATTCCGCATAGTGTCAAAGTTATAAAAGTTTAAAGTCTAGGAAGCCACTTAATGGAAGCAATTTCCAATATTTTCTAGTTTTATCTCGAAGGCTTTACTTTCTATAGAACTTCTTAAAATTTTAATTCTCAGAGCTCTTGATCAATTTAAATAAATGTGTGCAGAGTTTGAAGTCAATCAGACAGAATCTTATCGTGGGCATCACATGGGTGTGATTCACACCTATTGTAAAAATCAAGGAAACGAGGAATAAGACCAATGTCCTTCATGGAAACTATCACATAATTGGTCAAACCGAATCCGAAACCCAAATTTGAGTCTGAACCCATAACGGTAAAAGCACGCGAATGCAATGAAATTGAAAATTGGATTGAACAGGGGATTGGATAGGGGTTACGACAATGGCGAATGGCAAATGGAAGGGGGTTACGAGGGGTTACGAGGGGTTACTTACTGTATGCAAAGTAGGTAGGCAAATGGACCGGATGTGCAAGCTTCTAGTCTGCAATTTGAATATTCAAATTTCAAATTTCAAATATTAAATAGAGAAAATGTCGAATGTCGAATGCTTGAGCTCAAATCAATTATTTGCGAAAATGATGATGAAAATTAGGATGCAATGCAGTGCAATCAAATGGTGTTCCAAGCACCCCGAAATTGCGATCCCAAAATCGCATGTTGCCAAATAGGATAACTACGAAAATAATTCGCATTTGCATATTTATTGATTTGAATAGGAGGGAGAAAAGAGAAAAGAGGCAGGAAGGAAGCGGCAAAAAAAGGTTTAATGACAGGGCATTTGCATTTACCTCACCAAATCTCTTTCGCTCTCTTTTTCTCTCTCTCTCTCTCTCACTCTGACTCGCTGGAGAAATTTAAATTATAATAGGAGTACGCACGATCGAAATGCTCGTTCATTCTTCTTCTTCGTCTAAAGCGCCTACTGCATTAATATAATTTTGTATTCTTTGAACTATTTACTTTTTGTCAGGGTTGCGACAGCAACTGAAACTGAAACAGAAATCAGATTCAGAAAGAGAAACAGGAGCCACGTAGCAAAGATTTATTATTGTTGTTGTCGTTGTTGTTTTTATAATCCCCAACAACAATGGTCGAAAAATCTAAAAATTTGCATAAGTTTTGCGTGTGGATGAGATATTGAAAAAATTAAAACTACAAAAAATAAACGGATAAATAAAAAATCTTTTTCAAAAAACGAAAGAACAGATGTCATAAGTAGACAAAAGAACGACAGAGAAGGAGAGTGAAAAAGAGAGAGAGAAAGCGACTATCAGTGATCAAAGAATGTTAGTTTCACAGATCGCAACAGTTGCCTAGAGTCAGCTAAGGATGTCACATCCTTTGCATTTTCACGTCGTCACGAACGGAGAAAAATAATGGAATCCCAGTGAATCCCTGTGAATATCTGTAAATAGATCAGGTGATCAATAACTAAACCAGGTGTGTGTAACTAACTTACAAACTAAATAGTATCATTATTTATTGCTTAATTGATCAACTTGATTGATTAGTTAGCGATTTTTATAAAGTTTCAGAAACTTTATAGTTTAAGAAGCGAATATTTTCAAATTTTAAGAAATAGTTAGATGAAAATTTGATTAATTTCATTTAATATCATTTTTATGAAGGATGTTACATTTTGTAATACATATTTGAAATATATTAAACCAAACTAACTATTTTTTTTGGCTCTTTATATATATTATATATATACTATCGCAATCATTATCAGATATGAGAGCTAAAAGAACTTTTTATAATCTTTCAAACTTCAGAATTAAAGTTTAACTTAGTTGTTCCTTAGAATTTGCCATTTGTGAGTATTGTAGGAACTATTGCTAGGATATCCACAGTCCATTCGGATTAAGCACACATATCACTTTCACAATAGCTGTCATGTGTGTCCTGTGACGTTTTCGAGACGTCATAGGGCGACGCTAAAAACTGTAAAACTCAAACTTGAGCATTGATCGAGTAACCGCGACGTCTGACGTCTTTAAGCTCCAAGCGGGTTCAAAAGGGTTAGTCCAGGCTATAGACGGGTTAAAAGGGTGCAATCTCTGTGGCTCTGTGGTAATTTTTAGCCGTCAAGGACATCAAGAATGAGGACGCGTCCTGAATTAATGAGAGCGTGAGGAAGCACAGCCAGCACAGACGCTTGATTGACACGTTGACAGTCCGCACTGCTAGTCCCGTAAGTTCCGGGTCAGTTCAGTTCAGGCGGCTGCTAGTGCCTGATTCTCGATCTGGATCCCGTTGCGATCCCTCAATCAGATTGTTTTTTTTAAGCTTACAACACAATGGAATGCCCCGAAAAACCGTTAAGTTGTCCCCTGCTGGGCAATTGTTTTAATATATGTAAATAATATTAAAAATGAAATACGCTCTAAATGTGAGTCAGAAAAAAGAGAAATTACTTTACCTTTCAAAAGTTTTCTGTTGCCTGCAGTGCTTATTGAACTGCAGGCGAATCAAGTGTGAGAGGAGAGAGAATGTCGTTGTATAAAGTCTTTTGAGATAAATATATAATAATAATTTAAAATAAGCAATAGACAACAATAAATTGCAATAGGATATGAATAACCGTATAACAAATTGCACAGTACTTAATTTAACTAAATTATCGAAAGAACTTATTGGTAAGTTGATATAGGAAGTTTATCAAAGCTAAGTTATATTTTTACTAGTTAAAAAAAGATTGATAACTTAGATAATCAAAGAGACTTTTCGAACTCTTATCAAACGATTAACATATCAATTATTTACTTTATTTAATAGACAGATTACAAATTGACTGCATTAAGAATTTGTTTAAAGCAGCACCTATCGATATATTGATTTATAAATTTCAGCTTTCGATTGATATACAACTATTTAACACTTTTCAATCGATAGTAATCAGAGCAGTTACTACCACTTTTATTGAAATCAAGTTATTTTTTCCTAGTTCAATTAGTTCATCAACCTATCAATATACAATTTTTGTACATAATTTGGAACTTTTTGATGTGCTAAAATCATATTCAGACACTTTAGTATCGACAGTGAGAGTTGGAGTCTAATAATGATTAGTTAAAGCTAGAATATATATCTTTTTCTTTCTGGTGTCTGCTGTCTCTGTCTTGCCAGTTGTTGGTTGTGAGCAGCTTAAGCACTTGTCGCTCGTTGTTTTAATAAATTAAATTCCGGAAAATCCACAGGAAGTCTGTCTGTGCACATTTTTTTTTCTTCTTCTATTTTGCTTTTTTTTGCTCTCTCTGTGTGCGCTGTTATTCTTTTTTTCTCGCTCTTTTATTTTTTTGCTGTAGTCGTAGTCAAATGGGAGGCAGTGTGGTTGAGGAGGAGGCAGCTTAGGGTGTAGTTTTTGCCGTACACTTTGACTGCAATGGCAGCCATTCATTCTATCACTTCCTGGCTCGACGCAGCAGCGCATGCCGGCACGGACTTAATTTCATTTAAGGACTCGACTTGACTGCGGCTTAAAGAAGACGCTCCGACAGACAGACAGACAGACCTACAGTTAGACGGACGGACGTAAATGGCGGCAAAATAAATGTTATAAAAATTTGCATAACAAGTGCAAGTTGCATGTGCCACGCCTTCGTCCCAAGTGCCACACGTTGCAATCAGCAAATCAAACCAGTTCCATAACTCAATTGACTTGAGTCGAATGGCAGAGTCCAAACAGGACCAACTGACCAACACGTGCCAGGCACAACATACAAATCCCCGACAACATGCAAAGTGCGAAGGTCACTGGGCACAACAAATTCTGGGTTAATTTTATGAAAAATGAAAAATTAATTGAGAAATAATGTTGACAAGCGCTGACCACCACCATGGGACCTCAGAAGGACCTCAGAGGACCACAGGACCTAAAATACCCCCTGCTTGCAGTGTCAATGGACTTTGTCTAATGCGATTTTGCCCACCAACATCTTTAGCAGCGTCTCGAGGGTCTCGAAGGACCTCGCAGGACTTCTCTCGGGTCCACAGTTCAACGCGTGCTGCGACTGACCATTGGTCAAAAGTTAACTTAAAAACGCACCAAGTAAGGAACTTAGTTGTCGGCCATTTTGTGTGCACGCCTCGACAGTACACGGACTGTCGAACTTCAAAGTAGACAGCACTCTTTTGGACTCGAAAGGTCAGCCATCATCATTATCACGCTTATAAAGAGGCACAGGCAGGGGGCATATAGGTAAAAAGTATGCACGGATGCGAACGACTGACCAACGGTCGAAAGGGTAGAGGGTCAACCTACCCCTAATGCAGCTGGCTGTATGTCTGTCCAAATTCCCGGGGTTGATTTCTATAGCTCGCTGAGCAAATCAGTCCAAGCAATTGGTATGCAAATTGAAATAAACTTTATTTCCCTTCCTTGCCGCTGATCGTTGTGCGTTTAATAAATTTGTACCGGTTCCACGCTCACACACACACA
Organism: Drosophila putrida; assembly: GCA_037043535.1. Lineage (NCBI taxonomy): Eukaryota > Metazoa > Arthropoda > Insecta > Diptera > Drosophilidae > Drosophila > Drosophila putrida. The sequence continues at coordinate 383,681 of JBAMBI010000187.1, forward strand.
CAGTCCGAAACGGGTCGAGGTTCAAAATCAGGTTCAGGTTCAGGTTCAAGTCTAGTTCGAGGTCCAGGTCCAGGTCCCGGTCAGTCCGAAGTTGAGTACAGAGTTTTCTGTGATGGGGTGAACAAGGCGACGACCAGCGGTCAACTTGATTAGTGACCAAGCCCCGAGGTCGCATCGTCATCGTCATCGCATCAAATGGCAATTGGGGAGTGATCTCTTTGGTAAAAACATTGCATTTTTCACATTAAACAGAACATAAATCACAGAATTAATGGAGAAAAAGAAAAACAGCCCCTGGACACGACCCAACAAATTGAAACGACATTGACCAGGGAGTGGGCTGGGCACACGATCAAAACATGAAAATATTTGACTTACTGCTTACAACCAATGCCTCAAATGAATTATTATCGAATTGCCCAACAAAAAGGGGGATAAAGAGAAGGAGATGGGAGAGAGGAAACAGTAAACAGGAGACATGATGCGATTGGTCCCGTGTGATTCCAATTTGTTTCAAGTAGCTAGCAAAACTCTCATGTGGCTTGTTATTACACACAAAATATTGCGTCAAGGATTATCACATTTCATTTCAGATGGAACATATTTATTATAATTATATTAATAAGAAATGAATGATGATGATTTTGTCGGATTTTAAAAGGCTTCTTGTTACTTCCAAGCGCAACAAGGATTTGTTTAAATTAATATAACTACTAACAATGAATCGTATATTAAAATTTTTTAGATTGATTTATTTATTATTATATTTCTAAGCCTCTAAACAATCAAATTGCAACTTTGGGAGTACCAAGGGCCAATAGACTTCAAACTTGCATAACTTTGGAAAAACTTAACCGATTTCAATGTGGAATGTAATTTTTATTTTAGTCTACTTTTGTGCCCGCATTTTCATAGTCTAATAAAATTAATTATATTAATTTTAATCTGATTGATATCTTTGAAATTGACTTTAATTAGACCCTGTACTTTAAAAAAGTACAAATGGGTCTATTACGTTTGTGCAAATGTGCGTAGCAGGCAGAAGGAGGCGTGGCAGACCCCATAAAGTATATATATTCTTGATCAGCATCAACAGCCGAGTCGATATAGCCATGTCCGTCTGTCTGTCTGTCTGTCTGTCCGTCCGTCTGTCCCTATCTTCGTAGTGGCGCCATCTATGGAAATTTTTTGAAACTGAAACAATCTGTAGTGATCACTTTGCACTCAAAAAGTACAGGGTCTCCTACTGTCGAGCTTGCTCCACCGTAGCTTAATGCATTTTTTCATACATTTTACGTCAAAATACCATTCTGCATATATGTATAGTTATATATGACAAAATATATCGACATTTAATTATTATAACATAATGTGATATATTTATTTCTTAGTCAGATATTCCCTCAATCGGTTTGCATTCAGTCATCTTTAACTCTTTAACTCTATAATCTGTATAATCCCTTTGCTCCCCATTTTGGTTATGTTACAAGATACCAACAAGAACTTGCAGTTTCTTATATGATTATGGTAGCTCAGCTTTTGGACTGCCATGTCAATTCCATTCCATTTCCCCTCCCCTGGTTTAGCCTCACCTATGGCGTATGGCATATGGCGTATGATAAATGCTGTTGACATTTGAACTAAAACCGTTTTCTTATAATATGGCAAATAATAATCCTCCCCAGCCAGATGCTTAAAACGGAAACTATGCCACTGACAGAGCTTATAGTACTTTCCGCCTCAGCTAGCTGAACACTGCTTGCGGCAAGAATCGAGGGCCCTACCTAGTAACCTACCAGGCCCCCCTTTAACCCCCTTTCCTCCTGCCCAGCATCCTCCTTCACAGCCTCCACTGAGCAGATTTTATTTACCAAGGCGAATGGCAAACAAGCGTTGCAAACAAGAAGAAGAAAATGCCATACACTGAGAAAAAGAGAAAATAGAGAAAAACACAGAGAAAGAAACCGAGATAGGAAGATAGGGAGACGGGGGGTAAGAAAGAGAGACAAACTGTAATCCCAACGTAAAGTAAATTGTATTTCTGAGCAGACTTGTTGATGTACACATATATGCATATGTATTTGTGTGTGTGTGTGTGGGAACGAGTGTGTGTGTATAAGCGGTTGTACACCCTACATTCTAGGGAATGTCAACTCAAGATTGATGTAAAATGAATGTATAATCCAAGCAAGAGAAAAGAAAGTACCCCTAGATAAGGCAGAAGTCTAGTGCCGAAAGCCCACAAATGGATCCAAGCAAGAGAAAAGAAAGTACACCTAGATGAGGCAGAAGTCTAGTGCCGAAAGCCCACAAATGGATCCAAGCAAGAGAAAGGAAAGTACACCTAGATGAGGCACAAGTCTAGTGCCGAAAGCCCACAAATTCTGATATCAAATGTCACGAGGAAAAATGTAAATTAAATATATAAACTATTCTATAGTAAAGATAACCTTAAGATACCTAATGAATCAGCTGTAACCACAAATTGAAGTTTAAAAATCTATCTTCCTTCTGTAATGCTTCGTCACTAGCGTAAGCTGCCGCTCGCTATGATAAAGCAATGGAATCTTTGGTAGAACATACAAAGTAATTAAATTTTTGAGAAATAAGTTGAAGTTTCTGTTGAGTTATTTATGTCGTGTTCTAAGTACCCTACATTGTAGGGCATAGCAACAAATAGATACTTAATCACATATGCAAACACACAAACACACAAACACACACACATGCACACAGTTCCCCATGTCAACTGTGAGTTGGCTTAGTTGTTGGGCGTTTTCATATGGATTCGTTGTTGGGGATATGCAGCTAAAGCTCTGTTCTCTTTCAGTTGTTGTTTCCGCATAAGAACAGGGAAGATGGGAAGAGAGAGGAGAAGGCGTAAGGCATCTAAAAACTAAGTTCTCGAAATGCTTATCACGGATATGCTTCGCCAGGCAACCCAACCCAATCCAACCCAACCCATTCCCCATTTCCTAGAATCGTCTCCACATCAGCCTTATGTTAATAGAAAACAATGACATAGCATGACTGAATTAGGAGGGGAATTACTCAAAGAGAACAACAAGGATAGTAGAAGTAAGTAAACTAAAAAGCCACTCTGGAAATAAGCTAGCTGAAGATACAAACTGAGATCTTAAGTCAACGAAAGATTGGTCAACAGCTGACATGAGATACCATAATAGTGCTTAAGGTTTCTATGATATGTGTAATTGAAGAGAATTTGTCTAGATTTTTTTATTTTAAATTGAATTAATTTAATTTTAAAACTGATTACTTACAAATACATTACAAATTTTTGATAAGTGTTATGGTTCAAAATAAGATTCTTAGTAATAAGTAGTAATTTCAAGACTTTAAAGACTAATTGGGTTGAAAGAAGACTAAAATTTCAACTGATGTTAGAGAAAAAGTAACCTGATATCCTGATTTTATATCTAACAGATAGTTTCTAAAACAATACAAGTAAATGCCGTTTAAAATGACATTTTTTTGTACTAACAAATATTTTAAGGAAATTGATAATTTTCGGACTGAGTTAAGGAGTTAACTCTTCGATTCCTCAGAACTTACTTCAGCCGCAAATTGTATTGCAGTCCAATTATTTCAAGAACAGAACTGTGAGCAAAAGAATCAAATCAAGGCAACTCAGTAAACTTGAGTATTCACTTGCCAATGCATTTGCCATGTGTAAGTGCAGTGGGATTTGGCAAAAAAGGGGGAGAATGAATATGTAAAGAAAGGGTTTAGTTTTGTGGGTGGTGGGTGGGAAAGTGGATGGCAGACCGACCGACCGACCGACCGAAAAATATCTCGTCGTCCGAGCTTAGCTCTCGTCTTTGGTCTCGGTATCGGTCTCGGTGCTCTCGTCTGAGAGCCATCTCAAGCCGTGTCCTCGTGCTCGTCCTTGTCGTCTCATCAGTACTAATGGAACATTTTCCATAACACATTGGTAAGCACAACAACAACAGCAACAACAACAACAAGAGAAAGACGACAATATTCGTCCATTCTCTTCACTCCCCTCTACAGCCTTCATTCTCTATCCTTTCAATGTTGTCGACGTCGTTGTCGTTGTCGTCCGTTGCTTGCTACTCAAACCACTTGGCATGGGCTCCACTCTACACCACTCCACTCCACTTTACTTTGCTCTCCACTTCGTACCGCTTTCCTCCGCTTTTCTCAACCGCTCTGCACCACTTTACTCCTCTCCACTTTGCTTCCGTTCACTTGATGTTTTCACGAGCTCACAAAGTCGATAAATATGTATACACATGTACCCACATACACACACACACATACACACACACACATGTATGCAGACTTTATATACACACACAAGCATCAAACAACGTGTGGAAAGAGTTTTTTCGGGGGGAGGGGTTTTCAGAGCTTGGTATTGGGATTGAGAATGGGAAAGGAAAAGGGATTGGGATTGGGATTCGGATTGTGGATGGTGAATGGGGAATGGGGGAATGGGTTCAGCTCTCTGGCTACACATGTCAGGCTCAAAGTTTCTAGTAAAAGGCTGACGCCCCGCGGCAACTTCAACTGTCAGGACAACCAAGCAGCAGCAGGATTCGGTGCGGCATCCGTACGACATAGTTACCGATGCCCGAAGACCAAGACTTTGTCGTTCTTCCTAACGACCACTGCGACCAGACCCCTCCCGCTCCGTCGCCCCCTCGCAACAATCCCACCCACCACCTACCCACATACATATAGGATGACAATCCCACTCCAATCCCAATCCCAACCCAACCCAACCACCAAAAATGTCGCTGACAATGTGTGTGCTGAATGTGGATGTTTCTTTTCATTTGCTGTTACCTTTAACACATCATATAACATCCAAATCAAGTATACATATACTACCTAAGTGAATTAATAGATCACACACTCTATAAAGAGCAGAGATTTGTACAGTAGAAATATTGTTTTTGTTACTTATTGAAACTACTTAATTAATAGCTTAAGTAATTAATCATTTTCTGGATTGCATAGAATACAGATAAATATTATATTTTTATTGATCGTTAGAGAAAACGAATCTACGATATTATTATTATTCTATATGTTAAGCCCTTTGTCAAAAAAATAGTTGATTTCTAGATTAAGGTTCATTTATTATGATACAATATCAGTTAGAAGAATGTATTGAGGTTTCTAAAATATCCAATAATAATAAAAATAAATATAATAATAATAATAATAATAATAATAATAATAATAATAATAATAATAATAATTATAATAATAATAAATATATCAGAAACATAAACTAAAATCAAAAATGACGCCCCTCCCCGTAGATCTAATATTTGCCTATTTTTTGAAGATCATTTTCTAATATTTAATGATTTAACTTAACTTTTTCTTTTTTAATTTCTATTGTTATCTGTATTTTTAAATATGTGCCTTAAATGAAAGTAAAATTATATGATCTTAGCTCAGGTGAGATTTTATTTGGAAAATATTTCCAAATTACAACCACTAAACAATTCCTTCTTTTAGTAAGTATAAACTTTATTTAAGTTAATTGATATCCATAAATGTTTACCAATATTAAAAATAATATACTGTGAACTAAGCTAAAAGCAAATCTAATGTGTGAAAACCTTTTCTAATTATTGTACAAGACATTTAACAAGTTAATTGGAAAATTCTTTCTTTTACTATAATTTATAATTTCAAATTTTGTTTTTATTTTAGTTTTAGTTTTTGCAAATTCTATATGAGATGCCAATGCCGATGCCGAGTGTGCGTGTGTGTGTGTGTATTTTAGTACATAGCACTCGGAATCGGAGAGAGATATAGAGAGAAGGAGACAGAGAGATAGAGAGAGAGAGCGAGAGAGAAAGGTAAGAAAGGATAAGTTGAGAAGGGGGGCAGGAGGCAGGAGGCGGGGCAAGCTCATATGCATGGTACCAACAAGGATTTGAGACCTTTATTTTCACATGGAGTACGTCAGTTGGTTTGCCACCGCACGAATATCAAACTTTTCACACACACGCACACACACACACACACGCGCGTATGCTGAATTTTCATTTGCATGTGTGTGCGTGTTTTTGTGATTTGAATTAAACTTTGGAACTCACACACACACACCGCACACACAAACATACACACACAGTTGCTCGCAGCGCCAGAGCATGGAAAATTTTACTGCAGACAACAAAAGGCTTGAGCCGGTAAAAGGAGCGGAGAGAAATGGTGAGCAGCGGCGGAGGAGGAGGAGAAGGAGAAGGGGGAAGGTGGGTGGCAAAGAAACGGTTTTCACCATAGTTACTAACGTTGCTCCTTTCTCCTTTAACTCCTGCCACGCCCCTGGCCATTGCATGACATCCTTTTTACCCAGGCTGCCGTTCCATTACGTTTTGCTTTTCTACTTTTGGAAGTTTGCGTCAAAGCTTTGTTATTGTTGTAGTTGTTATTGCTGTTGTTGTTGGGCAAGCATGTACCACATGTGTATGTGTGTGTATAGTACACACATGTGTGTCTGTCTGTGTGTGTGTGAAAAGTTCTGTCAGCTCTACATACAGACGTACATATACACACGAATGTTTATATGTATGTGTGTGTGTCTTGGGTATGTGGCAAAGCAGGGAGCCTGTGACAGCTTGTGGTCTGCCCGCGACATTTGAACATTCATTTTGTTTATTTTGAACACACACGCTTTGGGCTTAATGCGACACACACACACACACACACTCGCACACAGACGCATGTCGGGCATGTCCTGATGCCATACTCCATACTCCCAACTACAACCACCTAAAACACAACCCTCCTCCTCCTCCACTACGCACCTATCTCTCTAACTATTTCCCCATCTTTGGCTCTTTTCTTTCTCTAAGTAAGTTTAATTATCCCAAAAATGCTCAGACGTTGAGAAAACTCATCGAATTGAACAGACAACAAGTTGAGAAAACTGATATATTAAAAGATTTAAGTTAATAAGGATATTTTTCTTTAAATCAAAGCTAAATATGTTACTCTAAGTGGCGCCACAGAGACGCACAAACAGAGGAGTCAACAGTTGCCGTTAGTTTACGAGTAGCCTTTAAGCTTGAATCAATTCAATTTCATTTGATATTGAGTAAAATATTATTTATAGTTTTAAAAAATTAAATATTAAATTCTTAGCTTAGCTAAAGTCAACTTTTTACTTTTGTCAATGTTAAATAATCAAAAACGTACAAAAATTCTAATATTATTCCATATTTAACAACAATAGCTCCTTCCGGTATTGATATAGCACCAATTATCCAAAGAATAGTCGAAAAATCAGTGAAGTTTTATAGCTCTCCTGAATTGTTTCTTTATTGGATTAAATTAAATTTTTAAAAATATATCAATTATATTAATTAATAGTTGTCATTCTGTACGAACTAAATTAGTGTTCTCCACCAATATGTTATAGAATATGTATCCTACCCAAATCTATGCAATCTATTAAAACCACAATCTATTTATTTCCGTTCATTAATCATATTCAATTTAATGAAGTAAATTTTCCATTATTACATATGTTTAAAATACTCCATTGAATTTGCAATCAACTAAAAACATTTTCCAATTCTTAATGAAAACTGAATTAACAATTCAAAGCTTTTATACTAATCAAAATCGAATCATAAAATGCTACCTCCATTTGCTTTTTGACCAGCTAAATATACTTATATAAATCGATAATAGCCCAACAGCCTGTAGTTTACCTTTCCTCCCACTTCATCGACTGACTCCTCCTGCTAGATTTATCCACAATCATCCATCTACATTCATCTTGTAGCAACCCAAAACGTCGCAGTGGTCAGCCCAAAACAAAATGGTGGACGTTGGAAATGTGCTGAATCAGCAAAATCTCCTCCCGCAAGTCCAATGGCAAAAAACCCAGACACATAAACAACTCGCTGCTTGCAAAACATGGGGAAGTAATCACTGGACAGTGCAGAGGGGAGGGGGATGCGTGAGGGAGGGGGGAAGGTAGGTAGGTAAATGGAATTACAGTGGGGCGTGAGTTTATATTTTACCCTTACTGTGGACAATTCATGGACATTGCTGGGGATAAGTAATAAATATTTGACGTCAGTCGGCCTGCAACGTACCCCCTTTTAGTTGGTCTCCCCCTTCTCTCCCCCTTCTCCCTCCCCTCCTCCCTACCCCTCCCTGTCCATCAACACTTCCGAGGCAAATTCAAGCTAAAGTTTTGCGTGTTGAGTTTGTGACGCGACCGCAGAAAGCGGTAACAATAAATACACGGTCCTGTCAGCCAGTCTGCCTGCCCAAGTCCTGCTGGAATCTTAGGCAATGTCCTGGTTGAGTTTCGTGACCAGCAACGTCTGCGTTTTTACCTCCCCAGCTCCCCTCAGAAGCCTTACAACTGGCCAGAAATAAACGTGGAAGAGACGCAACTCGCAACTCGCCACTCGACGCTCAAATTTGCCCTTGAATCATTTCAATTTTAAACAAATTGACATTACATTGCCCAGCTGCCTTCCTCTGTCACTTCAGACCCCCTTTGGACCCCCTTCTTCCCAAGACAGCGGTCGAAATTGGAAATACTTTCGCCTGCCTTTCGTACCTTGAGGCAACTCAATAACTATCAACGTCTACGGCAACCCCAACGACGACGAATCGAATGCGAAACTTGGCCAGGAGTGTTTCCCCCCCCCTTTCCTTCCTTGCGTCTCTGTCTACATTTTCCTCTCAGTTTCTGCTCCTTGGCCAAGGGGCAGCCCCATGTTGACTGACAGCCGGCCAGGGAATTGAACTGTCCGAGACTAAGTAGAGGAGGGGAGGGGAGAGAGAGATGACTCCAAAGGGAGGTTGGCCAGACGCGACATTGACAGTTGGCCAGAGCACGAGGGGAATGATTGCGAAGGGGGGGAAACGAAGTTACTTAGAAGCCAGACGCGGCATAGAATAGACCAACACTTAATAGAAGCAAGCAACGACACACAAACACAACAGCAAACACACCTACACACACCCATACACACCCGCATATACAAATACACAAATACGCATAGGGTAAATTCTTATTCAAAATGGCCGACCTCCTTCCCTCCTCCCCTCTCTCTTTTCATCATCCATACGAATCAACTGGACATCCACACAGATATTTGATTGGAATTTGAATTGGCGTTAAGGTAGAAAAAAGAGTTCGAATTAAATACAATGAGAAAGTGGTTTAAAAATAAAATACTTTAAAGAAAATAGAGAGATTAAAAATGAGAGAAATTCGTATAAGATAAGTTACCAATGATATAAAAGAATCAAAATATAGTTACTTACTGAAGTAAATAAAATATAATAATTACTTACATAATAAAGTAAAGATTAAATATCTTAAAGAACAAAAAAAGAATAGAATTTTAAAAAATACGGGATCGAATTAGAATAATTTCAAATTATATAAAAAATTCAAGAATTTGTTAAATTAATCAGCCGAAATATACATAAAACTATATTAAAGGATAGAAAAAGCGTTACGTATAAACAAAACAAGAAATTCTATAAATATTAAATAATGATCGAATTCATGCCTTTTATAAAAGATTATTAATTCAAATGGAAACGAGATATCTTGACCGAAATAGATAGAATGCAGAATTGGATATATGTTTAATTATGATATGGGATTATAAATATATAGTTATTCATGAGGTGGACACTGCCAAAATATTAAATGCAAAATAATATTAAATTAATTTAAATAAAATTGAAAATAAGTAGTAAAAAGTAGTAAAAAAAGGTAGTAAAAAAAGTAGTAAAAAAAAGTAAAAAAAAGTAAAAAGGCTTTTGGAAGCAAAATTACAATAATTATTTATATTATAATTAAGGAATAAATTTAAAAAACACTAAAAAGTCAAAAGAGAAATAAAATGTAACGAAAAAGTTTATAGTTATTAAAAAAAAATGACAACATAGTAATGATAAGAATTTAGAAAGAATATAATTAATTTGTAATAGAATAGACACAAAAAAGAGAGGCAAGAAATGCATAGATTTAAGTAACATATTACTGACTTTAATCAATAGTAATAAGTATAGATTAGTTAATAATAAATAATAGTTCAGCGAAGATATGGAGAATAGTTTAAAGACAACAATTTAGATGTTATTTAATAAATATTAAAATAAATATAAATAATAAATATTAAAATATAAAGAACAGTTATAATTCCACTTTAGAAATTTATTTTTGATTTATAAGTGAAATTAAAACTATTCTTTCTTATTTCTTAGTTATATCATTATATTCTTAGTTGAGGCTACTTCGAGTTACTGCAAATCTAAATAATCTAACAAGATTTGTCAGTGAGCTCACACAGATCTTAAACATATAACATTATAGCTTTTCAATCAAATCAAGATTTTCATTAATTTGAATCATTTTGTGCAAGTTTCTGTAAATCTTTCGCAAAAAACATATATGTAGATAAATGCTTAGCAAATTGATATTAGCCAAGAGATCCATTCAGACACGTTTCTATAAAGCCTTTTCATGCTCTATATATGGAGAAGGGTTGGGGGGGGGCTGTGTCAGAAATTTTGGTTTCTTGATTAAAAAAGTAATTAGAAAACTAAATGAAAGTTTTACGCAGCTCGAGTCAAAGGGTGAGGTTTGTGAAGCATGAAGAGGAGAGAGATGGAGATGGCAAGAAGTCGTTTGGCGAAATGGTAAATAATGTATAGTGAAATAACTGTACATGGTCTTCACACCCACACACACGCACACACACTCCATTCGCAAGTCGAAGCTCATGTGTGTTTGCCTTTGTTCTGTGTGCGAGAAATTGACGGGGGGGAAAGGGAAAGAGAGGAAAGAGGGAAAATAAACCCGAAGCTCACCCCTTTCGACGGTGAGGAATGTGTCCTGTAGGGTTCACTACATACCAAATGAACACCCACACACACACTCGCACACACACATATGAGCTCATGTGTGTGTGTTGTATAATGGCGCTGGGAATTGGATGGGGTTGAAGCATTCGCCGGTCTCTTTGGGCTGTTGTCCTCATCTTGATGGGTGGGTGGATGTTTATTGGGTGGTTGGGTGTCCTGCTGGGTTGGTCACATGTGACACGAGAGCTCCGAGCCCCGAGTCCTATATGCTACACACACACACACATGTATATACACACACATACATACGTGGCGCAATAAATGTTTTCGAATGTCATTTGCTGCAAAGATGGCGACCATTAATATGGAACGAAAGGATTTGTTTTAATTTCGTTGCCCGTTGTGCGAGCATGTGAATGTGTGTGAGTGAGTGTGAGGGTGTGTGTGTGTGTTTGTGAGGGGGCGGTTAAATTTACAATAGTTGTTGCCTACAATTTGGTGGCAACTTCTTGAGCCATATGTGTAAATTAAACTGACACAAACACACATACACACACACACACACACTTAGAACGAGAAGTAGAAGCATACACACAAGTCATTTAACTAGAGAAAGTTTTCCCCACATTTCCTCATTTAGATACATATATAGGAGTAAACATATAGATATATGCAATAGTATGTACCTATTACATATATTCAAGTATTTTATATGACTTTGTTTTGATGTCGGATGTAGTGGGAGGAAAGTGGGAAGAAAGTGGAAGAAAAGGCTTTTCTGCCTCAAGGGATTTCTCGCTCTCTCTAAATTGAGTAATTAAAATCGCCCAAAATGTTGAATTGCATATCCACTTCCCCCGTCCCTCCCTTTTTATAGGCAAGGGAACGGGATATCAACACGTACTCACATATATAGAGAATTAATTATTGTTTGCTAAAGATGCCCAGAGGTATTTTAGAAAATATCTGTGCATGATTTTCAATGATTCCGAATATCTTTCACTGAGAATCAAGTTTATAATTATAAATATAGTAAGTTGGTATTTAAGCTCAAATTTAAGGTTTTTCTCTGCCAAATTTTTCCTTAATCATTCAATGAAAATAAAATTTCAAATGTAAATATAATTCTTGTTAATATCTCAGCTGTAAAGATGCAATATCTAAACTCTGATTCACAATGTAAAGCTAGCTTTAAGCAAAATGTTAATTTCAAACGGCAAATAAAGCTAATTATTATTATTATTATTAATTATAAAAATTTCATATAATTAATGTATAGATAGATTTCACTAAGAATAGCTTACCGAAAATAGCTTACCGAAATCTGTTTGCTTAATCGGGAATCTTTTTATTTGACAACTCTCTAGAGATTACGCAGTCCAGCTAAAAACAAAAACGTAGAAAAACAAACAAACCAACAAAATATACAAAATTTCAACTACCTTAATAAGGCAAGAGATACGTAAAAACAATGCCTACAATTATGTAATTTTATAATGACAAAGATTGTACTTCTTTAATAAAATAATGAACATCTTCAAGGTCATGTCTTAGTTTACGTTGATCTGTACCCCTAATTTATTTATATGCTACCTAAATCATACTTTATATATCAGAATTAATATTTATTAAGATCTATATTGAACAAAATGCTACTATCTAACTGAACACAATCCAATATCAAAACTTAAAGCTTAAATTCTCACTTAGAAAGCATTTTTTCTGAGTGAAAATATGCAGTGATTAGTGATTCCAACTGAAGAGGTAACCAACGTAACCGCTATGATAACATTCTATCTATATTCTCAAGTTAATAACTTAAAATGTCCAATTTTGTATAAGGAAAGACATACATGGAACTGTCGCACAACTAAATGAATTCACATGAAATCCTCCAGGGGGAAGAAGAAGGAAAGAGCAAAATGGGTTGGGGTTGGGGTAAAGGGATTCATCAGGATGTGAGAAGGGGCAAAGTTGTTGTTGTTTTTGTCGTTGTATTTGAGAAAATCATTTGAGAGATGTACGTAGAATGTGAGGCGGACGTTACATGGCAACATGGAAAAGTATTCAACCAAATAAGCCCACCTACCCATCTTTAACATCCATCTATAAGCCCAAACCCATGACAGGCCTCGTCCTGTCCCATCTCATTCCATCCCCTTTTGGTCCTGCGATGGGATTCGCGATGGTGCGTGCCTGTCGGCCCATAACGGATATTTGCGTTGTCATATCAAAGTCCCATATGGCCCGTAAACGGAGAAGGGGGCAGCGGAAGAGGGGGGTGTGGGATATAGGGGTGTGAGGGTTGCGGGGGCTTTAGCAAAAGTGTCATCAAAGTCTAGGGCGCTCCAAGGATGCCATCAAAAATGCCATTTCTACTATATGTGTGTGTACATAGGATAGGATAGGTATATACAAACATACACATATACATACATACGTGTAAGTATATAGATGGACCCCACACACACACTCACACATACAGTTACAGGCAGTTACATAGCGTAAAGCGAAGGAATAAACGAAATGTGATAATAAAATACAAAACCAATAAAGGAAAGAGCTCTTTACACTTCACTTGCTTACCAAGAATCGTCGACACACACACTTACATACACACACACACACGCGTACATAAGCTGGCACACACTTAAGGACGCTACTGTTCATCAGACGTGGCCCTGGCGAAGAAGAAGACTTCCGATGCCGTTTTGCAAAAATGGAAAAAAAAGCCTACGGTTATTCGATGAATTCATGGCAGGACTCAGGACTCAGCACCAGGACCACTACAGAGCCCAGAGGAGGAAGCCAAAGGACCCCAGCCAGCACACACACACACACAGGCTCTGTGCTGGGCAGGGTAATAACGTGATAGAGCTGGTCTCGGAGTGGGAGTTGGCAAAAAGTTGAGGAGAATGTGCGCAACGGTGCGTTACACATCCTGCAGAGAAGGGGGAAGGGGGAGGGGAAGGAGGTGGGATGACAGATAGGGGGGAGGACCAAAGGACAGAGGGTTGGGCAAGAGTGGATCATCATTTTTTATTTTCCGCTGAGCCCCCGGTAACCAAATGTGGAAAAGGAAAACAACAACAACAACAACATATGACACCCAAACTCGGCCAACGGCAAGTGTGGCACATTTTCTATGTATGTGTGTGTGGCAATGTGTGTTACTTTTATTTTCGCTATCAGCCATTTAACAACAGCATGCCACACACACACACACACACACACACAGGCACACACACACACACCCCATTGCCACATCAACTGTCAAGTTTACTGATGCCTGCCCCCGCTCCCTCCTGCTGCCGCCAAGGATATAAACATTTTTTATCATAAGCGAATTTCGCGGCAGCATGCAAAAAATAACAACAACAATAACGACAGCATATAATAAAAAAAAATGTATGCCAGAATGAAACGAGAATCGTAGCTTAACTGTTGAGGGGTTTCCCCTTCTCCCCCTGTCACTCTTTCTACAGTGTTTCATAGCCAACCTGCACAACAGATGGCGCTTTTCTCTATTGACAGACGATAGCCAATCTAAAAAGTTATTCAATTCTTTGGAACTAAAAGTTAATCAGTATTTTAACAGCTTGAATTAAATAAAGCAATAAACAGCAAAAAATCTATAAATATAAATTTATCTATAATTTTCATATTTAATAAATTAAATTTTTTATTTATTTTTTCTATAAAATATTTCACTTAGATATGAAATATTTCAAATTTTTTTAAGCGACTTTTGCTTGATATAAAACAGTTGACGTCAAATCAAAATAATTTTATTTTGAACTAGTTTTGACGTTGAATAAAACTAATATTAATTAAATAAATATGTATTTATTTTTACCATAAAATATTTCACTTAAATATGAAATATTTCATTATTTTAATTTAAACTGAATTTTTGTTCGATATAAATAAAATGGTTTTAAATAAAAAATATTAATTAATTAAATACGTAAATCAGCTTGACAGCGTAATATATATTAATTTATTTTATTTTACATAAATCATTTTAAATTTTGCATTTTAAAACTAAATATGACTGCTATAAGGAAATAATTGTCGAGTAAAAATCACTTCAGATTAAAGTGACCTTCCATATAATTATATTAATATGTAAATAAGTAAATAAATATATATTTTAATTAATTGATGCTATCCTATATAACACTCATTTTTAAAATCTACATTTTTCATATTTACTTTTATTTGCTTATACTAATCTATACATTCTATCATCTTATTTATTAAAATCTAAAGATGACAGTTTTAAAATCGAGCAAATCAAATACTAGTAATTATTTTTCATTTTCAAATAAAATTTGAATATAAATTAAGTATACTATTTATATTTCAGAATTTTTCGAAATATTTTTATTAATTTTAAATGGTACAAATATAAGTTTTAATAAACACACTCTTTTCTTATTTGCAAAATTATTACAAATTGTGTTTCTATCAAAACTGTTTCTATAGTATTATCGTATTCGTGTGGATCTCAAAGTTCATAAACTTTTACGCGCTCTTCAAAATCCTTTCTCTCGCCAACCTGAGACTGTCTAGTGCCAATATAAAATTTGCGCATGTATCGATCTATGCATTTTCTTATCACCCCCTCTTCATCTCCATGCTTCTCTCTCTCCCTCTCTCCACCTCTCCACCTCTGTTTGCCTGTCAATCGCCTAAAGCATTGAAAGCACCATTTGACCTACGTTGTACGATGTTTAGCATTTGAAAGGATGTTTACCTTTAACGCGTGTGGCAACAACATGCCTGCCTAGTAAAAGAGAGTGGGTGGTTGGGTGGTTGAGTGATTAAATGGCATGGGTGGTTGGGTGGTTGGGTGGCTGGATAGGGTGGGGTGGGGTGGTCTGTTGCCTGGGCAGCGCCCCAGTAAATTTTGAATATATTATATATGCAAAGTATTCGTGAATTGGTTTTTTCGCTTATCCAACTGCCAATTTTCTATATGCGATGTGTGTGTGTATGTGTGTTTGTGTGTGTATTGGTGTCTGCGCCGCCTGTCGAGTTATCTTGTGGCAATTTTGCATTGTATTTATGGGAGCAGGGGGAGGGGAGGGTACAGGGTCTCGAAAAAGGGCGATGGTCCACGGCCCATTTTGCACACACCCTCTTTGCCCGTTATTTCAAATGGGTTCCGTTCATCTTCTTCTTCTACTGCTTCTTCTTTTTTACTTTTTGCCAATGTTTTTCGTTGTTATTGTTGTTGTTACCGTTACCGTTACGCTTGGCAAAACGAAGTATGGCATGGAATGAGGAGTAGCAGAAGGTGCGGGGGGGGACGTTGTAAATCCAAAGGACTTGGTGCGGAAGCCAAAGATAACATTTTTGCTCAATTCTCTGGTGTCATTTCCATCCATGCACATGCCAATTGATGTGTTTTTACTTTCAGCTTCAGCTTGGCAACCACCAAACCCTAAACAACAACAGCAACAACAACAACACCAACAACAACATGAGAGCCAAAACATATTGCAAATACATTGGAAGAATAACGAATACTAAATACACTTTTTAAAGACATGGGAAAATATATATACTTATAAAATATATATATATATAGATTTCTCAATACATAAGGTTTAAAAATAGATTGCAAGTCATTAATTAAAGTCAAATCTTTAGAAAAAAAACCTCAAAATTGAAAATTTCCATTAAATAAAAATTAAATTAGAACTTTGAAAATCTTACCTTAATTTTGTATTTTCTGTTTAAATCATTGCAACTATATATAGTATTAATGGATGCAGCTTACAAGTATCTAAATCTTAATTTAAAGCTGTTGCCATTTTAGAGTCAAATAAAAGTTTTCATTAATTTCCTTCGTTTAGTATAAAAAGAAATGTGTTCGAGATCAATAGAAAGTTAAAAAGATTACAAAATGATTTATTTAAAAAAAAAATAATCGAATTAAAATTGTTACATTTTTTTCATTTGTTACAATGAATTTAATTCCGATTTACATTGACCTTTTTTAAGTTAACGCCACTATAAATATAAATATACTATATTCTTATGCTATATAAAACTAAAAATATATATAGCAGATATTTAAACAAGACACATAATTATTATGTAATTATTTAAATCAATAAATAAAATTCTAATATAGAAAAATTTTTAATACTCAACTCCTTCAATTCTGAATTACAATTCAATTCTTTGGTACAATCAAAATCATCCATTTCTTAAGTTAAAGCAATCCTTAGTTATGAAAGAACAGACATAGTATTTAGATTTTCAGAGTAGCTGTTACCATTTGCATCTGTTAGACTTTATACCCGGATCAAGGGCATCAAGCACCTGGACTGCCATTGGGCTAGGCAGGAATCTCATCATCGACGCCATCATCATCCTCATCTGCACCAGCTGAATCTGTCGAAAAAAAACCAAAGAGAGGCATGTGGCTGACAACCCCCCCCCCCCCCCCCCTTCCCTTCCCTCCTTCTCCTTTCTCTCTCTTACTAGCAGACAAGTGTCCTCCTGCATTTGATTTGAAGACACGGATTAAGGAGCCGACACCGATAAGAGCATGAAAACTGGCAAGGTGAAAAAGTTGCCAATGCTCCACGACACGACATTAGTCAAAAAAAAACAGATCTAAAGGAATAAAGACAGAAAACAAACTGATTGCAGGGAATTATCTAAAGTGCAAATAGCACAATTATATTCATATAAACTAATAACAGAATATAGGAAAAGGAGATATAAAGGTTCCAATTAATTTGAATATTTCAGTAAGTTTAAAATCGTTTGGAAAACTGAGTTGAGGAAACTTCTTAAGCTACCCAATAGTCCTATTGTTTATTACCTTTTTCTTAGTTCATAAAGAATATGAAACAAGGACATCAGATATATTTCTCATACTACAAATCGTAAGACACTTCTACATATAGAAATACTTATTAGCATAAGTTATACAATAATTATAATTAAATCTATTTTTTAGCTATAAAGCTGTCTCTGAAGATTGTATAAATACTTGGGATTTTCCTCCAGGACATTCTCTTCTTTGCCTGCTAACCAAATAATTTGAAATAGTTTTCGAAGCAACCAAAAATTTCTCCTGGCCGTGTGTCAAATACATGTTACCGCTAATTCGAAAAATATTTCGAGCACTTGGAATGTGTTTGATCCAACGCAAAGCGTGCGAATAGTTTGGTAACCAACTGGTGCCCGCCCCTCCTTCCCCTCTTGTCTCCAACAGTTTGTGTGGCATTTGGAAAATGTTTGTTGCAAGTGCCCGGCGGTAATAAATAAAATGAACTGTAGTAACAGTGGCAAGTAACAGTGGCAGCTACAGAGAAATGCAATCAATTTCAAGTTAAATTTTTGGCATATCGAGGTTTACGAAAACTCTCCCACTTTCCTTTCTATATATATAAATATATGCTCATGGCAACTCCAACCCCTAAAGAAACCGAACTTTGTCTCCATCTGAGTCTCCATCTTCCATCACACACATGCCCGCCCAAAAAGGAAAAGAAAACACACTCACACACACACATTCACCTATCGACATTGCCCATCATGAGCAGCATCAGCAACAGGAGCTCCCAAAGGAGCTAAACTGGGAGGCGTGTGTGTGCGGGTGTGTGTGTGTGTGTGCACACACACATGACAACATCCCTGAAGAGGACGACGAGCATTTGCTGATGGCCACAAAAGACATCATGGCTGCCATGAGAAGCCAGCGTCCTAACGCTTCACTGGATACTTACTGTGAAAGTAGACCCATTCAAATACACACACACACACATGGGGATTATGTGCGTGTGTGTGTGTGTGATGTGTGTGTGTGACAGCAAATGCCAAAACCCACCCGCAGACCAACCATCCACCCAAACCACCCGCTGCCACCCACTTAACCAAAGCAACGTCCATGCCATATAAAAGCCATACACATACATACAGCCATACATGTGAGTGTCCCATATGTGAGTGTGTGTGTTGTATCTATGTGTGTGTGCGTGTGTGTGGCCATCGCCCAGTGAGCGCCATGTTGGCGGCGGCAATGGCAGCAGTCATGTTGAAATTTTAATTCCTCGCCCACTCAATTTGTTGATGTCCCCTTTCCCCCTACGACTCACACTACCCCCTCCCCCCCTTTGTGTGCTGTCTGGCACTCTAAAGTTGTCCCCATCTGTGTGTTTATGTGTGTTGGGGGTGTGTATTGGGATTGTGGGGACAGCTGCAGTTAGGGATGGGTATCGATATTTTCATATTTTCTTTATATTTTCAATTACTTAACGACAACAAAAACCAAACGTAAAATAACCATTGTAAAATAAGATTTTAGATGAGCTATATAAATTATAATAATTTTTAGAAGCTAATATTATTATTTTTTCAATATCCATATTAAGAAAATAACAAATTTTGTGAGCGATAATTATAAATGAATAGCAATTTATGAATAATAATTATTAAATATTATTAATATTATTATTATTATTTTTATTATTATTAAAATAATTAAATTAATTAAATTATTATATAATAATAATAATTATTTACTGATAAATTATTGAACTTGTAAACCGGAAAAAATAAAAATTAGAATAATATTGATGAGTTATTCAAATAATATTTGGTTATATTAATTATAATAATTTAAAAAGAATAAGAAAGTATGTGAGCTTTAAATTAAATTAACGGCGAATCCAAAATCTTAATTTTTATCGACAAATTTTAAATTGGAAATTGAGCAAATTTATTGAAATGATTATTTAAGTTAAGCTAATAAAATAATATTTCATACTTAATACCAATTACTAATAAAATAATAATTAATATTTACATAATACCAATTTCTAAATGTTATATCGAGAAACAAATTTAGAACTCAATGATCTTTAATTTAAATGAATGACTAATTTAAAATCTTGCTTTTTGTTTTAGCAATTTACATTTTAAGGCTAAAGTATCGATTCCCATCCCTAGCTGGAATATCGTTTGGCCGAACAAAACGCCCAACGCCACATTTTGCCCATACGTTATCTCTCTCTTCTTCTTCTCTATGTCTCTCGCTCACTCAATCTCTCCCTCTCCTTATCCCTCTCTCTGTAGCAGTCTGTCTGTCTGTGTGTCTCTTTTTGACTTGCTGTCTCTTTTGCTTACCCTCTTGTTCTCCTCTCTGTCTCTCTCTCTCTTTTCCCACATCTCTGTCTGTAGAAGCAAAAAGGCAGCTTGGTCGTCCAGGTGGCGTCGTCTGGGCTTTGGACTGCCTGAGTGGCAGCGACAGCAATTCTCAGTGTGGCACCCTACCCTCCTACCACCCTAACCCCACTTTACCCCTCTACCTTTCGGGGGCACTGTCTGTGCTCAGCTGGTCTGGTGAATGCTGCGGTAAGCAAGGATCCAACTAGGACAAAAGAGCAATACTATTCACAGGACTCAACGTGAATGTGTGTGTATGAGAGCGTATGTGTGTGTGTGTGTATTTGCATTAAGTACATGGCTCCACTTCACATGTATTTGCATGTGACTGGCCCCAAAAGAGAAGCACAAACCGCACAAAAATGAAACACCGCAAAGCGTGTGCCATGACATGTGATTGAGGACGACGTTTATATGCAACGACACATACAATTATACACACACACACACACACATATATACACTCACACTTGTAGTGAGAGTTACCTGAGTTAGTTAGTTCGTTAGCATTTATGCACTCCTTTGTATGCGCACATCATGGTTTTCTCCTCCTCTCCTCCCCTCAACCTTCCAAATCTTTTCTCTTTTTCCTACTTTCCCCCTTTCCCCCTATTGTCAGCGTCTTTTTCTCGTTTTTGTTTTTGTTTTTTTATTTTTGGGAAAACTTGTTAGCTTACCAAATGTTAAAGGCAACAAATCTCAACGTGACTCGAGAGTTGTTTCCATAACAAGAAAAAAACAAACAGCTCACAAATCAATAGACTTTTCAAATTTTCCACTTGAGAAAGCCTCTCACAAATGATATAATATATAAGGATATGTAGTTAAATTTATGACACAACTTAATCTTATTGAATGGAATTTCTTGGAAACTTGAAGCATAGTCTTTAAATCATATACGATACTGTTTACGTGACATTTGATTTAAAACTAATATAAGTAGATAGCTATTTTATCTGTAAACACCAGGTTAAATATGTATATTAAGAATATAAAATATTCTCAGCTCTGTTCATTACTAAAATTTAGGGACCAATCTGAAGAAAATCAGCTATATCATTAGCAATAATACTTCAAGAAAATCTGGTGAGGTTATCTCAATAATTTTACTATTAAAATGCTTTATTTTCTTATAAGTACTTAACATGATTTAAGCATGGCTTAATGTATTTTATTATTATTATTATTTTTATTATTATTTATTTTTATTTATGTATTAATTATATGTTGCTATGCGATATTAAATTAGCATGCGAACTATATTTAAGAAATACCACGAGGTCTGAAGCTAATACATATATTCCAATATATAACTTTCAGTAGTTCATACAGTTCTCTGTAAGTTAGACGCTCTTCTCCATTCCAGTTCAAGATCATGTATTCAGCTGACTTAGTTTAAGCTGAGTTGAGGACTGTGCAACCATATCGACTAGCTAATAATCCATAGTATCTCATTCTTAATGCTCAGTTGAACAGATTTGCATTGCCAATGCAAATTTTCGAGATTGCCAAACTGATGCACATCTCCCGCAGTGCAGGACAAAACCGCAACCAGACAACAGAAGGATACAGAAGGAAGAAGGAAGAGGGGCAACCTTTTTTTTGTTGTTATTTTGGGCAGACACGTAGAACGGTAGTTCAATTAATTATACGTGCGCAAATACCTTAATCCGCATATTCACAATCAAAATTCGAGAGTTGCATCCGCAGTATCTGACAGATACTTACAATATGCAAACAACACACACACACACAAACATAGACACTAGCTCATCAGTCAGATTTGGGAAAGGGTGTTAGGGTTACGGTCATAGGGTCGAAAGGGTTCTTATCATTATTTCTTCGCTTGGGATGCAACTGACAAACCGGGAAACTATCATTTCAGTTGCTCTTGTTGTTAGTAGCGTTGTTGTTGTTGTTGTTCTGATTGTTGTTGTTGTTAGGGTGTTTTAGTTTACGAGTGTTTGGTCCATTTATGGGTATTACCTTTATATTGTTGCAAATTTTGACTTGTTTCGCCTGCTAATCGAATTGCTTCAATTTTATAATTAGCTCTTGAAGATATAAGACTGAATTTGCCAGAAACTGTTACGAATCGGTTTATTTAAAATTGAAATCAAGTTGGAAAACAAATAAATAACAAATAAACAAGCTTCCGAAATATAAACCCAATCTATTTAGATATGTAAAAAAATCTTCACAATAAGTTTTTTGGCATATCAATAAGTCATGAGAAAGGCATCCAAATGAATCCTTAATAGTAAAATTACTGAGTTTATAATTGTAGAATATTTTCTACATTTAAAATCCATGCAATGTTTTTTATAACAAAAGTGCTAATTTTTATAAAAAAAATATTAATTTTAGACAAAATAAAACTCCATCAAAACTTTGATCTTAAAATTGGTGGAATCCTTTGATTATAAAGTGAAATATTTTTTTTGTAATTTTTGTTTGCTTAAACTTGTCTTTATAATAAAAATGGAATCTTCCCGATTTTTCGCAATCCATTTTTATCAGTGTATGTCTATTCACTTTTGGACATAAATTAGTTAAATTTTATGCGAATACATGCAGCAAATTCGCTTGCAGCTTCCACAACTGCCACAATATGTGGCAGATAGTAGTACGAATACGAATACAAATGTGAGTGTGAATGGAACTGTGAATAAAATAGATAGGTGACAGCTATTCGCTATGCAATCAATAATTCCAATCAAGTGCGAATGGTGACGCATAAAAATCGCATCGATTCGTTTCTTCTGTCCTGACTTTTTATGTTTAGGATCCTGTGAAATATCCCAATAAATATTGGCTGTGGCAAGTTCATAACCCCGTTGCTCCCTGCCCCCTGCCCCTGGTACAGTGGCCTCCTGGCCCTTCTGTGTGTGCCATGACATGACCGTAAAAAACACCACACAGCGGCACGTCCTGTCCTGATGAGATCGAGTCCATGGGGGTGCCCAACTTACCGCAGTATGTGAAAAAAAAGGGTAACAACAACAACAACAATACTGGAACCACCAACAACAACGAGTAGAAGTAGAAGCAGAGGAAGAGGAACACATTCTGTCAGTCGTTTCGGTATGTAAATCAACTTTCATTGTTCGATTTAAACAACGCATTGGCATTGAAATACAAAAAATCACATTTCAATGCTTACAAAATAATAAATTATCAAACACACAAAAATTACCCCCCCCCTCCCCTACCCTACCCCCTCTACCCCTTTGCCAGGGTAGTAAAAGAAGAAAAAAAAATTGCAACAGCTAGGCAAAAAAACAGATTCAAATAAAATAGTAGAGAAGAGATTGTGTTACCCTGCCGTTAACCCTTCGTGCAATCAGCGCTCCTGACATTTGCATGTCCTGGCAGAGAATGGAAATAAGGTGAAGGGGTAACGGGAAGAGGTGGTGTAAAAGGGGTAAATGGTAAATGTGAAATGCCTAATGGAAATTTGACACACAAATCTCATAAAACAAAAAATGTCGAAATGCGAAATGCAAAATGCGCATTGTATCTATTCAATGTCTATCTATCTATCTGTCTATCTATCGATGTATCTATGTATCTTTTTTTGGTTAACGGACCGCCCGTTCAACGTTCTAAAGGAAAACGAATCCATAAATCGCAATGTTGCCAAAATGGGATAACAACCTCGGATAAACATGACACCCAACTGTCAATAGATATTTCGCGGTTCCTTCCATAATGCTGCACACGCGCATTTGAATTGCGAATTGCGAATGCGAACGGGTGAATGCGCAGGATGTGCGGCAGGATATGTAGCATGTAGGACTCTTGGGTGGGATGGGTGCTTCCCTTTTTGGTTAACTGGATGGATGGATGAGCATGCTGCTATTTGATTTATGTCAAAATTCTAACGAGCTACTCCTTTTCTTTCCTTCTTTTTATCCTTTTTTTGTATTTTGTGTTTTGCATTTCGCTTTTTGCTTCTTCTTTTCCAAGTGCTCATTTTAATACGAGCAGACACACACTCATATACTCACATACTCACATACTCACACATACACTCACTCGCATTCACACTCAGTCATGTGCGAGCTCTCATCCTTTTGTTGCTCGGCAAAAAGGATGTTCTCGAAAAGATTCTTATCATTAATCAAGGCTTTGTCAATAAATGTCAGCGTTGTGAAATTTCAATTTCACACCAAAACAGCTCCTCGACTGCCACAATTGCCAATTGCCAATTGACAATTTTCGCAGTGTTATCGTTATCGTTATCAGCCGCAACGCAACCGCAGCTAAAACGTTGATATCTCCATTAAGGCGCGAACGAAAACAATTTATTTAAAGCCATTGAAATCAATCGAGTTGCATTAAGCCTTTGCTGAGAAACTCATTTTAACGTATCGACTGATATTTTATAGAGTTTGTTGTCGATTGAACAAATTATCGATTGACCAATAAGTAAATATATAAGCTTATAGAGAAATTTTTTGTTAAGCTCGGCTTTTATAATCAATATTTAAGCCTTAAAGTTATACTGTCCTGATGAATCTCATTTATATCGATATTTACCCATTATAAATTTATCGATTGATTATTATTGCCGCAAAATTTCGATAAAATGATAGCTAAAGCTTTTAAATTATTGAATAATTGACTTTCGTGAAGAGTTTCAGATATTTATGGAAATTGATATGGAAATTGAGCACATTATTAAAAATCGACTTACCGATAAATTCACTACTAAACCAAATGAGCAGATCATCAAATAGATTTTAGGTTCATTTTAGTAAGCTGTAAAGAGAAGCCAAAGTAATGGTCAATTGATACATATTAATACAAATACATATATCTCGAATTTTAATTTCATTAAATCGATTATTTATCGATTTATCAATAAATGCAATGATTTTAGGTTAATTTTAGTAAACTGTAAAGAGAAGCTCAAGGTAATGATCAATTGATACATAAGGATACAAATACATATATCTCGAATTTAAATTTCATTAAATCGATTAACTATCGATTTATCAATAAATGCATTCAACTAACGAAATGCGCTAGTTTTGTTTTATTATAATGGCCACACCCTTTGATGCCCATGTGGTTAAGGCTTAACTAAAAAGTTCGCATTATTGAACATACACGATGCCACTCCCTGCTACGCCCCCCACTCCTGCTCCCCTCTCTCTCTCTCTCTACACCCCACACCCTTCACACCGCTCGCATACATAGAGCAAAGTCTGTTAGCCACAATTGCGAGCGGGCGAAACGGGCTGTGGCTTTGCAATTAGGAGGAGCTACGACGATGACGATGACAACAACAGCAACAACGAGAACAACAACAACATCGAGAAGGTCCTAAGCAGTGTGTGCTCACATAACGTAGCAATGTCTATATACTCCAATGCTTCTTTACCTCAACTACTCTACTCCCCACTTCTCACTTCTTTTCTCCCCCCTGCTTTTGTCTATAGCTAAAGCAGGACTTTGCCAGTTCTATATTCGTGCTCGTATTCGTACTTAGCCATAAACTTTGGTCGCCA
Source organism: Drosophila putrida (assembly GCA_037043535.1). Taxonomy (NCBI): domain Eukaryota; kingdom Metazoa; phylum Arthropoda; class Insecta; order Diptera; family Drosophilidae; genus Drosophila; species Drosophila putrida. The sequence continues at coordinate 409,243 of JBAMBI010000187.1, forward strand.
GCAACGCAGCTAACAGTTAAATTACCACACACACACACACACACACACATGCCCCGCCTCCTTTGTGCACTTGCCGCCCCTGTTCCCTCCGCCTCCTCCTCCTCTGTGGAGGCCAATGTTGTGTGTGCGCCAATTAAAAGCGGCATTAGCGATGCTTCTGCTGCTCCTGCTCCTGTTTCTGTTTCTGGTCCTGCTCCTGCTCCTACTCTTTGTCGACTCCTGCTTCCTGATATGCTTATATGTATGCAAGAAGCGCACTTGAGAGCCACCAAAAATTTCAAAGGGGGGGATTTAAAGGATGAGACGGAGTCCATATGCGAAAATTTCTAACCATAAATTGCCGAACCAAAACTTGTACAGCGTAATGTTTTCTTTTTGGTGTTGGAGAGAAAAGAGTGAGAGAGGGAGAGGGGGGGATCTGGAGTATGTATAGATATTTAGCGAAACAACGAACCGAGAACGAGGCCAAATCCGCATCCGAATTCGCATCCACAGCCACAGCCACATGCGCTAATGAATGCGCCGCGGGTGCCTTTTGCCTCCATGTGGCATGTGGCAAGTTGTTGGATTGCTGCCGTTGGTCGCCCTAAAACTAGTCGCCGTTTATTTCAAATTATCCAGCTATATACCTCTATAACTATACACATATATATATATATGTGTATATATGTATGTATGGGTATATATATTTGTGTGTGCCACATGTGGCATTTACAAGCATGCCCACAATGGCGTCCAATCGCTGCACGCAACGCCATACACAATGATTCCTACAGACAATAGTTGATGTTGTTGTTGCTACCAACGATGTTGTTGTTGTTGTTGCCACTTGTGAATTTTGTAAGCTCGCAAATGTAAATAACTATTGGGGATTATATATAAATGCCACGCATATGAATTACATATGCGCTCCATCTTCAAGGAATTGCAACACACACACGAGTGTCATTTACTTTGACACCGTTGCAACCTTGTTGAATCAATAATTGGCTGCTACCGATAACTGTCATCAATGCAACTTAACAATTGCTGTGATTTACAGCAGCTTAAATGTGCGCTTTAAGCACATGTGAGTGGCAGCTTTGTATACATCGATATTAGTTATAGATTGTTGATCGATAACAAGGCGCTTATAAATGTACCGATAATAGCTTAATTAAAGGCATTCAATCACATTAACATTCATTAGTATTTCTCTCCATTAACTTTTAGATCAGTCCGATATGTTATCGATAATTACCCTAAATATTTATCGATAAATAATTATATTTAATTTCGGCCCTGCCAGCTAATTTGATTTTGTTAGGATTGTTTTCTAAGATATGTATGCTTATCAAGCTTCCAATATAAGCTATCGATAGTTTGTAGATTTTGTATATTATATATATTTTGTTCAGCTCTGTATTAATATAAGTTTCCTTGATAATTTTTGGATTTTAAAGTAAAACAACTTATCTCGCAAAGTTATCGATAACTAATCGATTTCAACACGGCATCTTTACATACTTTACCGTTCCCGCTTATCTGTTAATTGTAAAGAATCGTTTAAGAAACTACAGATTCAGTACATGTTTATCTAAAATATTAACTTAAGATGCAATATACTTTTAAGTATCTATCGATTTTGAACCGATAAGTCAATTTCTGGCGCACACACTTCATTAATGTGTCCCTTGTGCATTGCATTGCTATCAGACCACCTTCCTTTGCCACGCCCACTCGCTTAGCACCTTAAAAGCTGCCAAGTCTTGAAAATGATTGATATGGACGCTGTCCTTCGACCTGCTGCACAGTGGTTGTCACACTTGACGTTGACGTCGACTGAGCAGTCGACAGCGACTGAGGCAGAGGCAGAGGCTGTGACTGAGGCTGAAGCTGAGCCAGTGACAGCAGCAGCGAAGCGCAAACAAATGTACTCAGGAGCAACCCTAATCCAACTAGTACACAAATACATTAGCCCACACACACACACACACAAACACACACTCACACACACATGGCATCCACACGCAAGGCACCAAATTGAAAAGATAAACTTTGTCGACCCAAACTCAGATTCCAGCCCAAACTCAAACCTCACCTGCTCACACACACACACACACACATATATATATATCTGTATATATGCATGTACATACATGTGTGTGTATATATTGATGTTGGCAATCGGCTTCCAGTGGCAACGCGTAGATTCCACTTGGGTTTGCAAATGGCACTGATAACATCTACCCACCAGCCCCCTTTCTATCCTATCTCTGACTCCCCCTCTGAAAAACCACCCCCCTCCCCCTCGCACCCACTGTGATCTTCCGTCTCAGTCTGACACTTATGCTGTCTGTCCAGGACGTGTGTGTGCACATGATAAATGAGACAATGCGCGAGGAGAGCCACCAAAGGAGCCGTTGGCTACAGCGACCCCATCCCCCTACTTCTACCCCCCACCCACTCCTACCAACCATGTCCTCCAACCCACATTGGCAGCTAAATCAACACAAAAAGCAACCCCACCGAGGCGGAGCGGAGAGCTCACCCACATTAATAAAACTTTGGCTGCCTTCAGTCGCAGTCGTCTCGCAGCTTTCCATTCTCGTCCTCGCACAGACACTAAACTGATACTCAATTATACACACACAGCGACACACACACACACACACACATGTATATATACATACATGCATGTATATAAAACACTGCTCATATGTATACGAGTTCGCTCATATGTATTGGCATCGTGTGTGCATCCTCGCAACTCTCGTATGTATCCTGGGCAGCAGCCATTGCCATTGCCAGGCCAAAAGCAGCGCACAAAAAGGACACACACCCACACACAAACACATATACATCCATACACACAGACTTGGCGAAAAAGAGAACATGGCAATGTCTCCACACACATTGAAGGCACATTAGACTGGTTCCAAAGAACGGTCCAAAGTCCTGCAGGACTAGAAAGAGTAGTCGAAGTAGAAAACCAAGCCATGCAGTGCAGAATATAGATAAGAACTTGGAATTTTGATACAATAGAACTAGTTCTATGTTAGTCTGTTTGTTAAGAACTACATATAGACTAAATAGAAAATGTTCTATGTTGGTTTCTTTAAGAATATATAATAATATAATATAATATTATTATATTATATAATATAATAAACAAATTATACATCAGTTAGGCTTCTCTATTGGTAAGTCCAAATGTAACATGTTAATAAGTGCCGTTTTCTCAACTAGCCGATATCTTTACAGTCTAGATAAATTTAAAGATTTTCTCTCTTATCAAAGTTATATAGACAGGAAGGCAAGAAGTAAAAAAGTACCTATATTAAGATTAAAACAACTAAGATTAAAACAAACTTGTTCCATCTTTGTTATGTTTTAAATATTTTTAGTTAGTTTTCTTTATCTAATTAAAAATATAATCTATATATTTAACCAGTCCAGTTAACTTCAATTTATATAACTACATATCTCTGATATACTATATCTCCAGTTATACAAAGTACTTTAGCTTTAGTTTCAAAATTAGTTCGCGGGAATCAATTTCAAATCTGACTTTGGCTAATTCTATTTCTATTCTAATTCTATTCACTATTTTGGAAAGAAGACTTAAAGTATTGCTAGTCGGATTAATTCCACAGACAAACCCTTCTAGAAAATGTATCCGAAATAATTAAGTCAAGGATTATGCAAGTCATCTATTTTAATTAGAAGCACTTTGTACATTCGTACAAAAAGAACCCTTTGTGAATCCAATCAAAACTTAAACATTCCTTGTGCAGCTCCAACCTAAGTCAAGCCTTATGACATATGTCACTTTTCGGCACATGAAATCAACATGCAACATGCAACTGACAGTTGCCTTTGGTCTCCCACAGGGGGCGCTACACACAGACAGACAGACAGACAGCAGCAGCAGGATATGTCTGGATACAGGATTTTGGCAACAATAACCAGCCAGGCTGACGTTCCACTTTGGCGTCCTTCACCTGGCTATGATAACAGGTAAGAGTCGAGATGGTTACGCGACTCAAATTCAGATTCAGATTCATATTCAGGTTCGAGTTCGGGTTCGGGTTTGGGTTCAGTTTTAGCGTGAGCGAAAACATCTGCCTCGAGCCTCCGGGTTGTGCCTCATCAGACGGGGCGCGTATTCTATGCAAATTAGATGGGCGCGCGCTTATTTATAAGTAACATTATGCATATGTAGAGGTATAGGTATGTGCGTGTGTGTGTGTGCGTAACTGATGGCCAGGCACAGTAGCTATGTATACACTCCATAATTGCGGCCGAAAATTGTATAGCAGACACTGCCTGGCACATGAGCCGCAACGGATAACAACAACAACAAACCTTATTCTAACAACAAAACTGCAAACAATAACAATCACGCATAAAATATACCAACGTCGACGTCAACTGCGACTGCGACGGCGACTGTGACTGCGACTGCGAATGCGATGTTGATGCTGCGACTCCGACTGCATAACAGATTGCCATCATCGCGCATACGCCGTGTTGTTCCCAAAAAATTGAATTGATTTTCACAAGTCAAAAGACGAATTTGCATATACTCTAACATATCGAAATAAAAACCGATTATGAAACGTATGTTTTGATAAAAATCTTAACTTCTAAAATCTGATGAATATGATTTTAGAAGTTAAGATTTCTTCTTTTGGATTCGATACCATGGTACCTTATAGTAACAGTATTTTCTATAATCGACCAATCTTTTAATTTTAGCCAAAATTTAGAAAGCAACTGTATTTTATCTATTCTTCAAAGTTAAAGTATATTTAAAATAATACCGAATTTTATTCCTACAGATGACTAAAAATAGAACTTAAAGGAAAGTAGTTCACAATCTTATCGGATTTCAGACTTTTCGAAAAAATTAAAAACAATTATAATTTATATAAATCTATAAAACAATTTCAAACAAATTAAAAATATTTATAATTCATATGAATTTATAAAACAATTTCAAACAAATTAAAAACAATTATAATTTATATAAATTTATAAAAAAAATTTCGGAAAATTCTTTTGTTTTTGTAATTATATTATGAGATTAAAATATTTATTTATACTATGAACCGATTCAGCAGTGTTTCAATATAATATTAACTGCGCCTAATTTTTGAAATTTGGAATATGATACTAATAGAAACTTATAAACTAAAGAAAACAAATATTGAAAGATTCGTTTAAGCTTGACTTGACTTTGAGTGTAGTCAATTTTATAAGAATCTATCCCACCTGATGACAAAGTAAAGTTGTTTACGGATATTCAGAGTATCGATGTTGTATGCCACATGCAGAGATAACAGCACATGGTTTATGTATGTGTATGTATGTATGTGTACCTGTGCAAAATTGTGAATGTATTTTGCATACCTTTGCATACTGAAAACAAACACTATTATCCTGCCGCCATTATGCGCAGATTGATGTGCGTTCGTCAGTGGGCGTTCCAAACGAAACACTTGCCCCGAATGGTGGCAGTCATCCCAATGGATAAATAGATAGATAGAATGGATAGATAGAATGGATAGAATGGATTCGAATGGTTTTCACGGGTTTCCGAAGAGAGAGAGAGGGGGGGGGGGAAATATCAGTGTGCCTGGCAGGCATTCATTGCACGCTTCGATGACCCGATAAAATTATGCTGCTGATGTTTCGGCGCTGAAGTTGGCGCAATTTTCATACTTATCGCTAAGGGAAACTCCAAAGGCACTTTGAGTTTTTTCAACTACGCATTCTAAATTGATGCCAAGCAGGTGAATCCTTAGCAACAACAACAATAACAAGTCATTGTAATAAATGCAAAATATAATCAAAATCTACAGCACATTTTCAACCCATCCTCATCCCTTCCCATGCCATCTCTCACTTCAATCCATTGTGATCTGACTATGAATTCAAATACATTTTATACCACATATATTATTAAAAAATTCAATGCAAAAAATTCTATTTGCTTCAGCAACTTTTCCAAACAATTTTAAGCCAGTTAAACATTTGTTATTAATCTCTAGAGTTATGCAACATTCTACAATATAGTTAAAAAATGTTATTTTCCATTAATAATATTTAGTTTTATTTTTAGAAAACTTTCTTTGCACATATTCTGTTAATCTAAGAAGTCATATAATTTAATTTAATATAATTTAATTATATGATTAGCTAATCGGTTAGAAAAAGTTTCATGCAAATCCAAACATTAAATTTAATAGTATGACTTTTTTACTTCTATGGAATTTTTTATAAATTTGTTACTATTATAAGCAAAATACAATGAAAAAAATCCTTTAGTGCTAGTTTTTATTAAATTTCCAATTATCTGTTAGGTCTTAAGCAGCCGATTAATTAAGACTATTACTTATAAGAAGTTAAGGAGCTCATATTAATTATATTTAATATAACAAATATTTAAAATTTATTTTACTAAACAATATTTTAAATGTGAATATTTCGATCTGTTTTTTCCTTAAGTTTTTTAATAGCTGAAAAATAACATTTTAGAACTGTCCATTTAATTGACCAAAAATTAACCTCGACACTTAGGGAATATGTACATATTTTGGGTACTTTTGGTAAGGATACTTGCAAAGCCAGAATGCAAACAAGTCGAGAATTGATCGCCTGTGTGTGTGACGTCACCATGTTGATGATCTGATTCAAGGACTGGGCGTGACACAGGCGACCCACAGAAGCCTGTCTATATACACACGGTATATGGATGTCGGTTTTAGACGCGACGCGGCACGGCGCGAGGTTTGCATTCATATAAATCAAGTTAAAAATGAGTTGAGCGACCCTCTTCAAAATATTTAATACCGCAAGTGACCCCTGTCCACCACTGGGACGACAGTTTCGTGTACGACCAAATGGTCAAAATACGCAGTTGGGATAAAACTCATTGAAAGGGGAGGCATACGAAGCGACCCGAACGGAATCGTAGTCTGTCTACAAAGTAAGCTGCAAATCGGGTTGTGAAATGTGACAACTGCGACTGCAACAACAGCAACAGCAGCAACAACAACGACAACAAGCTCTACCAGAAAAACTAGGCAAATGGCAAAGGTTACGCGTGCGTTCGGTTCGTGCCCATCGTCAAATTGTGATGAGGAAACCGCGACTTCGGGACTTTGGGTCAGTAGCTGTCGACGCATGCGCAATGAGCTGGCCAAACATCATTTTTCCACTATGATTTATGGGCCGAGCAATTGCAGTTGATTAATCGCATAACACAATTTTGTGGCATGCAACCAATCACACAGTCATGCTTTCAATTCCCAAGACATAATTATAATTAGAAATATTGGTACTTTTTGGAGGCAGTGTTTCACTTAGATTAAGCAATAGATTCGAAAAGCGGAGCAATATTAAAATGATACACAATACATATTTATAGAAGTAAAGAAATATAACTTACCCTTTTACATTATATTTTATTAGATTTACAAACAATTATATATATAAATATATATAAATTATAAATAAATCACTTCACTGCACTGTGATCAGCAATCAACAAAAGCTGACTTCATTTCTATTAAACACCAAACAAAAACAAAAAAACTGTAGCCTATCTAAAGCTGCGAGCTACAACACACACACACTTCATAAACGAATTTAAACGAACGCAGGCAATTAAAACGAAAATAAGCAAAGTGAAATGGACGCATACATATGTATTATTGCATAAGTGAGAGCGCGGGAGTTAAAACGAGCAACAACAACGATCACAAGGAGAGCGCACACAAAGGAGCGGGAGAGCGTTAGATAAAATGGCGCCAAAGAGAGCAAACCGGGGCTCCTCTGGCAGCAATGCAAAAACGAAGCACTTGCAAATATTGCAATCCAAATTAAACAAAATAGTGCTGATTAATTTAACAACTTTCATATGTATGAAGTGCACAACACTTTGCCCGACTGTTTAACACACAATTTGAGACAATTGAACCGATTAAACTATAATTTTCAATCACGAACGCGGAGCAACTAAGCGAGCCGAGATTAAGAAAACGGATAAGCAAAAAGAACTAAACGATAGACACGCACACATATTATTGCAAAAGAGATACGCGTGAGAGCGCGGGAGTTAAAACGAGCAACAACAACGATCACAAAGAGAGCGCACACAAAGAGAGACAGAAGCATTGCGTAGGAAGGAGCGGGAGAGCGCTATATAAAATGGCGCCAAAGAGAGCAAAGCGGGGCTCCTCTGGCAGCAATGCAAAAACGAAGCACTTGCAAATATTGCAATCCAAATTAAACAAAATAGTGCTGATTAATTTAACAACTTTCATATGTATGAAGTGCACAACACTTTGCCCGACTGTTTAACACACAATTTAAGACAATTGGATCGATTAAACTATGATTTTCAATCACGAACGCGGAGCAACTAAGCAAGCCGAACTTAAGAAAACCGATAAGCAAAAAGAACTAAGCGATAGCCACACACACATATTATTGCAAAAGAGATACGCGTGAGAGCGCGGGAGTTAAAACGAGCAACAACAACGATCACAAAGAGAGCGCACACAAAGGAAGACGCAAACATTCGCAATGCGTGGGAAGGAGCGGGAGAGCATTATATAAAATGGCGCCAAAGAGAGCAAAGCGGGGCTCCTCTGGCAGCAATGCAAAAACGAAGCACTTGCAAATATTGCAATCCAAATTAAACAAAATAGTGCTGATTAATCTAACAACTTTCATATGCATGAAGTGCACAACACTTTGCCCGACTGTTTAACACACAATTTGAGACAATTGGACCGATTAAACTATGATTTTCAATCACGAACGCGGAGCAACTAAGCAAGCCGAGCTTAAGAAAACCGATAAGCAAAAAGAACTAAACGATAGACACGCACACATATTATTGCAAAAGAGATACGCGTGAGAGAGCGCGGGAGTTAAAACGAGCAACAACAACGATCATAAGGAGAGCGCACACAAAGGAAGACGCAAACATTCGCAGTGCGGGAGTTAAAACAAGCAACAAGAACGATCACAAGGAGAGCGCACACAAAGGAAGACGCAAACATTCGCAATGCGTAGGAAGGAGCGAGATAGCATTAGATAAAATGGCGCTAAAGAGAGCAAAGCGGTGCTCCGCTGGCGCTATACAAAAACAAAGCACTTGCAAATATTAAAAATTAAGTTTAACAAACATTTAACAAAGTCACTATACAGACATTTTTTTTCTTGCCACAGGATGCATTAAGTATCCCAGGAATATAGCCGAGATATCTCTAATTTTCTCTACAGAAAAGTTCCTCAAAACTTGACATTTTCAAAGGACTTTCGTAATTTTTAAGCGTTTATATTACGCTTATCAATAGCAAAGCAATTTTTGCCATAAACGCTGACTGGATTCGAATGTTGAGCAAGCAATTGATATGTACTTAAAGATGTTTATATGTACATAACATAACTATCATTTATTGCCGACGGCATGTGTGCAATGATGTACTTATGATAATCTGGCAACTCGACAGAGGTGTTTCTAGGTTAAAAAAAGAAGACTTTGTAACCTTCAGTGGGGCACAGACATAACCAACACCAACACCAACACAGACAGACAGACAGAGAGAGACACACAATACGCCCCCCTCCTCCCATTTTTGTGGCAGTTGTTGGGCCCAGACGCGGCAAAGATTTCCCTTTTTTTATATTTCCTTCCTTTTTCTCTTGCATATCAAATAAAAAAGCGCACAAAAATTGTGGCAAGTGCAAAGTAAAAGTGCAAGCATGTGCATTATGCAAAGACTACATACATACATATAGTACATACACCTATGTATATAACATATGCATGTTGTATGTTGTATGTACAATAAAAAATTCATATGTAAATATTTTATATGTGACCGTGTCGACCCAGTGCCAACGACCTCATACCATATAAACTGTATATTATAAATAAGAATTCATGATAATGTCAACTTATGTTCAAGCGAATCCTTTAGGTTTTTATATATATCGAATACTTATCAATTTGAAACTAATTATAAACTTAGATATAACTAAAAGTAATTATAAGATATTCAGTTAACAAAATGCTTAAAAAGATTTATGTACATTGTGTTCTTATTGAATGAAATACAATATTTACATTAAAATATGTTCTAAAATACCCCAAGACTTTTATACTTTAAATTGTTTAAATTATTTCTATTCTTGCAGTGCTTAATTTAAATTGGTATTTAATTCATTTAAATTATAAAGATAAGTTTCCAATTTAATCTCTATACTATTTTTTGTCAACTCCTTTTAACTGACGTTAAACAAATAATTAAAATCAAAAACAGATTTCAATATTTGTATATCACTTTTCGAAAACAAGTGATCAGTAATATAATTAGCTTGTACATACTCTGAGAAGTTAAAGTAGTTCAAAACTGAAATTGAGAACATGCCAGAGACATATCAAATGATTTGATACCTATTCTTAGTTTTCAACAACATGCTAATCTTTCTAACCGGTTTTCGATTATCACGTTCTCACACACACGTTGAATACAAAGCGCCATTTCATTAACAAGTTGATTGAAATTTTGTTTATTTATAATGCAATGCAGCCAGTTTCTCATTCGCTTAAAAACCAGTTTCCGACTTATCTTTCATTTGCATCTGTAACCGACTTAAATCCTTGCCCTCAGCCTAAAATGTTGCCCAAAAGAATGCAACAGTTTTTCTTGCCTCAACTTAAGCTTCTTTAGATTTTTCAATTTTTCCGCCACTTGTTTTCATTGTGTCAAAAGTATTCCCCATGTTTAAATAAACCAGCAGAAAAGAATAAAATATATATAAAAAAAATTGCATAGTAGGGGCAAAGAGGGAAGGAAGTCAGCGCCTTCAGGTGGCAGGCAGGTTGCAAATGCAGCAAGTGCAAATGAGGCAAATTTCAAAGTCAAGTTTACACCACGCAGCAAATGTTTTGTGCTCCAACGCGTTCGCTCTCTTTTTTTCTTTTACCCCCTAAACCCTACCTACCTGCTACCCTGTACTTTTTGCCCCCTTTAACACCCTGTAGCTTTTTCCACGCCTCTTATAAAAGGAGCTGTGCATGCGCCGCACAGTTGTGCATGCTAAGGAAAAGTCTCTCATATTACAATTCTCTTCACACAACTAACACCAGCTGTATTTATTTGTTAAAATTAGCTGATCTATAGATTTTAATTAATACTTTGTCAAATAATCATGATTATGAAAAAATCTCTATGCTGAGAAATGAAAATCAGACATCCAAAATTCAACTATTTAACTTTGCATTTGGGTATTTTACATTTTGTCTTTAGTTTTGCTTTTAAAAAGCTGGCTTAAAAATAACTTAGAAGGTTGCTTAAGTGACTCTTTTAAACTAAATTATTCCTTAATAAAAATTAAGTTTATTATATGTTAACCAAACTCAACATATATTAGAATGACATTTTGAAAAGCGAACTTTAATTAAACAAATATTTATGCAGCTGAAAACATCTTATGGCTTTGAAAAGTATTTTCATTTATTGAATAAAAGATTGATTTTAATCTGTAGAATATGTGATCAAGTCAAAATCAGCAATTTTAATACGATTTTGTCTATATATGAAAAAAAAACTTTTAAGTCAATATTAAAGGTGATTTTTAACTATAGAATGAAAGCAGTAAAGAATCTAAAAGTGTATTTTAAATATTATTGCATTTTAATTAAAATATTTCTAGATATGTGACCTGCATTGTGCTTGATGCCGGCAAATGTGATGCGCTTCACGTTTTTCTTTTCATTTATATTTTTTTCGACACTGACTTTCCCACGCTTTTTATAACATGTTTCCCCATTTCCCCCCTCATCGCTACCTTCTTTTAAATACATATGCTGCCAACACAGAAGGGATAGTGGGGGGGGGGGTGTGGGGGTAGACAGAGAAGTAGAAAAAGAAATGCTATTTGAAAATAAAAATGCAAGAATTGTTCTAAATCTGCTGAAAGGAGGCAACAGACGACGACACGTCGAAAGTGAAAGTGCAAGAGAATCAAGAAGAGCGTTAAATAAAAGAAAATGTGAAAAGAAAAGAAAGATTAAAAACAAAGCAACAGACGCCAAGAAATAGACAAAGGTTAAGATTACATATAAGTGGAGTTAAAGCGACATTAAAAGAAGTCAAATTGAAATAGATAATAATATTAATAAGAAAAATTTACTAGAACTACCAGTGAATACATATATGTATGTATGAGTACATGTGTGTGTGTGTCTGTATGTGTGTTTATATGGAATTATCAGCTATTTCTCTTCCTCCTCCTTTGTCACCTGCAAAACAGAAAACTTTCATTTGCCTTTCGTAATTAGTTAACAGTTGCCACTTGTATTAACAACAAACCCAAAAAAGGATATGTGTATCCTTGCCACACACACGCAGACAAACACAAGCACACACGTACAGCACACACACACACAGTGACTTTTTCGAGTACATAGACAGTGGCTCATACATGCGCGAGTCCTGCGAGTCCTGTGAGTCCTGCAATACATAAACGTTTACACATCCCTACACACACACACACATACAAATGCACATATAAATAAACACATATACACATGTGTGCTCTCACGCACACAACACAACAACCGTTACAAATCGCAGTCCAAAACTCACGTATCGTATGTGTGTGAGTATGTGTATGTGTATAGGGGTGAAACGAGTTTCGCAAGGATAAACATACCACACAAACGTGGGCGTGGCCAAAAGTCCCTGTATGCGTCCGCTCTGCTTACTCCCCAGCGTGTGCTAGAGCGAGACGGTTGCACTCGCTTTAAATAACTCTCCCGAAATGCGTGTGACGATTGTTTGGTGTGCCAGTGTAAGTGTGTGCATGTGAGAGTCTGTGTATTTATATGTCTTGGTCCTTCAACTGCTTCACTGTCATGCTAATGCAGGGCCAGGCCAGTCGACAACAACAACATCGAATTTGGATGAGTGCCGTGATTTCTTTTATAGTAAATTCGTCAAATTTCTGGATTTCGTTGCAAGCATTCAAAAGAGCCATAACATGACATACTCAAAGGGATTACGTAAATTTTCCAATTTGGCTGAAAAATGTACTGAAGAATCTGTCTGCTAGAAAATGATTTATTTGAGAGTTAATAATAAAATTATATAAACCTATAACTTATAAGAATTACTTTAATTTCAATTTAATACAATCATATAAAGTTTATCACATTTCAAATTAATTTTCAAATATAGCGCCAAACAAAGCAATCAAACGTTTTAAAAGCTTACTAAGGCCGAAATGTAGCTATCAAGTATTCCGCTAGAGGGCTTTATTATAGAACAATCTCTTGTTATTTACTGAACTACTGCTTATGTGAGTTGCACATAGAAATGTATTAAACTAATAATTATAAAGATTTAATTCTATTTTAACTATATAAAAATTAAAAATTATAGGGAGTGAATCACATTTCAAATTGATTTTTGAATATAACGCCAAATAAAGCAACCAAAAGTGTTAAAAGCTTACGAAACCCAGAATGTAGTTATCAAGTATTCCGCTAGAGGGCGCCATTTATATCAAGATGCTTGCGTTAACAGCCCGGCGTTAACAGTGTGTATTATGACCAGAGCTGAGATTTTCCGTTCAATTTGCTGAATAAGTTCAATCGATAATTTTTGAGTCGTGAACTAAATTAGTCATTAAGTTCAGTTCACTTACTCGAAATAAAATTAATTCGCTTTAAATTATTAAATTTATAATTAATTTGGTTTGCTTTAATTTAATCTTCTGCTTTTAATAAAACAATTTTATTTATTTGATTTGTAGAAGTTTAAATGAGAATCTATCGATATCAATACAGTTTTAACACCTTTATGTAATAGGTGGCGCTTTATGGGTGGGTGCATGTGTGTGTGTGTGTGTGTTGTGCGTTTGAACTTGCAAGCGGCAACAGCACCTAAAAACCGAAAGGCAGCGCTCTAAGCAGCGCGCTCTACGCTCTAAAATTAATTTATCCCTCTTCCTTGCGAGCTCTAAGGTCTGCACCGGACGGCAACTAAATTGCTTGTGAACAGTCCACACAACGCAAGCGGCTAGCTAGCCTCAGCAGCCGCGCAACAGTTGAGAGAGAGAAAGCGTCAAGTACAAGGAGACAGTTGGCAACAGCGAACATACACACGCACACACTCTGAATCGTTCAACAGCGAACATACACACGCACACACTCTGAATCGTTCAACAGCGAACAAACACACGCACGCTCTCAATCGCTCAACAGCGAACAAACACACGCACTAAGCAGCGCGCTCTGAGCAACGCTCTCTGTGGATCACCGTCCACTGCTCAGAGAGCCGTTGGTGTGGCAGGCGCCGTACACTGGTATGCGTGCGTGCTACATTTATTTATGTACGCTTGCTACTGCAAGTTGAGGGCGTTCAGAATACAGACGCCGGTGCGTACACATGCGGGGTAGTGACCGCCTCGGTGCGTACTGCGCCCTTCATTGTCGACAACTCCACACAATATATTATACATAATTAATTCTTGAATGGTATAGGTATATAAACATTCAATTTAAAGTTTTAACAACTCATATTTCAATTTGTGCATATTTTAAACTTGGTGAAAAATAACCGCAATAATCGATAAATAAGCTCATTTGTTCATTTCGATGACCCGTTCATTTGAACTTATTCAGAACGAAACGACCCAACTCTAATTGTGACTGCCTTGCGTCAACAGAGTCAAACCTGCGTTAACCAGCTGTTAGCTCAGATGTTATGTAGATGACGCGACATATCGGGCAACCACCACAGTTGCGCATATAGTAAATATCTATCGATATACACACACACATGCACCCACATATTAATATTGACGTCGACGTCGTCAGCGCTGAAATTCCTCGATTCCTTATTTGTTTTTTTTTGTTGGATTGACGCATACTGCATTAACAACAGCAAAACAAATTATAGCGGCGAAAACTATCAACAAAAAAGAAGCCCAAGGAACAAATTCAGCAGCAAACAAACATGTGAGTAATGCGCAACAACACACAATTATCCAAACACTCGCTTCGCACATCTCTATGACTCTCAGCGGGCGCATGTGTGTGTGTGTGTGTGTGTTTTTGCCATGCACTTTGTTTTTGTCAATGCTGGTGTTGTGCATTAGTCATACCCAAATTTCAAATTGAATTTTACGAAAAAGTGCGTGACAAGGACTCACAATTGTTTTTTCTCTAGTCTTTTGTTGATAAATTTGTCAATTTATTAGCATTTGTTGATCGATAAAATCGATAGACAAAAAGTGGTCCACACCTCTCTGTCTCAAGCTGCTGTGACGTCACTCGGAATTGATATTAATTATTGTTTTGGGTTCCTTTTGTATTATAGCTAACACCACATCCATGGCAGCCGGCACCACATTGCAGAAGGCCATTGATTTGGTGACAAAAGCCACCGAAGAGGATCGCAACAAGAACTACGCAGAGGCGTTGCGTCTTTATGAACACGGTGTCGAGTATTTTCTTCATACCATCAAATGTAAGTAATAACGCCCGCTCTCAAGAGAGAGAAGAGTTTAAGAGCAAATTCATATGCTTTCAGATGAGGCTCAGGGCGAGAAGGCAAAGGATTCGATAAGAGCCAAATGTTTACAGTACTTGGATCGAGCGGAGAAACTAAAGGAATACCTCAAGAAGGGCAAAAAGAAACCAATTAAGGAGGGTGGCGAAAACAGTTCCAAGGATGACAAGGACAAAAAGAGCGACAGTGACGATGATGACGGCGAAGATCCAGAGAAAAAGAAACTGCAGGCTAAATTAGAGGGAGCAATTGTTATTGAGAAACCCCATGTACAATGGTCCGATGTGGCTGGTCTGGATGCCGCCAAGGAGGCCCTTAAAGAGGCTGTCATCTTGCCTATCAAGTTTCCACAATTGTTTACGGGCAAACGTATACCCTGGAAGGGAATATTGTTGTTTGGCCCACCCGGTACGGGTAAATCGTATTTGGCGAAAGCGGTCGCCACCGAAGCGAATAGATCCACATTCTTTTCAGTGTCTAGCTCTGATCTAATGTCCAAATGGCTGGGCGAATCCGAGAAGCTGGTCAAGAATCTCTTCGAGCTGGCACGCCAGCACAAGCCATCGATTATATTCATTGACGAGATTGATTCCATGTGCTCGGCACGTTCCGACAACGAGAACGATAGTGTGCGTCGCATCAAGACGGAATTTCTGGTCCAGATGCAGGGTGTTGGCAATGACACGGATGGTATACTCGTTTTGGGTGCCACCAATATACCCTGGGTACTTGATTCCGCCATTCGCAGGCGTTTCGAGAAGCGTATCTACATTCCTCTACCGGAAGCGAATGCGCGCCTTGTCATGTTCAAAATACATTTGGGCAACACCACGCACGTGCTGACCGAGCAGGATCTCAAAGAGTTGGCCGGAAAGACCGAAGGGTAAGACTGCACCTCTCCTTTTCTAATTGAGGCACCAACTACATCTCTCTCTTTCTGTTTCTCTCTGTGTGTTGCAGTTACTCTGGCGCCGATATATCCATTGTAGTGCGTGATGCGTTGATGGAGCCTGTACGCAAGGTTCAAACTGCCACACACTTCAAGCGTGTCTCTGGACCATGTCCATCCAATAAGGAAGAGACTGTCGATGATCTGCTGGTGCCTTGCTCGCCGGGCGATGCAGGTGCCGTGGAAATGAACTGGATGGATGTGCCCAGCGATAAACTCTTCGAACCGCCTGTAACTATGGTAAGTTTAGCTATGCTCCTCATTTTGATCAAGTTGATTAACTTTAATTCATGTTCTTGCAGCGCGACATGTTAAAGTCCTTGTCGAGAACGAAACCGACTGTCAACGATGAGGACTTAACAAAGCTGCGCAAATTCACAGAGGACTTTGGTCAGGAGGGTTAGGAGCCAGGTTATTATTATTGCCAATCGTCACAGCCACCGCCAACCTCCCAACCAATAACCAGCACCATCAGCTAATTCTAATTGTTGCCTATTGCATAAATCTAAACGAAAAGAAACATACAAACAACACACGCCCTGGCTATATAGATCTACCGATTGATCTGGATATCTATATTTATAGTTTCTACATTAATTTTTTTTCTTTTATTTCTGAGAATGTATGATGATATAGTATATGTGGTTAAAAATTGTAAATCAAGTTTTGTCGTATGCTACTCCAGTTGCACCACAGACACGCCCCCCTCTACCTGGCCCGCCCCGCCCTCCCCCCAACCAACATACAACACACAGAGTTGTTGCTGCAGCAACTGTTGCAATGGCAAGAAATGAAAAAAAAATTGTAAAAGAAGTTGATGTATTTTTTATACTCTTAATGTTAAGTCGTAAACCCGAAATGGAGCCGAATGTTATACAGTTCAATTGTGTCTTTGTGTGTGTGTGTGTGAGAGAGAGAGAGTGTGTGTGTAACTGTGTGTAATATATGCCACATTCGATTGCCTTCACTCCTGGAACACCTGCCTCCGCATACGCATACGACAGTCAGCCAGTTAGACGGACAGTTTGAGCCAGGCTAAAATAGCAAATAGCCTGTTAGCCAACCAGCAAAAAACCAATCTTATTTTAAATTGTAAGCTATCGAGAAAATAAACGATATTAAATTTAATAAACTCTCATGTGCAAGCTGCTTGTAACTGTAGCACGACTCTCAGATGCCCTGTAAACTGCGCATCAATTAGAAGATGTTAGCTGAAAATCAAGTCTCGAATTGGCGTCAAGTTTTCCTAAATTTGGGCATACAAAAAATAACTTGAAATTGTTAAATAAAATTATTATAAACTTAATGGGATTTTAACTTATCCATTCATCATTAAAAGCTAGTTTCTTTGCCTTAATAATAACAGAGAAAAGTTACAATCTCAACATGAAATAAATTTATTTTTCTCAAACTCTTTAAATGTCACAACATTTATGTAAATTTTTCTCATAAAAGAACTTATTCTATACATTTTTATTAAAGAAAAAATGTGTTAAAAATGAAATAAGAACTCCGTAGTAAAGATTCTGATTCTGACAAACAGATTTCAAACTTGCATAGTTTTTTCAAATCTATTCAGATTTTTGAGCGCAATGTCATTTTCGTCATGATTTGATCCATAAATTGATTCTACATTAAAATATAGTTATTTTTCAATCTGTCAGACCACGATAACATCTAATTGGGATGCGCCTTTATCATGATTCTAGTTTCAATTAAACTCAATATTCTTTAAATTTAATTCGTTTTACTCTTAAATATGCATATAAATTTTTTTAGATACTGGAGTTCATTTAACAAGTATTAGTTGATGGACTACATTGATAGGTTGGTTCGAGTCGATAAGAAATACAGGGGGATTTCCAACGATGACTAATACGATAAGTAACCATTTCTGAATAAGTAAATGTTGTAAAAACCTGATAAAGCACAATTGCAGACCTAAAAATGACAAATATGTATGAATATACCTAGAACATAATAATTCAACATCAACGTCAATAGTTTTCTGAAAATAACAAAAACAAAATCAGCGCCAACATTTGAAAAAAACGGTAAAAGTGTCGTTCTAAAATAGCAGCGCCAGCAAACAATAGATGGCGCCAAATTGTTTTGTGGTCAATTTTTGCAAGCACAAAATGGCCGAAGTGACGGTTGCTCTTGTTTAAATATTGTGTTTGATTTTCTTCCTGAAAAACGAGGAAATATTAGAGATGATATACAAATGTTACTAAAATTGGCAGTATCCTAATCACACTTAGCAGAACCTAAAAAATCTGTAAAATTAAGACTGGGCATACCCCGTTGCGGTTGTGGGTTGTGTGGTATACAGGTAGTTTTTGGAGCGTGTTCAGATTTGCGAGCCGTTAAAGTGGGTCAAATGAGAACTTTCTGTGGGCAGTCGAGCAACGCATGGTTTGGCTTTTGGCTGCAAGTACATGTAGATGTTTATCATTTATCAGAGTCAATCGCCAATCGGCCCTAGTTGCACCCATTTTCTCGTCTCCCCCATGCCTTCCTCTTCTTCTCTTTCCTAGTATTGCTTTGGCAATTTGCTGCTGGTTTTTCTATCGTTGTTGTTGTTGTTGCTGTTATTATTGGTGGGCTTTTTGGCAATCGTACGTGTCTGGACTGGTGACGATGCCAATTGACCACCTGATGACAATCTGGCAGCGCTACGACGTACGCCAAGTGCGCCAAGAGGCAATCGGAGCCGAACCAACAGCCGAAGTGTTGAGCCGAGCTTATGGTGCTCTTGCAGTTGTTGCTTCGGCTACAGCCGAAAGATTTGTAAGTTTCGTGTTTTCAGTTGATCTTCAGCCGCGACGGTTTGCGGTTCGTGTTGTCGTCTCTTGTCGTGCACTGCTTTGTTTACAATTACTGTATTTCTTTCGTTCGCAAGTTGCAGTCTTCGTTGTCGGCTTTGCGCGTTGCATCTTCAGGTTTATATTTTTTTAATTTGTCCGGTCGGCACGCTTCGCACAAGTTTTTTTTGCGGCAAGCATTGGATATTTAACGACAACAGCAACAATAATAATATTTAATGTAAAATGTGCGTATATTAATTGCAGTCAGTGTTTGCATTTGATGTTTGTCTTTGGCTTTGGCCTGTGCCCGCCCGCCCTTTTTAGTTGATGTTGTCTTTCAATTGTGCCACTGTGTATGTGTGTGAGCGTAGGTTGTTGTTTTTTTTCTTCTTTTTTTGTGTTGTATTTTTTGATTTTTTGTTTTTTGTTTTTGTTATGAAGCGCAACTTTCACGCGCCTCAAGTGAAACTGTAAGCTGGGCCCGGATCCCAAAAACAAAAGGCAGCAGCCGCTACTGTTGTTGTTATTTTTGTTGCTATTGTTATGCTTGCTATCTTTTGCTTATCATAGTTTTACATATTGCTGCTTTATGCATTAGGCACCTACTTTTTTTCGCATAATTTTCCACACAATTTCGATCTTTTTTTATTAGTAATATTTTTTTTTCGTTTGCACTTGCTGCATTTCAAGTTTGTCGCTTAAGTCTTTTCGGTAACTGCTTGCACTGCTTGCTGCAGTTTCTGCTGCTGCTTGCTGTTGTTGTTGTTGTTATTATGCATGTTTTGTGCTTAAACCCGTTCACAGCGTGTTCTCCCCCTCCCTCTCAGCTATAATGCGTTGTGCATACAAAAAAAAAAATAACTCAAAAAAAATATTAAGAAAAAAAATCATGCTGACATTGACACGAATTGCAGAGACCAAACAAAAGGCAGCCAATTTTGATACCAACAAACAAATTCATAGTGTAAAGTCTAAATCAACAAAAGTGCAAACTAAAAACTTAAAGACTAGTAGCAAACAGACAATTGTTGCCTGTGTTTTGACGTACAGATACCCTGCAGAAAGGCCTCTTTTTAATGCCTGATGGGACCGGAGTGTAACTCCTAGAATGTTAATTAATAGAATTGCTCAAAATCTATATATATAATTACAGTGATCACATTAATAACTAAACGAGAGTCGTAGTTGAGTAGATGGAAATTTTGTAGACTTATATTATATTTAATAATAGGTTGTATTATGAAATTGTATGTCGTGAAAAAGCTCTTGAGATTTTGAAGATCTACTAATCCCTTTTAAGATTGGAAGTTGAAAAGATAACTTAGATATGGTATTTCGTATATGACATATAGGTTTGGGATCGTTTAAAAATAACAATACGTAAAGGCAGAATTGGTATTTTATATATTTTTAAATATAAATATATAAATAAGAATGAAAAAGTAATGTATTTTGGTAAATTTAAGTTGTGTATCACCTTTTACTCCCCTTTTCAATCACATTAATCGTACAGGGTATTCTTGTAGCATATACTTACAAACATCATATGTTGAAGCAGTCTCCTATGACGAAAATTGTTTTCAATTAAACTGCATAAATTCCTTCAATGCCATGCATAACAGCAACTACAACAACTACAGCAACTACAACAACCACATGAGTAACAGCAAAAACAAATTTAAATTTAGTTAAACACTTTATTGTTGTGATTGTCGCTTTTGAGTTAACATAATTCACCTGCAGTTAACAGCCAATGATCGAGACTAACTCAAATTGTTGCTCATGTTGTTGTCGTTGTTGTTGTTATGTGTGATTGCTGTTGTTGTTGTCGCTGTTGTTGACATGGGCAAGGTCATGAATCAATTGAGCACAGCAAGTGGAAAATTTAATACGAAAATCCACAACTCCTAGATTGAGAAAATGTTAATCATGGTTAAGCTGGTAGATCAATTGAATTGGGATTAATCTCAAATTTTTATCTGGATGTTTGATTCAAGAGATAAGAAAAGAAAATTCTAACAGATGGATGGATAAATGAAAATATTTACTGATAAAACAGGTACATCTGATACTATTTTCAAATTAAAAATTAATATTTATCTAATTAGATTATTTAAAGTTCTCTTTAGAAAATGAGTTAAAATCTAGATCTTACAATTGTTTTGATTGAGGTTAGAAAATAATGCAAGAGGTAATTTGTATGTAAAAATAAAAAAAAACAGATCTCAAAACTTTTGCCATTAAAACTGTCATGTTTATAATATATCGTCTTTAAGATTTATTTCAGAGATCTTCGAGAGTCTGACAGTTTTTATGTTATAGATATTATAACTATAGCCAAGTTTAGCACAAAGCTAGTTACTTTATAGATAATGTTTCATCAGTAGACCGTCAAATTCTATTATTACTAGACACATTTTCCATTTGCAGCTTAGATTATTAAATAAATAATTAATTTTTTAATTTAGTTGGTTTTATGAATGGTTATTAGCTAGCAAATTAGTACTATGATAATCAGAGTTAGATCTCATTGCATTGTGTTATATATTGAGGTCTGTGGGGCAAGTGTTGCTCTAGTGTCAGAGTATTATCAGCATTATCTGTTGGTTGTTATTATCTGCTGGTTAAGCAATTCTAGTTTCAATTGCGGTCAACAAACGCGACAAAGTCTCATTTAATTGTGAGCGATAAAACAAGAGAGATACTCTTGTAATGGTAATTGGAGGCATCTTTTCTAAGTGACATAACTGTGTGTGTGTTGAATTATCTTGTGTGTGTCTTCAAAAATTGGGTCATGTGGCTTAAAGTGCTCTCTTCCTACGCTTTCCCAATTGACCTGATCTTATTACTGGTTGACTCTTCTTACACTTCTCTTTACTCAGTGCACACTTTGTTCTCTTCCGGTTGTAAAATTTGTGGATGTAGTTGATATCTACTCGCAGTACTGTCTTTTAGTTATCTTTGTCTTTTCATTGAAGTTATTATGTAGCTTTTTGTTTATGATATTTCATCCTAGCACTAGTCTCTAGTCTAGAACTGACTTGTATACTATGTGAATGACAATTACGAGTAGTTTACAATGCATTTTATGCAATTATATTTTGCTTAATATATTTGAAAATGATTGTTAAATTGATGCTTAAGTCTCTTCCTACACTATCCTAATAATTGGTTTTTAATACAGCACATTCAATATTTCTCACATTTCTCTGTCTCGCTTCTCTTTCTCCCTTCTCTTTCTCTCTCATTGAAAACCATATCGAATTGAAGACATCTTTTGCCAAGTCTCTTTCCATTTGGGCCACATGATACTTGAAGTTCTGCCTACGCTTTCATCATGTCCCACTTGACCTGCTCTCATCTGTCTCTCTCCTCTGCTCTCTTTCTCTTTCGCTTTCTGTTCTCTCTACTATATTCACTGCTCTCAAGTGCTCTTTCCCTTTTGGCAACAGAACTGGTTGAGGTCTTGGAGCCTGGAGATTATATGGCCCAAAATGTATGTCACATACTTACATACGTTCATTATTGCATGCATGTAATTGTTATTATCGCTGTTGTTGTTGTTGTTGTTGTCAGCACATTGTTGTAGTTGTTGTTGTTGGTTGTGCATTTTACCGTTGGTTTGCTTGATTTATGGCACATTGTCTTTTCGGCTTCTTGAGCTCGTGTATTGCATGGACAATGAGATTGTGGAAATTCTTGTGAAAAACCAATGCAACAGCAATAACAACAACAGCAATAACAACAATGATAATAACAAGAAGCAACTAATTTGTACAGCTTAACGTAAAAAAAGTACAGCAACAACTTTGAAGCTCTTCAAATAACGGCGGAAATTTCATGCGCTGCTGATTTTCCATATATTTTTCTCGTTGTTGTTGCTCTTGTTGTTGTTGTTGTTGTTGTTGCTGTCCAGCTCCCGTTGGCTGCCTCCCTTTAGTTACAGCTGTATTACATTTTTGTTTTTGTGTTTGGTTTTTCTTACTTTTTGGTTCCTCGTGTCCGTCGTAACAAACAGGAAACAGTTTAAGCGACTTTGGCTGTCATGCGAAAATTGGCTAAGGAAATTTCAATTTCAATTTTTTTTTGTTAGTTTTTTTATTTTGGCTGCGCGCCAGCGCTTGCCGCAAGTTCGTTGCCTAAGTCTTTTGTGTGTGTGGCAAAAGGCGGCCATAAAAATCATGAAAACAACAACAGGCAATAAATAGCACACACAGATTCACACACACACACATACAGAGACATACAGATATTGAGCCAAGTTGTTAGTTTGCAAATCAATCAAAACGATTGCCTAAAAGTTGCCACAATGCTGCAGCATTGTTAGCGCTGATTGAGCCATGTGGCAAGTGGGAGCGAGCTCCTTTTGGCCAACATTAAGATTGGCCAATTGGCCAATTGAGTGGGCCAGCAATTTATGGCCAGCACTTTGCGCTTTTCATTGGCATGGTTTGATTTCTTCAACTGACTTTCCCAATGCACTGGATGGATGAGTCAGAGCCAGTTCTTGACTTGCAACAGCATGTGGCAGCAGTTGCACACACACACAGACTAACGATAATTTATCTAATGAGCCAAATTAGCTGCAAATGCGAAAATGAAGTCCAACTTTTCAAAGAGCAAACGGAAAGCGGACGGACCCAGCACCCCAATTTGGGTTAATCTATTTGAAAGTGTCTGAAGACTGTCGTCACCAACTGTGGTCGCCAACAACAACTGCGAAAGTCTCTTTAGAAACATTATTGCTAGTTACTTTCCATTTTGTTGATGTATGTAGCTTTGTAGCTTTCCCAGCAGCTTGCGACAGTTTCATCTGTCATCATCACCTGAGAAATTGGCCAACAAAAGTGCTGCCCCCGATACTTGCCACCAACTGTAACCCTTCTTCTTCTTTTTGTTGCTCTGACACGCTCTGTTGGTTCCGCCTTTCGACGGTCTCAGTTTGCGGGTGGTCGAAACCCATCGATTGATTAATGATCTCGGCCAGATTCGATCCGATTCGAATACAATGCGAATTTCGCTGTGAATGAAATCGGAAATGCATAAAAAGACAAATAATAATAATTGTAACTAAGAAAGTTGCTCACAATTGACATCTTATCGAAACTAAGAGGAGAGTTTATCGATAAAAGCATAAACTTTTCAATTGTTTATTATTTTTGGTATTCAAAATTGGTCTTGTTATTGAAATATTGAAACTAACAACTAAGAAAGTTGCTTGAATGAAATTGTCCCTTTTGTATATAAAATCTGATCTTATTATTATTGTAATTACTTATATTATGGAAGCTAGGAGACTTGTTTATCTATAAAAGTAACAAATTAACTATTTATTCATTTTGTTTTTCATATTTAGAATTGATTTTTAAACAATGCATTTCGTATACATAATATGTGTAGAAAATTAATTGTAAACTGCTTGGTTGAAAATGAATAGTTAACTGCTTGGCACTGCTTGCTAGTATTAGCCAAGATAAATTGATTTTAAACTCTTTTATTGTGACCTAAAATCAGCTGTTTATGCTTCTGCCTTTTGCATAACTGTTAGCAATAAACATTAAAGTGAACTATAAACAATAAACATTTATACTTTTTTACAAACACCTTTTAACATTGGTGGCAATCTGCCAAAATTGAGAACAATGACAAATGTGTTGGGAAATAATGGAAAAACCTTAAGTTAAGCGAGACCTCAATGAGCTTAACTTTAACTTTAAGTAAACTTATTATAGTTGTTAATCAACTTTAATTAAGAAAACAAGAGCTCCTTGATGTGAGCTTTGTACAAACATTTGGTAATTTGCCAACATTTGACGAGCTGAAGATTCGAAGAAAACTTGCCTAATACTTTACAGGTTACAGGTGCTAATTGAAAACTCGCAGGCCGATAACCAATGAAAGTGAAGCTCACTGAACAATCGATATTGTATCAATATCAATATCAATAAATCAATCAAGTTACAGTTATGCACGCTCTCAATATTTCAGCTTCAGTTTCAGTTTTGATTTCAACTACAGTTTCAGTTTCTGTTTTGATTTCTTATCTTATCCGCTTTTGATGACTCTTCAAAGTTTTCACTTTCGTTGCGGGCTTCACAACCAATTAGATGGTACTCTCGTTTCATCTTCTTCTTTTTCTTCATCTTTTGGGTGACTCTCCCGCACAATTAACACATGGCATTTCTTTGAAAATTGGCCAAAAGCCAAACTTGATGACAAACTCTTGTCTTTTGTCTATCGACTCTCGACAGTGGACTGTGGACTGTCGACTGACAACTGCTGCTGCTGCTGCTGCTGGTGACCCAAATGTCCACATTCGACCAACAACGTTCAACGTTCAGCTCAACAATATTGCACTGTCCTACATAAAACCATATTTTTGGATAACTATTTTTATGATTTTCTGTCACAAAGTTTAGTTTTCTTTATTGATAGGTGTATTTCAGTTAGATTCAGAACTTTTTTCTTAACATATCTTATAGTTTAAATATATTTATTTATGGACTATAATTTACCTCTTTTAAATAAATTTTGTCTAATTTTTTTTGTCTACTTCTTTTTTTCAATATTTATCGATTTCAGCTTACTATTTCTACCAATAATTATTTATTATAATACAGTTTAAAATCGGTTGGAGTCAGTTGATATTTATAATAAGAAACTCTTTAATATTGAAGGAAAAGAATCCAGATATGTCCCAGTTTAGATCTGTGATCTTGATAATTCTGTCTAATTTTATATAGTTTTTCTATTTCTCTTCAAAATTCTGTCTGATAAATCTGTCTAATTTTATATAGTTTTTCTATTTCTCTTAAAAAATTGATGTGATTTCTTCAAAGTGGTTTCAAGTTTTTCTTTGAATTTGCAGCATAGTGTAATGTGTGTTTGCTTGTGCTTGTTAGCAATGTTTATATTTGAACTATAGTGCTGTTGTTGCTTTTACTGTTGTTGTTGTTGTTGATGTTATTATTATTGCTGTCGCTTAGCTAGAGAATCTGAGAAGCAAAATACGTCGAAAGAGGTTAATGACCCGAATGAACGTTGACTATTAAAGTCGCTTATCGCACATCCTGTCTGTCAACCGGCTTATTATACAATATATGCAGACAGTCCGATAACAACAGCAGCAACAGCAATGATTGCAACAACAATGACAACAACAATGACAACAACAGCAGCAGCAATTGGTGCAATACGTTTGTTGCAATTGAAAATCGATTTTGCTTCTTTGTAATTGCAGAGCTCATAACCAAATCAATCAACGGCATTCAACATCAATCAGTGCTCAAGCATCTGTCACAAATTGGAGCTGCTGCTGATGCTGCTGCTGTTGGCCAAGTGAAAGCTTTGCTTGTGTTGTTGTTGTTGTTGTGTGAAGGTCTTCGCCACATAATTCAATCAAGCGCCAACACCAACGCCCAGCTTTGGTTCATAGAGCAATCGTCTGTCCAGCTGTCCATCTGTCCAGTTGTACATCTGCATCTGCTTAGTCAGTCAGTCAGTGAGTCAGACGTCGAGACGTCCGACGCGTCGCAGCCATTGGCCGTGGCCAGGAACCAGTCACGACTTGGCCGGTTGGCAGGTTCACAAATAAGTGAAAGTGAATTTGTTTATGGTTTATTGCTATTACCAAAGCGAAAGAGACACCGAAAGCATTACAAACTCTACAAATTTATATACGATTTACCAACAAAAATTATATACATATATTGCAGATGATATTTTAACAATAAATAATATTATATTAATTAAATAAATGAACTCAACAAGTGCAATGCTAAAAACTCAACTCTAAGAAAAATCAAATCATACAGAAGAGAGAGAGAGAGAGGAATAAAGAGTGATCCCCGCTCTAGGGGCAATTAATTAACTCAACTCTATCAATGATATTCGGCACTATCAACTGTATTGTATAAACTGTGGCAACAACAACAACAACGGGAACAACCGCAACACAATGTTGCACATCTGCCTCGCTCTCTCGCTGTTGCTGCTGAGCATACACTCTAGCGGTAAGTAGACGTACTTGTAGTTCCATTAACTAATTGAGCTACACTCGACACTTGGACACAGCTTCACTCTATTTCTCCCCTTCCCTCCCTCCCCTCCCTCATCTTTCTACACACTCCCTCTTCAGTTTCCGTTCGTCTAATTGATTTATTGTGTGCTAAATTGTTCAACTTACTGCTGATGTTTTTTTCAGTTGAAAATTGTTGTAGTTTTTTTTTGAGCTACCCTCTCACAACCCCCTTCGTTGACAAGGCCACAGGGGGCGGGGGGGAACTGTGGGTGTCTTTCAATTTATTTGGCCCCTGTCAAGTTTCACTTGACAATTTTTTGCCATTGACGCGCAGAGTGAACACTTCATGAATTGCACAATCGCCATAAATACCACAAATACACAGACACCTATATATGTATATATACTCATATACTTACAAACTTACTATATGTAATCGGAAACAGTCGAACAAAGCGAAAGAAGCGACTGCAATGCCAAAAATGTGTACAAAGTGTTAAACGTAAATGAAAACACGAAAGTGACAACATCAAAAAAACACACAAACAACACAAACAACACCCCTGACATATTCATTAGCAATACTCCCAATAGCTTGTTAACTTAATACCCAACATGTATGACTACACATGTTATCGATTTATAATCGATTTATCTGGTCATCTTCTTTTTACACTTATAGTAATTTCCCTACGTTTTATTTGTTTTTAATATAGTTGATGTCTTTCTAATACAAACAACTAAAATCAATAATAAAAAAATTTTTCAAAATAAAGACTTCTTAGCTAATATAAATAGAGACATTTTTCAAAAATAAAGATAAAGATAATTAATCTATTTCTATAGTTGATGAGGCTCAATATTAACAAATGAAAAGTTGTTTATAAAATATGAAGTAGAATTTCGTTATTCAATTTGTTTGCAATTTTCTTTAATTTCTCCTCCTCTTTTTATATTCCTCGATTTTAGTTTATGATGTAAAGTTTCAAAGATTCAATCAATAAATAGCTAAATTAACAATATTAACAAATGACAAGTTGTTTAAGTAATATGAAGTAGAATTTCGTTATTCAATTTGTTTCCAATTTGTTTCCAATTTGTTTCCAATTGTTTTTCATTCCTCCTTCTCTTTTTTATTCCTTGATTTTAGTTTATGATGTAAAGTTTCAATCAATAAATAGTTAAATATCAACTTAAAAGTTTCCATTTGACAGCCGAGAAAATATTTTTAGAAAATCCCAATTCATTATGTACACTTTTCATAGTTTTTACACGTTTTTCCCATTAAATAAATGAATATTTATTGCCTGCTCAACTCCCAACAAATAAACATTTTTAATTATGAAAAAAAGCAGAAAAATTAGCAAAAACATCGACGTTGCAAGATGGCATGAATATCATTTAAGTCAACTTTCCAAAACATTAAGAAAAATATCCCAAGCTCTTATGTGTAATACACAATTATAAATATCTGAAAAATATTCTTAAAAAGTTTTCAGAATATTTGAATAGTCAGAATCCAACACTTCCTATGCAAAGTTTGATAGAGTTTTTCGAAGCTCGACATAAAGATTGTTTAAATTAAACTTAAACTAAACTTGTGTCTTTTTTTTTATTTATTGCATTAATGGAAGTACAATTCATTTTTAATCTTATGCTAGTCTCTGATCAAGCTTTTGGGCATTAATTAATCTTATGTGAAATCTTTCTTTTCAAAAAGAAGGTTTAATTATGACTAAACTTGTGTCGTTAGTAAAAACCATTCTATAAATATATTAAAGAAAATATCTCTTATTCACTTCATCCAAAATAATAATCAATACAGCTTCCATTTATTCAAACTTAATTAATTTCTTTGGCCTCAACAACAACATCATAATTCTTATACAAAAGAATCTTTAATCTTTAATCCTTTTGCTCTTATGATTATCCATAACCAATTAGTTGTCATAGTTTTAAAACAATTTCCTCCCTAATGTTATAAAAGCAAAACTATGTTTTTTTAACCAATTGCCACGGCTTACTTTAATTGTAGGTGGGTTTTGGTTTAAAAGCTGGAGAAAAGTGCAGCAATTATTTATAAGTGGCCGTTACTTTGATGGGCCTAAAGCGTAAAATGCTTCCCATTGTCTGTATGG
Source organism: Drosophila putrida (assembly GCA_037043535.1). Classification (NCBI taxonomy): domain Eukaryota; kingdom Metazoa; phylum Arthropoda; class Insecta; order Diptera; family Drosophilidae; genus Drosophila; species Drosophila putrida. The sequence goes on from JBAMBI010000187.1 coordinate 438,738, forward strand.
CTAAAGAAAAAAAAAGAGCAACAAAAACAGAAGGAAAACAAAACTAAACTTGGATGCATTTAGTTGCATAAGGGAGCGACCATAAGTCACGTCGTGTTGATTAATGGAGGGCGCTTTTCAAAAGCACTTTTGGATGTTACTAATGATACAAATGGGCGAGTCAGGTACATATACTATATATGTTATGAGTATTGGCTTAATTAGTGACTTGTAAATCACAGTGGACATTGAGAGTCTTTGGGCTCATCTCCAGCTCTTCACAATTCCTTTCGATTTTCGCCTAGACAATGATGATAATGCGTATAATTATCTTTGCCACCTGGCAACGTGTGTGGCAAAGCGTGGACAGATTTTTTGGTTTGTTGTTTTTGTGTTTGTCTTTTCTGTTATTATTTTGGTCTTTTGGCGTTTTGGAAACGCAATCACGCCTCGGTAATTTATCATCATATTTAGCTAACGTCGCCATATTTGCTTATGTGATTCCATACATCCATCCACCAGATCCACCACATCCATGTGGATGGGTATTATGTCATCGGCACGTTCCATAAAAAATGATGGAGCTGTGTCTGAAAACATTTTACGCGCTGCCATTAAAGAAATTCCTACAAGTTTTTATTATTTTTAATTGCGTATGACAATCATCATGGCGTATACTTTATATGCATATGTCTGATGGGCCTGACAAATTTTCCATTAAATCTTCTTAACATCTCTCATTTGATGAGGGATCAAGTCGAATGATTGTGCTTATTTAAATGAAAGTTCATTCTGATTCTGTAGACTCAATTAAAAGGTTAAGTGGGGTCTTTTAACTTACCTTTTAAAGGGTCCAGTCGGAACAGCGTTATTAGAACATTGTACTATACTTTACATTAAGTTTTCTTACCTTAATGAAAATGAGGAAAATTTTGAATCAATCTTTTTTAACTCTTTTCTTTCTTACCATTCCCCTAATTTCCTTAGTTTCCTTCGTTTTTCCTTATTGCACCTGATCTTACTTTTGTAAATCTTTCCTTGTCTTAGCTTTTGTTGGCTTTGGCTTTCTTTACTTGCCATTTTTATGGCTAGTCTGCATAGTTTAGATTCCAAATTGAAGAGTAGTTTATCTAGAACTCTCTATAAATTAAGGAAGAATACTGTACACAATGAGGAAGCGACTGTACTTATGAAATGTCTATAGATTGATCAGACTTAAAGATAGCCACCTGGTTAACTGAAATATAATTATGTATGCCTCATCAAATCTAATAATATTTTCATATTCATATTCTCGCATGTCTATGATAAATGATCACTTGTTGTTGCACGTGAGTTGCTTGCAAAGTGTCCAATTGTCAGGCTATAAAAAAAAACGATTCCATTTTCAATTAAATTGAAACTCAATTCTTTTGATTGCTCATCACAATTGCAGCTCATGGAGAGGATGCCACGCCCACATTGCGAGTGCAGCGTTATGCGAACTACACGCAACTTTCGGATGCGGTGCATGCCTCGCTGGTGGCACACGAACAGTTGCAACAACAGCGGCGATTGCAACATGGGCGTGCCAAGAGGGCGGTGAAGAGAGTGTGCTACAATGAGCTCGGCTGCTTTGAGGATTCGGGACCATTTGCCTATCTGGAGATGTTGCCCTCCTCACCCGAAGAGATCAATACAAAGTTTTATTTCTACTCAACGCGACAAAGGTCCGATAGACCCTTAATGGAGTTATCCTTTCTTAACATGACCGCCGCATTTGCCAAGGCAAAGGCCAAGCGGGAGTCGGAGACTCCGATGCCAGTGACGACGGGAACGGGATCGGGAACGGCAACAACAAGTTCACCAGGCTCTTCTGGTAATTCTTCTACAACGTCTCCTGGATTGAACATTACTACAGAGAAACCGACAAGTCCCAAGAAACCGCCTTCTATTGATGACCTCGAGGGCTTCGATGAACTCTCCGTGCGTGTCATTGTCCATGGCTTTGGTTCGGCCTGTCCACACGTCTGGATCTACGAGATGAAGACAGCTCTGATGGCCGTGGTAAGTAGAAGCGAACCAAGCCACAATATTGGTCTACTTATCCTAATCCCCTTTGTTGCTCATCCTAATCCCCATCTGCTTTTCTTTTTTTGGCTTAGGAGGATTGCATTGTCATCTGTGTGGACTGGGAGAATGGTGCGACTTTTCCGAACTACGTTCGTGCCGCAGCGAATACACGACTCGTGGGTAAACAGCTAGCGATGTTGTTGCGTCATCTGGAGCAGCACAAGGGTCTCAATCTGATGCGCACCCATGTGATTGGCTTTAGTCTGGGGGCTCATGTCTCAGGCTTTGCCGGAGCTGAGCTGCCAGGACTGTCACGCATTACAGGCTTGGATCCGGCGGGACCTCTTTTTGAGGCCCAGCATCCGAAGGTGCGTTTGGACAGCAGCGATGCGGAATTTGTAGATGTCATCCATTCGAATGGCGAGAATTTAATACTTGGCGGCTTAGGCTCCTGGCAACCCATGGGACATGTGGATTATTATCCCAATGGAGGTCGTGTGCAAACCGGTTGCTCCAATCTTTTTGTTGGCGCAGTCACCGATTTCATTTGGTGTAAGTGGAGGAGGAGGAAGAGAGATTCAGATTGTTTTGTAATATATTTAACTGATCTCTAATCTATAGCTGCCCAGGCGGCCGAGGATGAGGAGGGACGATCGCTGTGTAATCATAGGCGTGCCTACAAGTTCTTCATTGATTCGGTGGCGCCACGTTGCATGTTTCCCGCATTTCCCTGTGCCAATTACGATGATTTCCTCAAAGGCAAATGCTTTCCCTGTGCTCAGGATGACGAGGATTTGGCCGAGGGTGTGCCACGCTGTGGCAACATGGGCTACTATGCGGACAAATCCACGGGTCGCGGTCAGCTGTATTTGTTGACCCGCGAGGAGGAACCCTTCTGTGCCCATCAGTTTCAACTGCAGATCTTCAACTCCTTCAACGATCTACCACTGCGCACAATTGGCCGCCTGGAGGCCATACTCGAAGGCGATGGCGGTCTGAACGAGACCTTTGAGATATCTGAGTAGGTTTGTTCAAACCAGAGCTGGAAATGTACTTTATATAATAATATAATCACTATTCCCAGCTCTGGTTTCACCCTCTTAAAATCACTTTCATTATTTCTCATTTGCATTTGCAGAAAAGACGATGCTGAATTCTTTGCTGGCGACATTGTCTCCAAGATCATTGTTCCACATCCAGCATTAGGCTTTCCCACCACACTGAGCCTGCACTATAAATCCTATAGTGGCTGGCTATCGAAGGGTCTGCCCCACTGGGACATTGATAAGGTGGTGCTAACGGATAGCTTTGGACGTTCACATTCTCTCTGTCGTCCCAGCACAAAACTCAGCAGCGGCAGTCCTGTGAGAATTCGCCTTCAAGCTGGCAACTGTGAGCTGGACAATCAGGATGATTATGGTGCCTATACCACACAACCACCAGCCTCGTTGCCACCAACTACAGATGCCCCATTACTTGATTCAAGCGGACAGGAATCTGGACAGAGTGCCACTGTTGATGGTGTGGAGAGTGTGAAACAACGCAAGGATATTTTCAATTTGGGCACAAGTTTCAAGTTGGCAGAGAATCAAACTTATCCATTGGATCAAACAGATGAATTGCCCTGGCAACCGATACTAGTTGGAAACTCATTGGACAAGGATGCCACTGAGGCTGAATCAAGTCGCAGTTTATCGGACAATGTGTCACCGGGTCAACAGACAAATGAGATCTTTGAGCCTGTACTTAAGGATCGTCGTCTATCGCTGAATCGTGGGAGGAATCTTCATGATTATACAACAACGGAGGAAATTGTTGAGCCTGTATTGAAAGCAACAACACCACGGGCTAAGCATGGCAAGGATTTGCAATTACCCGACATTGAACCACCAGCTGAGCAGCTAAGCAAAGTCACAACTAAACCGACTTCAGAGAGCAGCTCAGTGATTCCGCCCAAATTGATGGCTCAACTGGCCAATGGTCAGGAGGAACCACAAACAGTTCAACTGTTGCCTTTCCGACTCGGTGAACTTTTACAGCGTGCTGAGCGCTATGCTCGGGAAACTCTACTTCCGCTGATTTCCGTGCAAGCTCCACGATTCTTTGGCTTTAATGTGACGCCACATGATCGAGAGCAAACTCGTCCTGGCGAGTCCCGAAAGCCACGGTATATTCCACGCTATGAGGAGGCAGCTTTTCTCAACACGAGCAACAGTCGAAGCAACTCGGAGCAAGCGACGACGGAGCAATCGGATCAAGCTGCCCGACGTAATCTCTTCAAGTTACTCCGCTCGGATGGCGCCAGATCACGAGGCCGCTCGGCCCAGAGACGTCAGGAGGTGACAGGAGCAGTCGCCACCAGTGAGCCACAGAATGAAATCAATTACTATACGAATATGCAGATGACAGAGTCGCGTTCAATGCGACCAGAGTCACCAAATTATCGTCCTGTTTTCATTGATCTGCCCACATTTCGACCGCCAGCAGCTGCCAAGGCGAAATCAAAGTCATTACGACGTGGACGCGTTCAGCAGTTGACCTGAATCCAGATCAGATCAAGCATCAGCTTAATATATATGTAAACACTATGTGATATGACAATCTGATAAATTTTGGTAGTCCTTGCTGTGCGTGTAATCTGTAATCGGTTATCGGTAGTCGGTAATCGTTAATCGACCATCGGTTATCGGTAATCGGTTATCGGTAATCGTTAATCGCATTACTCGTAACTTGTTACTCGTTCTACCAAAACAACTTCACCCTCTTTTGCACTGTAAATAACCGTTTATGGAATTTTAAATTCATATTCAACATCATCAAGCTGTTGACAGATTTCTATATCTATTTGTAAGCTAGGAGCTAAGTTTATAATGTGACAATTAAATAAATGAATAGCGTATTAAGTATATACACATCTTTATATCTTTATATATCCTAAGACTGTCGTATCAACTGCAATTATCCTTGTCTGCAAGGGCAGGGAATAAATTCGATTTGGCAAGATCCATATTTCATATACAAATTTTAAAATTTTGAAAAAAATTTGTTTCTGAAAATGTACAGGGGGGACCCTTATCTAAAATTCCATCAAAATGGAAAAAATCGATTTTTTAAAAATAACTATTCTTAAATGTAGAATCAATTTATAGATCAAATCATAAATAAAATGGTATTCCACACGAAAATCGGTTTTGAGATGATAAAGTTATGCAAGTTTGAAATCTGCTGACTTTGGGACTTGCAACTTTACAAGTCAAATTTTTTTGTCACTTTTGGCATGAATTTTTCCAAAAAATTAAAACATCTCAAAATCAACTTTAAAGTATTTTTTTGTACTAATTTGGGCCCTAGGAGTTGATTAGAAATGAAAACTTGAGATTTAAAATTTTGAAAAAAAAAAATTTCCGAAAAAGTAAAGGGGGGACCCTTATCTAAAATTTCCGAAAAATCGAAAAAATTGATTTTTGAAAAAATAACTATTATAAAATGTAGATTCAATTTATAGATCAAACTATGAGTAAAATGACATTCCGCATAAAAATCGGTTAAGAATTGGCAAAGGTATGCAAGTTTGAAATCTGTTGACCTTTGGGACTTGCAACTTTACAAGTCAAATTTTTTTGTCACTTTTGGCATGAATTTTTCCAAAAAATAAAACTTCTCAAAATCAACTTTAAAGTACTTTTTTGTACTAATTTGGGCCTCAGGAGTTGATTAAACATAAAAACTCGAGATTTAAAATTTTGAAAAAAAATTTTTTTGGAAAAAGTAAAGGGGGGACCCTTATCTAAAATTTCCGAAAAATCGAAAAATTGATTTTTGAAAAAATAACTATTATAAAATGTAGATTCAATTTATAGATCAAACTATGAGTAAAATGACATTCCGCATAAAAATCGGTTAAGAATTGGCAAAGTTATGAAAGTTTGAAATTTGTTTCCCTTTGGGACTTGCAACTTTACAAGTCAAATTTTTTTGTCACTTTTGGCATGAATTTTTCCAAAAAATTAAAACATCTCAAAATCAACTTTAAAGTATTTTTTTGTACTAATTTGGGCCCTAGGAGTTGATTAGAAATGAAAACTTGAGATTTAAAATTTTGAAAAAAAAAAATTTCCGAAAAAGTAAAGGGGGGACCCTTATCTAAAATTTCCGAAAAATCGAAAAAATTGATTTTTGAAAAAATAACTATTATAAAATGTAGATTCAATTTATAGATCAAACTATGAGTAAAATGACATTCCGCATAAAAATCGGTTAAGAATTGGCAAAGTTATGAAAGTTTGAAATTTGTTTCCCTTTGGGACTTGCAACTTTACAAGTCAAATTTTTTTGTCACTTTTGGCATGAATTTTTCCAAAAAATTAAAACATCTCAAAATCAACTTTAAAGTATATTTTTGTACTAATTTGGGCCCTAGGAGTTGATTAGAAATGAAAACTTGAGATTTAAAATTTTGAAAAAAAAAATTTTCCGAAAAAGTAAAGGGGGGACCCTTATCTAAAATTCCAACAAAATCAAAAAATTGATTTTTGAAAAAATAACTATTATAAAATGTAGATTCAATTTATAGATCAAACTATGAGTAAAATGACATTCCGCATAAAAATCGGTTAAGAATTGGCAAAGTTATGAAAGTTTGAAATTTGTTTCCCTTTGGGACTTGCAACTTTACAAGTCAAATTTTTTTGTCACTTTTGGCATGAATTTTTCCAAAAAAATAAAACTTCTCAAAATCAACTTTAAAGTACTTTTTTGTACTAATTTGGGCCCTAGGAGTTGATTAGAAATGAAAACTTGAGATTTAAAATTTTGAAAAAAAAAAATTTCCGAAAAAGTAAAGGGGGGACCCTTATCTAAAATTTCCGAAAAATCGAAAAAATTGATTTTTGAAAAAATAACTATTATAAAATGTAGATTCAATTTATAGATCAAACTATGAGTAAAATGACATTCCGCATAAAAATCGGTTAAGAATTGGCAAAGTTATGAAAGTTTGAAATTTGTTTCCCTTTGGGACTTGCAACTTTACAAGTCAAATTTTTTTGTCACTTTTGGCATGAATTTTTCCAAAAAATTAAAACATCTCAAAATCAACTTTAAAGTATTTTTTTGTACTAATTTGGGCCCTAGGAGTTGATTAGAAATGAAAACTCAAGATTTAAAATTTTGAAAAAAAAATTTTCCGAAAAGTAAAGGGGGGACCCTTATCTCAAATTCCAACAAAATCGAAAAAAATTGATTTTTGAAAAAATAACTGTTCATAAGTGTAGAATGAATTTATAGATCAAACTATGAGTAAAATGACATTCCGCATAAAAATCGGTTAAGAATTGACGAAGTTATGAAAGTTTGAAATCTACTGACCCATGGATCTGGCAACTTTACAAGTCAAATTTTTTGTCACTTTTGGCATGAATTTTTCCAAAAAAATAAAACTTCTCAAAATCAACTTTTAAGTATTTTTTTGTACTAATTTGGGCCCCAGGAGTTGATTAAAAATAAAAAATCAAGATTTAAAATTTTGAAAAAAAAATTTTTCGAAAAAGTAAAGGGGGGACCCTTATCTAAAATTCCAACAAAACCGAAAAAATCGATTTTTGAAAAATAACTATTTCTTAAATGTAGAATAAATTTATAGATCAAACTATGACTAAAATGACATTCCGCATAAAAATCGGTTAAGATTTGGCAAAGTTATGAAAGTTTGAAATCTGCTGACCATTGGATCTGGCAACTTTACAAGTCAAACTTTATGTCACTTTTGGCATGAATTTTTCCAAAAAAAAAACTTCTCAAAATCAACTTTAGAGTAGTTTTTTGTACTTATTTGGGCCACAGGAGTTTATTAAAAATAAAAAATCAAAATTTAAAATTTTGAAAAAATTTTTTTTCTGAAAATGTAAAGGGGGGACCCTTATCTAAATTCCATCAAAACTTTAAATATTTCCTAACTTAATAGTAAATTTCAAATCAATCTCCAGAATCTCCAGTTCAAAGTGAATTAGTATTAAACTAATTCAAGTCAGCGAATTCTCATCCGTATTTTAGGGATTACATCTGAGGAACAGTATTCAGCTAATCTGCTTTTTTTTGGACAGTTACCATCCTTGGATTTTAAATAAAAGACTTGTTTGCGATTTGAGTTGTATTTTATAAGTTGTTCTCTTTAGCATAATTTATTTTTATATACTTTTGTCATTTAATTTGCTTTTGTGTTCATAAAGTAACGTGTGTCTGCCTCTGTCTGTGTCTGTGTATGTGTCGGTGTGTATCTGTGTGTGTGAGTGTGTGTGTTTGTAGAATTGATCTGCTATTCAACTGATGACCGTGCTCATCAAAATGTATGAATATTACATGAATCAAGTATCTCTTTTAACATTTCATTTGAAGCTGCTTAATTTCGGGATCAGATCAGATTTGTCTTAAAATTTACTCGGCTGATAAAAATTTTAATTGAAATTCATTTCGAAAGTCCAACGGTAAATTTTGTGCTTGCTCGTCTTTTTCTGTTTGTTTTTGTTTTCTTTGTGTTGTTGTTGGTGTTGTGTCTGTTTGTATCTTAGCTGATGTTCTATTTTCTTCCATATTTAATACATAATAATTTTTTTGTTTTGGTTTTCTGTTTTTGTTTAACTATTTATAAAACATTTCACTTTTAGAATCTTAACAACTTTTTTTAATTGCTGCGGCGTATTTTATTTTTATCATATATATATATATATATAATATATATACATATATATATTTTTATATATATTAATTTAGTAATATTTTTTTAGCGTTATTTTAATAAGTAGTTCTTTGTTTTTCTTTGTTTGTTTTCATTCGAGTTTTGTCTTCTTTTATTGTTGTACGCATAATTTACATGAATTTTCTTCTTTTTGCGCTAGTTTTGCAGCTTTCCTATTTGCGCTTTTCATTTATTATATTTCTTCTATTTTCTGCTTTCTTTATTTATTTTATAACTATTCAAATAATTTGTTGAAACAAAATTGAAATTGCACATGTACTAATACTTATCTGTTGTTGTTGTTGTTGTTGTTGTTCTTGTGTGGGTGTCGGTGTGTGTGTGTGTGTGTAGTACGTATGTGTATTCTGTTTATAATATAACATTGCATTTTTTTGTAATTGTTAATTGAATTTCTTTTGATTTTATACCCCTGCAATAAATAAAATGCCTTGGTGTGAGGATAAATTTAATAGCCCATTGAAGTATGCTACACTTTTTTTGTGGACCGATCAAATTAAATTTAATAGCCCATTGAAGTATGCTACACTTTTTTTGTTGACCGATCAAAGCAGACTGCTGACAACAATTGTTACTTGAAATTGCTTTGAATAACAGTTGAACAGTTAACTTATTTGCGGACAGACTCAATTCACTTTTTTTTTAAGCAAGGGTATTTAAGCTAACGGCAAGCCGTACTTTAAGTTTTTTTAGCGTATCCTTCTTGACTTTGCCTTGCGTTTTGAGCTAATTATTATTTGTATCGATTTCTGCTGTTGTATTTTTGAGATTGTGTGTTATCAATTTCTATATATAAAAAAAAATCAAGTTTTAACTGGCTTCGACTTATACACTGTGGAAATGTATGTATGTATATGCAAGTGTGAGTGTATATTATATTTAGTAAGTAGTTGTTTTTTGTTTTTTTTTTGGTATCCTTTTTGCTTATAATTCGAACGCATTTCGAACGCTACGCATATGTATTTGTATTGACCTTGTTCTCATTTAATATATGTATTAATGTCTATATAAGTAAGTATATTAATGTTATTTTGTTTTGTTTTGTTTTTGTTTTGTTGTTTTTGCTTTTATTCCAGTCTTCTTTATTAATAAATTTTCTAAACCAAATTTGAAAATAGGCAACGCAAATTGACAACTTTATTGGTAAGAATTTTTTACGATAATATTGTTTTTTTTTATTCGCCTTTTTTTGTTTTTTCTTCATTTATAAGTATTTATTGTTGTTAATTTTGTGGTTTTTGTTGTTGTTGGTAGTTCGGTTTGGAAATTGTTACTTGATAGCAAAGCTCAGCTTGAAGGTTGCAGTATTAGATTCCATAATGATTATTATTAGTGTTGGTATTAGTATTAGCATTAGTATTAGTATTAGTATTTAGTATTAGCATTAGTATCAGTATTAGTATTAGCTTTAGTATTTAGTATTATTATTATAATTATAATAAGATTGCCTAAATTAAGATGTATATTAAACTAAATTTTGCTGCTGCTGGCTGAACTGTTTTACATTACTTTTACTTTACTTTTACTTTTACAGTATTGAGAAAGCATAGTTTCTGCATTTATTTGTTTATTTGGTGTTCTTGTTGTTGTTGTTGTTGTTATTATGTATTATGTTTAAACTTAATTATTTTGGCAAGTTATTTTGTTTTTATATGTATGTTTTATATCACTTTTTAGTCTGGCCTGCTGTCCAATGTTTTTGGTCCAGACAAACGCCTTTCTCGTCCTTTCTTGCTCGCTCTTTGACTCTGACTTCCCCCACCATTGTGCTGTCTCACTCTCGCGCTGCTGTCCTACTCTTTTCTCTTCCTTGTCCTACTCTTTCTCATTCATATAGCTTTCTCTGGCTTTTGTCACTACTTAGTAAGCCTTGTCTAGCATTAGAATAATTTACTTTGTGTAAAAAAAAAACAAAAAAAAAACTTTCTTGCATGACTTGAAGACGATATGTTTTTTACTTTTGTTGTTATGTATATTGTATTACGATATTTATAATTATAGTATATATATATTTGTTTTTTATTTATTATATTTAAATATATATATACGTAAATATATATATATATGTCATAATTTATAGGCATATCATATATTTTCATAATTCAATTTTATTGCTCTCATTGTTGTTTGTCTAATTGGCTGTACTGTACTCTTACTTATCTCATGTCAGGAACCGAACCAAAAAATCTAAACACAAAAGCAAAAAAAATATGTCAAAGTATAAAATATACGTAATAATATATATATGTAATATGTATATATATACATATATATGTATATATGCACTAATTGTAGTCCATACAAACTATATATATAAGTATAATATCCAATATACAAAAAATACTCGTATGAGCGCCCAAACGGTTACTTCAACTTTTGTTTATAACTAAATTTTGCACATCATCATAATCATCTTAATCATCATCATCATTAGCGTTATCAGCGTAATCATTATCATTGTTAATGCTTAAGGCCAAATCAAGTATACGTTAATATATTCTTTTACTTCTTCTTTCGCTATTTCGATTCCCTCATTTTGTTATTGCTGTTTTAATTTTAATTAAAAATTCATTTTTTTTTGTTAGTTTTTTTTGTTAGTTTTTCCTCAGAGATCTTCTATGTATTTATTTGCTTTAATTGTTTACTGTGTGCGTGTGGACGGTATTCAAAGCTGTAAATTGATTTGATTTATTTGACTTTTTTTTGGTTTTTTGTTTTTTGTTTTGGTCTTTTATACATATTTACAGTGTTTGCTTTTTGGTTTTTCTTTTTTGTTGGTGTAAATTTTATTACTCATTTATTTTGCTTAAATTCTTCTTAATTACAACAAGCGGCAAATCAATAATCAATAACAAAAAAAAAAACACTTTTTATTCAGTCGCATATTTTTTTATGGAAACAAACTATATGCATACTAGCTGCATATCACTCCTATATTCATATATATCTATATATATGTATATGTGTTCTTTTGTTCGTTAAATTGTTCGTGAGATGTTTGCCATGGTCCAAAGAAATTGAGGTTATGTTTTTTCGAAAGCAATGCGCATTTGGAATATTGAAAATCAAATACGAAGATTTGTTCGTAAATATATATGTATGTATATAGCAATTTTACAGTCCCTCTCAGTTACAGTCCTCACTAGATGTGGAAGCATACGTGTGTGTGTCTGTCTATATATGAATATGTGTGTTTATCTCGAGAAATTTACATTTTACAATATAGTATTTTTATCGGAATTTTTGGTGTGTTTTTTATCGAGCATTTTGACAAAAGTTGAAGTCGCTAGATTGAACGTTAAAAAAAAATGCATTTGATACGATAAAAAGGAAGACAAAGTACAAGACAAGACAAGTTTGGAAATCATAAAATAATTAATAGGTTCTTAAGTATGTGAGACATAAAATTTATAGATATACATACACCTACATATATGCATATACTATATAGAGTAGATGCAAGCTACAAAACTTAATCAACTTTTAAGAACTGCTATTTTTGTTGCTGTTGTTGTTGTTGTTGTTGACCTAAAAGTGGATAGAACTATCAATGTGTCATTTTTGAATTGGATTGGATTGGGTCTTTGGAAGATCAACGGCCCTTTAAGAGTAGTTGTTGTTGCTGTGGTTCGTTTCATTTTTCATTTATTTGCAGTTTCATATTCTTCTAGTTATATAGCCAGATGCTAAGTTTAATTATTGTTTTTGTATCGTTAGCAGCTTTTTGTTGTTGTTGTTGTTGTTGTAAACGTTTCATTTTATTTGTGTTTTTGTTTTTGTATTTTCATTTTCATTTTTATTTTGGTTTGTTTTTTATGTCTATGTCTATATATGTTCAGCTTCAGCTCCGACTTACTTATTTACAAAATAGCAGTTTAGTTCTATTATGTATATATGTATATACATATATACATACACACACATCTATACATATATAATCATATATATATGTATATGCATATTAATATATATATATTTATTTTATATATGTACTTGTATATATATATAACCATTTTCATTTATTCATTATTTTAAACTTAACGGCAGTTTGATGTTTTAGCATTTTCATGTCTATGTGTGTCTGTATAGATATCGTGTGTGTGTGTGTGTGTGTATTTGTGTGATTACGATAGTATCTTGACAACACCCATATCCCTACTGTGCACATCCTAACCATAGTTGCATCTAGTTAAATCTGCCAATTGGGGCGCTACTTAAATTCTAGATATTTTTTATACATACATAATTATTTGTACTCTATGAGTACAGTATTACCTCTCTCATTAAGAACTACACGGACGTTTGTTTTTTTTTTTTGTTAAATTTCATTATGCTACTCAACGTTTCTATTTACGAGAATTGTCTTGAACTTTTCCCCAACGGGAATCTCTCTGTTTTTTTCTCTCTCTCTCTCTCTTTCAATTCTTCGTTGTGCGCAAATTCTGCAACGTTTCGCTGGCAGCTCTAAGATTCGTACATAAAAACTTCACTACACAAAAACGGCCTAGTTTTTTTTCAACAAGTTTCGAAGAGTAATAAAAACATAAAAATTATTTGTTTACTTTTAGAGAAGCAAGGATCAGGATAAGGACGTTGTCAATCGCAATCGTTTTTCCATTTTCGTTTTCTTTCATTTCTGCATTGCCTAAGTTGTTTTTATTAATTCTTCTTTCATTTATCTTCCATTTTCCATTTTGTTTTTTATATATATTTTTTTGTTGTTTTCGATTTTTTGGATTTTTCTAATATTTGACTAATATTTAATAATAGAGCATAATTTAAAGTTGAAAATAAAATTAGCAGATATTGTATGTTTGTATGTATTGTTGCTTCTTCTTTGTTGTCTGTTTTCTGTTTTCTGTTTGTTTTTGTTTTTGTTTTGGTTTTTGTAGCTAGCTTCTAAAGAAGGAAAACTCCAATTAGATTAGACTACCAAGATAATTCACATTTTTTTTGTTTTTCTTTTCTCTTTTTTTTGTTGGATTTTCGTTTCTTTTTTTTTGTATTTGATTTTTTTTTGTTTTTGTTTTTGCTTTTGTTTTTTATTTTGTTTGTTTGTTTGTTTGTTTGTTTGTTTTGACTATAACGATTGTTAGTTGTTATTTGCTAAATTTGAACATAGGTATCAATTTGAGTTTTATTTTTCATCTTCTTTTGGTTTTCCTTGTGTGTGTCTGTGTGTGTCTGTGTGTGTGTGTGTGTGTGTGTGTGTGTGTGTGTGTGTGTGTGTGTGTGTGTGTGTGTGTGTGTGTGTGTGGTCTTCTTTGAGCAGCTGTGTAAATTGTGGCTGCCGAAGTTGAATATTAAAAAAAAAAAAAAAACTATCGCTAGTCTGACTTTTAGCTACTTTATCAAGCCTGCTGAACTGGCTGTGTGTGTGTGTGTCTCTGTGTGTGTCTGTGTGTGTGTGTCTCTGTGTGTGTGTCTGTGTGTGTGTGTGTTGATTTGTTTTACATTTGCTGTTAAATTTACAACTACGCTGCTTACTAGTTATTATTACTTTTACTTTAATATTTATTTATTAATAAAATTCTAGATTAGACTGCTTTTGATGACGTTTCTGGCATCCAACGTAACATTTCACTTCGCAAGTTTCGTCCGTTTTCCATTTGTTTGACTGTACCAGAGAGTAGAAATTGAAAGAACAATATTACAAGATTCAAATTCAAATGCTTAATTGTATATCAATAAAACTAGCTGCAGCATTAATTATCAAATGAAAACTATAATGCTTTATTCTGCTTTATTTTCTAAGATTGCCAAAGGATTTTTCATCTATTTACTCATTGAAGAGCTTTCAGGATCTGTCCGGTACAACAACTCAATTATTAAAAACTGTTAAATATTATTAACAAATCTGTACATACGTCTAGACATTAACTTCAATTTAAAGGTACTTTTTTAGACCCTGTACTTTAAAAAAGTACAAATGGGTCTATTACGTTTGTGCAAATGTGCGTAACAGGCAGAAGGAGCGTGGCAGAACCCATAAAGTATATATATTCTTGATCAGCATCAACAGCCGAGTCGATATAGCCATGTCCGTCTGTCTGTCTGTCTGTCTGTCCCTTTTTTGAGTTCCTAGATCTCAGAGACTATAAGAGCTAGAGACACCAAATTTGGCATGTATGTACATCTATATCTTGCATTGAACGAGTTTGTTTTAGATTTTTGCCACGCCCCCCTCCGCCCCCGCAAATTAAAATACAAAATTTCCAAGTCGCATTACAAGAGCACCTTTAATGCTAGCGCCTTGATTTTTAGTATGTATTATACAGACTATAGTCTGAACCAATCCCTGCAAATTTTATCCAAATCTAATGATAAACGCGGAAGTTATTCAACTAACAATGTTACGGGCAAAATCAACTGATATCTTCCATCTATGGAAATTTTTTGAAACTGAAACAATCTGTAGAGATCGCTTTGCACTCAAAAAGTACAGGGTCTCCTATTGTCGAGCTTGCTCCACCGTAGCTTAATGCATTTTTATTATATAAATCAGTTCAAACTAGTTAGAAAATATGGATTGCAGAGCGGATCTTTATTACCAAGAAGCATTGAATATTCGAAAATGTTGCAGCTAGTGTCATTAGGTAATATATAGTATGTAGTTTGGATTTATCAGATTTGTGTTGTGATTGCTCACCTAGTAGTCAGACGTCGGTTTCAATACTGACGGCCATTGCGTTGTTATGCCTTAACTGTAAGCTGTTTGTGCTTCTCAAGCCATTTTGGCTCTGTTGATGTCCCTGCTGGAGTCCCTGCTGCTGCTGTTGTTGCTCTTGCTGTTGCTGCTGTTGCTGCTGCTGCTGCAGTTGGAGCTGCAGCTGTTGCTTCTCAAACGATTGCTGTGTTCTCAGAAATGGAACCATATGGCGGCCCGTATGATCAGTCAGACCTGGTGTGGTTGCATCAATGCCATCATCCAAATCCATTATGTCCGATGACGATTCGGAGAGTGAGGATTTCTTTAAATGTTGACCTAAATTTGGGTTCGTTTTTTGTTTTTTTGTTTTTTTTTTGTGGAGAAAATATCGTTGGGCGTTTTTTGGTTTTTTGTATTTTTTTTTCGGGAAGGGGGGATGATATAGAAAAGGAATCGATTAGCATTGATTTGACATGGTATGATAAAATGGTCGTGGCATTTTGCAAACGTTTCTTTTTTGTTTTTTTTTTCTGTTTTTGTTTTGGTATTATAATGTAGTTATATATATGTACCTAGTGCACCAGGTAAATATGAACAACTTGTAACGTGGTTGAAATTTTGGCTCTGCATCTCCTCCTGATCCGTTTCGCGGTGATAGAAGTAATTAAAATTACTGACGATAACCGGTACCGGCAGTGCGATTGTCAGCACACCAGCGATCACGCACAAAGAGCCGACAATTTTGCCCCAGAAGCCGACGGGCCTATTTTTTATCATTTAATTTCATTTCAATATCATTTTTTTCAGTTTTTTAATTTTTTTTTTTTTTTTTCGATTTTTCGATGTTTTTTGTTTATTTGGAATTTTGTTTTAATTTTTATTTGAATTTAAGTATTTTTTGTATATTTAAATTAATTTTTTAAATATGCAAATTTGTTTTCGATTCAGTTTTGGTATAGAAATATATATTTTGTTTGCATCAAAAAATATATATTTATATATATATTATTTTTTTATAGTTTTTTTATTTGATTTATTCATTTTTTTTTTTTGGTTGTTGTTGTTGTTGTTGTCGATTTGGTATGAAGAAGAACGTAGAAGAAGAACGGGCGCAGTGTGTAAATAAGGTTGTATTTATATATTTATATATATATATAAGTATATAAGAAAAAGAAGGTAAAAAATCAGATCAGAAATGAGTTACAAGTTATAAAAATAGTTATCGATATGTTTATCAATATGCTACAATCGTAGCTGGACACAAGTCAAGTTCAAACACAAAAACGAAACGAAACTTGTTGAAAACGATACAAGTTTTTAAAAAAATTAGTACACTGAACACAGAAGAAAGCAAACCCAAAAGAATGTATTTGTTTTTTTTTTCTTTTAACTCCAAGTTATTTTAATAGTAATAAGTATAGATGTGTGTGAGCTTGTGTGTGTGTGTGAGTGTGTGTGTGTGTAGGTGTATGTGATATATTGATATTGATATATTGATAGATATATATAGATTGGTATATTGGTATTTGGTATATATTGGTATGTATACATCGAAAGCAAATTGCTGTTGTTATTTAATTGCGCTTGCGTCTGAACCGCTTTGAATATATTGTAGTAGAACAGAAAAGTTGGCAATAGTTGTATATATATGTATATATAGAGATGTATATAGAGTTGGCTAACAAAAAACCGGAAAGCATATTGCCAAAAATGGAATAAACAAAATGTGCCGGCGTTTGGCGTCGTCGCTGTTAAACTTGACATAAAAATGAACATAACATATAGTTAGTTGTGTCGAAAAAAAACCAAAGCAAATTGAACCGAACCGAAACGAAACGGTATCAAACCAGATCCGATCGATCGGACCAGATCAGATCTGATCAGTTTTTTTGTAGGTGCTGATCAATCAGTACTAAGTACATCTTCAAATCAAATCTTCAGTACTGATCAATCACGCACGCACTCCAGTGTATCTTCGGCAGAGAGTGACATACGTTGAAGAAAAGATAGTTAGTAACTGGCATGATAGTACAGATAGATAGACAGAGATATAGTATATAGTATTTAGATACTGTTTATGTGTATGTTTCTCTCTGTAAATGTGTGTGTGTGTGTGTGGGTGTATTGATTGACTGATTGATTTTGTGTAATTGTTGTGTGCTTTCAACAAAAATTGAAGGTGCTCGTGATGTGCCAAATAAACAGGCAACTTCTCAATGTTAAGTCTAACAGAAGAGCATTTAGAGTTAACATAGCTGCGCTGTTGCCATTTAACAGTGGTGGGTGCGCTGTTGCCATTTAACAGCGCTTAGCACTGTCACTGCTGTTAAGTTGAGAAGAAAATTGAGTAAAAATTGAGTGAGATTTTTTTGTGGGTATCGGGGATAAGTTTTTTTTTTTTTTTTTGGTTTTTTCGGTGATTGTAAATTGTAATTGTAATTGTAATTGATAGTTGTAAATGTTGTAAATTAGCAGCTCTAGCTTTTTGATATTAAAGTATATATAACTATATATATGTATATATATAAAATGTAAGTATAGGTAAGCGATTTGAAGTAGGAGGCAAGTAGTAATTGGATAATGCTCATTCGAGTATTTGGTAAAAAGTAAGCGCAAAAACGATATCATAAAACAAAGCCAAGAAATTCTGTGTGATTACGTGATCTCAAGTACGAGTAATTATTCTTTGTGTGTGTGTGTGTGTTGTGTCTGTTTGTTGGTGTGTGTGTGTGTGTGTGTGAGTGTGTGTGGATGCAAATGTGCTAAGCGTGCGCAAAGTGTTGTTGTTGTTGTTTGTTTGGTTTGGTTTGTTTTGCTGTTGTTGTTGTTGTTGTCTTTGCTTTAGCGAGCGAGCGAGCGATTTAGCGAGCGGATTGTTATTGGTTTCTTATCAGTTATCATATCGACTTCTTTGCATTTTTTTTGTATTTTTTGTGTTTTGTTTCATATTGATGTTTTGATTGCCTTGCTGCATTTTGCATTGATTTGCTCGTTTATTTATTGTGATTGGGTTTGATCGAGATTACTCGATTCAATATTCGTTTTTATATATTGATTATAGCAACTTAACGCACATGCACCGGAATCGGGAAGCACAGGGAAACGGGACTTAGGAGCAGAAGCAGGAGCCGTCAAAAGCCTCAGCCGTAGCCGTAGCCAGAGCAGGCGCTTTTCTTATTTTATTTATAGTATATAGTATCTTATAATCATTCATTCATTTTATTTATCATGTTTCATTCGTTTGCTTTATTTTGTTGTTGATGGTTTTTCTTTTTGGTTTCTTTTTGGTTTGCAGAGGCTGCTGCTGGAGTTGGTAGCTGGTAGCTGGTAGCTCTAGCATTTGTTATTGCTGTTATTGCTACTGTTACTGTTGCATCTACTGTTACTGTTACTGTTATGGTTACTGTCACTGTTACTGTTACTGTTACGGTTGATGTAGTAGCTGTAGCAGGATTTTGATGTCGGCGGGTGCAGCAGGCAGCGCTGAAGCGTTTCTTACAGTTTACACAAAACCACAAAACCAAAAAAGAGAATCGAAAAATAAAAAATCCAAAATCAAAATAAAAGTGATACGCACAAAATTAAAAAAAAAAATTAAATTAAAGGAAAAGCATATAGAAAATATTTGTATATATATTACAGTTGTATAAGTAAATATTATTATTATAAAATATATGCATACATACATACATATGTACATATATGTATAAGTATAAGTACGAATACGAGTATTGTGGATGGGAAGATTCAGTTCAATTCAAAACAAGATCTATTATTGACCGACCGACCGAGTCAGTCATACTCTTATCTATATATACATACATACGTATATGTATATGTAAATATATGTAAAAAATATATGTATGTATTTATAATGAAACAAAATCAAAGTTTTTGTGCGCGTTCTCCATAGTGCACTATGTATATTGCGTATGATAAGAACCAAAGCCAATTAATGGATACGATTACAATTACGATAACGATAAACGACGATAACATTCACAATACATGTGACTGAGCACATTATTATTATACATATATAAAAAGTTCTTTTTGATTAATTGTTTCCTTACTCAACCAGACCAACTGGGCACACTCACCGTTTATGAAGGGGTTAGAGAAAGAGAGACGATCGCATCTTTTCTCAATGTTCAGTGATCGCAGCACATGTCGCATCGATGGGGGTAATTTTAAGGGATTTCGAACGAGGGGAGGGGGTGGTTGGGTGGTTTTAATTATACATTTCATAGAAGGTATTATTGACCTTCGATCGAATACTAAATGATGCGACTGAACTGCTCTAGACTCTATGTTAAATATACATATATAGAAAGATACTAGTGTAGGCAGTATAAATGCATGGTTCGAGGGTAATCCAACTGACATGATTGACTGGCTGATTGATAGATTGATTGATGTTTTTTTTTTTTTTGTTGTCAAGGCTACAGTAGTATTACTTTTGTTCTTATATACAACTTAAGGGATTAGTACAACCTTAAGCTTAAAGTTATTAACTAAAAAGCAGAAAAAAGAGCGTTTGCTTTGCACCTAAAAGGGGAATCCCGGAAATCCGAAGTCCGAATCTGAACTAATTGAATCGTTTTCATGCGTATGCGTACAAAGGGAAAAATTACCATTTAGAAAAAAACTACAACTATAAATAGTCTAAGGCACTAGTATAATACTATATAAGTTACTTGTAATTACTTAACTATTTAGATTGCATAAAGAGAAAGGCTTGAATATACTTAGCAAGTAACTAACTAGTAGATAACAAATTGCAATGATTTCGTTTGCTTTACGTTGGACATTATCTTGATCTTTTGCAGATTACTAGATTATTATTTGATCTTTGTTTTCATGTTTTTTTTTATGTATTTTTATTTTTATTGAATAACGATTATAAAACATTTCATTTTAATCTTAACAACAATTCTCTTTTGATTTCTTTTTTTTTGGTTTTTGGTTTTTGGTTTTGTTGTGTGTCAAAGTGTGTGTTATGCGTTTTGCTTTTTCTTTTAATTGTAGTCACAATATCTTATTATGCGTAATACTAAATTTTTCTTTTTATTTATCATTTTTGTTGTATTTTTTCTTTATGCGTTTGTTGCATTTGCAATTCGTTTCTCTATTGTTTTATTAGTTATTGGTGTTTGTTTTACTATTGATTATTTTAGTTGCGTTTTTGGTTGAGAAATGCATTTGTTTTAGCGTTCGTTAAAAAAAAATTTATTGCTATTATTTTTGTTATTATCATATTTATTTGTTATTTGGTATTTAAGATTAAAGTACTACTGGCTGTAATGAAGTATTGTTGCTGTCTTGTTGGGCGGCTAACTAAACTAAACTAAACTATCTTTAATTTTATGAATACTTGTAATGCAAAGTGAATGAATATAAACAATTGCACGATACGAATATGAATATATGTATGTGTTATTCAAAAATGAATGAAAATAAGTATTTAAAACTCAAATATTTGGCTAAAGCTGGAAATGAGCAAACGAAATTTGGTCTGGATCTAATTGAAGTAAATTTAATTGAATTATTTATTTAGATTTTTCATATCATTTATTTATTTGTAGTATTATTTATATTATTATTTTAATATTTTGTTTTGTTTTTGTTTTTACTTTTTTTTTTTATTTATTTTTAAATCTCTATTTGCAGTCTTTGTCCTTAATAGAAATTTGTTAGTTTTTGGTTTTTGGTTGTTAGCATTTATCTTTCTTGAAGCATTGAGAAGAGTTTGAGTTTTTTTTATAGTTGTTTTGTTTGTTTATGTTGTTGGTGTTGTTGTTTGTTGTTGTTGTTTGTTGTTGTTTGTTGTTAGAGGTTTTGATTGTGTTACCTATTGTTATGTATGTTTGTAGAAGTGGATAGGTAAATACGAAAGTATTCGTATTTCTATTTGTATTTTGCATTCATAATTCTTGTACAGTAAATATTTACGATATATTGTATTATGTAATTAAATTTAATGGAAAACTTGAAAAGATTGTTTTGGGTTAAAATTGAGGATTTAAAATAAAGTGTCGCCTTTGTTTTTGTTTTTGTGTGAAGTTTCATTTCGTTTCTTTAGCATTCTTTTGTTTTTTGTCATTAGTTTCCATCTTCGCATTACTTTTGCTTTATTTTTAAATATAATTTTTCAAGTTTACTTATGTATGTGTTGTATTTATTTGTTGTTTTTATTTTCATTTTGTGTCATTATTATTTGTTATCGTATTTGTTGTGTTATGTATATGTGAAATTTGATTTTAGTTTTGTATTTTTTGTGACGTAGTTGAGTAACAACGATATGTTTGCTTCTTCTTCTTATGTTCTTCACGTTTTCTCATCTCTCGTTTCTCAATTTCGTTTTCTCTCTTTTTTGTTTGCATAATATTGTAGTTTTATTAAATAGTCTTGTCTTTTAAATAGCGCTTTAAATGCAGGCAGCAGAGTAACTTCTGTGTTCTCTTAGTTCAAGCATACAAAGTTCTGATAAATAGTAAATAGCTCTAAACCAAAAAATCTAATATGAAAACCAATGAAAATGCTTTTAGCTCTAATTGCATCTAGTTCGCTGTGTTGTGTGTGTGTCTTGTTCTGTAAGTGTGTCTGTGTGTCTGTGTGTGTGTGTGCCTAATATTGTTCTCTTAGTTCTACAGTGCTGTTCCTGTTTTACCTACATACACAAATACATAGAGTTTTTGAATGTCAATCAAATGCATTTCCAAAAACCAAACACTCCTGTTTTCATTTAGCTAGCCTAGAGTTCAAAAGATCTCTTCTGAAATCACTTTTAAAACAAAAGAAACTCCAGAGTATTTGGCATTTGGAAGTGGACTCTAGTATGAGCATACATAGTCATAGTACTAACTAGTTTAGAGACTAAGTGATTTGTAGTAGATCTTAAGTAGTTATTTAACTACTGTATGGCTTGCGCTATGATATACTACGATATCATTTCAACAACATAAAACTAGTACGTAATACGTATAGAAAAGCCGAAGCTTGAGCACAGATAAATATTGGAAATTATTGCAAGTACTATATACAATCGTTTAATGTGTAAGTGTGTGTGTGTCTGTCTGTCTGTGTGTAAGTGGGTCTGTGTTAGATTTGGAGAGCAGTTGACTTGATCGATCGATAATAACTAAGGATTCTGTTAGACTACAACGAATATTGTACATGATTTGAACTCACAAATTTGCTAAGTACGAAGAAAGTTTTCTGCACACATACAAAAACCAATTACAATTACATATTTACAGGTCGGATTGCAACTGTTACACAGTTCTTTCTATACGGCAAAAGTGTTCACTTTTTTTTTTTTTTTTTTTTTTTTTTTGATCTCAATAAAATACAAAAAATTCAAGTTATTTAATTTTTGTCGCATATTTCCATAGCGTATTTTTTTTATTTCAATGGGTTTTCTTTTCTTTGGTTTTTGTTATGAGTTTCATTTTTAATTTTTTCATTTTTTTTTTGTTTTGTTTTATTTTTGTTTTTTCATATGAGCTATTTGTTTTTTTGTTTCTTTAATTTAAATATACAATGTGATATTACTGATATATTTTTTGTTTGGAGAGGGTTAGCTTGGATTTTAAGTTTACCATTCATTAAATGTACTTATATACAATTTTGAATTGTTTAGAATTTTTATTAATGTACTTAATTAAATTTAATTAAATTAAATTTTTGTGTTGTTGTTCATTACATCTTGCTATCATGCTGTCTCTGTCTCTAAACTTTCTAACTTTCTTTCTTCTATTTTTGTTTTTTTGTTTTCTCTTTGTTTTTTTGTTTTTGTTTTTCTCTTTTTTGTTTTAATTTTAAGTATTTAAACATATAATAACATTTTGTCGCTGAACACATTTATTCCAAATATTTTCTTTTTGGTTTTCTTTTTGTTTTTCAATATTTTAGCTAGTTTTAGTAATCAATCGAAGTGGCTCATCTTGTTCTCTTGAATAACCAAAGTTCTCTAATGGGTTCAAAATGAATAATTTAATGCCTGCTTTAAATCTCCGATCTATACATATTAAGTTAGCTCTTTGTTATTTATGCTAGCTGTCACTTTTTCATTGAGTCAATTGCCTAGTTAAGTGTCTATCAAAAAAAAAAACAACCTTACTTTAATCTCGATCCTCAAACGAGTCGATTTGTTTTTTCATTTTTCATTTGTTTTTTTATTTGTCTAATGCTAAAATTCTTCGCGCCAAATCATAAAACTTAAGTTTAAATAAGCGAATTCTTTTCTTTATATGTATGTAAATGTAAATGTAAATAATAAAAATGTTTAATTTCTTTATATTTATGTATATATTTTTTGGTTGTTTTTGGTGTTTTGCCTTAAAATGTCTGGAGGTTGTTTTTTGCTTGGTTGCATTTAGTTCTATTTTATAGATACAGGACTTGGTATGACTAGATATACAATACAATACAATATAATATATAGTACATTAGATATTTCTATTTGCATTCATTTCACTTGTTTATTTTTTCAAATTGTTTATTAGGTTAATTGTTTATCATTTGTTGTTTTCTTTTATTTGTTTTTTTTTTTATTTTTTTTTTTTTTAGTTTTTGTTTTTTTTTTTTGTACAAAATGCCAATTAACTATTTACCTAATTTGCTGTTGCATCGAAAGTTGAAAAGTGCTTTGAGTGTATTTACAGCAGAGTATAGGTACGCTACAGTGAAGCTTCGCCCAGTTGATATGCATCTGCAGCTAAATCTATAGAATCTGCGCATCTTCTTGATATGAATCTATGTTCTATCTATAATTTGTCATTTTCATTATCATTTTCTTTTGCTTTTCTCTTTGCTCTGTGTTCTGCCTGTCGCTTGGGCGCTTTAGCGAGTGCACACTGCAGCGTAATCGCATTGAAGTCAAGGATTTTAGTCGTAGCTTAAGTTCAGTTATTAAGATAGTTTTTTTTAATGTCTATTACCAATAGTGTTTGCTTGCCGTTCGTTTTGTTTTGTTTTGCAGGCCCCATGCGAATAGTTCTAATTCTAATTGGGATTCAATTGGCATCCGATTTCCAGTGAGAAGCGCAGAGAAGGGCTCGACCCGGCGCATTATGAGTATTGAGTGTTGGGTTCCTTAAGGCACTTGCACTTGCACTTGCACTGCTCTCTCTCTTTCTCTCTATCTCTTTTTTTCTTTCGCTATCTCTCTTTCTCACTCTCTCTCTCTCTCTCTCACACTCTCTCTCGATTAACTTGCTCCTTCTTAACTTGACTTACTTGGTTCTTGGCCACAAACATGTTTCAATTTCTTTTCTTTCGTTTTGGGCTACAAAATATTCAGCATTCTCAAGAAACGTTCATACAAATATGCCAAAATGCACGCTTGTGTGTGTGTTTGTGTGTGCGTGTGTGTGTGTGTTTGTGTGTGTTGCTGTTTTTCTTTTGTGTGTACAGAGTATTTCTTGGTAACTCGAATCCTTGTGAATGTATCTATGTAAGTCTGTTTGTGTGTGTCAGTGTGTGTGTGTGTGAGTGGACGGTTCTCAAAGCTTTAATATTTACGCTTGAATGATTCTACATCTTACCCTTGTCGCTTTGTTCTCTATATAATCATTTTCCATGTACCTTATTAATATATGTATACCCTTTGCACAGGGTATACACATTTAAGCAACAGGGTATATTAAATATGTTAGTTCAACAAATTCTTGACAGTCTTCACACTACAATCATTAACGAAAATTACTTTCATTTAACATCATTTATTGTTTTGGTTACCTATGAAATTGAGTATATATATGATATATAGTTCTTTCTTGGACGATCGGAAGCAAAGGAGCTTAAGGAGAGGACTTCCAGTAGTTGTGTTATTCTGCTTCAAAAGAAATCAATGGACCCCGTCAATTCAGAGAGAGTTGACATGAAATGAGCTGTAAGTTGATAAGGATTTCTTTCTGTAAGTGGCCGTCCTTCAAGGATATTTGTTGTTCGGCGAACCGAAGATAACACTTGAATTATTATTATTATTTAGTCGTATATTATAATTTGTAATCAGTTTGCTTTTTATATGTGTGTCGCTCATAAGTATATACATATGTGACATACACACATATATACTTATACTTTGTATATATTTATATTTATGCATATATACTTAGTATGTATATGGAATTGTTGATATTTATTAATAAGTACATCCGTGCAAAAGCCTATTTGCATAGTTTCAGTCAACTTGTTTTTGTTTTTTTGATTTTTTTCATTTTTTTTTTATAGTTATTCTTTGGTTTTTGGTAGACGGCATCCGAAATTTCCATGTAGCTAGGGAGTGTGTGGGCGTGTCACAATGTCAACATACACTCACACTCACACTCACACACACACACACACACAGAGACATGCTTGGCAAAAAGTATTTGAACTATGCAGAATATGATCCCTGGGGCAGCAGCTATCGTCCTGCGGCAAGCAACATTAGTTTATTGTTTGGGTTCAAATACGCATCCATATTATGTTATTTATAGAGCGCACATTGATATCAGCTCTACACACACATACATACACACGTGTACTTGTATGTAATGCACATACATACATATATAGTATATATAGTATATATATATATCTCATACATATTATGCTTTATTATAAAATCATAAGAGCGTTTCCTTTCTTCTTTTTGGCTTCTCTCCTTATCATCCTTATCATCTTTATCATCATCTTCAACTTCATCTTCTTCTTTTGTTTATAAATATTTAATTTGTTTTGCTTTTGTTGTTATCTCAATTCTGATCTGTGACTTTACGTTTAATAAGTTAATATTAGTTTCATTTAATTGCAGTCGTTTTATAAATGTATTATTTAATTATTTGTTGTTGTTTTTGTTGTTCTTCTTATTGTTGTCTTTAGTTAATATTTTTGATAAATTGTTTGTGATATTTGCTTTATTTGTTCGTTCTTTTTTTTGGGGTGTTATATGAATATTTGTACTTTTTATTTCGTTTTTATTCGGGGGGAGTTTTAAGCAGAAAATAAGCAGGTCTTCTCTCATTTATTTGTCTGTGTTTCTCTGTGTGTGTGTCTGTGTGTGTGTGTCTGTGTGTGTGTCTGTGTGGTTGTTGTATTTGTATTCTGTATTTGTTGTTGTGGGTGGGTAAGTGGTTTTTGGGTGGTTTGGATTTTAGTTTAAGCATTGCCTCTGCGTATTTTGTTTTTATTCAGAATATAATCATCAGCTCAAAGGGTTACAGTGATGGCTCCCTATAGCGGCTCGATATGCGTTTTTTTGGTATTATTGTGGTTATGTATTGAGTTCTGTCAATCTGTCATTCGATAAAAAGCATATACATATTTGGTATTTCATTTACTTTCATTGTTAATTACTATACAAATTGTAGTTATTAATATTACGGCAGTTTGTTTTTTTTTTGTTTAATATGATTTTTCTTTACTTTTTTCTCTCTTTCTCTCCCTCTATCTGTGTATGTGTGTGAGAGTAAGTGTGTGTGTAAAATGCTTCTTACAGAATGTTTACTACAGCTAAGTTTCTTTAGTTTAAGGGATCATTGCATTGGGGATAGCCTTTATATTCTTTATATATATCCTCGGAAAGAGGATATTGTAGCTTTCTACATACATAGTATGTATTCTCAATTGAAAAAGCCATGTTTGGATGAGCCAGTTAGGTTTACTATATCATTCATTGGAACAATTGTTTGACTACCAAGTTTCATAAGAAATTTAGACGTTATTTGAATCTTTGCAATTGAACAAAGATACTTAATCGAATAACATTCGATAATATCCGATAACAGACAAGACAGACAAAAAAACATTCTGCAATAGTCTTTAACATTCGGCGAGCCGAACTAAGAGATACCCTTTATCTGATCTATTGAGCAAATTGCGAATATCTTTGGAAGTTAAGGCTCATTTCGAATTTTCTCTAAAAATGTGTACGTGTGTGTGTGTGTGTATCTGTGTGTGTGTCGCATATTTATGATTCTCATGTTATCTGCATTTTATTTGAATTACGAATCAGTGTTTGATTAAATTAAATTTAATGTGTTTGGGAATTTGTTTTAATATTTCTTTATGTGTGTAGTAATAATTATATTCTTATTTTTTTTTATTATTCATCATTTTCATTTGAATTTTCATTTGTTTTGTTCGATGTTTTTATTGATTTATTAGTTAGTATTAAATTTAGTTAATTGTTTACGTTACGCATTAAATTATTTAAATTATATATTTTAAATATATATTATTTACTGTCTGCTTGTTTTTTATTTTTATTTTTTTCTTTGTATATTTTGGTATTTGTTTGTGTTTTATTAAATTTTTAAGTATTAATTAAATGTAATTTAAAATTAGCAATAGATTAAATAAATTTGTTTGTTATTTGTTCTACTTAAATTAAACTTAAACAGCTTTTGTAGTCGTTTCTGGCATCCAACGTAACACTTGACAAGGCCAATCTTATACCACTTAACATCTTTTTTACTGCAATTTAATTGTGGCAAGTGGCATGTGGCAAGTGTCATCGAGTTGGCGAGTTGCACAGATACATAGATACATAGATACAGATACAGATACATACGTGAGTATATATGGTATATTACAAATACATATACACACAGAAGGATACATAATTTATTGTATATATAATATATAAGTAAAAAGTAAGTATATATATATGTATATAGGGGCAAATCGGAGTAAGAGAGCGCGCCACGTGGATAGAAAAAAAAGAGAAAATAGTTAAATGCTTTTGATAAATTGATTGTAATCGATTACTTAACTTTAAAGTTAATGGCATGGCAACATATTAAGCAACATATTATGCTCCAATGACACAAGCTGAAAGTGACTCTTCACTAAACTAAACTAAATTAAATTAACTGCTCGCTTATTTGTTTGTTAATTGCTTTTGACAATATCAGGACACATATTGTTGAAAGCGATATATAGTGAGTTATATATAGTTTTAATCAAAACTTAACGCGCTTTTAGCCGGTGTAAGATTTAGGTGACATGGGTAGAAAGTCATTAAAAACAAATTAAGAGAATCTTTCGTTCTTAAGTCAAGCTCACTTTCAACTAATGTCAGAATTAGATGACTAAATTTAGACAATATTTGATTTCTTTTGTTAATTTGATTACAATTTTTAATCAACTTTCAAAGCTATTCAAAGCTATTCAAAGCTATTCAAAGCTCACATTCAACATGTCATTTGGGCTTTATATGATGAAGTAGCTAAAGTTTTTTTGTGCTGGTGCAATAGAAATGGGGAATCAATACAGGTGCTCATAACAGAGATTTGGAAATGGAGAAAAGAGTATTAGAAATAGAAAGAGAAAGAGAGCGAGATAGAGATAGAGAGAAGCTCGTCTCTGGATACCTAACTGAATACTGGATAAGCATATGAAATGCTTGTAAAATTTGGGGTTGGTTGGTAGGAAGACAGTGGGGTTTTTTTTTATTTTGAGAAGACAGAGAGATTGTGTGTGAGAGATTGACAGAGAGAGAGACAGAGAAAGGGAGCTTTTGGGAGAGAGAGAGAGTAAGAGGCGAACACTTACCCAGTAGTCAAACGTCGGTCTCGATGCTAACAGCCAGCGCATTGTTGTGCCTCATTGTGAGGCTGCTGCTGCCAGCTGCACTGACGCTTATTGTTGACTGTTGCTGCTTGAAGCCATTTTGTTGCTGCAGTTGCAACTGTCTGCTGCTGCTGTTGTTGTTGCTGCTGCTGCTGTTGCTGCTGCTGTAGAAGCTGCTGCTGCTGTAGAAGCTGCTGCTGCTGCTGTGGCGGTTGCAGCTGCACCTGTGATGCTCCCAAAAATGGAGCTGCTGCACTACGTCCAGGATGTGTTTCAGTTAATCCCGGTGTCGATTCAACACCATCATCCAAATCCATCATATCCGATGAGGACTCAGATAACGATGATTTCTTCAAGTGTTGACCTACTTGTAGTTTTATGCATTTGTTTAGTGGTGTTTTGTTGATCGTTATCGATCGTTATCGATCATTTTTTTGATTGATTGTTTTGTTTGTTTGTTTGTTTGTTGTAGTTGTCGCAGTAGGTGTTAACAAAGTTGTGTGAGTGTTGGTGTGTTGGTGTGTATGTGTGTTTTTGATTGTTACAGTAATTGACGGTGATTGGGAATGCAATTGGGAATGTCGACGAGGACGAGGATTCATATTTGGATTTGAAAAGGTTGTTTTTGAGTTCGGATTGTAGGATTATTTGATTACAAAAATAATTGGTTTATTTTATAGATATTTTTTTATATATATATATTTTTTTTTCGATAGATCGTTTATCGAATTTGGCAATACGATTAATTGACGGAATAAAGAGAGAAACAAAAAGAAGAGAGAGAGAAGAGAGAAAGAGGAGATCACACATACAGTTGTAATGTATTAATTACAAAAATGCTTTTTGTTGTAGTACTTGGTTACACACACAAAACACACAGTACGTGTAAGTACGTTTTGTAGGTCCATCTCTAGCATAGCCACAGCACAGCGTTGCCACATGCGGTCGGTCATCGATTGTGATTAAAGGTTGCCATATCAGCAACGATCAACGATCACAGCATCACATGTGATTCACATGTGACAAGCTCTGTTGCAACCCTGCTGATGCGTGCGCTTTGCAGTACAGTCCAGAGCTGCCAGATCGTTCGGCTAGCATTGGCTGCTGGTACGGCAACGCCGCCGCATCAGGTCTTTCTTTCTTGATTTTTATTCTTATTTTTTTTTGATTTTTCGAAAAAAATGCCTACGTTTTTTTGTTTCTTTCTTCGTAAATGTTTCTATTTTTATTCGACTCGGGTAATTGTGTGAGTGTGCGAATGTGTGTAATATGTATAGGTAATTGTATCTCAAAAGTGTTTAAGTGTAGACATGTGTGTGTGTATTTTATTTTGAGGCCAGTCCAGTCGTATTTGTGATTTTGTGATGCGAGTAGAGATTTTGTAGGTAACACGGCACAGTGCACATTTCAACTTACCTAATGTACCTGGCAAATATGGACAACTAGTAACATGATTAAAGTTTTGGCTCTGCATCTCCTCCTGGTCCGTTTCGCGGTGATAGAAGTAATTAAAATTACTGACGATAACCGGTACGGGTAGTGCGATTGTCAGTACACCAGCAATCGCACATAATGATCCCACAATTTTGCCCCAAACGCCGACGGGTCTGTTTATCGTTTATCGTTTCGATCGATTATCGATTCAATTCAAATTGTTTCATTTCATTTCATTTCGCATTTTGCATATCGTGTGTCAAACGAATTTCCGTGCAATTTCAATTCCAATTTCAAATCAGTTTGCATTTCATTTATTTTCATAAACATATTTTTTTTTTGACGTTTTGGATTTTGTTAAATTTTTTGTGAGATATTTGTTTTTTTTATGAGTTTTTCGTTGCGTTTTGTTTTTAAGGTTGTTGTTTTTTTTAACGAGTTTCATTTTGGATTTGGTTGTTGTTGTTGTGATTAATTTGATTTGAGGTATACGTATATATATATATATTTGAACATATATA
Source organism: Drosophila putrida (assembly GCA_037043535.1). Taxonomy (NCBI): domain Eukaryota; kingdom Metazoa; phylum Arthropoda; class Insecta; order Diptera; family Drosophilidae; genus Drosophila; species Drosophila putrida. Next base: position 469,684 of record JBAMBI010000187.1, read on the forward strand.
TATATTTTGATATAAATATATATTATTTATTATATTTGGATTTTTTTTTTGGTTTGTTTGTTTTGATGAAGCGAGCGATGTTAACGAACGAACGATAAATAAAATGAAAATACAAATATATAAGAAATGTAAAGTAAGAATAATTCTCGATTTGGTTTCTTTTTTTTTTGGTTTTATATAATTATTGTTTTTTTTTTCAATTTTAGTTTATAGGTTATGTTTGTATATATATAAAGTTTTTTTTTTTGGCAGTGATTTATACGATATGTACGTATACAGATACGAGTATATAGGTATATATATATATATAGAGTTGATTATATATAGAGAGGCAATAGCAGTAGAAACAGTAAAAACAAAATAATAGTTTAGCAAAGAGTACTCGAAATTAGGCAGACAACACTTAGAACGAGTAGCGTTACGTGTAACGAGTTACGAGTTACGAGTAACGAGTAACGAGTTTTACAAGTGGTTTGTGGTTTTTGCTTAGGTTTTTTCGGGGTTCGGGGTTCGGAGGGGGGGCGGGGGGTATTTTTCTTTTCTTTTTTTGGGTAAGGTTCTTTCTTGATTTCTTCATTAGTATGTAAGTAGTAAGCGTATGTGTTGGTGTGTGTGTGTGCGTGTATTTATATACATATGCAGACATATTATAATGAGTATTGCAGAAGTGCGAGCGAGTGACACAGGTGCACAAAAAGGGGAGCGAGTAAAACACAGGGTGAAAGAGAGGCAGACAGAGAGAGAGAGAGAGAGAGCGAGAGCGAGATTTTGAAGAAAGTTGCGTGTAAGAAAACTTTTAGTGACAGAACTACTCAAAGTTATACGCGCTAAGGAGGCGAGGGCGTGGGCGTGAGCTTGGGCGTGGCAGGACGGGGGGTCAGGGGTCAAGGAGCATGAAGCGGGCAGCAGGTAGCTATAGGGCTGGACAATGTAGGAGCAGGGCAGGGCGGGGCAGGGCGGGGCGGATGTTGTTAATGTTACTTATAGGGTATAGCTCTAGCCATTGATTGAACAACTTTGCATGTGTGTTTAGGTGTGTCTGTGTGTGTGTAGGTCTGTATATGTGGGTGTGTGTGTGTTTGTTCCGTTGGAGTTATTCCTTTGAGGTGAGCATGCAGCATGCGTTCGATAAGAGCAGCTAACAAAATTGCGTTAAATTCGTGTAAATCTCTGTAGTACTATCGATATTGTTATCGATATTTTGCTAACGCCACGGCCACGCAGTTGTGCTGTAATGGGCGTGGCATGCTGCACTATTTAATCAAGTGTCAATTTGTGTACATGTGTGTGGGTGTGTGTGTGTGTCTTTTGATGAGCTTATCAATGCCATTGGAGTGAACACTGTACAGTGTGACAGTGCAGCGCATGAAAGTTGTACGTGTGTATGTAAGTGTATAAGTGTGTGTGTGTATTTGGGGTTTTTGGTATCACTTGTATGTTTGTTGGTTTATGTGAACTAAACAACAATACAACTTTACATTGATAATGATAGAAAAACTGATTAAGTTTATAGAGCTTTTCTTGGCATTTCTCAATTTGATTTTCACTTTAAGCAAAGGCAAAATTGGAATTGCGAAAACAATATCGAATGTTGCCATTTGCTAAAGTTAATTCAATTGTTTTGTTTTTTTTCGTGGAAACAAAACCAGAACGGAATGGAACGGAACGGAACGGTAACAGAACACAGTGGAACAAGTTATTGACAGTTAGTTAGATAAATAGGCAGTTAACTAAGAGAGATATAATCAAACAGAAAAGCTAAAAGATATAATTTCCGCTTAGTTTGTAGCCAACTGGAAACATAATGCAACGGAACAGAATGGAATGAAACCGAAAAACGACATGAAATGAAACGAAAATTGAGAAACAGCTCAGCGAGTCAAAGTAAGTGACAACAACAATTAGGTTTGCATATTGGGATAATAAATGGAAATAGTTTTCAACTCAAATCGAAGCAATAAATTTGTAAGTATTTTGTAATTTTTAATTTTCTTTTGGCTTACGACTTAGTATATGGTTAGTATGTAGTTAAAAATAATAGAAAATAATGATAAACGCTTGGCGAAAGATCTGTTTTAAATAAACTACAACGCGTAATTTTGACGCAGTTATATTGACGTCAAAAGAACAAACAATATGACAATAAACAGAAAACAGAAACTTCGAAACATAAACAGAAACAGAAACGGAAACAGAAACGAGAATGGTAACAAAAGTATTCAAGTAATAATGATAATCATAATCAGAAAAGTTAGAATTGTAATTGTATAGATTTGCATACGTCATGTCACCATATCCAACGGTGGTCATGGTAACCACAGCCCACCAAAATGCATCGGGTATGGACTTGAAGAAGGAATTTTCGCTTCCAGCTTCCGCAAAATAAACCGCTGATGAGAAGAGTACGACGCCTAAAAAAATTGATGGGAGAAATTGCTTTGCATTGGTTCCGGCTCGATATTTATCATAATAATAAGAAATTTTTGGTTTTGATTTTTCGTTTTTTCTTTTTAAATATAATAATTGTATAATATTTTTTTTTTTTTTTTTTTTTTTTTTGTTAATCAAAACAAAACAATTGTAAATGAAATCAGATTTATTTATTTTGTTTTTTTTGTATTTTTTTTTTGCATAGTGCCGATGTGGCTGGGTGTCCGAAAGTCCTTGTCTGTTGGAATTGTCACAGGCTGGATTCGTAATAACGGTCCGCAGGTTATACTATCTATATATATGTGTGTGTGTGTATTGTTTAGGTGTGTATGTGTATGTGTGTGCAACTGTTCAACGTGCTACACAATGCGTGACAAGTTTTATTTTTTTTTCCATTTTTTTCTTTTCATTTGACGCGTCGGGAATTTGCGGACAAAACGGAACCAGCACCGGAACCGGAACTCTTTCGCATTGCAGCGATTGCTCTCTTTGAAGTGTCTTTTACAACTTTTTTGTTATAGTTGTTGTTGTTCATTTAACTCCCACTTGAGTGCAGTTGACGTTGTGTAGCACGTTTGCAGTTATAGTTCTGTTTGGTAGTCCTTTAAAAAAATATAATTGGAGTTTTGGATTTCATTCAGTTTCAATGACATTAATGAAACTGATTCGCGACATTCCCAAGCAGAAAAAAAACGCTGAGATACAAAATAAGGAGGAAAGGACACGCAGCGAGGCAACTCTAATTGAACTCGGTTTCTGGTGTGCTCTGCTTGGTCTAGAAATATGGTGATATTCTGATCCTAAAGCTCAACAACGTAGATGATGACGGCCAAGAAGAAGTTGACATAAACGTAGACGCTGACGAAGACGAAGACAAGGACGAAAACGTGGACGAAGACGAAGACAAATGTTATTTGAAATGATTTTGCGATGTTTTCGTATTGTTTATTGTGGTATTCGACTTTGAGTTGTGGATATTATATTCTGCTTGGGATATTTGAAAACTGAAAACTGAAAAAAACAGTAGAACTTGACGAAACGAAATGAGAAACGTGACGGCCCAAATGCAGAGCATGCCAAAAAAAGAAAACAAATTTCAAACAACAAAATAGAAAACATTTTCAAAAATTTAACAAAATTTCAAATCATCTCATAACAAATTTTCGAGTAGACAAAAGAAAATGACAATAAAAAATGATTATAATTATATAGCGCATTTTGTTAGAAGATTTAAGAAAACGAAAAGCGAGTGAACATCGACAGCAACACGGATATCGAGATACACAAGATACAGATCGAGATGGGATAGGGATGGAGACTTGGGAGAGTTTTTGGCGGGATTACAACGAGCGATTACAACAATCAACGAAGAAGACAACGACGACGACGAGATGCAATAACGATGATGATGATGAATTGACTTGTTTTTGACATATGAATGGGGGCTACACAAGGCAAAGATACGAGTTAAAGTTACAGATATAGATACACAGAGAGAGTAAAGTTACAGTTACAGATGGTTAAAGAATAAAAATAAGTATATTTCAAGACACATAAAGGTATATTCATATATACACATTCTTTTTTTTTGTTATATTTTTTGTATTAATGTACACAGGGAAAGTTTCTCTCAGGAACGATTGTCTCATCAAATTGGGATCTGATTGAAACGGAAGGTAATCTCAGCTTAAATGGATTCCCTTATTTACAAACTGAATATGTGAAAGAAAAATAAAAGCATAGGGAAAATAGAAAAGAGAGGGGAAAAGCTCTCAATATTTTTCTGAATTTATATTCTTGACTAGTTAAGTTATTTACTTGCACTAATTTGTAAGATGCACAAACAGATGAAGACAAACGTTTAGAGCGGGACAGAAATGGTACATAAAGACAAAATTAAAGAGTGAAAAAGATGGGAAAATAGTTAGACAGAGACAGAGAGATAGGGGGAGAGACAGTAGCGCTATATTACAGTTAGCAGGTAAAAATAAAGTTAGATGGACGCAGTTGCAGTTGTTATTATTGGTTTTTTGGTTGTTATCGTTTTTTTTTTTTTGGTTTTTGGATTGATAGATGGATAGATGTATGTAATGTAAGTTGTACCTCATATCACCATATCCCACCGTAGTCATGGTCACCACAGCCCACCAGAATCCGTCGGGTATGGACTTGAAAAATGAACTTTCGCTGCCAGCCTCCGCGAAATAAACCGCCGATGAGAATAGTACAACGCCTGGGCGCAATTTTAAACAGAGATCGATCAGTAATTAGTTAAATTAATCGATTAAATCATCATTAAATAGTTTGTTAGTAATTTAGTGAGTTTTTTTCAATATAGTATGATTACTATTTAATTCAGTTTACATTACTATATATGGTAGTTTTATGCCTTTCATTTCCTTTTCTGCTTGGGTCTGAGCGTCGATTGGTGCAACCAATTAAAAGATAACAAGACTTAAACATTCATTTTGCAAAATATAATTCAAATGGTTGGCACCCACAAAATTGGTTTAGTGTTTTTAATTATGTATGTACGTGAGTTTTGTGAGTGTGTCGTTATATCTCTAGTATATATATATTTATATAATTCGACAATGTATTCTATTTGATTCTTGTTTTGAAAAGAACTACAAGAGATATACATACATACAATAAGTAATCAGCTAGTTGAAAGAGTTTTTTTTTGCTTTCAATTTATTAATAATTTTTGGATTTCTATTTATTTCATATTAATCTGTGCAGAAACTCTAAAGAAGGTGTTACAAAAAGAAGTTTCAAGTGGCAAAAACGTGTATGAAATCACATTATATTTATATATAACAGGTGTAGTCTCTCTGTATGTGTGTGTGTGTGTGTAGTTGTAAGTGTGTGTGTGTGTGTGTGTCACATAATTAAATCGCAAAATATTACAAATTGAAATTATGGAAAATGCTCACAACGAAAATCTTCGATTAATACCGAAGGTCCTTCAACTGCACAAATGTCGAGTGTCTGTCTTAACATTTGTGTAGCATACTTTTCAGCGTTAGTAGACGAATGATCGATCAATTGACCGACCTATCGATCTATCGATCTATCGTTACCGGTGTTGGGTTAGTAATGCTTCTAGATTTATTGAAAACTATCTAAATGACATAATGTTATTCGTTTAAGTTTAAATTGATTTGTTTTTTGTTTGTTTTTTGAGATATAAACAGAGACTAACTAGTTTAGTACTTTGTACAATATGATATACATACGTTAGTTGTAAATATTAGTTAATATGATATATATGTATATATAAGTATACACATATACACGAGTGTACATATTCTACACTACAGCAAGGCAAATAATAAAAGTTACAAAACCAAATAAAATGAAATGGGAAGAAATTTTGGAATGGATACAACATTTGAGGTTCCATCTTCACTCAATAATACATATAGATGTCAGATAAACAAACCGATCACATTTTTGAGCTCTTTAATAATAGGCTACACTATTTAAGTTGATAAGTTTATATATTATTTATAGGTGCATTTATGTACCTACATATGATAAGTACATAAGGACCGATCTATTAATATATTGTATTTAGTAGCAGGCGCTAGTTAACTTAACTAACAATTATCCTGCGTTTTAAGTTAGCCCATAATGAACACAACAAATGAAACAAAACTCAATTGAACGCAATGCAACGGAACGAAAAAACCTCAGATTGTTTGTATATATATGTATATCATATATATCATATTTACATATACATTGGTTACGGTTAATAAGTTTAACAGATACATCAACAAACTATAAACTAAAAGCCAAAGAAACGACATCAAAAACAACGTAGATGAAGTTACGTTTACGATAATTACGATAACGATTACGATAACGATTACGATTACGGTTACGTTATGCGAAACAACTTGATTATGGTAAAACGTGAACAACAATACAAAATATATGTAGATATTATAAATATATGTTATATATTTTTTTTAAGCTTTCAAATACTTTTCACTAATTTTGTCTGTTTATTTTTTGCTAAGTTTTAATTATTTTATATTTGCTTTTTTTTCTGTTTTTTTTTCTTGTGGTTTGTATTGGACAATTGAACGCATAGAAGTTTGCCAATTTTAAGGCATTTTGTGCGCAGTTTGTGTGCAAGGACGCCAAAGATATAGAAATATACAACAGATTCGGAAACAGAATATAGTTAGATCATAAATTTAGGTGAGGAATTAAAGTAAACAAAGGATTTAGTAATGTACAGATATAGAGAATATATATATAGAGTCTAGCGAGCTGCAACAAAATACGTGTGTGCCTTAAAATTGCCAACGACTTTTGCGAGGGGCGTTTATAAAAACCATAGTTATAGTGTTTTTACACTGTCAGAGTATATCAGGAGTAATAGACTAAAATTCGAGTACATTGACATTGGTTGTTCTCTAGCCAAAGACGATCAAAAAGTTATATAGTTATATAGTCTATAATAGTTAGATATACACATATATTGTATATTTTTTATACTGATACAATTAACCGACTATCTAAAGCTCTGTTTCTTTCGTAAAAAGGGGAACCCACCAATAAAAAAAAATATTGAAGTTATATCAAAAAAATACCAACAAAAATACTGTGGCAGTTTTGTATTGTAAGTAGTAGAGGTAGGTATTCTTTTGGTAAGTAAGTAAGTAGTATGACTTAAGCTAATTAGTATAGACGACAATAACATCATATATCATATAAGAATATAGTATGTATGTATAGTATATACGTATTTTGGATAAGTATTCATATAAGGTAGTCTATATAGGTATTATGCGCTCTATGGGCGCCTCTAAGTGTAAGGCTGCATCTGGTTTAACTAGATAAGCTACTTGTATTATGTAACTAAGTAGTTAGTATAGTAAGTAGTATAAAGTAAGTATATAGTTAAGTTTAGTTTTTTAGTATTATTGTATAGAGGTATGTTTACTCTTCTTCCTCATTTTTTTTTCACTCTTTTGGAGGCGTAAAAAATACTTGTATATTTAGAATTAATTATAAGTATTTTTACTTAACTTGTTTGAAAGTATTTTTACTTTAATGTAAGATTTACTTTGATTATTGAGCATTTCAAATAGAATAAAGGCACTTGTAGCTGTCCTCAGACAGCAGTCAAATCATTTATTATGATTTTAAGATCACAAGTTTTTTGATTTTTTGGTTTTTTTGTGGTAATTGAAAAGACAAATTATAAATGTTAAAAAGCATATAATTGACGTAGGTATTATAACTCTTGAAATACTTGTTGTTGTTGCTGGGGGATTGCTATTTATTGTATTTAGAATTTGTTTTCTATTTTTCTGGGAAAGTGTTGTTTTTGTTTTTTGTTTTTTGTTAAACAAGTGGTGAACAGTTAAAAATGTGCTTTCTGTTATGTTACTTAAATTATGTAATGTATTTCTAAAATTATACTGTAGTTGGTGTTTTTTTGTTGTATTCTTTGGATTATATTAGTTTAAACAGAGAAGAAGTCTTCTTATTGTTTTTGCTAACGTTGCGAGTAAGTACGAGTATTTGATTTTGGAGCTGTGTGACAGTCTGTCTGAGTTTAGGGAGTAGGACGAGTTTAATATAGTTGGAGTTATAGTAATAGTTATAAGGTCGACTGGTCGTTGATTGGTCATAAGTAAGTTGGGTAGTTACAGAATAGATAGGTTGGTAAATAGATAGAGGGTGTAAAAATATGGTGTTGGTGTTGTGCTTATTTTTTTTTTGGTTTTTTTGGTTTTTTTTTGGTTTCTTTTGTTTTGTTTGTTGTTGTATTGCGTTGTTAGCTGTTTTGTTGTAACTTACCTATAAATAAGAAAAATATAAGTAAACCTAATTCCCGCATTGAGGCTTTCAGAGTTCGTCCTAATATTTGTAAACCCTTCGAATGCCTAGATAACTTAAATATTCGAAATACTCGAACTAATCGTATCACTCGTAATATTGCCAAGGACATAGCCTGATTCGATGACTTGTCCTAAAAATTTATAATTATTTATATATATATTGTATATATTTTATGTAGTATATTGTATGCAACATTGTATGTAAGATGTGTTTTGGTATATATGTATATTTTTTTTTATAGATATATACATATATGTATAAAGTAGTATTTAGTAGTAGAAGTAGTAATAGTAGTTCTAGTAGTAGTAGTAGTATATTTAGGTATGTATTTATATTTAAATGTGTTGGTGTGTGTGCTTGAGTATGTAAGTATGTTTGTTAGTTATAATATACAACAATGAATCGTAGCAAGTTATTGTTTAGTACGTTGTTACGATAGTTAGTTAGTTAGTTAGTAGTACAAAAGGCACTAAGGATAGTAGCATTTTAATCAAGTTGATCAAGTATTCAAGTACGTATATATATATATTTATTATATATAGTTTACTGAGGCAAAAGCATTGCTCTATTTTAAATCATAAGCTCTGGTTCACAATGTATTCAATGTTCAGTCTCAAATTGAGGAACAACATACATATATTAATAATAGAAAAACAAAAAAATATTTATATCAAAACTCAAAGCAGGCAATTTTTTACTTAGAAAACAAAGTTTTTTAAAATTTATATAGTTAATTATTATTTGTTATTTCTTATTTAAAAGATTTTGTTTGTTTGTAAGAAATAAAACCATGATAATAATAGTTTATTTTTATACAGTTCTTTTTTATTCTGTGTGTGGGTTTGTTGTGTATGGATGCGTTTGTGTGTGCATGTGTGTGTGTTTGGGTCTGTGTGTGTGTGTGTGTGTGTGTGATTAGCATTACAGTTTTGGCCAAGCAAAAATCTCATACCTGTGGACTGACTAGCGCTTTTGGAAGTTAACGTATCCTCCTCTTCGGCTACGACAGTCGCTAGTGTTATAAAGTACGGAATGATGGCGATTATGTCGATAACATTCATGACATCCCTACAGAAATTTAAATTTGTTCGGACATGCGAGGAACCTGCGCGGGTGCAACACAAAAAATCGCGACATGATTGAAGAGATTCAGATACAGATACGAGAGACGACACGAGACCAGATTAAAGGAAAAGAGTGTGTAAGAGAGAAAGAGAGAGAGAAAGAGGCGGAGAGAAAGAGAGAAACAGATGTAGAAATATAAGTAGTGAAGAAAACAAAGAAAAAGGCAAAAAGAAAACGTACAAATATTGCAGATGTATATCAGAAATGTTCTATCAATATAATAATTAGATTATTTCTATAAACTAGGCAAGTGATTAATTAATATAGTCGGTGCTGTACGACTATGAGCTACCCTGTACACAGTAGAAAACTATGGTATTTGTATAAAATTTGTACTATTTTAAACGGATATAATAGATTCTTGAATTTGGATAATCGAAACAATTTAATATTTTAAGTCTTCAGCTCTATGACTATAATATAATATAAGGATTCTTTTTCAACTCAACCGTTATTAAGTTTTGATTGATCAAGTTAAAAATCGGTATAGATTTATTGAGGTTATGACAGCTTTTAAATCTGGTAACTGCGAAATATAAAGTTATTATTTATACTAATTTGTTCAGCAAGAGATCGTTAAAAGTAAAGTATAGAAATTTCAACTTGTTTACATTATAAACATTGTAAGATCTCGCTATATATGTACATGGTATATATAATAATATAATAAAAGCATTAATAGCTACTGCAGCGCCTCCTGGCGTTCAGTTCTGACTAAAACTAAGTATTGAAAATGCTTTCTACATCTTATTCATTTAGATATACATAAGTGGTAATTGTAAAGGATGTTGTTCATACCTGACAGTTAGTTCAAATGTAAACCAAATAATACATAACGTTTCTATAAGGAAGAAAGGATCTGTGATGTCAGGCACCTCGTCTTCCTCGATTTTTGTGCCATTTGTTGTTGTATTGAACACCTGGAAAACAACATGACAGAAATATAATGGAAAAACAATAATGAATATGAGTCAGCTTATAAAATAGATCTTTAGAAGAACAGGTTGTTTTGTGAAGAATACGCACCTTGTAATGCTTAAATTCGGGTAATGTTTCTAGACAAAATATAACAATTGATAGCAATATAACAAATCACACTAATTATGGCTACAACTCTGGCGGCTTGCGAGCTCTCTGGGTACTCAAAGAGCAGCCAGACTTTTCTTTGTTTCTCATTATCCGGTAATGGTCTTTCTTCCTCTTTAATAAAGCCTTCATCCTCTCTGTTGAGATAAAGAAATAATAAAGAAATATCAATATCAATCAATAAAGAAATATCAATTTTCTATATACATAGTGATTACATATATGTGTGTTTGTATTATGTATATATGTTTATGTTTGTGTGCGTGTATTAAAGCAATAAGATTAAACTTAGTTTAGATATTTTGATTAGTTTTTGCCCTAAGCAGCGATTTGGTTAAAAAAACCCTTAAAGAGCTAAGCGAGAAAGCTTTATTAGAAAGTTATCAGAATCGGTATCGATAATCGAAATGCAACATAAAATCGATAACACAGGTATTGTGTTTGAGAGACAAATTTGTTGTGATCTTTTTCTTTGTATCGCAAATTGAGAGGTTGTAGTTCAAAATTGAATCAAAATGGAATGCAAATGTTATCTCTGGCCTTCTTTGAGGTTTGCTGGCCAACCCTGTTGGCCCGGGGACTTCATCATCATCGTTTGGCTTTAACGTTCCGGCCACATTGCCCCCCTTTTGTGCCGTATCAACAAAATTTTAAGCTGGTGGTCAAGAGATTAACAACTGATTCGACAACAGCTTTTCCGATCATCTTCAGTTGACGCATTGTTACGTCTTTGTCTCTGTCTCTGTATCTGTGTGTGTGTCTGTATGTGTGTATCTATGTAGGTCTCTCTGTATGTGTGTGTGTTTTCTTTTGTTTCGCAAAGAATGCAACTGCAATGCCTTTAGAAAGTTGAAATTTGTGATGCCACAAAATATGTTCAACGCTCAATAAATGACCAAAAATGTCCATTGAATGGCCCATTCACAAGCTCAACAACAATGCAAGTGAATAACAATAACAACAACAACAACAACAACAACAGCAACAACAACAAATACATGCATATATCAATCACATGTGTGTGTTTGTTTGTCTGACAATCAGTGTTTATGTATTGTATTGATATATTGCCCAATGGCCAAAACAAAGAGCACAAAACATTCTATTCTTAGCTTTATAAAGACTCAAAATTGGGTATTCAGTTCAGATAGATATCTATATAGATAGATCTAGAGAAATTGATAGAGATGGAGAGAAAACTTCTTCTTTATTTAGTCTAAATATCTTTATTGAAAAGAAGCCAAAGCCAATAGTAATTTCAAAGTTTCTTAGCTTTCATTTTAAGAAATTTCTATATTTAGGAATTAATCTGAAACATCATGAGAATCTTTTCCGGATTAAATTCACTTTTGGGCTGATGAACATAGCTTCAGCATGAAGCTATAGATTTTAGTAATTGAGTGAATATAATAAGCGAAAGCTAAAACAGACCTACAAATATATCTTTAATGTTCTTCATTTGACTTTGCAAATATTAACAATCGATCCTTATTTAATTATGTTCCATTTACACTTTCCATATTTTATTAGTTACACAAAAGTTCTTAATATCATAAAGATTAAGTTAGTCTTTTAAATCCTTTCAGTGGAAATAAGCTTTCTTATGATTTTGCATCAAGTTTGAATAGCTTATATTAAATCGGGATTATCTACTTAGCTGCTGTTGTTATTTTTGTTTGGCTTAGCAAGCAAGTTGAATGAAGTTTAAGTGAAGCAAAGTCTTGGATTAAGGTGCAAACTACTCGCAATTAGTTCTACTTTCTAAGGAAACAACAGTGAACAATTTAACACTAAATTGTTGTGTTTCTATACATTTCTGTTTCTGTTTGTGTGTGTGGGTGTGTTTATGTGTGTGTGTGTGCGTCTTGGTCAGGCACTCGTTTCCTGGGTGCCATGTTGCATGCCTCATCAACAATTTTCTTCTTTTTGAGGCCAATAAACAAAACCAATTTGTCATTTGCTGCACTCTGCGAGTTTTTGTGAACCTTTATTGTTAGTATTTATTTGATGTATGTGTTTATTTAATACTAATAATAATTGTTTGTTTTTGTTTTTGTTTTGGGTTGTTTTGGAATTTGGTTTTTGGTTTTTTGGGGCAACAGGCTTACCTGAATTTATTAATTGCTTGATCACCTAATTCATAAAATTTTATTTCTTCACTAAATACGTCTAAAGGGACATTGACCGGTCTCCGTAGTCGGCCACCTGTGAATAGAGGTGTGTACAAATTGTTGTGCCAGTTAAGCAGGTGTGCGTGTGTGTATGAGTATGTAGAATGTATATACAAAACGGTTATCGAGTTATAGATTATGTTGTGGAATGTTGTTTGTTTGGAATCAAAAGGTTGTCAGAGGCGTGGAAGGGATTTGTTTGTTGGATAGAAAGAAAAGAGAAGAGTTACAAGGATTAGCAAATTATTCATATATATTCGATATATTCATATTCAAATAGCACTCACTTGGCTCTAAAAGCAACACACTTACCACTCTGATAATAGTATAAAATCGCATCAAAGCTCGGACGACTACGGTCAAAAAAATATTCATTTCTAAGCGGGTCAAAGTACCGTAATCTCCGAGCTGGATCCCCAAGCAGTGTGTCCGGGAATTGATTTAGCGTACGTAGTTGTGTCTCAAACCTTAACCCGCTTACCTATAACATTCATAAAATATAGAATAATGATACAAATTTAGATCATCAACTCTGAACAGTCGAGTCACAACGTTAACAAAAACATTCTATAAAATAACTTATAAATAATTTACAATTTGTTTATATGTATAAATTATAATGAAATAGTCTAGTAGGCTTGACTTACATTTATAACGACTCTCTCGCAGAAATCATGATCGTGAGGAATGGGTTCAAAGTGTTGTGGTCCGCCACCAAAGCCATGACCAGCCCCCCCTTCTTCGTCTTGACTGCTCAATTTGGGCAAAGACCTGTAAAATAAGTATAAGAAAATATTTAGTATATACTCAATATAAGCAAAACATAAATTGAAATGCTTGCTTAATCTTTTGGAAATATATTTGATACACTTTAAGCATTCTCAAACACTATATATGTATATACTTAAATCGATTATACATTTTTATTAATTCTGTATTGATTCAAATACAGTTTCAATTTCCCAAAACCATCACAAGGCAGTTAGTAAAAGATAGTTTCTCAAAATACTCTATTGTCACAAGTATAGAGTTTCGTTCTCATAAATTGTACAAATTTATAATTTGTCAATCGATTTTGAGAATATTCATTTAAAGTAAAAATAATATCTTATTTGTATTTACTTTCAAAAGATAATCTCAAGTAAATAATATATTAGAGTTTAGTTCAAGTAAATAATATATTAGAGTTTAGTTCAAGTAAATAATATATTAGAGTTTAGTTTCAGGGAAGATAAAGTATTCAAGAAGTGACTTTCAATGAACTTCTTGATGAATAGACTTAATTGATAGTTTTGTTAAAAGATGAATTAAAGCCACAACTTGATTTAAAAAAGTAGTTTATTTCTACTTTTAAGATTCCAAAATTCGAAGCTCTTCAATTCTTTAAAGAGTTCTGATTTTCGCACTTTGTTTCCTTATTCCTTGTTTTGTTATTTCCATTTCTTCTTCCTTAAGTCTTTAATTTTATTATACTTAAACTAAGATGTTTTAAATCAGCAAGGTTTTCCATTTTCCATTTGACTAAAAGCCCAACAAAAAAAAAGGCACAGAAACTATTTGTAGTGAAGTAAATATAACACACAAATAGGAATTAGAATTCGAAATTCAATCAATCAATGGAAAAGCATCTTAGAATGCTTCATCTTAAAGCTGCAAGTTTAAGTTGAAAAGCAAATGTGAATAAAAATCGAGGCAGTCAAGTTGGCAGCCAAAAGCAAAAAGGGGAAGAGGAAAGAGGAGAGGGGAGGGGAGAGAGGTGGAAGAGGAGAAAGGAAGTGTAGCACATTTAGCTATCGTCTTGCACATTGAATTGGATTGCCATAAATTTGATTTTATTCAAATCAATTTGATATGCAAAATGCAAAATGCATGCGATGCATAATGCAACAACATCAAATCAAATGCTGAGCTGTAATTGATATTTGATATCTTGAATTTGTATATTTAGTTTTTAGTATTATTGTATTTTGTTGTATTGAGTATTTTGATAGTGTGGTATTTTTTGCTATTTGTTGGCAAACAAACCACAATTCAGTTCAGTTGCCTTCCTCCGCCCATTAAATTCGCATTGAAAGTTGGAAATGCTTTTGGCCCAGAGCCGTTTACCGTTTTACCGTTTTACCATTTACCGTGTGCGCTTGCCACACGTTGCAACACACACACACACAGACACACACCGTACACCCACAGGAAGGCAATATATGTTTACACATGTAATTGAAATTGTATTACAATCACATAGACATATATTAAATGGCGGTATTGCATTGAGGAAGGCGTCGCTGGCAATGTGCCAAAAAAAAGCCAAAATAAAAAGAAAAGGAATAAAAAATGACAGCCGTTTTTGTGTGCAACGAGCTCTTGGCCCTTATCGCTGATGTTGCCAACAATGTGCAGCTGTTTTGCTTGTTGTTTCCACTTCTATTTTTTTTCTTTTTTTGACGGAATTTGTCTTCGTTTTTTTGGGTTTTTTTGGCATGGCACGTTGCCTACTTTTTGGCGCCATGGCATTTAATTAAGCGTGTAAGTGCCACGGCAGGCGGCGGGCCAAATCAACTACCAATCTACTGTCTCGCCCTCCCTCTCTCTCTCTCTCTCTCTGTCTGTCTCTCTGTCTCTGTCGCACACTGTGACTGGCTTAATATTTGGCCACATAATTGCATATTTGATGACTCGCATAGATATCGTAGTTGGTTATAGAAGAGTTTTGGTTTCGGTTTTGGTTTCGGTTTTGGTTTTGGTTTCGGTTTTGGCCATGGCCCTGCCCTCTGACCTCCGCTCTCGTCTCGGACCCATTGCAGACATTGCCAAATAATTGAAGGCCCTAAAACGGGGCAACGAAATGCATTTGTGCATAATTGAAATGCCAAGCGAGACAAATTGTTTTGTCAAAGGTCTAAGAATTTAGCAGGTTATGTTGAATTTACTCCTCTATTCCCATACAAATATTTCCCTATTTCCCACAAGGATTTCCATTCCCATTTCCCAATCCCATTTTCATTGCATATTTCAGGGCGCATGACGTCAGTGGAGCACAGCACTGTAAATGCAGCATCTGTGCATATGGATAATTATCCATATCCGGCAAAATGGTCAGACACACACACGCACACACACACACAGGCACACCCACATGCACACTCTTGAACGGCATTTGCATCGAAATGTCAACAAACAATTGAAGTTTTATGCAAAACGCCAACACACAACAAGCACTTGGTGGCTGTAAGTGTGTGTACGTGTGTGTGCATGTCTTTCATTGACACACACACACAGGCGTACATAGGCGGCCTGCTTTTTGTGTGTGTTTATCTATGTAAATGTCACACACACACACTCAAAAACCAACTGCAGACTCTCTATGCAGCTGTTGCTTTCTCACTCTCTCTTACACTCTGCTGGTGTGTGTGTGTGAGAGTGTGTGTATATAGGTCAGCGGCACTAAAGCGGCTACTACACAAACTGACTTGACTGCGACTGTGACGTCATTGTGCCACATCCAACCAGCCATTTGCCAGTTGCCCGTTGCAATATATTTTGTCAGCAGCAGCAACGCGACCTATTTACAATTCCGGCTTCGCACTCGCATTCGTACTTACACACACCTATACATTTACTATATATATATATATATAGTTGTGAGTGAGTGAGTGTATTTGTGGGTACTTCCGGTGTAGTTATTGCATAAGATTCTTTTCGCCTGAAGTTCAATGCAATGCCAAAGCCAAATCAAAGCAGGTCGCCGTCTCTGAACTGAAAATCAGCTCATAAATCTTACTAGTCCTCAATCTCAGTTCTCCCTCTCTCTTACTCTCTCTCGCTCTCTTTATCTACCTATCTATCTTTTACTGTCGGACTTTCTTTTTGTGCTCTTCATCTGTATAGATGCCGGTCAAGGCAAAGCAATGAGAAAACTATTCCTCTCCTATTCGCACTCGGCATCATTCGACGTTTGACTATTTTTAGGTAAACGAGAAGTGAGAAAAAGAGAAGTGAGAAACGAGAAACGAGATGCGGCATAAATCCTTTCGTAAGAAATGTGTTGCAATGCTGTAATGTTGCAATGTGCATTCCTCAATGCAGCTACAGCTGCCTCAGCTGCGACAATTTTCGCCAGCTCTGGGGCCAATTAATGGCTGAAAATTAAATGCAAATGCAAAATGTAAATGCAAAATGCAAAAGCGGCAAAATTCTCAGTTCTCTGTTCTCTGTTCTCCGTTCTCACTAACTACGTGACATCAATTGACCGACTTGACACAAAAAGATCCTTGAACTGCTTGCCACCGCAATGTTGCACCGCATGTTGCAGTCTCAGTCTCAGTCTCTCTTGCCAACTGTCTCAATGACTTTGCAGTTAATCAACATTTAAATTGACCAAATAACCAACAAATAAGATGCCATTGCTACAGATTCAAACTTGGCTTGAATTGAAGCAAAAGTTTTGACTGCAGTTTAAACTGATTGTTATTTAAATTTAGAAATCTTTTCTACACGTTGTTTTAAGAATTCAGACCAGCATATCTTTGAAAAAACTGAGCCGATTTCCATCATGATTTGTCAATTAAATATAATTTTTAAATTTAAAATCTGTTATCTTACATTCTACCCAACTTTTACTTAGTTAAATATTTTGTTGTTTGTTTAGTTTAAAAACTCAAAGAAAAAATCTATATCAAGATTGTTTTAAATGCTTAACAGACAGTTCAGGTCATCTCGACTCGAGTCCAGTCGAGTCCAGTTCAGTTCAGTCCATTAAATGTTAAAGCTATTGTCGTTTTGTGGAGAAGCCTGTGAATGTAGCCTGTAGCTGACGTCACGTGTGGCATTCAACCAGCTGCAGTAAATCGGTTTCGTGCAACGTTCAGAGAAAGAAAAACTAAAACAATGAGCTTAAGAAAATAATAATAAAAAAAAGCGAGTAGAAAAGACGACAACTACGACCCTGTAATTATGCTCTAATGAGAAGTTGTCAAGGCTGGAGTCGAGGAAGCCCGACTCGATGTCAGAGAAGTCTGTAGTTCTTCTGTAAACTTTTTACTTCTTTAACGTCTTAAATCATAAAGAGAAAATATATTTGTTTTCAGAGACTAAAAGACCATTTGTGCTTTATATGTACAGGGTCTAGTAATTAAAATGGCATTGCTCGCGTTGATTATAGTCATTAGACATTGGTTTTCCACCCAATTGGGTGGATTTTGCAATTCCTATGGCATATGGATTCATTTTCAAAACTTTCATCGATACCAGATTAAGCTAACTACTCTGAACCAAAAATAAGTGTATAAATGTTTTAGAATTAGAAAATAAAACAAAAACTCAATGTTAATTGAGGAAAACATTATTAAGAAACGTATTAAAGTTAGTAAATTGAATAAAAAATACATATAAAGAAAAGAAAGGAAAGATTTTCTACAACTTTGCCTACTTTTTTTAAGTTTTGCTCTTGTTACTTTAATGGAGAGTTTATATCACGATAACTCTACATTTGGATAAAATTAAAAACATTTTTTAAGATAAATCAGAGCAGCAATCCCAAATAGATCACATTGAAATACGCGTTTATTTCATATAATTAAAAGAAAAACAATTAAATACAAAGCTATTTTTAATATCTTTAAAAAGAGAATAACTCTAAATGACTAAATTTTCTCACAGTGTACTTGACACCGAGTTCACCGAGTTAAATCCCCAATCTCATTCGCAGTATTGTACGTGCAGTTTGATTCGAATACGAGAATCAGAGTCAGACGGGGGAATAGCAGAAAGAAGAGAGAAGAAATCAGACAGCAAGGAGTAGAGAGGAGAGAGCTGAGAGAGGAGAGGAGAGAGTATATAGAATAGAAGTCACATGGGAAATGCTGAGGATAGCGTTGCAATCAATCTCTGAGTCAGCAGGAATCACAACCAAAAAATAAAGGCGGCCGAATAATGCAAATGTGGTTTAAAGCTTCAAGCTTCAAGCGGATATCAGGCCAAGTAACTCTTGGCAATACCTGCACCTTCTCCATTATACTTTCTCCATACTCTCTCCTCCTCCTCTCAGATATTGTTGTTGTTGTTGGCTGAAACTGACCTTGGCCAGCGCAAGTTTGCGTGCACAATTTGTGTTGGCTGTTATTTTTGGCAGCAATTCTCAAATTGTGTGGTGCTGTGTGGCAAGATGCAAGCGACGCTTGTTGCTGTTGCAACTCGCAACTCTTGTAATGCACGTGCGGACAGTTTGGGGGGGGGGGGGAGGGTTCAGAAGAGGGTAAAAGTGTAAAAGGAGCAAAAAAGTCAGGCACGCCAGTCAGTCAGTCAGTCAGGCATTTTAAATGTGTTCCGCTGTGCCGCCTTGTTGAAACTTTAGCCCAGCTCGTTTATTATCCAAACAGCAAATTGAAGCTTCAACTCAACTGAACTGAACTGAACAATTTACACACACAAACGAAGGAGGAGTTGAAAGCCGAACAACAACAACAACGAATACAGCGATAACAACGATAACAACTTTTGCCCAAAAACTATCTCTCTTAGTCCTTAGTCCTTAGTCCGAAGCGTGACCAAGTGTGCAAATGTCTACGTTTTCTTTCTTTTCTTCTATTTCCATTGCAATCATTTTTACAGTCCTTTTGCCTTTACCTATTTTATCTTTTATTTCCACTTTTTTATCTCTTTCTTTCTGTCTTTCCTTCTTTTTTTTTGGCAACTCTAGCGATTCATTCAAGTGATGTAACTGTCTGTTGTTGTTGTTGCTGTTGCTCCTTCAGCAGATAGTTGCACTTAAGTGCAGAGCGTGATTGCAGTGTGCTGTGCATTAATATGCAAGGCTAATTGGATACCTAGTTCAATTTTTTGAGATGAGAGTCAACAAATCAAATTTAAATTACACAAACTTGAGCATTGATAACTGTTTAAATTATATTATGAATGATCGATCGATAACATAAGTGAATTTTAATAATTGTCAATTTGAATATACTTATAATAATATGGCTGTTTAAACAAAAAATATTAAGAAACTAAAAATAATTCAATTCGAGATGTTATCGATTGCTTAAGTAAATTCAGTAATTGGCAACAGCATTGATTTCATATTTAAATCAATTTGAATATATTATATTATGGCTGTTAATATAAAGAACATTAAGAAACTGAAACTAAATCAATTTATGAATTTAACTATGGATAAACAATCAATAAGAAATTGATTCATTTTGCTTGCATTTGTACTTAGAATACATAGAAAGTATCTTTTCCTACTTTGAATAATTATTTAAACTTAAATATTTTCAGATCATTTCTCATATATTGCTACTTGCCTGAGGTTACTCTGGGATACCTCAGGCAAGTAGCAGTATATGAGAAATGATCTGATGAGGCTTTAATATTTATTAATGAGAATGCAGACAAATGCATATTAGAAACAGTAATTCCACAAAGCTGCTTAGTAAGAATAAGAATTGTTTATGTTTGTTTTTACAACTAAGGAAAGTTGGCAAGTATTCAATTGCTACATCAATAACTAAATCAGGACATTCTCTATCATATCATACTTTTAACGTATTTATAAGTCTATTTGATAAAAAGAGAGAGTGAGTAGCTAATTCACAACTGCCTTATATAATAAACAAAATTATCTGCTTTTACTTTCTATTTAGTTTGAGGTGAGATATTTCACATTTAAAGCTATTCGATATAAAATTATAGCATACATTTCAGTGCTGTATAGAACCTTCATGTTAGAGGCATTTCCTTTAGATACGAATATTATTAATTAGAGAAAATAATTATAATAGAGTTAGCAATACAACATCTTTGACTAACGGAATGTGTGTGTATATTCTCTGGAGTTTTGCCGAGCAACTTTGTATCTATTGCCGTGTCAGCAGTGTCAAAGTTAATAGAATTAGATATTTACACAATGGGGAATTGCC
The DNA here is from genome assembly GCA_037043535.1 of Drosophila putrida. Classification (NCBI taxonomy): domain Eukaryota; kingdom Metazoa; phylum Arthropoda; class Insecta; order Diptera; family Drosophilidae; genus Drosophila; species Drosophila putrida. Next base: position 490,277 of record JBAMBI010000187.1, read on the forward strand.
TTTGCTGACTTTCCAAGCATTGTCCAATTGGCCGTATTTGTAAATTGTCATTTTACTTTTGGCCAATTGGCTATTGGCTATTTGGCCATTGGCCTGAAGTTAGGCAAGTTGCCAGTCAAGTCAAGTCTCATTATCGCTTGACATGCGGTGTTAATTTTTATGCTTACACAACAGCAATAATCATAAAATGAACAATAAGGAGTCGCACAAGAAGGAGAGAGTAGAAGGAGAGAGGGAGTCGAGGTGAATAGTAAATGCTTGATATAGTCTCAATGTGTCTCTTGCATGTGAGCATCATAAAAGTAACAAGAATGTAAACAACAAAGAAAGGCGACAAAGTTAAGCGAGTGAAAGCGAATACAATGCACAGTGCAGACAGTCAACGAGACACACCAAATACAAGTACATATATGTATTTCAAATATAAATATATATATGTATATATGTATGAGTGTGTGTGTGTGTAACTGTTCCCATTGTTTGGGGCTTTTTTTGTTGCTCATGTTGCTGACGTTGACGTCGCTTGTCGCTTGTCGCCTGTCGCTGCCAGCAAGGATCAAAAGTCAAGAACAATGACAGCAGCTGCGATACAAAACAAAACAAAACAAAACATGCAAGAACACGCACAAGATCTGAGGAAAGCATTTAGCAGATACCCTGTAGACAAAAGCTCTAATGGATTAAACAGATTTGAGCCTACAAACAATGTACAAATTAGACCGCTTACAATCTAATTAATTGCCTTATTCAAAGTTTTCAATATTTTCCAACAAAATATACAATATTGCGGTATTCAGAGTGAATAGAGTTACAAATAGAAATGCGTAGAAGAAGAAAGGGCAGCTATCATTGAGATAAACATGAGCTGATCATCGTGTATCCAAATTGGTAACAGCTAATGGGCTGAAATCTGCATACAACCCAACTAAAGATTTTTACAATCAACAGATATTTCAATAAGATGTATACTATGGAAAGTATTACAATTAGCAGACATTTCAATAAGAAGTATACTATGGAAAACTTTCTTATTTTTTGGTCTCAAGCCACCCTGTTGCACAGTTTGTTTGAGCACAGGGTATAGCGAAAAAGGTTAAAAAGTCAAGTTGCAAGTTGTACTTGAAATATGCGGCAATTGTTCGACTTGCCACTCAGACAAAGAGAGAAAGGGACGGAGAGTGGGACAGAGAGTGGGACAGAGAGTGTGAGAAAGAGAGAGAGTATGAGAAAGAGAGAGAGAGAGAGAGAGAGGGAGAGAGAGAAAGAGGGGTCAGGACGTAGTGAAAGTCAAAGCATTTTAGCGGGTGCCTCAATCAACGTTGGGGCTTTTGGGTTCAATAGTTTATTTGCACTCGAGCTAAGTGCTCTTGTGACACACAGAATACACACACACACGCACATACACAACAAACAACACGCATACACACATAAGAAATTCACATGCCACACATCTCATTATCAATGTCAAACGGATGTCAATTTTCATTGAGATGATTATGGGACATATTGTCAAAGGATATTGTTATGTCTCAATCCAGACCGAAAAATGCTTATGATGATGATGATGCTAATGCTAATGATGATGATGATGTGGGCATTGTTGTTGTCGCTTGTTGGTGGTGTTAACAGCTGCTGTTGCTGTTGCTGTGACTGCTGTCAATGTCATTGATGGCACATTATGCATACGCCACATTGTTAGGCATCAAATTGGCCATATATATATATATGTATATACATAAGTATATGTACATGTGTGTGTGTATGCTCAATTTAATGTTAGCCAATTGAGCAACCAGCTCTTCATCTGCATATTCCATTGTCAGCAACGCATTGTCTGTTGCCCTGTTTCTCTTTCCGTCCATCTCTTTCCACTTATTTCTCTATCTCTCATGCTGTGCATGGAGTTGACATATCCCCCCCCCCTCCTCCCTTTACACTCTTTACTGTGTGTCATTCTATTCATTTATTTCGCGCCCTGGCAACTGCAGGTCACACATTTCTAAAGTAAATTGCAGAGGGCACAAAATGCCAGAGCCGCAACCACATCCACATCCACATCCTCATCCCCATCCCTATCCAGATCCCCATGCACATAGTTGAGAGTCAACTTTAGAGTCCCCAGTCCGATTTTCATAGAAGCCAAGCAACCAACCGACCAGCTAAAGGCCAAGAGAATCCGTAGCAAACCAACCGAAAATATTGTAGTGAAATTTTCCAGAATCCACACTCATTCACTTACTCACTCGCCCATATGTTTGCTTTAAATTTGCAAATGTTTTTAGGTCACATTAAATCTATTTCAATTGTACTTGGAACTTTAAATTAACTGGCTGCAGTTTCTTTATACACATATCTATGGCTCCTCACCCTTAATTGGATTTGATATAAACATTATTTAATTAAAACTTTTTTACTTACTCAACTTGTTTTTGAATGATAGTCAAATGTTATTTCGACTATAATTACTTTTTTGTAATGAAAATGATGTGTTTTTTTACTTGTACATTAAGTGTGTAAGTGTTGAGTATTTTTATGATGAAAATCTCCTTAATATAAATACATATAGTAAGACTATTATAAATTTCTCTCTTTCTCTTTAAAATGCACAACTAAAATAGCAACAAACCTAAAGAAATCTGTGTTGTCTGTTCAAAATAAACAGAACTTAAATTGGAATCTAAAACTGTTGTAAGTATAAATAAATATATATAAATAATATATAAATAATATATATAAATAACTATCTCTTTGTATGTCTCCAGATTTTCAGTATTTAAAATTCGTTTACTATTAAATTAGAGTAAAGAAATCTGTGTCTTTTTTACTTACTAAACATAACTAAAATTGGAATCTAAGACTGATGTAAATATAAATAAATATCTCTTTGTATGTCTTATGATTATCAGTATTTAAAATTCATTCTAAAACTGTTGTAAATATAAGTAAATATATATAAATAGTATAAATAATATATAAATAATATATATATAGATAAATATCTCTTTGTATGTCTTATGATTTGCAGTATTTAAAATAAATTTAAAATTAAATTACAATATCTACAATACGAGTTTCCTTGCATCCTTCAAGATCTTTCTCAATTTATCGACTGTAATTGATATTATTTATAAAAAATAATGTTTTTGAGATCTACCGTGTCTCAATTTTCATTTGCGATGCTTAAAATGCTTAAAAGCTAGTTGGAAAATGCTTAATTCTCCAGATAATTGGTTCAAGTGAAAAACGATAATGATTCTTAACAATTGCTAATGGATTGTTGTTGTTTTCATTTTTTGTTTTGTTTATTATAGGTTTAGATATAATATAATATTTTTTTAGCTTTCTCTTTACCTATCACGCAGAAGAGGGGGCGAAACGTTTGATAGATTTTCACCGCTCAAGGGTTGCTCCTGTCGCGGTCGTAGAACCGGTGTTAGGCCCCATCTCTCGATAAAATCGATGCGGGAAATGGTTGAGGACGAGCAAGTTGTTGGAATTTGTAAATGCGCCAACGTTTAGCGCCGCTCCTCCTTGTTACCTATAATATATCACCTTGCTGCTGCCACGTGCCACCACCTGCCACCAGCGACCAGACGCCAGAACAACAGCCACCACCACGCCACACACACTTCTTGCCTCTTCTTGGTGGCCCACGACGTGTGGCACACGTTTCGCACAATGCTGCTGCCGACTGTCCACTGTTGTCCACTGTCGACTACTGTGCCTCTGCCTCTCCCTCTGCCTCTTGATGTCTTGATGCTATTTTCTATTTATGTTCAACTTTGGCTGGCCAACAAAGCGTTGCATACTTTTGGGCGTTGCCATTAAAGCACTTTTCGCATTTGTTGTTGTCGTCGTCGTCCTTGCAACAGCCGATGTTGTACGTTCTATAACTGCCTTTAATATTTGTTGTTGCTGTTGCTGATATATTGTAGTAGTTGGTGTTGTTGTTGTTGTTAGTGTTGTTATTCCGTTTAACATTTGGTTGCCAATTGTTGCATTGTCGAAAAGTGACGGAAGTTGATATTGAAAGCAGACTTTAAGTTGAGTTTCGAGTTTGATTTTTATTTACTTTTGTTATTAATTTTTATATTTTGTTATTTTGCAAATAGAGTGACTTGTTGTTGTTGTTGTTGTTTGTTGCACTTGTTAGTGTTGGTGCTGTTTTTGATATTTGTCTTTGCCAGGCATTTTGCCTGATTTGCTTTATTTATTGTTGTATTTATCTTGCACTTTTGTCACATGTTGTAATATTTGTTGTTGCTGTTGTTGTTGTTGCTAGCTGGTATAAAAGTTTGTTGCATTTTATTATTTATTGTATAATTCTCTCGGCTGCCTTCATTGATTTTGTAATTACCAGATTTGTGGATTATTGAGCATGAAGTTTTTTTGTTGGTAATTATGAACAAAACACAATACACACAAAGACGCACACAGTCACATACATATACACACACACACACATAAATAAAGGGGCCAATTTGATGAGGGCGTCAAATGGCAACTGCTAGTCGATTCGATACGATACGATTCGTGTCCTGTGCTGTCCTGTCGTGTCGCGTCGCGTCGTGTTGTGGCAACCGGAAACAGCAAGTGAAAATGTTAATTTCCGCTTTTAGGCGCAGTTCACACACACACACACAGATGTAGGTGCATTTGTTGTTGTTGGTATTAAAATAGGCGCAATGAAATTGTTGTTGTTGTTGTTTTCACTTTGGGTTCAAAAGCGTGCGAGCGAGAAGGCCTACAATGTCCTTTGCCTATTGATTTTCAGAGACTCCGTGCGGTGTTCATTTTGCCACACACACACATACACACACACTGGATCTCTCTCTCTCTCTCTCGCTCACACTTTTTGTGCTCTCTGTGCGCTTGATTTGCCGTTTAATTATTGCAATTGATTTGAAGTTCCTTAACTGTTACTACCTTCTATTATTTCCCTGCGATATGAGTGGAAAAAACAGTGGAGAGAGGAGGTGTTGCCAAGTGGAGGGGGGAGGGAGGCAGTTGTTATTGCTGTATTTTGGCGCGTTTTGAATGGTTTTTGTTGTTGTTGTTGTTGCTGTTGCTGTGGTTGTTGTTGCTCTACTTCATGCACTGAACTGAACAACCTTGAACCTTTTGGTGCTAGCACACACACACACACACACACTCACACACACAGACAGAGCAGCAGAGTGAGCAGGATAGAGCAGGCGAAAGAGAAAGCGAGTGTGAAAAGCTGCTGCATAGGTAATGTCTCACCTACACACACACACACACACTCACACTCACTCACACACAAACACAGAGGATTTTCCCTGCTATAAATATCCGCAAACAATTTTTATTTTCACATATTTATTTATTTTTATGAAATGATAGCTTAAAAAAAATCAGAGTGGGAGAAGCTGATATTTATATGGCTTTCATTTATTTTTAAATATATTATTTATAGTCATATTAGACTTTTAATATTTAAATAGATCATTTTCAATTAGACTTTTATTGAGCACTTTATTTATATTATTTTCATTACGATACGTTTGACTACATAAATATATAATTTCTAATAATATATTTATTTGAAAATGTTATTTTCATATATGTATTTGTTTATTTTGTGGAATGTGGGAGGAGCGGAAATGTATTTTGTTTATATGTATTATTATTATTCTTTCACTTAATAAATATATAACTTTTATGAACATATTTATTTGATTGCTTTAAATTCTTTTAAATTCCAGAGATACAACTTATTATTTTAAAATATACATTAAGTTGATTGATTTAATTTTTTTAAAAATAATATATATTTTTATTTACAGCACTTTAAGCACTTTAATTTTATTAAAATTATTTGTTTATTATACTTTGATTTGAATATGCTTACATATCAGAGATGCAAAGGCATTTCCTAAATTTCTCATTACAGGAAGTCGTTTTTGTATGTTATACATTATTTATTTTATTTAAATATATATTAAAAATTATTACGTATTTATTTCAATTTCTTTGAATTTAAAATAATTGATTTCCACATATCCCCACGCATTTAGAATTTATTTTTAGTTGCAGCATTTAAGTTACTTTTATTATAAGTTTTTGTGCAAATAGATTTAAATATCTTTAAATTTTAGAGACGCAATGGCTTTTTCCCACATAAACACACATACACACACACACACACACGCACCTCAGTTGGGCACATAATAACAATAAAATAATTTAATTTAATTTTATTTTATGAAATCTCCCCCTCCAACAACAAAAAAGAAAAGAACCAAACTAACAGCTTAATATGGAATGCGAATGAAACGCTGCAAAACGAAACGAAATGAAACGAAATGATGTGAAATGTAATGAAACACACGCACCGTACTACAACAACAACAACATCAGCAACAACAGCAGCAACAACAATAAAATGGTAGCAAAAACAAGAGAGAGAAAATACAAAACAACAACGACAATGAAAAAATCCCAAGTGCGCCACAGCGAAAAACAGTAAAGTAGAAAACTAGAAGAAGCAGAAGCAGCAGAACCAGATGCAGAAGAAGAACAAGAAGCAGCAGCAGCATTTTTGATTTTATTTTCATTTTTTTTTTGCTTTTTCCAGCGACACATAGGCAAACACACGAGGACACACGAGGCGACACGAGGCGACACCCGAAGTGAGGACACACGACACGAGCGTGAAACGCAGCAGCGCGAAACGTTTAGCCTGTCGAAGGGACAGGAGAAGAGAAGAGTGAAGAGGGAGACGAAGAGAAGTGGAAGAGGAGACAAAGTAAAAGAAGAAGAAGAACAGGCAGCTACAGCAGCAGCAGCAAACGCTGAAGCGAAAACGCAGGCAATGGCAACAAGCGACAACAAACGAAACATAATGAAATGAAAGGAGAAAGCGAAAAGCAAACAACGAAAATTGTGGCCAAAGTCGCAGCGAGAAATTGAAGCGTGTAAGCGCTTAACGCTCCTTGTAAAAGACACACACACACACGCACAACAAAACTGTGTCTGTGTATATGTATATGTATGTGCGTACATTGCAGAGAGAGAACATGAGTTAGCGTCGCAGTCAAGTGAGAGAGAGAGCGCGTTCAGCAGAGAAACAAAAGAGAGTGAGAGGGAAAGAGAGGCCTAGAGAAGAGCGACAGAGTGCAGAGTAATACTAAGCAGCAGCCAAAAATACAGTGTTGCATACTTTTCTAGATAGATCTGTCCTTTTTTTAGAACTAATACAATTTGGAATGTCAAACATTGCCTATACAGACATCTATCCTTTCTAAGAAAGAATCTCACAAACTATTTATGACACATACATATAATTCCAATCGTTGTACTCTTTTAATAAATCAAGTAAAAAAAGTAATTAATAGTAATGGATCTCTTTAAACAAATGAAAAAGGACAAAGGGGCAAACTAAAAAGTGTCTTTTAACAATGGATATACAAATATTATTTATAAATAATGATAAAGTATGGTAACAAACAAATTAAATATGACACATTTTCTGAAATATTGGCCTTATTAAATAAATTTAATTTGATAAATGCCCAAGAATAATAGGCAGGAATGCATTACGTATACTCGAAGAGGTGTAATATTACGTATACGCGAAACTGGTCAACATGAAATGATAAATATTAACAATAAAGAATCTAGAAAGACGTTAACATAAAATAACATATAATAATTCTAACAAAATTTTCAAAGTATGTCATGTATGTAATTTAAGCATTTTCTGTTTCAATTAAGAAGTTCATTTTTAATTTGCCCACTATCCGTTATATTAAAATGAAAAGTATATTTCAGATTTGTAGCCCTAATTTCCAATCTTGTGTACTTTTTCTGGTTAGTACATGTGTCCTATATCCTGTATCCTGTATGTTTATATTTCTTTATAATGTATCTTGTATCCTATATCATATGTTCTATCCTATTATCTAGTATTTTAACTTTCTTTCGGGTTTTTCCTTCTGTTCTATCCTCTTATCTTATATTTTATCTTTCTTTCGGGGTTTTTCCTGCTGGTCGTGTTTTTCCGTTTTTGTCGCGTTTAGTTGGCAACACTGGCCACAACAAAGCGACGGCAAAATGGCTGCTGAGTGGGCGACAGCGACAGCGACAGAGGCGTAGTCGTTGTCGTTGTGGGAGAGCCAGGTGACTGGCCATGCACAATGGGAAACTTGTTGGCGGATTTATGCAGCACACACACACACACACACATAGATACATCTGTGTGTGAGTCGCAGTAGCAGCGAAGCGACACGAAAGGACACGATAACGCACATGGCCCAAAGTCGCGCCCTGTACATACATACATACATATGTATATCTATGCGTGTTTGTGCGTGTTTCTGCGTGTTTGTGCGTGTGCGTGTGCGTTTACCGTTTCACACTGGCATTGGCTTTTGCACCGTCGTTTATTGGCGTCTATTGCTGTTCGCACGCTGCTTCGTTGCTGTATGTACAGTTAAATGAGAAAGTGTGGCATCTTTAAGCAACAACAACAGGAACAACAACAACTAACGCTTGTTGTTGTTATTAATGTTATTCTTTTAAGCTGACAGCATTTAGCAGCTGCCTGTTTTATGTTACATTCTCTTTTCCATTTGATTTTCCATTTCGCTTTGCCATCGCTTTTCTTTTGTTTTCTACTTTCTGCTTTCTGCTTTCCACTGGCATTGCGTCTGTTACAGCTGCTGCTGGTGCAACTGAATGCCTTGACACATGCCCCCTCAGCTGCCCCCCCTCTTCTCCTAGGGTTACTCTTTTTGTCTCAGGTCTCTGTATATCCCATTGGGGGACTCTTCTCGACTTTGTCTCCAGCTCTGCATTCGGAATTTCGCTTCCTTTTTGGTTGCGCAGCAGCAAATACTTTGTCTACTTTAACACCTTGTTCCCCCTTCTACCGTCTCCCTCTAGAAAACACACACAAACACACTCACACACCCACACACACACGCATACAAAGAGGGCTGAATGAAAGTGGCGTCCAAAACATCCGAGCAACCATCAAACCACCTCATCCTCACCTCATCCTCACAAAATCCACCCAGTCTAACGCCTCTCAGTTGCTTTTTGTCCTGTCACGCGTTTTTATGGCCTATGCTAGAAACTTGGTCTGAGTTCGTCCTTTACAACAGTGTCAGATTGTACATATACAAATGTACATATACATATATGTATATTTGTGTCCACACACACACACACATACACATACAGATTCATATTCATAGATACACTGTAGAAGATCTAAGAAAATGCCGCCTAAAATGAAATTCGCACAGGAATTTCGCATTCTGAACGGAATAACTCAGGGAAAAAGAGCGACTGAATGAATGTAGATGAATAAAATGAATATAAATATAAATCTTCTCATAAGTTAAGATAAAAGATGGCCACAGACAGTTGCCAGTAGCTCTCTATACTAATTAAGTTCTATTCCACAGTTTCAGTTCTATTCAGTTAAGAATTGAAATTGAAATTGTTGCAGCTCATCCAAATCTTTATTGTACAAAGGAGGACAACGGAATTGCGTAAATGAATGCAGGTAAAAACCAATACAAAGTGGAAGAATAGAAAAAATAATCACTTTGTATATACATAATAGATAGGATAGTTAATCTATCAAATATACTGTATAGTAAAATACAAAATATCGTAGCTTAAAAACATAATTTCATAATAGAAACAACATATTTAATAACAAAAACAATTATTGTAATAATAAACAACGAAATAGAATTGTTTAAACCCAAATATACATATATGGTATACATAAATATATATATAAGAAGTAATTACGTATACGTGATTAGCTTAAATATTACGTATACGGGAAACTTTTTAAAAAATAATGTTAAATAATAAAAATATAATCTTTAAATAGATTTATAAAATGAATTAATAAAGTAGAAAATTATATAAAAAGTATACGCAATAAGTTCATATATTAAGTATACGTTAAACTCTTAAAAATAAAAGTAATAATAAACAACGAAATGGAATTGTTTAAATCCAAACAAATATGATCATATAAGAAGTAATTACGTATACGTTATTAGGTTAAATATAACGTATACGGGAAACTTTTCAAAAAATAATGTTGCATATAAAGAATAAAATTTGTAAATAGATTTATAAAATGAATTAATAAAGTAGAAAATTATATGAGTATTTTAATTATGTATACGCAATAAGTTCACATATTAAGTATACGTTATTCTCTTCAAAATACGTATACGCAATGAGTGCACTTATTATGGAAACCGGCAAGTTTTTGAAGATAATAATAAATAAAATATACAAAGTTTGAAAATAGTTTTCCAACATGAAAGAATAGAGTATAATACCAATACAATAACAAATTAATTAAAAAGTTCATATTTCGTTTCACAAAATAAGAAAGAAATGCAGTCAAAGACAAACAAAACAAAATGTAAACATAAAAAAAAAGAAAAACAATTAATAAAATCATAAGAAATACATACAAATCGTCGAGATATATTGCAGCATCTGAAGTCATATCTGTTGTGGCTTTCATATTGAAACTCTAAGATGTTACAAATGTTTTGTGGCAACTTTAAATTGAGTTGAGTTGAGGTGGCAGCAACGAGAGTAGTCGAGTGCAGCTTGTTGGCTATCAGATGTTCCAACAAATTGATTGATTAACTAACTGCATTCTGATGCTCTTAATCAATTTCGATTAGTGGCAAACTGAACGAAGCAACGGTCTATGTATCCTGACAGTATGTTGGTGAGTGTGTGTTTGTGTGTGATGAGGGTGCGTAGGTGTCCTCTGTGTGTGTGTGTGTATCAAGTGCAACAGTTTGAAGTTCACACATTGCAACTCTGTGGCACGTGTGCTGAGTGCAGCAAATATCGCATAATGTCATCCATCAATTTGTGTGTCTGTGTGTGTTTGTGTGTGTGTGTGTGTGTGGCATTGTTTAAAGGTCAATAGTTCTGTACTTTTCTCACCTTTCACTGCGACATTTAATTGAATGGTAAATCGAAGTAGCCAGTGAATGGCAAATTCTTGTTGCCTTCAACTGTAATTGACCAGCGACAAGTGTTCAAGTTGAAACTCAGCCAAGAATTCGTCTACAGATTTAAGACTTTAAATATGACGTATACGTATTTATTGACTTGAGTAGACTTTGTTGGCATAAGATCATGAAATAGAACATAAAACTGAGTGAATTGAATAAAAAAAGCCAATTTCTAGTCTATAAAGATGCGAGTCTTTAAATATTACGTATACGTAATTTGATTTAAGTAGATGTTTTTGGCTTGGCATCAGGAAACAGAATACAAAACTGAGTGTCAAGTAAAGGATTGATCTAGTTTAGCTTTTCCCTTCAATTATAATTATAAATAAAGGCAATTTCTTGTCTACAGATGCGAGTCTTTAAATATTACGTATACGTAATTTGATTTAAGTAGATATTTTTTTGGCTTGGCATCATGAAACCGAAGACAAAACTGAGTGTCAAGTGAAGGATCAATCTAGTTTATCTTCAACCTTTAATTATAATTCAAATTCTCTCTTTGTCTATCGTTCAATTGTTTTCTATTTTCTACTTATTTTACGTTCTGCTTTTTAATATAATTGCATTGCATTTCCTTTTATTTATCACGTGTTTTTCTGCATCTCCTCGTACTTCTTATTTAACTTCTTACATCTGCACTTTGCTTTTGTTTTATATCTGCAATTACTTTTTCTCACTTTGAATCACCTTTCTTTCCTTGGCTTTAAGTCTCAATTTCCTTCTTGTTTTGTCCTCGTTATGCTTTTGCTCCTCGCTAATTGATTTAACCTCTCAGTTGGCCTCTTTCTCTGATTTCCCCCATCACTTCTCACTTATAAACTTATCGCTTCACTTCTCTTCCTTCATCTCCCATGACTTTCATCTAGCTTATGTCCCGTTAAACTCTGACAAAACCCAATACTCAAGCAAAGCTGAGATAAGTGTGTTATATTTTGTTATTTGACATGAAATCACGATAAGCATTCAAACAAATCAATCACAGCATTCAAATCTATATACATATACGTATACATATGTATATATAGAATGTAAAGATATATATGTGTGTTTATGTGTGTATAGAATGTTATCCTTGCGTGCTGTTGTCTGATTTTAATAAGATTTGATATTATTAGATTGACGCGAACTTTTTAAGCGGTTTTCGATTTCAACGATTTTTACGAATTTTTTGCCGTTTTTTTCTCGCTTTGTTAGATTTTCTTATTTTTTTGGCTTTTACTTTTTCCTTTGCTATTTTCAGTTTTTTCTTGTCGTGCAATTCAATTGAGAGCGAAAGGGAGAGAGAGAAAACGCAGGCAGGCACAAGAGAGTGACACACACACGTACGTTAGGTACAGACACACATACACACACACGCACAAACACATGTAGAGACATACATACATATATACAGAACATACAGACACCGCAGCAGCCAGCAAATTGCCTTTGGAACGTCCTTAAGAAGGATATGCTCGAAAACGTTGCTTATGGCCGCCTTTGGCGTTGTTGTTGTTCTCGTTGCTGCTGCTGTTGCCGTTGTTGTTGTTATTGTAGAGGCATAAGCGGTTGTTGTTGTTGCGCAGGTGTGCTTGAAGAAACAGTAGCAACGGCAACAACAATAACAACAGCCAGAACAACAACAACAACGATAGAGTAGAACCAAATTAAAATGTAGAAGACGATGAAGGCACAGAAAATGAAGACGTTGCCTGTGGCTCAGCTGTTTGGCCATTGGTTGGGTCTTAACTTAGCTATAAGTGTGCGAGTGTGAGTGTATGTGAATGTCTCATATGTAAGTGTGTGTGTGTGTTTATTTAGTTAGCAATATGTTGTATTATATTATAGGCTGCAGCTATTCAGGGCAGCCTTCTTTCCTGCCACATTCAACCACTTGTTCTTTTTATTGTTTATAAATAAGTTGCATTGACGTTTCGTTTGATTATTGAAATGTTTGGCATGCCGCAAATCATTAAGACATTGCACGCCACAACAACAACAATAACAAAATCAGACAGTTATTTATCTATTTTTCACTGTGTCGCGTGTGTGTGTGTGTGTGTGTGTGTGTGAGTTGCATTGTGTTGTGTCAAGGTTAAGAAGGCATTTTGTATTTTGTATTTTCATTTTCATTTCTGATCTGATCTTGGGCTAAAAATGCATGCACTTTTTTTTCGTTTGCTTGATCTGAAAATTTCAAAATTTTCTCCTTCTTTCACTATTTTTCTTGAGCACTTGTTAGCAGCTTACAAGCTACAACAACAACAAAAAGTTGTTCATCAAAAAAAACACACAAAAAAAATACATAGATGGTAACAGGATAGGCACAATAATTGTTTTTTGATTTTTGCACAGCTTTTAAACTATTTAAGATTATTGAAATTGACTTTATATACTTTTCTTGATTTTTGTTGTAATTTCTTTAATATATATTTTCTGTTTTTCTTGTTGTTTTTCTTAGTTTTACAGTAGCTGCTGCTGCTGCTACTGCTGCTGCTGCTTTTGTTGCCCGCGGCAGTTTGGCGTTGTGTTTGCTTTGCTTTCGCTCTTTTTGTTATTCGCACGCAACGTTACGAAACGGAACTGAAACACACGACGCACTCTATGTTTTTTTTTTTATTTATTTCTCGTTTTTTTTTCGTTTTTTTTTTGTCAGATTGCGGTTTCAGTTATCCGTGTGCTCAAAGACTCGAACTCGATTTCGGTTTCATTTTCAGTTTCAGTTTCGGCTTCGAATTCGGTCTTTGTTCTCTCGTTTCTCGTTTCTCGTTTCTTGTTTCTTGTATCTCGTTTTTGTTTCTTGTTTGTCGTGTCTCGTTTCTCGTTTCTTGTCCTCTTTCTCGTTCTTGTCTCGGCATCTGCTGTCGGCTGCTGGCGGCGCGCAACTAAACGTCAAACTTTAGCTTGCTCTACCTTTTCTCGTTCCATTTGCCATTTCGTTCCGTGTTGATGCTGCACGGAGCACGCACAGCTGAGTCAAAGTAATGTCCCTGGAAACCATCGACTGTCAGTGTCAGCTGGCTCAGCCTTTTTTTCCAGTCTCAAGCTTTAAAGCGCGCGCGGTATTTCCGGTGAGTAAAAGCGAGACACAGACAGAGTGAGAGAGGAAGAGGATGTGAGAGAGAGAGAGGGATGAGACGCTTTACGTGTGTTTTCTCAATGAAAAAAGCTTTCTTTTCGGGCATTTGTCAAGTGCTCAGCGGGAGAGCGTTGCCATTGCCGACGCAGACGCTGTCGCACGTGTTGTGTTCCATTCCCAAACGTTCCCCATCGTTGGCTCGTGTCTCAAGCTCAAGCTCACTCTCAATTATCGCATCTCTGTTATTATTTCACGGGTGCACAGCACACATGTGTGTATGCAGCGACAACTGTCAATGGCGGAATGCAATGGCAATGAAACATTGTCAAATGTCATCACTAGAGCTTTTTTTGACTGGAAGCCGGGAAGCCGGGAAACCGGAAGCTGTGCGCAGCTTCCAACCAAGCAAAGCTGTTGCCAAGCTATTTTAGCTGCCTAGTTCCCACTCACAGAGGGCGCCACCGGAAGTGGTCATTCAAAGATGGCGGTCATCCTAAACAACATGGCGCGCGCGCGCGTTAATTTTGAAATTTTTGAATGCATCAAAGCTCCAACTGCAAGCACAGAAAGTGCTCTCTGTTTTTGTTGTTGATGTTGTTTTTGTTTTTTTTTGTTGTCCTTGTGGGTCATTGCCTCATTGGTTGCCGGCTGTCGGTTGCAAGTTGCAAGTTGTCGGTTGTCGGTTATTCGAATGCACCGCCTGTGACGTCAAAGCGTCTAACATTTGGCCCATTTCAAGGCAAAGCTCAAAGCCATTTCAAATACACACACCCCATTCCACGATGTGGCAATTTAACAAGCCAATTTAAAAAACATTCCCCTTGAGCTACGACAGCATACTTATGTGATCAAATTCATGTTTACGAGTCTGATAATTTCAAGAGTTTAGAGCACCTTGAACATAAACATGAAGTTTTGGACTTGGGAAGTATAATATTATATGATATTACTACTTCTTAAAATCTAAATGGTAATTATTATAACTTATTTAAATTTAACAACGTAATTTTATGTTATGTTAATTGCTTTTGGCGACTGCTGTTAGTTGACATTAAATAATTAATCTAAAATAAATAAAATTAACAAAAAATATCTCCATTCGGAATATTTCAAAGAACTCTTTTTGCTTTTTGCATAGTTTAAATATTCTATTATTGAATCCTTTTAGTAGTACAGCCTGGAATAAAGTCTGCCTACAAACAGACCAACCAGTTAACGATGGCTTTAAAAGAGAATATCAATTCTGGGCTGTCAATTTTTCTAAATCTTTGTTTCATTTTAGATTACAGATAGGATACAGTTTTAATCTATGAAACCAATTGAATAAATAAATATTACTGATCAAAGTGAACGCCAACTGAGATTATTCGCTAGGCGTTAGGATCGGCATCATTAAGCTAGCTATTAAATATTCTTTCTCAAAATCGATGTCGAAATTGAGAAAAATATTAAAGACCTTAAATAAATATTTACTCTGATTATAATCAGATATAAAAATAATATTTAAAAACCAATCGCTATTCATGATTTCATCAATTTGTAATTTACGAATAACCAGAAATTTTGTGAGACTAAATTATGCGCAAAAATTGTATTTGCACAAACATTATTTTATTCTGTCACATTTCCACTTCAATCAGACACCCAATTAAGTTGATACAAATAATTACATTTACTGCAAATACGATTAAATCTGAAAATAAATTTATAGTTTCCATTGAATTGCAATTGCAAATCAACATAAAACCTCTACAAGCTAAAGGCTTTTCAAATATCTGTATCTATGGCAAACCAAGGCTAACAATTAGTTGAAATAATTAGATTTAAAGCCAAAAACTATCAAATATTTGCATTTGAAACTAATATTCAGTTGAACTAACTAAAATAATGGTGAAAAGAATAATGAAACTGTGTATTGAATTTCTTGTTCAAAATATTTTGCAGTAACATTTCAATTGGGCAAATGAATCAAGTGAAAATAAATGGATAGGGGGGGGGGAACTTTTCGAGAGGTTGCGGAATTCATCAATTAGTTGAAGTTTGTTGGTTGACCGCCTCGTTATATTTCCCTTTTGGCTAACGATGCTACAGAAACTGTGACGCAAGTGCAAGAAAAAAAATATATGTATCCTTGCCACAGGCTAAAATATCTGCACTTAACCGCAGGCTCAAAAGTGTGTAACTGTGTGTGTGAGTGTGTGTGTGAGTGTGTGTGTGTGTATTGCATGTTCTTGTATCAAAATGTCAGTGCAATGCTTTGCATTTTACCCTTAAAATCAATTCCAAAAACTCGAATCCCAAAGTCACAACTGTGTGACGTTGTTGCAACGTTGCAACGTTGCTTGCAACGATAAGTTGCATACATTTAGGGACAAAGCGCCAGCGGTTAAGCTGTAAATTTACAGCTTGACACAACACCAAAGGATATGACAACTCTAAGTGGGGCAGGTCGCAAAACCTAGAGTGGCAAAAGGGGTGGCAAACGGATTGCCAAAGGGTTGACAAAGGGTAGAGGAGGGAGGGAAGGTGCAGTTGCAATTGCATTTGCAGCAGCTGATGCCGCTGTCATGTCGGGGCAATTAGCAGTGAAAGCATTTAAAATATCCTGACACTGGTGCAAGTTTAATTACGACAAAGTCAAGTCAATGAATGCTACAAATAAATTAAAAGCCTCTCGCCTTTTCCCATTACCAACTCTTCCCTCTTCCCCACTTCCTCTCTCTGTTCTTCCTCAGCTTTTGGCCGACATTCAGGCCAAGGAGGGTGGGGGGGGGAATATCCATAACCACTTTTAACAGCAGTTGCAGCCCCAAAGGCAACTGGCAATAAAAATGCAAGGGAATAAAGAAACAAAATGAAAATGGAAATATTATAAAAAAAGCGAAATAAGTAATGCATACATAGAATTGTATATGTATGTGTGTGTGTGTGTGTCTGGAGAAAGATTGAAAGCAGCTGAAGAAGAAAAACGAGGCAAACGCCAAAAAGATTTTGTGCAACGCCGCAAAACAACGTGCAAAATTTATGGCAAGTCCTTCGAGTTGCAGTTGCAGTTGCCAGAATTGGCGCCACAGCCAGACCAGAGTCTTTAACATGGGGCATAAATGTAGACTTGATGGCGTGACGGGGCTAGTGAAGGTAGGTGGTGGGGAGGTGGGCGTGGCAGTGTACGTCCGTGCAGTTTTTCGGATATGAATATGAACGCGCCCTCGAAAATAGATTCCAACTCTCTACCCTTCTATTTGTATATTTTTTCCTTGAGCCCTATCCAACCTCCCTCTCTCTCTCTTTCTCTCTCTCTCTGCCTCTCTGTCACTCTTCCGCTCTCTTTACATTTTAGTGTTTACTTTGCATCTTTGCTTTTTAAATAGCTTGTCACTTCCGGCAGCCATTCTCCATATCTGAATCTTTTGCCACATTCGTCTTTTTGTCCCCTTTTCTCACCATTCTCTCTCTCTCTCTCGCTTGCTCTCTCTTTTTCTCTTTTTGCAGTGTCCCCGCACTTTCAATTTCCCCTTTAGTCCATGCATATTGACCTCATCCTTGCTAGGTTTTTTTTTATTTCCTGCATGCCACTTTCAGTTGCAACTTTCCCCCATATGGTTTCTGGAGCACATCGAGAAGTTGCCGAAAACTTGAAAGAGTTGCCACTGCGACTACTTAATATGATTGATGCTGGCCCCACAGAAAAAGAGCGAGATAGAGATAGAGCTAAAGTTGGAGATAGCGACAGAGACACAGAGAGAGAGAGAGAGAGAGAGGAGAGAGAGTGAGAGGGAGAGAGAGAGAAAGGGAAGGCCTTGTGCCAGTTTTCTTTGAATGCAATTACTAACTGATTTAGCTCTGAGCTCGCTCCAAATATTGCCTGATGGATGATGTTGCAGTGCCACACAGAGTACACTCCACAAATTCCACATTCCACACTCTATACTCCATGCTGCATACTGTATACTCCATGTTGCACGTTACACGCTGCACGTTGCACGTTGCACGATCCACACGTGCAAGGGCTGCTGATTTTGCGGCAATATGTCGTCTGTGCGGCGAGGCACATAACCTCAATTCAGCTGCGTCTCGTCTGCAATTGCGTTTGACTCTCAGTCTTCTTTTTACAATTCCAGCCAGCCTCCTGCCCTTGCAATTTGCCACTTGCCACTGCCACTTGCCACTTACCAGTTGCCACTTGCCACCACACCACCACATTCCTGCTCTCTAAAAGAGGCCGACTTGCACCTGTGGGGCAAGTGGCAGCATGATGATGATGATGACTGCCCGCATCTGCATTTAAATGTGTGTCATCTGTTTGTTAATTTGCCACACCGCAGGCTACAGACAGGCAAACCGACGAGGACGAATCAAGGATTCAGGACTTCTTGCAACTAAGAACTAAGAGCTATGTTGGCGTCGTGTTGACTGCTTGCTTGCCACATGCCTCGTCGTCAGATTGTCTGCCACAGCCACTGCCTCTAAACTGGGAATTGGAATTGTAAACTGCTTCATTGACAGCTGATGTTGCAGTTGGCAACTAAGGTTGATTCCCTTTTTGGCTCTAAAACACTTGCGGTAACAACTGTTGTTGTTGCTGCTGTTGATGTTGTTGTTGTTGCAGCTGCTGGCAACATTTGTGGTCTTCATTAGCCAATGTATGAATCATTCATAAGAGTGCATTTTGCTAATTGCTAATTGCATTTATCCACACATCAAATTATTCAAGTCGTTGTCAAATTTAATTAATTAATCATTCTTTAAATCGAATCACTTTTCACTAATGCAACGTCATCTAAATTATTTCATTCATTCGATTATAATTACTTCAATTACTTTCCGCCTTTAATCCCTTAAGTTAGTTATCTATGTATTTAATCTAATCAAATCGTTTAAGTGACAAAATAAATGTAATTTACTTTTTTTAATTAATTTCAACTGTTTTTTTCATGTTATACTTGAAATGTGTTAATCTATTAATTTTAATATTATTTTATTAATAGTTTTTCTCGAGTTTATAGATGATAATTATAATGAATCAATAGATTTAAGTCAATTTGTTAATCTATTAATTTTAATATTATTTTATTAACATTTTTCTCGAGTATATAGATGATAATTGTTATAATTCGATAGACTTAACTCAGATAAATTAATTGAGTGATTAGGTGTCTGTTATCTAGTCTAGTTATCACTTTTTAATAAGGAATTCTTTGAGTTTTTCAATGATTCATTTTACTACATTTTTATTATCTGATCTCCTTTCATTATATAAAAAAAGAATTTCTCTTTAAATTACTTTCTAATTTAATCTCACTTTAGTCATTTATATTTTTAAGTAAGTTAAAGCTAAGTAATCGACAAACTGAATGGTCAGAGAATTAATTTGACTATGCGCTTCAATTGAATCATTTAATTGCCAACGAATTGTTGAAATAATTCAATTCAAATAAATCAATTCACTGAATTGAAAACAAAGCTTTCAATCTACACTATTACTAACTATTTTTGTATTTATTTTTAACTTAAACACTCGAGTTATTCAAATCATTCAAATCTTTTGTTTCATTCAATTGACTTTATTCAACTTCAATTCAATCAACTTTTTTTATTGAAATTATTTGCATTGATTAATTGATAAATAAGCATACAAGCAGTTATTTGAATCATTTCAAATCATTCGAATCATTTGTTTAAGACACTCGGCTAATTGACTAATCAAATTAGTAGTATATATATGTATATATGTTATAGTATATTCATTTCAAAGAAAGCCTTGGTAAATTGCACCTTTTATTTGCTCAACTGCCTAAGCTTGTATTCAAATGACTCAATGAGTGCATGTCCATGTAAACTGTGAATATGTGAATGTGTGTGTGAGTCTCTTTGTAAATGTGTGTGTGTGTGACACGTGCATGACCCGAGCCTGCTTGGTGCCTTGGCAATTTGCAATGCCTCGTTGTCGCGCCATTATGGCCAGCTGGCCGTGCCACGCCCATAGACAACACAAACATCAACCAACCGCCCACCCACCCAACGCCCAACATCGCTAACAGCAGCAACCGAGGCAGCAGCAGAGGTAGCGACTGCGACAGATTCAGCGGCAGTGGCAGTGGCAGAAACTCCAGCTCTGACACTAATGCAGCAAAATTGAAGTAGATGCAAGTGGAAATGTCCTTGAGGCAACGTTGTTGTTGCTGTTGCTGCTGTTGCAGCTGCTGCTGCTGATGTTGATGCTGCAATTGCCACACACACACAGAGATACTCTCACACATACATACAGCGGCTGCCTCACATATGCAGCTGCTTAACCGTTGCCCAAAGGCAAAGTCCTTTTTTTCCATCCTTCCATTTAGTTCCTTTCTCTTTCTGCCTCACGCTTTTTGTGGCGGCCGTTGTGTGAGTGTGTGTGTGTGTGTGTTTGCTTTTTATTATGGCCAGAGGAGTTTGTGTTGCAGTTTTTGGCAACTGTAGCACGTGACGTCACACACACACACTCGCACACACACACTCGCATTTCTGATGAAAGAAAGCGAGTATAAAAAAAAAGAGAAATGTGTAAATTGCTGCTGCGTTTTGGGCATGTTTAATGTAATTACCAACAGACTTTCAATGCACACGAGCATTAAAGTCAGCGTCATTCGACAACATACAACCAAAAACCCATTCACACACACTCTCACACACACACACACATAGATGGACACTAAAACATCTACACAAAGAGACTTTGGTTTTGGTTGGCCGAATGCCAAAAAATATCATTCTATAAAATACGAGTTTAAGCACAAGCCAAAGTCCAATAAGAAACTTCGAAATGTGCAGCACTTGTTGTTGTTGTTGTTGCAGTTGTTGCTGTTGTTGTTGTTGTTGTTGGGGAGCAATTTTTGTAGAGGCTTTGAAAAATACATTGCATACATGCAGGCGCACTTGACGGCGCCAAAGTGGCAGCGCTGTCAGCGTCGCTGTCGCCGTCAGCGTCGCTGCAGTTGCCACTCACCCAAAGGCATGTGGCAAGAAGATACAAGTTATATATGTACTATATATAAAAAAAAAAAATAAAAATAAATAAATAAACATTTTTTTGTCGTTGTTATCGTTTTGTTTGGCTACGCCACGATATAAATGCATTTACGATTGGACTACATATAAATGTATCTGTATCTGTAACTGTATCTGTATCTGTATCTGGTACTGTATTTTTATACAAGTGTCTCTGCATTTCCATTGTCCACTCTATCTGTATTTCAATTTATATCTATCGCTTTAATTGTATCTGCATTCCCATCGATGGCTGTACTATATATATGGTGATATTATATGGTACATATATCTGTATCTTTAACTGCATATGTTTCTGTAGCAAATATGTTTTTATTTGTAACTGTAGCCTCATCTCAATGATTGTCACTGCATCCCCATCGATAACTGTATCTGTATAGCACGCATGTGTATCTGTATCTGTATCTGCATTTATATGTGTATCTTATTTCACATTTTCATTTACCATACATATCTGTCTGTATCTGTTTCTGTAGCTGTATCTTTATTTTAACTGTGTTTATGCCTTTATCGATGCGTCTGCAACTGCATTAATTTTCATACCCTTGCCGAGGTTATTATATATTTTTATCACGATTTCACATTAAATATATATATATTAATAATCAGCAAATCATCGTAACTTTATAGAGAAGTCTTTTCCATTGAACTCCATATTTGTTTACAATATTTTCAGATTCTTATATGAAACAGTCATTAGTTGAAAGTTGAATGCAGTTCTCTGCAAGTGTATCCAATCTTTGATAGCTATATATTACCTTATTTTTGATATATGTACCGTAACCGTAACATGCAGCAGTATTTGTGTCTTTTAATCTGTATCTGGAATTGCATTTTAATGCGTAACTTTGTCTATTTATCTTGTCCCCTCTCTATCTGAAACTGTATTTATAGTCATGTCTTTAATTGCAAATGCAACTCTATCGATTTCATAACTGAAAACAGATACAAATTTACAAGCTCTGTACTTAAATGAACATTTTGATATTTATTCTCTGTTGTACCTGAAGATTTATGTTTGATATCTATAAACGTGGCTGTATTTCTGTTGTTTCTTTATCTCTATTTAAAGTTGTAATATCTAAATATATATACTCATGTCTATTTATATGTTCTTTTCTATGAGTGAATCTGTATCTTTTGGTCGGATTCGCAAGTGCACACATTTATTATTTATCTACAGCAACTGCTTCAAGTCTAAATGTAATGTTTACCTCAAGTTGAAGAGTCGAATGCTGAGGCTACACGTCATACAGATAAATAGATAGATGGATAGATAGACAGATAGATAGACAGATAGATAGACAGATGAACAGACAGACTGACTGATGGCTTTATAGGTTTCATAAATCACTTCATGTTAGTAGACATATGTAAGGTGTTCAGAATTTCCACGTGTATCTTAGCTTACAATTTTGGTGCGAATTGTTGTTGTTTTCGTTAAGGATACATTTGTATTTTTATCCTTCTTACAAGAAAGCCGTATCTTATCTGTACTGAGTAATGATAAACTTATATAAAAGATGCATAAATTGCTTGATAACTGTTTACCACACAAAACTTAATAAACAATATTTAAATTTAAACCTTTTTTACAATTTTTTAATCCTTGATCTCTCAGAAAAATAGTTAATTGGAAAAATGGTAATCAGATTTTCTACGAAGTTCTATCTGCATATTGTCGACTTAATTCCACAGCATTAATTAAATGCAAAGAATACCAGGAATTTTATATTTAACTAACGATTCAATTCCAAGAGAAAAAATATATTTCCATGTTGGACTGTAAACTCTATAATTTTTTAAGCTTCATCAAAAGAAATCTTTGATTATTTTAATATGAATTTTTATGTTCTCATTAAAAAAACACAGATAAAATTCAAAGAAATTTGACTTGCAATAAAATGAGTTTTATTTAATACTTAATTTTCTATTAGATATTATGCTTTTCTCTTAAAAAAAGCGATTAAAGTTCCCTTTTATTTTTGGAAAATCCCAAACATAGTTCACTTATCATAAAGAAGATGTGGTTTTTAAAAGATGGTAAGATTATTGAATACAAGATAGTCGTAATAATATCTATAGTATAGTTTTTATATATCATCATATTTATCATACCCATAGCCATCGAGTGAGTTGCGCAGCTGTTGTGCCTCCCTTAGCTGCAACTTTCGCTCGGCAATTTTCTTTTGCTCCTCCTTCTGCTCGAGCTGCTCCTTTTGATGTTGCTGCTGTTGCTGTTGTTTCTTCCGATGCTGTCGATCCTCTCCGAGGCCATAAAGGCCAGCAACCGCAGCCATCTCAGCTGACTAAACTAACTACTGTTGCTGCTGCTGCTACAACTGCACTTGCAACTGCAACTGCAACTTAAAGGCAGCTGGGCAGTGGACACCAACGAACTTAGCACTGGAGGCGCCTTTTGTGGCATTGAAATGTTTCGTTTATAGATCGACAGTTGCTGATAGTAGCTGTTGTTATTGTTGATGTTGCTGCTGCTGCTCTTGTTGTTGTTTTGATTGCTGTTGTTGTGGTTGTTGCTGTTGCTGTTATTGTTGCTGCTGCTGCTGTTGTTGTTGTTATTGTGGTTATTGTGGCCGTAGCCATTTTTGCATTTGATTTAGGTATTCACATTTCATTTGGGGCACTTCTTGCAACTGCAACGCATTTCATTAGCACAATTTTCACCAACACGCGCGCGTGTTCAATCTCAGTTGTTGTCCCCTCCCCATTTTCAACCTGTCCACCCCTTTTCCTATCTCCCCTCCCCTCTCCCCTGTCACTCACTCTCTGGTAAGATAACAATAACAAGTAGGCACAATAACAAACTACAAACGAGAACGAGTTGAAGTTGCAAAACAGCAATGCAGCTTTATTAGCTACTTTATAGCTAGGTTATAGCTAGAAATCTGACCAGTTTAAAAATGGATTTTACTAGACTTCTAGCATTTATTTAAAAGAAACCAAATATTCTCTGCCAAATAATGTTATTTTCATTTAAAATAGAAAATAATCGTTAGTGTATTTTATTGTAATTAACTTTGGCGTTATTTTAAGAGAGTATTTGAGGTATTGAAATATTTAAATAAGGCAGTTAAAATATTGTCATAGGAAAGTTCTTAAAGTCAATTCGAAATTAATTACTGTCTAAAGCTTTCAGTGAGAACAATTTAATGTAGGATAAGATGCCATTAAATAAGTTAAGCGCTTTCTTAGCCATAAAGACATGGCACATGTTTAAAACAATCAGACTTTTGATAATTAACTTAAAATCAGCATTTTCTTATTAATATAAGATTATTTATTATAATCTTAAAGCTGTTTTTTTGCCAGCCTATACTATCAATTATTTAAACTAGGAAATTCTAACAACTCTGTGTAAAATAATCTTCTAATTACCAAATTAATATCAGGAATTTCCTATTGAAAGATATTAAATAATGTTTTAGCTATTTCTAGCTACCTTTTAATATCACATTAGCTTTATCTTTAATACATTCAGTCTTCTAATTACCAACTTAATATCAGGAATTTCCTATTGAAATACAATTTTATAAATTCTCTAAAGATATAAAATAATGTCTTAGCTATTTCTAGCTACTTTTTAACTATCACATTAGCTATTTAAGACTAAGAAAATGATGGCAACACTGCGAAAGCAGTCGACAGTCGACAGTCGGGCGACATTGTGTGTGACTTTCGCTTTTGGCTCTTGTGATTTACGCTTTGTTTTTCGTGCAGCAGTGCAACACAAAAAGTGCCAAGCAAACAGCAACAACAACTGGAACAACAACAACAAACAAATATGAAACTTGTGTAGTTGTTGCAAGTTGTGTTGTTGCTGCTGTTTGTCATATCAATTTCCGCTGTCTGAATGGCAAGCTGCAAGCTGAAAAAATCGTTGCATACCTTGTGGCGCCAAAGCAAAGTTCTTGTGTTTTTCTTGCTTGCTTACATACTTTCTCTTCACTTTCTTTCCACTCTTTTTGCACTCATACTTTCATATTGTGCCCAGAAATCAATTAGCAACAGTCCCCCTCCTTTCACCTTTCCCCATTCTCTATTGCCACAGTGCTCTTGCCACAATTGGCTCACATTTATGGCCTGATTATGAAAGACGCTTTTTCGTGTTACGTAAAAAAAGAGGAGGGAGGGAGGCATCGATTGCGTAACGTAACAACGCGCAGAACGTAACGCAAATGGCAAATGTTGTTAAGGTTAATGTGCATGTTAATGGCGTAACTGTAACACACACACACACACAGCACACACACACACACAACCAATACAGTTGCACGTTAGGTAATTGCAATAATTTTAAGCATATCGCCACAATTTCCATACCAATCAAAAGCCACATAAACAAACCCCAGGAAATCAAATCGAATCGCATCGTATCACACACAAAGTAAACACACACACACACACACACAGAGAGACATGCACAAACACGCAGGGACACGCACAGAGCGAGAGGGAGATAGAGAGAGAGGGGAGGCAAACAAACAAACAAACTGCGAGATACTCTTGGCAATGGATATGGAATGAACACACATTATCTCGTAACCTATCAATGGCATCTAATACTATTTGTCATCAGGAGACGACAGAGAAAGGGCGAAGAGAGAAGGAGAGTTGGAGAGGTAGAGAGATTGGTTGTGGGAATTTGATAAAGAGATTGAGTAAGAGGAGTAAGGATGATAAAGAGATAGAGTCCTGGGATGGACAGTGGCAATCAATTGATAGGAATTTGTAAAACTATTGAGTGCTTAAAGTGACCATGGAGGAAGGGAAGGGGGAATGTGTAAAAATGGTAAGTGAAAATTGTAAAAAATCAATGAGCAAAACACAACACATGGAAAGTCGTCAGAAGAATAATAAGATTAAGTATACGCAATGTAACACTTGCTTTTTATAAGACATGGCACGAGTTTAAGATATTTAAAGTTAACATTGAGGCAAGATTAAATTTTAAACAGGAAAAGAGAAGAAGGAATAGCGAGAGAGAGAGAGAGAGGGAAAGAGTTGCAGAATTTAAAGTGCCAATGGAACAGTTGAATATCAATTGTGTGGAAGACATAGAAAATTGGGATGACCTAACATAAACATAAGAAAAGTTACACAAGAAACTACGGAATGACTGAGTGTTTAATGTGACCATGGAGGTGACATCAAAACTTGGGAATTTATGAAACAGCGAA
The DNA here is from genome assembly GCA_037043535.1 of Drosophila putrida. Classification (NCBI taxonomy): domain Eukaryota; kingdom Metazoa; phylum Arthropoda; class Insecta; order Diptera; family Drosophilidae; genus Drosophila; species Drosophila putrida. The sequence continues at coordinate 516,616 of JBAMBI010000187.1, forward strand.
AGCATCAAAGTGAAAAGACTGAGTAGAATAGTTAGTTTTAAAGTAGTTTTCAAACATACTCCATAAGCTTGTACACTAAATATAACTGAATTTTTGTTCCCTTATTGGATAGTTTATCAAGACTTAAAGAGAGATAACGAAGCTATGGATTTGAATAGGAATGTGTAAGTAACTTTGGAGATAAAGCTAACATTGAAACGTTATTAATGAGAAAGATAGTGCGAAAAAGAGACAACAAGAAAGTCGTATTAACATTGACATTGCATTGACAAGAATAAATAGATTTGCTAAAAATTAATATTGAGGTGAAATTCTAAGTCAAGAAAAACCAATTAGGAATATTTATAATCACAATTAAAGTAAAGTTGAATTGTACAGTTGACTAAGCAAATAAAACAAATATGACTTCAAACTAAATAATAAATTAATGAAGACATCAACATTTAACTAATAAGATATAAGATAGATTTCAAAAATAGTATGGAGATGAAATTCAAAGTCAAGGAAAACCAATTAGAAATAATTGTTACCACAATTAAAGTAAAATTGAATAAACAAATAACATAAATATGACTTTAAACTAAATATTAAATAAAAGATAAATATTAAGGATAAGACAGATTTCAAAAATAGTTTGGAGCTGAAATTCAAAGTCAGAGAATAATTAAGTATGTCGAATATAATAACAATAAACTAAAATGTACCCAAGTATCATTAAATTTCACTAAAAATAATACAAAAAACCTTGGCCACATCAATTTCTATCGCTATATACTCATGTGCTGTAAGTTGACCAACTTGAAAGTGTTATTTTTAACGCAGAATCACGTAATGATCTGTCGCTAATTGCTTTGCCAAGCAGTTTGTGGTGCAGCAATCCCCCCGCTCCACCCCTTTTCCCCTACGGCTACTGCAGTTTGTCACAGCATACATAGTACTATATATATGTACATATATGGAGGAGGAAGAAGAAGCAGATGGTCTTGGAGTGCGGGTAGCGTTTAATAGACCACAGAACGAGTCAAGTCGTGTAGAGCGAAATTGAACCGACAAATGAAGGGTCGATGGTAAATTGGAGAAACGCTCGAAGGGGTGGGAAGAGAAAGAGGGGGAAGAGAAGGGGTGAGCGGTGTAGGGGTGTAGGGTAACCGAGGTAGTTGCCACTTGTCGCTGGCTTTGCTGCCACTTTGAAAATTGCTTCCGTGTCGAAATTGAGTTAACAATGCTCGGCTGGCTGCTCGGCTGCTCGAATGGTCGAGAAAGGGGTGAGGAGGGTGATTGTCACAGGTGTGGGGAGGTGTGGGGAGGGTGGCTACATACAAGTGAAGGTAGGTAGGTGTCGATAGTGGAACAAGTGGAATTGCTAGCATTTGCCATGTCATGAGCTGTTCTATTGATTTATGCGCCCGCACACGTCACGCATACGACATGTTGTACCGAAGTATAACAGCAACTGCTGTTGCTTGTTGCTCGTTTCTGTCTCTGTCTCTGCTGTTGTTGTTGTTGTTGCAGCAGTGTGGCATTGCTGTGGCAATGTGGCACTGTGGTACTGTGGCACTGTTGCACTAATCTGACCAAGCGCCTGGGTCATTAAGTGCACAGCTTAAAATGCAATGCGAAACACTTGCATCAGCGTCGACATAAGCGTATTAAGTTGCAACCCGATTCCCTCTTCCCTCCTCCCTCTCCCTCTACGATTTCAAGAGCAAGTCCATGCACAGCGGTCAGGTTTAGCAGAGGCGTTAGAGGAGGCGGGTCATAGCTACCAATCAAGGTCAGGGCTAAAGCCAATGTCAAATGCAAGATGGATACAGAAATGAGACAGGTAATATAATAGAGATAGAGTGACAGACTGAGATAGAGAGAGTGAGATAGAGATAGAGAGAGAGAGAGAGAGCAAGAGAGACAGCAAAAGGATGAAAATGCCGAGCAATCCATTAGAGCTGGGCATTCCATAATTGAATATATGTGAGGATGTGCGTGTGTGTGTTGATGTGATGTGTGTGAATCCTGCTTTGGCAAAGCTCTGATTTCTGTCTCTTGTCAGTGCTATCACTTAATTATTTCTAGAGCAGGACATTGTATCAATCAGAGCCATCGATAGTATCCCATAAGAACACTTTTAGAATATTTAATTTGATGTTATGCCGATAGAATATAATGAGATTATCGATAATAGGATAACAACTGCAATCGATAAAGCTACAAAGTATAGATATTTTGTAGCAAGGAAATTTGACTCAAAAATAATTCTGATATTAAGAAAATTTAACTAAGATAAATAACATTAAGATAAACTTACAAATTTGATATTCTAAGAAATGTTAACATTAAAAATTTCTATATAGAGCTCACTGGGATACTAATAACAATGAAACAGGTACTAATCGATTAGAGACTGTCTAAAATTAATTCTGATATTTAGAAAAATAAATAGCAAGGCAAAAATTAAGATATATATACAAATTTTGATATTCTAACAAATGTTAACTTTCAAAATTCTATATAAGAGCTCGCTAGCATACTAATAAACAATTGTAAATTCGTAATAATTGATTGGAGACTGTCTAAAAATAATTCTGATATTAAGAAAATTAAAAAGCAAGCCAAACACTGCGATATTTATACAAATTTGATATTCTAACAAATGTAAACTCTAAAAATTCTATATAAATAGTTAATAATCGATTAAAAGTCCTCTTTAAAGCATTATCGCTGTTGTTGTGTCATCTCTAGCGCTCATCAGCATTATCATTAACATTAATATGCTGTGGTTATCGCTGCTGTTTGCCGGCTGCATCTGAATTTAGTCACCTCGTTATTAAATTAAAGGCAACTTAATGAAATGACAGTGTGTGCTACCAGCATATGCATAACTGTGTGTGTGTGTGTGTGTCTGTGTGTGTGTGTGTGTCTGTCCCTGTGTTTGTGTGTGTGTGTGGTTGTGCATATGTGTGAGTGGCGAAGCATAAAATGCGCGTCGAAGCGCATCCAGGCAAGCAACGAGAAGTTAACCCCCTGACCCCTATTTACGGCCCCCTCCTCCCGCTCCTCCCTCTCCCCTTGAAACCACTCAACCTCCTCCTCTGCCCCTGCCCCTTCCCCTGTTGCCACAGTGAAAAGCATTTAATTGAGCTGTGCGCTAATTTGAAAGCAACGACGCGACTCCACTCATTGACTAGAGCAAGAGAGAGGGGAAGAGGAGAGCAGGACAGCAGCAAAGGATGGAGAAATGAGAGAGAAAGGGAGAGGAGAGAGAGAATCGCTGCTTGTTGTAAGGATTTTTATGAGAGGGGCGTGTTACAGCCTCGCATAATGCGTATTTAATGCGCTTTTAGCAGCATCGTCATCATTTCGGCCAGGCCAACAGGTAAGTCACCACTTTCAACCCCCAACCCTCAACCCCTCAACCCCTAGCCACCCAACCAACCAACAGACAGCCAGAGTAATTAATGTTTATGTGCCATAAATCTGTCAGCTGCCAAAGGCTAAACTCTCGTCTGAAGTGAAAAACATGTCCTTGTCTCTCCCTCTCTCTCACAATCTCACTCTCTCTCTCTCTCTCTCTCTCGCTCTCTTTTTTAATCTTGGCAGAGTCACTAGTTTCTCTAGGGGCTTCACAAAGACAGTGTAAATTGTGTGAAAGGTGAAATGAAAAACAAAACAATTTCCAAACAACGCATTGATAACATTTCAAAAGGCAACAACATAAATGTCAAAGGTTTTTCATTTGTTTAATAAACTGCCAATTAAACTGACAAGTGGCAAGTTGCAAGTTGCACGTTGCAAGTGGCAACAGCTTTTGGGCCTAATAAATTGCAATTAAATAGGAAACACTTTTGAAAGTTTGGGCCAAATGTATCGATACTTTAATTTATTTAGCTTTGTATTTTTATAAAACATCAACAAAGTAGTTGACAAAAACAAGGTTTCAAATAATATTTTGAAATATAACTAAGACTTAAACAAATACAAATTAAATAAAAAAAGAATTGAACAGATAAAATAAATAATAAATAAATAATATAATAATAATAAATTAGGAATTTAAGGCAATTTTTAATTGATAAAACATTTGCTGCAGTGATTGAGAAAAAGGCTGTTATGATTCTTTAAAACAATTCAATAAGTTGAAGTTTTCCTTATGGAAATTTATATAAGAATAAGTCCAGTTACAAAGAAAACTCTTGTTATGTTATATACTTTGAAATTTGGAACCACTTTGATAGACTGTTTTATATATAACATTTAATGAAATGCGGTCAATGTATCCCCATTTGTTGGCCATAACTCGCTGCTAATGACAGCATTAAACTATGTACTAAATTTATCATATGCTTTTAATAGCCAAAAAATACTAAAGCTGACCAGTGGGTCGGAACTGTTGTATCTCTCTCTCTCTCTCTATCTCTCCATCTCTATTTTATTCTCCTGTTGACAGAGAACAAAGCTCACAAAGGGCAGAAATGCTCGATTATTTGTGTAATTTATGCTGTGACAGAGTCTAATGCAAATGGTTCCATTTTCCATCGCATCCACACTATTTCCCTTTAAACACTTTCCCTCTCTCTCTCTCTCACTCTATCTCTTGTTCAGTCTATCTTCTAATATGCAGCACATTTTCCGCGAAATGCTTTGAAACAACAAACAAAACATATGCATAATTTATACGCATTAAAAAAGGACGCTGATGCGGCGCTTTGGCCTTTCTCTATATATAGAGAAAACGAAAGAGAAAGAGTGAGAAAGAGTGAGTGAGAGAGAGAGTGCCGAATATGGCGTTTAAATATAGCAAATAAATTGAGCCCCCCTCAACCAATTCCCAGAAGTGCCATAAAGAACTCCAAACAAGAGTTTTTCAGCTTTGCTCTATGCACAAATTTATTGTTCTATGAACGAAGCTATTATTTATAAACATTTCTCTATATCTCTATGCTCTCCTCTATCTCTGTCCAGAGGCAAATGAAGAGGGGGGGGGGCAGTATTTAAGTGGGCGTGTCCAGTTAAGTCAAGTGATTGATGGTTTGATTGAACAAAAGATGCAGAAAAGTGCAAATCTCGACAAGTTAACAGACTTGACGCATGTCCTGTCCAATGTGTGTGTGTGTGTGTGTGTGTAGGTGCTTTAGCCATTTGCATGCAAGGATTTCGAAACGAAAAGCATTTACAGAAAATACAACAAATTTATCGATTAGTAAATGACAGAGAAATGCCAACGGGCATAGACAACAAATTGGAATTGACAGACAAGCGCCGACAAATATCACAGCTCTGCGTGTGTAACTCTCTCTCTCTATGTGTGTGTGTGTACAGGTAAGCTTCATTATACACGAATCTACTTCTCCCTCCTCCCTCTGGCCATGTCCGGTATTTCCAAATTGTGTAAACAAACCAAATGATACATACAAAAAAAAAACAGAAAGAAGGAAAATCATTGGAAAATTGTGCGCCATCGTTTATGGCATTCAATTTGTTGTGTGTGTGTGTGTGTGTGTGTGTGTGAGTGCTTTGCATTGCATAAACTAAACACACAGACACCTGCAAGCACTGTTCATGCCACACCCACAACCAACACACACACACCCGCACACACACACAGCCATAACACGTGATACTCGCCCCACCCACATCTAGCTGATTATTTATGGCGAAAAGATACTTTGGTTTAAGCTTTTAGGCAGCTTTGTTGTTGCAAATGACTCTTTATTTGTGCATGCACAAAACAGGGTATAAGCAGAGGGTATAAACGACTAAGAAAGAAGAAGAAGAAGGAAGTATCAGAAGATAAAAGACTAAGCTGTTCAATGACTTTCAAAAGTAAGAAAACTTGATTGCTTACGCAAATATATCACAAACAAGTTTTGTTTTGTGAATATTTCTAGGTTTTTCAATTGTTAAAGGATTAATTTTACTGTATTCTATTTGATTTAAAAATTCACTTAATTCATTTTAGTTATTTATTTAAAGTACATATCCGAAATGTGTTTTAAATTCTCGATTGTATTTTTTTACACAAAAATTTTTTTTCATTACTAATTAAAATTTATATTTTCCAATTTTATTTTGAATTTTAAATAAATTAACTTTGTTTCCCAAAGCTTCAATATTTCATAAAACATTCATTTTAATTTATTTATAAATTTAATTAGATTTCCTAATTGTGTTTTTTTAGATTCTCAGTAGTCTTTATTTCCATTTAGTGTTATTATTTTATTAAACATACAATTTATTTTCATTATTGATTATTATTTTCCCAATTTTGTGCTGAATTTTAAATTAATTTACTTTGATTTTTAAAGTTTCAATATTCCGTTAAATATTTATTTTATTTTATATAAATTGAATCCCCTAAATAAATTTTTGATTTTATATTCCTTTAGTTAGTTAATTTTACTTGGCCTACTAAACTATTACCAAGCATCTGCTTGTCGAGCCACTTTTATATATGCATCTATAATAATTTTAATTGAAGATATTCACATATTGTGGCTAACGCGGTGCACACGGCGTATGCGTAATTGAAGCAAAATATATGTATGCAGAGCAACAAAACCAGAAATGCAGATGTGGCAGATTGCATAAAAAGCAATCTATGCACTTTTCAATTAAAGTCGAAGACAGAGACAGAGATAGAGACAAAGAGAGAGAGAAAGAAACTAAATGAAATTGAGTATAAAAATTTGCATAGTTATTGCATAAAAATAAATGCATTTAGTTTTAGCAAAAGTACAGACACAACTAAATTATTGCTAATGATAAAGATAATGTTAAATGATATAGAAAAAAGGAAAACTAAATAATATCAGTGACAATTTAATACAAGACAAAAGACAAACAAAGAGTCAAACAAAATGCATAGAAAATCACCACATGCATATTTAAATCGCCTTTGTCAGCAGTTTTGAATCCTGGATATCGAGAGAATAAATAAATAATGCCTGAGAACTGCTAAATAATTGACAAATCAATAAACATAACATAAACAATACTTTCATAGATAAGGACATGTGAGTTTAATAAGTAAACATTTCTAATTGAAGATCCCAGATTTGACATTCATTTCAAGCTTTGAAAACTGATTAAAAATACCTGTGTATGAATTAATTATGTAAAAGTCCTTTGTTGGTCTTCCCCCCATAGAATATTGTTTGTTATACTCTCTCGTCTAATTAATATGCACATTATTTAGTGTGAGTTTTTAATGGTTTTTTTTTGCTTTTGCTTTGAATTCATAGAAATGGTTTCTGGACTTTTCCCTCAGTGCTGCTGTGGAGGAGCATTTGACCAACTTCCGTTGGCCAAAACGTTGTTGTTGTTGTTGCTCTAGATGAGGAAATTGCAAAACCTAGACATACACATACACACACTAACTCACACACACACTTACTCACACACACACTCACTCACACACACATGCTTGAAGCGCCGGAACTAATTTGAACAACAACAAAGCACTGAACATATTGTAGTTGTTTTAAAGAAGCTCTAGAAAAGTCCTGCGAAAAGAAGAAGACTGACTTTTGAAAATGAGCTTAAACAACAATTATTCTGTAAACAATTTTGGAACTCAATGCGGTAAATACTACATACATATATAAAACTAAGATGTTTTCTATTTTCTTTAAATACAAAAATAAAATCCGCTTTAAATTGAATATTTTTGTTATGACTAAAAATTACAAATTATTGAAGTTTAACTTCAAATGCAATTTTAATAGAAATTTTCAAAGTTTGTTAAAGAAGTGGAGATAGTAAATTGACTTTTGAAAATAAAAAAACTAACTAAATATGCATATAAATATTTAATAAAAAAGTGTAATATTAAGATAATATTTTAAATAGAATTTTGTTTTATTCTTTCGGTAACTAAGTATATTTGCATATAATACATACAAGTGTATACAACTATATATGTATATAATAAGAAAAATAAATATAAATATAAATAAAAATAATAATAATAAAAAATAATAATAATTAATAATAAATAATAATAATAATAAATAATAAATAATAAAAAAGTGAAATATTATGATGATATTTTAAATAAAACTTATTTTTATTCATTCGATAACTAGACTTGAATATAATAAACACATTGAGTAAAGTTTAGCAAAAGCTTTGCAAATATTAATCGAAATTCTCAAACTCTTTATAGAAACTTTGCTTAATTAAAATGGATATCAAGACTTTACTAACTTTATTTAATTTAGATTTAAAAGCTGATTTGAAAATGAAACATTGTCAAACACTTTAGGAAATTTATCTAAAATTCTGCTGACAGGTCGTAAAATGATATTTATTTTTATGACTCTAAGCTTTAGTTGAAGGTTGTCAAATGCCTAATTTATATATATACAAATATTTAATAAAAAAATATTATATAAAGATAATATTTTAAATGGAACTTTGTTATATTCTTTTTAAAGTTTAAAGCAAAAGCTCTGCAAATATTAATCAAAATTCTCTAACCCTAAATAAAAACTTTGCTTAATTAAAATGGATATCAAGGCTTTACCAACTTTAAATAATTTACTTAGATTTAAAAGCTTATTGTCAAACACTTTAGGAAATTTATCTAAAATTCTGCTGACAGGTCGTAAAATGGTATTTATTTTTATGACTCTAAGCTTTAGTTGAAGGTTGTCAAATGCCTAATGGTAATTAGAGTAAGTTGTTTTTGGTAACAGTTAATATGGCCAAGTTAGAGCGCAGCTAATGTGCGGAGTATTGCACTAGAAAAAAAGTTAGTTTTAAAGCGTTCCCCAAAAAAGTTTTCTTCGTCATTTTTTAGTTTTTTTTTACTAGTTTTTTGTGGTTTGCCTCGCCTCACAATTTGTACACAATTTCCAACTAATTGTCCCAGGCCTTTGTGTGTGTGTGCGAATTTTTTTCTTCCTTTTTATGTGTGTGTGAGTGTGTGTGTGTGTGTGTGTGTGAGTTTGGGTCAAAGAGAGATTGAAATTCATAAAAGTGCAAAGGTTACAAAGTTGCCTTTACACTTTGTTGTCTGTTGTAGTTGTTGTTGGTTATTTATTGTAGTTATAGTTATAGTTGTAGTTGTTGTTGTTCTTGTCTTTGTTGTTGTTTTTCTTATTGCCTTTGTTGCTGTTGTTGTTGTTGTTGTTCCTGTTGTTGTGGTGAGTCTCACACGCAACTTTTGGTTATTGCTTTCGCCGTTGTTCTTGTAATTTTTTTGCGGCTTGCCACGTGGTTGCTTCTGGGTGGGCACAGATAATTGGACACACACACACACACACACACACACACACACACACACACACACACACACACACACTGACACATACAAAGACACAACCTCATACACCTAACCGCAGTCACAGTGTCTGGTCATGCCTCACAGACTTCCGCTGCAAGCGGCAAGTGGCAAGTAGAAAAAAGAAATTGGAAGAAAAAAAAATGTCAGCAAAAATTTGCTGCTTTCAGTTTTCAGTGGAACCAAAGAGTCGACTGTAGTTGGTGCTTCTCAATTTTGTTGTTGTTGTCGAGTTTTACAATTAATTTACGACAATTTAAATTTAAGTGCATATTTTATAACGGTATTCAACGGCAACAACAATAACAGCAACAACAGAACGACAAAAGCAGCTGCAATTATGGCGGCGCCCCAAAAAGTATGCAGCACTTTTCTCGCTCTCTCTCTCTCTCTCTCTCTCTCTCTCTCGCTCTCACTCTCTCTCCATTTTGCACGCCAAATTGCACAACGTGACAGAGTAACTTCTCTCTATAAGGTAGTGTGTGTATGTGTGTGTGTTGGTGTGTGTGTGTGTGTGTGCTTCTAATTTGACATAGTTGTTGTTGCTTGTTTTCTATTATTTTGTGTGTTATTTTTGGCTTGCTTAATACCATTAAAACTTTTTGTTTAACAGACCGAAACCAGCAACAACAACCAAAGAGAGAGAGCAATAGAAAAAGATAGATAAAGGTGGAGCTAGATAGAGAGAGAGAGAGAGAGAGGGAGAGAGGGAGGGAGGGAGGGAGAAGGAATCGCAGTGCTGCACAATGTGGCGTGGCAAATTGGGGATGAGTTGTCCATGGGGCAGCTAAGGGAAAAACTCGGATAACAATGTTGCTTGTTATTAACATTTATAGTTTCATGTCGAGGCGAGGCAACAAAGTCGAGTCGAGTTGAGACGAGTTTAGGTTCAGTTCAGTTGAATTGAGTTGAGTTGAGTTGAACTGAGTTGTGTGTGGTTGTGTTTACATTGTTTCATTCCTGGTTTAAAAATTTATAAACTGTCTGCAAGTGAAATTGTTGCTTAAACTGCGACAGAGACTTGCGGCTGCAACTTGCAACTGCAACTACGACTGCGGCTCATTGCACATGGCAAATGACATTCAAACTTCACTTCGATTTGCATTGTTGCACGTTGCAGAAAAAGTTTGCCCGGAAAAGTCATCGAAAATAATTGCGACACGTGTAAACGTCTATTTCTCTCTCCCTCTCTCTCTCTCTCTCTCTTTGCCATTGCCATTAAACGATCGACCAGCATTTAATTAAGCTAAGTGCATAAGTCCAAAAAAATCAATGAACCCCAAAACATTCCCATAATGTGTTTGCATACCAAACACTGACCCTCAACTAAGCAGAGTTAAAATATTGGAAGCACATTCAACATTCAACATGCAACATGCCCCAATCAGTTGTCCAAATGAACAAACTACAGTTGCTCCAATTAATATAACATCTACTTCATTATAAAGAAATGAATTGGGAAGCCAAAAACACAGACAGTCAGAAATAAAGGATATTATACTTAAAGGGGGAAACTGTCCTTTGTATCGCAGATAATGACATTCAAGGATAACGCATGTGATGTAATTTTCGTATCAGCAAAATGAATTCTTCTCAGAAAGCGAGACAAATTGATGAATTAAGGCTATAAAATTGCACTTAATTGGGAGGACTGGCTAAATAATAGATTAACTGTAAGTCCTGGGAAATTAAATTACTATAAATATATAAAATCAAATATATAATAATTATATGAAAAAGTTTAATCTTTTATTCTTTTACTGTTCTTTTTTCAACTGTTTGTTATTGCTAACTGAATGTTTCTATGCTTCCTCAACCCACTGTTAACCTACAGAGCACTGTTAACCTACACAGCACTGTTAACGACAACATTCTGCAGGCGTCAAATAGGTGAAAACAAAGTTCGCTGTTTTCCCTGGTTTAATATGTGGATAATGTAAAGAAGCTGCAAGTACAATCATATATTTGTTTTAAACTTAATAAAATGATAAATAAAAAATAATTTATAAAAAAAACAGTAAATAGTTTTCTTTACATGTTAAAAATACGCTTTTGATTGCTAAAGTTTACTTTATTTCTTACTTATTTCCCATCAATTTTGACTTTATTTTAATTTATTTAATTTCCAATTAACTTTTAACCGACGCTTAAATTTTGCATTTAAAAATGGAAAATAAATCAAAAAATCAAAAAGAAAACTTTGCCTTAAATTTTATTATATTTAATTTCCAATCAACTTTTAAACTTCGCTTAAGTTTCTTTCGTTGTATTTAAAAATCTAAAAAAATCAACCAATCGAACAGAAATCTAGCCCTGAAATATGATCAGCTGAATTTAAGTTATTGCAACTTTCTATCCCAGACAATGTTGAATAACATTTGCTTTTGTCTTTTCAACTTTTTTCTATTCTATTGAAATGTGCACATTTGAACTGTGAGCCACTGTAGATTCAAGAGATTCACTCTATAGAGTTTAAGATAGTTAAACTCTCTCTTAATTCTAGCATATTTTAAAGTCCACAAATTTGTGAGGCTGTTGGAAAAAAACGGAAAATCGCGGCTAAATTAAGTTTGCTTCTTTCGACTTGGCCCCACGAAATGTTGCACCTGCCTCACAGGCTCTGCCGCAGGCGGCACAACGCAATTTTTTTATAGCCACCACACACACAATACAGAGACAGAGAGAGAGAGAGAGAGAAAGAGTGAGAGAGAGAGAGAGGGAGAGAGAAAGAGCTCAGAGTAGTCGCTTGTTGGCATTGGCGTATTTTATGTTAATTTTTATTGCTCGCTGGTTGCTGATTTTTATTATTCTTGTTCTTGTTGTTGTTGTTGTTATTATTGTTCTTGTTGTTGCTGATGTTGTTGTTGCTGTTTAATTTCTGTGGCTTGTTTGCTTTGCAATATGCTGCTTTAGTTGTTGTTCTTGCCATTTGAATTAATTTTATTTATTTTTGGGTTTCTTTCGTTTCTTTTTTTTGCCTCTGCTTTTTTTATTTATTTACTTTTGCTTAATTTAACGTGGCGTTTGCTGCTCTTGTTGTTGTTGCTGTTAAATTCGTTCTCTTTAGCAGCGAAAAATCCAAATTTTTCACACACACAAACACACAGACACACACATGTACAGAATTATAGACAATCCGCCTAAATACACGCAAAGCTTTTTTGTATTTTTTTTATATTTTTTGCTTTTCTGGTTGTCAGGATAAAGCCAGCCGCAGTGAACCGCGGAATCCTCTTTCAGCTTGGCGTTAGGAGTTGGACTTCCCCCTCCTACAACTACACACACTCCTACACACACCCACACCCACACAGTTCATTCAACGCAAAACTCCAATTGGCAACTCTGGCTGTAGATTGGGCTGCATAATGCGATCCGGAATTTGTTGGCAAATTTTCCAGAGCTTGTGAATCAATTTGCATCCTCTTCTACTATTCAAATCATCATATGGTTTCTCTGTCTGTCTAATTTTACAATGATTTTCTGTTTGCTTTGACACTCGACAAACTCTGGAAGATCAAAGTTTATACTGTATTTCTATGATATAGTTCATAGTCCACCATTAGACTCAATAGGCAACTAAAAATATTAATGAAGCTTTGATGATTTTTATAGAGTTTGCATTTTATTAGAAACATTGTTTGAATTCAAAAGACTATTACTTAAATATATGCAAAGACATGATTCTGAACCACTTTAAGGTTTAAGGTTGCATTGAAAGTAAAAACAATCTCATTAACAGTAAAGTTGCTCAATCAAACCTCAATCTAAAAAACCTTTATATTAATAAAGTCGACAAAATACAAATTTGTATGTATTAAACTGCAGTTAAAGTTGAAATGAATGAAGGAATAGTTTAATAAATAATATTAAATACAATATAATAGAATCCAAGCACAGTTTTTACTAATAAAACTTACTAAATCAAAATCTATATACTTGGAAACTATTTAAGGAACTGAAATCAAACTTGACAAAATACAAATTTGTATACTGTAAACTGTATTGTAAACTGTAGTGAAAATTGAATTGAATCTTGAATAGTTTAATAAATATTATTAAATACAACCTATAATATTCGCTTACTAATAAAACTGGCTTAATAAAAATCTATATACTTGGAAACAATTGACGGACTTGTAATCAAACTTGACAAAATACAAATTTGTATGTATTTAACTGTATAGAAAGTTGAATTGAATGAATGAATAGTTTAATAAATATTATTTACTACAATACAATAGAATCTAAAATGTTTGCTTACTAATAGAACTTATTAAATCAAAATCTATATACTTGGAAACTAGGACTTGTAATCAATTTATAATAGAATCCTTGACAGTCTAATAATTATCATATACTATAGATATATATTCTGAAAACTATTTGAGGACTTCTAATGAAACTATAATAGAATCCTTGACAGTCTAATAATTATCATTCAGCAGCAATTGTGAATTACTCAGCGAAGCGTTACCTAGATTAAAAATATTTGCGAAATGTAATCGATATATAATCTGTGTAAAGTTATTCAACTCATTGGACAGGGAGGAAAAGGTAGGGAAAGAGGGGAAAAATGAAAGAGGAGCGAAGCGGTTGGCTTTTCAAAATTTGGAAAGGAAGAAACAGTGAAACAGTCGCAGATTTTTGCCTATTGCTTGCATAATTAAAGAGATGCCTCGACTTTCGCTGATTGGCTCGCGGCTGTTGCAGCTGCGCTCCGCAAAGTTGGGGTTAAGGTTGTGGTTGTGACACAGGGGGGGGGGGGGGGGGCTACGAAAATAGATTTCCAAAAAGGGGGAACGACATTGAAGAGAGCGACATTTCAGCTGTGCCTTGCAACATTGCATAGAATAGAATCTGAAACCAAATTCGAATGCGAATCTGAATCTGAATCCGACTCCAAATCTAAGCGCAGCGAATCGCAACTAAATCGAATTTCTATTTAAGCATTAATAAAATATTCGCAACATATCAGCAAAGCATGCTGCCACGCCCACTGCCGCACCCCTTTGGCAACATTTTCTTATATAGATATATTTGAACTTGTTGCGATTATCTGCATGATTTGAGGCAAGCGAATTGTTCCATTTCTTTTTCTTTTTGGTACCTTTTACCAAATCTCTTTCATTTCTCGTCTTTTATTTTCTCCTTTCTTTCGTTTTTTTGCTTTTGGGTCACAGGGATTTGAATTCGGGGCTTGTGCTTTGTGTGCAGCACCTCCTGCTTTCCTTAACTGCTGCTGGCGGCTTCTTTTGAAGTCTAGCAGAGAATGAGAAGAGTGGGGGAGAGAAAGAGGAGAGAGGAGGGAGAGAATTGCGCCCGCTGTGCGAGAATAATGCGAACAAGTGGATGAAAATGTTTGACACGGATAAAAGCAAAGTGCAGTCAGTTAGTCCAGGCATAGTGTGGTGTGAGTTTTTTTATGTGAGTCTGTGTGTGTGTGTGTTTGGATGTGAGTTTGATCGTTTGTTGTGTATGCCGTGCTGTGGACTGTCTTGTCGCTGCTTCCGTTTCCGCAAAGCCAGCAGCAGCAGCAGCAGCAGCTGTGTCAGCTGCTGTGTGCTTGGCCTTTGGCGCAAAATTTGAAAATAATTTAAAATGACGTCATCATGTGGCATGTGGCATGTGGCATGTAGCCCATGACAGCCCAGAAAGAGGCAGGCGCCACACACAGCTACAATTTCGACTCCAGCTTCAACCAAACGCTTGCCTTGCCTTGTGCATAAATGTTATGTTTATATAACAATGCAGAGGGGTTGACTACACACCCACACACACCAACACACACCCCTTTACGAAGTCCCCCCTGTAGTCACCTACTCACCCCTTTCACCCCTGTTTACCCATTCACTCTTCACTGGTTCGCTCTTCACCCACGGCAACCTCGTTAAGCATCAGTTGCCCCTTGATGGCACGGACTACGGCCTACGGTGCGTATGCTTGACCTTCAAATTGGCTTCAAGCGGCCGATCAATAAGTTCTTGTATTATTTCCTTCTTCATTTCTGTTCATTTCATTTCATTTCTGTTCATTTCAGTTCAGCTTTTATTTTTTAGTTTTTTCTGCTGTTGTTTTCTGTACTTTTTTTCTTCTTTCTCTGTTTTTTTGTGGATATTTCTACTGCTTGTTGAGTCGTAAAAAGAATTACGCAAAAGGCCAAGTGTAAAAAAATGGGACGCAAATAAAATGAGAAAAAAACAAATAGTACAGAAAAAAAATAACCACAAAATGCAAAATGAGGAAAGTGTGTGCCTGGTGTGTGTGGTGTGAGTGTGTGTATTGTGTTTATTTCAAATTAAAATCACGCAGCGCACGTGAAACACACACACAGCAATACACACGCACACACACCCCAAGACACACACCACACACACACACACACATCTTTGGGTCACGGCATATTAAAAACAAAACTCGCCGCAGTGCGTAACTTTTTGGACAGACCTTAAGCTGTTTCCTCTACACAAACACACACGCACCCCTCACACACACACACACACACACAGCACACACACGCTCCAGTTGTACTACTGCCAAAAATATGGGCCACATAGCGCCTAGTCAGCAGTTGAAATGAAGCCCAGCGCAGAGACAAATGCAAAGTTAATGGACAAGCGAGGAATAACATAGAGAGACAGAGAGAGAGCGAAAGAGAGAGAGAAAGAAAGAAGTAGAGAGCGAGAGCAGCAAAGCGAACTAGGACAGGCAGTAAAGTAGTTTTAGAAAACACAACTTTAAAGCAAGTCAAATTGTTCTCCAAATCTATGGCAATGCATATGTCTTACTCAGTTAGAAAAGGATAGATAGATAGCTAGGATATATAAAGAGCAAGAAAGATGGCATCAAATGGCATAAATTTCTGCCAATTTGGCACAATAAGATATGGATATGGAGTTCGGTCTCCAAGGACAACGTAATGCAGTTAATGGCTATAGTGGCGTCCAAAAAAAGTCTCTCTTTAAATGTTATAGAAAATCTGATGCTGGTTTTGGAGAAGAGAAAAAGTATGAATAAAGTTTTCCACTCACAATTGTCTATAAGTATTTGCCAAGTAGATGCCAAGAAGATATTATAAATGTAGACAGATCAAATAAATGTTTGACTTATCTAAATGCCTTTATTGACTTTTAGACTTTTTAAGCTAGATTACATATTGCATTTAATTAAAGTTCTTATGCCTTATAACATATATTTTATTTTATTCCATATGCAAATTGTCTGTTTGTTATTTACCAACAAACCATATGAAAAATGCAATGAACTCTTAGTTGATAGTATAGTTTATAGCTCATATATCACAACCTCAAAGCACAAACAAATGTCGCCTTAGGTTGTTTAAACAAATTTGACAGGATATTCAGAATGGCAAAAAGATAAATACAAGCAGATACAAGTGTAGATTAAACAGAATAAATACTATATATATTTGAAAACTTGATGTGTGCATATTCCAAATACATTTCACTGAGCTTTGCAAACAAAATTGGTTGCAATCAAATTTGATTTTCTTTGCCTATTTTTTCAGTGTGTGTGTGTGGAATTTTTGTGTATGAATAATTTTTGTTGTTATATTTTTGCCAAACTTAATGAAATGTTAAAAAATATGGTAAGAATTTGATTTGATTGAGCAGAAAATACTCATCAACTTTGGTTAATCGATTTGTATAATAAAAGTAATGAAAAGAGAAGAGAAATTATATAATTAAGAGACTATTTAAACATTATATATTATATGAAAATCTACTTCTAATTTATAAACTCTATACATCAACTTATCGAAATACATTTGCCAAATTTAAAATTCATTTAAACATAATAAAAATAGTCAGAAAGAAAGAAAAAAACAGAGAATCAAATGAAACACTAGGGAAATGTATTCAATTATTTAAATTTTCAAATGTATGCACAATAACAAAACACCACAAAAACAGAAAATCAATTTCGAATTTAAAACAGTTGGCAAAATAGCAAAATACAAAAAGAAAAACGAGAGGAGGAGGAGGAAAATTGAGAAAATCGTAAAGGGAAAATTCAAATTTTAATGGAGTTGCTGTAGCATAGCGCAAAAATTGCAAGTGGCTTTGAGCCTATTTTCATGGAGCATTCATTAGCACCACACCAACACACACACACACCCATACACACGTAGCACCACTCGAACCACTCCACCACCCCCTGCTTAACCCACCACAAACAAAAATATATATATATATGTATATATAAAGAGCGAAAATGTGCGTGCGAATTGTTCGCAGTTCTTCAACTGCCCTCAACAGCCAATTGTCGTTTTGTTGTTGTTGTTGTTGTTCTCATTGTTGTTGTTGCTGTTGTATGGTTGGTTGTATGGTTGGCTGTTGCGGGTTTTTTTGGTTGTTGCCTGGCTTTGCGTTGCATGTTCAAAGTTCAATCAAAGTTAAGGAGCATTGCTTAAGCCAAGGCTAAGCAAGCGACGCCGTCACGGCAGCTTTTCAAGCTTCTCCACACACACAAATGCCAAATGAATTATGAAATGCAAAAATGTTGAAATCATTTCGGAATACACCCAAACGCGCCACCTGGCGTTGATTTCTATGAGCTCTTCAAGGAGTTTTTATTAATGTTTAAACTCAGAATACTTTAAATTTCAATACAATTGATTTGATAATTTTCGGGTCAACGGGTAGTATGCGTAATATTTTTGAATTTAATTTCAAAATAACTTTTTTAGAAGTTGCAAAGCAATTTTAAAATATAAGCGCCACCTGGCGTTGATTTCTATGCGCTCTTCAAAGATTTTTTATTAATGTTAAAATTCAGAATACTTTAAATTTCAATACATTTGATTTGAAATTTAATTTACGGGTCAACGGGTAGTATGCGTAATATTTTTTAATTTTATTTTAATATACAATTTTAAGAATTTGCAAAGTAATTTCAATATAGTGTTTCCCATTTTTGAGTTCTAATATTGTCTATTCTATTGCTTGATTTGATTTGTAAACACCCTCTAAAAACTTTTCCTTGATTTTCAAGTCTAAAATTTGATATAATAAATTTGGTTTAACGCTTCGTATGTGTAATACTTTTATGGCTTTTTCTTACTGTTCTTGCTCTTTAACAAGAGACAATTATAGTTAATTTGTGAAAGCGCTTTAAAGACTTTTAAATTTTTAAATCTCACTGCTTTGTATTTGATATCTTTGTGTCAACACGTCGTATGTGTAATATTTTTATATTTTATTCCCTACTCCTATTTATTTGTTTAAATCAGGCGCAAATTTGTCAAGACTCTTTTTAAAGACTGTTTCTTGATTCTCCATGCTTATAATTATTTAAATTTGCATGTCTTTGGGTCAATTATTTGTATACTTTAATTCTAACTCTATTTTTTTAATGATGTTGCAACCCATTGTGAGTTGCTTATGTAACCGAAAAAAAGAAACAAATAGAAATAATGTCACAAGGAAGCCGGCAAACGAGTTTCAACTTCGATGCCAATTCGTATATATGGTAAGTGGAGAATGAAATGGAAATTAACTTGACTAAAATATTCATTAACTGTGTTGTGGCACTGTGGCAGCAACTAACGGCGCCCCGGGGCAAGTTGCCTGAGTTTCGTTCTCTCTTAGTTGTTAGTGCTGCAAGTTGACTGAGGCTTTAGGCTGAGAGTAGAAGTAGGCCTGAGGCAGCAAAAGGAGACTAGGCAAATTATGCTGCACGTTGCCTCCGTTTGTGTCCCGTCGTTGCCAGTGCATTAATTAAGGTAAACAAACAAGGGAGAAGAAGAGTGAGAGGGAGATACTGAAGAGTGGGAAAGAGAGTGAGAGGACAACTGTAACTGAGACTTAAACATTGTAACATTTGCTTCATTATTATTATGTTGTTGTTGGTGTGTTTCTCGTTGTCGTTGTTGTTTTTGTTGTTGTTGTATGCGAAGGATTTGTTTCAAGTTTCAAGCTGCGAGCTAAAGTTACTTTCTCAAGTGTTTGGCGACGCTTTAAACACCTTTTGAAGTTGCAAGTTAAACGTGACACGCACATTCACTGACCACCATCCACATCCACAATCCACATCGCCACCCAGCGATAAACAAACACAGAGTGAAATAAAAAAAATATTAAAAAAAAATAGCAGAAATTGTATTATTAGTATAGTAAAAAAAAAAAACAAATACAATTCACACGCGCGGGAAAACAGAATGTTGCACGCATCTGCCGGGCCCCGAGGCGGCCGTACTTGCAACCGTCTCTCACTCACTGACTGACTGACTGACTGACTAACTAAGTAACTGACTAACTGACTGATTGACTCACTGATTGATTCACAGATTGACCGACTAAGTGACTGACTGAGTGACTGTTTGACTGACTGACTAACTGAACTGATGGACTGACGACGACGTAAACGACGACAGCCGCCGCCTGGGCACAAAACGCGCTACGTGAAACGCGGTACGTTGTGACGACGTGACTGCGACTGCGACGACTGAACGTTGAACGCTGCAGAATGAAACCAGAGCCGAGACCCGAGTCCGTAAACCGATTCCGACTCCGAGTCCGAGTCCGTCAGTGCCCGACCGAATCCCACAAATCGTAGACGAAGCTTTGACTCAAGCTTCGGCAAATTAAAACAAAACAAACAACAACAACAACAAAAAAAGAATGAATGCCGAGGCAAGCACGTGCGATTGCTGCAGTGCCTCGGCTCGATTGCTGCCTCTGCTGCGGCTGCTGCTGGTGCTGCACTCTGCGTGTTGCGTGCCCGGCAGGTGCTGCTGCCACCAGAAAGCAGCAAGCAGCAAGCAGCTCGTCAGCACCACCAACAACAGCAGCAGCACCAGCACCAGCAGCAGCAGCAACAACAAACAACTGCCAAAAGCAAAGGCAAATAGTTTTAGTGCCACTTGGCACGAACATGTAAAAGAACACCGAAAAAAGGAAGGCAGAAACAACAACGGAATATATATAAACGAATATAAAAGCGGCAACTTGAAAACGGGAAAGGGCATAGATACGGGACTCAGACTAGGACTATGTTGTGGACTCTGACTCCAACTCGGACACGGACTCCGACTCGGACTTAAGCAAAGGTACAAAAAATATATTTCAAACGAAGCGCTGACTGAACATTGCCTGAGCACACAAGTATGGGTAGCAAATAGTCGTAGGTAGGTCCCAAAAGCAGAGCTAAGCCCAAAGCAAGCTGCGGCTAAGAATAAGGGGAGAGGGTAAGGGTAAGGGTTGGGGTAGTTACGGGGAATAAGGCTAAAAGCCATAAACATGAAACTGACCAAAGTCCGCGGTCGCGAATGAAACGAAACGAGCTAGGCAAAATGGACGAACAGGCGACACTCAGACCGGTCAGCGTTCAGTGAAGCGTGTGGCACGAACAACAGCACAACACTCACACTCACACAAAGATACAGCTACAGATAGAGATAGAGGGAGACGGCTATAATAGAGAGAACGAGATAGTCATATGTGGGGAGGCTAACAAATGCCCGTTGGCTTTGAAGCGCCCAAAACGAAAGTAGGTGAAAAGTGTAAATGAAGATAAAAACAAGTAGAAAAAAGTAGAAAAAGTAAAAATAACAAGAAATACACAACAAAGTGGAAATCGAATTGAAAGGCATTGGTTGTGACCATGTGAATAATGCTGGTTAAAAACAGCAACAGAGAATGACAGCAAACGCGAGAGAGAAAGAGAGAGAGCATGTAAGAGAGAGCGAGAGATCCGTAGGAAATTAACTCGCTGGCTTTGATTTTGATACCTTTTGAAATGCATAATATGATTAATATAATGCAACCACAACTCATAGCTATCTCTCGCTTTTTTTGCTCTCCCTCACTCCCTACCCCTCACTATCTCTATCTCTCTCTCTCTGTCTCTCTCTCGGGGCTTTGTGTCACGTGTCCACTTGAACGCGGCAACTGTAAGCCACAAGCGCCGCAAAAGCCGCACCAAACACCAATAACAACAACGTCTACCGAAGTGAGCCCACGCTGCGTATGTGTAATGCAATTATTAATAAATAACACACACACACACACACATTCATTTGCCATCCTCTGCTCCTGTGTGTGTGTTTAGGCTTTCGGCGGCAGCTTTGCTTTCAAAGCTAAACTTTGGCCTGTAGCTTTCAAAGCTTTAAGCTTAGTCAGGACACCAACCAAAAGCTATTTGTAAGCTTAAGCTTTACTTACAGTCTGCTGGCATAAAAGCTGCCAGCGAAAGCTTATAAAAGCTTGCCACAAAGCACAAATCGAAAGCCGACTTTATAGCTGGCTACGAGGCGGATGTGTAATATTTACGCACCAGGGGGAATTTGCCAAATATATTTCAAATTAATTAATAATATTTTATTAAAAATATATTAATCAGATACCGCTCTGAAAACACTAACCTACTTGTATTTTACTTTAAACTCTTTATTTTTGCTAAGATTTTGCCAGATTTAAATGCACTAACTGTCAAGTGAATTGAAATCGCATAATTTGACAGAAAGTGATAGCCAAAGTCTTGGAAAGTTCACACCCGAAAACCTTGCCGCAAATGAAAGCAAGAACAGGGCCAAGTTCTCTTAGATTTAGTTTAGAATATCAACAGAAAGTTGCCATTTTATACACAGACCATTACAAAGACTTTAAGTTTGCATAACTTTGGCAAAACTTAACCAATTTTAATGAGAACTGTCATTTTGATCAGGGTTTGATCGATAAATTGCTTTAGCATTTAAAATTTGCTTAAAGACTTATTTAAAATCAAACATTTTGAACACTTTGACACATTTGGAGACATGTATTTAAAGCGTTAAATTATCAACTAGACCAGCTGATTGTTAAAATTAAAATTAAATTAAATTATTGGAACATTTTCACAGATATCCCTCTACAAGGATATGGAAATTGTTCACAAATATGACTTATAAAGATATTAAATAGAGAGAAAATGTTTAAGAAGAGTTGTAAATACTTGAAAGTGGTCTGAGAAAGAAGTTTTTTTTAAATTTGTGCTTATACTGACTCCACTTTAGTTGCTTAAATATAAAAGTAATCAAAATGGTAACTCTTTTAGATATAGATAGATAGATAGTAGATAGATAGTATCAATAAGATACCTACTCTTACATGGACAAAAAGTATAGGAATAGTTGACTTTCACTTACCTGCAAGGAAAGAGGCAGCCACATTCGCGTGTTGGTAATGGAAATAGAAAATAAATAGTTATAGATTAGTGAATTGTTTTGGAAAGAATGGGGAGAATGAGATATAGACAGGGCATATATAGATACACGATGGCAATGAGAATTGCATTTGAGCGTTAAACAAAGGCAACAAGAAGCAATGTGCAATGTGCTTTCAAGCAATAAAAAAGCCCAAAAGCAAAGGCAGATATAAAGTTAAAGTTGAAGTAAACGTTAAAAAGATTAAAGATTAAAGTTATTCAGTTGAGTTGATTGCAATTGAGTTTTGTTAGACAACGAGTTTTATATATATCTTTATATAGATACACACACACACATACAACCAGAGAAACACACACATATTTAGATACAGGGGGAGGGTTAAAATTTGATTCACAGAAAGGTGGAGGTGGAGGTCATAGGTTTTTCTTTTCTGTTTAAACTCACCCGCCAGCAACAAGTATCATCTGCATGTTGCACAGTTCTTTTGTTGTTGTGCCGTGTGTGTTGGGTGTGCGAGTGTGTGAGTGTGTGCGTATATCCTTATGTGCACTCACACACGCTTACACACAGCATTGCTGTTGATGTTGTTGTTGTTGTTGGTGATGTTGCTGTTGCTGTGAGTTGGCTCCTGGTCAGCTCCTGGCTGCAATTGCAACTGCAACACTTGCAACTGCAACATGATGGCCACCATACGATTTCCCAGGCCGCTTTTCTTTTTCTTTTCGTTTTTTTTTTTGGCCCAATTAACGGAGTATTTTCTACTTTATTGTCGTGTAGTTGGTCGTGTTAGCTTTGTTTCACTGTCACTGCCGCTGGCAATTTTCATTTGCTTACATTAGTTTATCACTGCAGCACACATAGACACACACATACAAACACATACAAACAGTCACACACATATATTAATCAAGAGTGAATGGGAAAGGGAACAACAATAGCAACAGCAATTGGCAACGACAACATATCATTTTCCAACCAATCTAAGCTCTATCATTAGAAATACACACACACACAGTTGGCAATCAATACGAGTAGTTGGCAATAATCAGAAGGATTTCCTCTCAATGGTAGTTGGAAACTGTAATTCAATGACACCAGCTGAAAGTCCTTAAAGCTATATTTCATAGATATCTATGAATTTCAAAGTATTTTCTTTACATTATACGCCATTTTATCATTCAGATAGTTATTGGAGGCTTTATATAGACATTAAAAAATTGACCTTAATCTATTACTAGTCTAAAAATTCCTAATAATGAGATTAAGTTTATTTATAACACTAGCTAAGAGTCTAAACACACATTTTGATACATAAGTTAGAATAAAATGTAAGAATCAACTATTGAAAGCTACACCTAAGAACATTTTTTAAGTGGAAATATTTAATTTTTATCATTTCCATCATAAAATGCAAGATAAAAAAAACTAAAAACTGATGCCTAGTGTATTTAAATAGCTGAAATAGTGCTCTTAAAATTCCCAGTTTATTTGAATATAAAATTGTTCAATAATTATAGAGATATTAAATAAATCTAAATTGTAGTTGTTAGTTTCCAAAATAATAAGAATATTGACAAAAATAAATATCATTTAGAATTCAGATTATTCAAATGCTTTTGACAAATCCAACACATTAATATCAACAGCTATTTATATTTATAAATCAAATAATCAAGTTTGATCAGTAAAATATCAAAAATAATAAAATTTAGGTGTATGCAAATAATCAAAAATCTATTAAAAGTAATTTAAGTTCAGTAACGTAACAAAATTTAGATGCAAAATCCATTTAAAGACATTTTATACATTAAAATAATGTTTATACGATATGAGTTTAATTTTGCTTATTTAGATTAGATTTGAAAAAGGTTTTGAAAACCCTTTATTCCATTTAAAGTTTTGAAAAAGACACTAATCTAAGTACAAATGTTTATATTTCAAGCAGACCATTAACTGATCCCATTGCTCATTTCTTGTCTATAAATAAGCATTTCTTTAAGAGCTTAAATTGAAAATTGTAAAAATTCCTATTATTAGCCGAATCCACTTGGCCAGTGATGACAGTCTATCTGACGTTTTGCCATATATCTACTGACAGTCAACTGTTTAACATCAAATAGTGTTTTCCTCATTTTATTTATTTACATTTCTGCATGTGGTAAAAGTTTTGCGTTTTGTGTACTTGGCTCGCATTAAACTGAATCTTTTGCATAAAACTTTTAGAGACTAAAACTATTTTCATGTACAAGTTTGGCAGTGTTACACAAAAGTTACTGAACACTTTTAGCTACTTTACGGCTTTTGGTTGTAGCTTTCTGTTTCCAGTTGACAGTTGATTGGCCAACAAGCTAAGATCGAGACCAAAAATGTGCTTAGTTGGACGCATACTTTTCATATGCAGTGTCATAGATGTTGTTGTTGTTGTTGTTGTTGTTGTTGCTGCTGTTTGTTGACTGTTGTTTTGGTTGTTCACAATTACATTAAAGTTGTTTGTGGGCTTGTCTTTGGCCACATGTTGCTGTTGTTGCTGTTGTTGTTGCTGTTGTTCTGTTAATTATTTTTGTAGCACAATTTGCCTCTTTGTTGCCTACTTATTGGGGCAGCAACAAAACCTAATTAAATGCATTTTCTCTGAAATATTAAGAGTGATTTTTTCTTTGAATTTTAAATTTTGAATTTTGCGCTTTTTGTTGATTTTGGTTTTTTGACTTTGAATGTAATTTGCATTTGAATTTGTTGCTTATTTATTTCGGACTCTTTTGTTTCGAATCATTTCATTTCGTTTCATTTCGTTGCGTTGCGTTTCGTCTCGTTTTGTTTAATTTCCGAGCGTTCCACAAGGTCGACGGCATATTGCCATCTCGCTTGCACACGCGCACAGCTGTTTGCCACATCTGTCGCTCTCTGCCACCGCTGCCACCGTCGCCACCGTTGCCAGCGTTACCACAGTTGCTGCTGCTGCAAGCAGCTGTTGTTGTGGGAGGGAATAGCAGGCAGGCAGGCAGGCAGGAAGAGCAGAGAGGGAGACAGAGATTGAGAGGGGAGAAAAAGGCCAATGTCTTTCTCAGTTTTCGGTTCTCAGTCTCAATTCTCGATTCTCAGTTAACCGACGGCGTTAACTGCAATTGAGTTGCGCTCAACTTGGCGCCACGCGGCCAACTGACAACAAACCCAACAGCAATGGTTGCTCACAAAATATTTTGTTACTTCCTTTTTGTTGTCATTGTTGTTGCTGCTGTTGCTGTTGTTGCTGCTGTGTTTTAATTAATTAATTAAGCACAATTTCATTTTGTCTGACGGGGTCGCGCATATAATTACAAAACTAAATATTAAGTATACGCCACAAGGCGCCATCGAATCCCCTGAGGCTGCACACAGACCCACTAACTACACACACAGATACACACACAGATAAATAGAGAGACATATATATACAGACAATAAAACAGTTAGTTGGTTGGCGTTAAATAAACGTAAATAAACGACGACAGTTGCGGCAAATGTGTCATTGTTATGGCTATTTTGGCGGCAAGTGGTGTGCGAGGGAAGGTTCTTAGTAAATTGAAGGATAAGCATGCGCCAAACAGACACCAATACACACACACACACTCACACACAGACGGTCTGTGGGAAATACGCGGTCTCCTTAATTTTTTTCTTATTCTTTTTTCTTCCTTCTTTTTTATTTGCCAGCACAAAAATTTGTTTACATTTGCAAAAACCGGGCACAAGAAAAAAAAACTGTAAACGCTGCGGTAAGACGCGATACACATACATACATACCAATGTATGTACACAGACACACACAAGGAGAGAGAGAAACTCACATACATATGTGCAAGTACATACAGAAGGCACTGTCAATGTTGTTATTGCTGCTGCTGTTGCTATTCATTCATTTTATCTATTGTCGCATTGTTAATAAGATTAAGCGCAATTTTCAGCGAATTTTACAAGCATTTCGCAACAATTTCGCAGGCAAGACACAATTCGCACAAATAACTGAAATGAACACACACTGAACAATTTACATCCGCATTCGCGGCACACATTGCGTATACGTAACGTAAATGCCGCGCGCGCGTTGATGCCAAACGCAATGAAGTAAACAAGAACAACAAGAACAAGAACAAGAACAACAACAGTGGCAGAAGGAAAACAACAACAGAAACTAGTACAACAAAATTCTATTTGTGGGCATGTTCCATTTACCAAAACGTTTTCAGCAGCTGCGGGCAAGGCCAACGGGCAAATGTGGAACGTTCTGGCAATGGAACAACCAATTTTAGCGCCGGCTTTGGCAATGTAACACTGACACACTGACATATAACAAGCACACACACACACACATATGGGTGTAGGAGTGTGGTGTGCTGAGAGGGGGTGGGGGAGGTAGGAAGGTGGAAAATAATAGGTACTGTGGTGTGCCAAGAACTTTTGTGCTGTGAACATTTCAACTTGATTTGCATTTTAGTCAATTGTTTGTGGCTTTCAAATGCAATTAAATGCACAGTGTGGTAAAAGACACACTCACACATGCATAGCAAGACATACAACCACACACACACACACTCACACACACTGTGACACACACACACGCATTTCTTTTGTTTTTTGTCATGTTACGCGCAAGTCGAACTCAAATATGTATATTTTCACAATATATATTTTCTTAGTTTACCAACACATTTAAAAGTTCACTTCAAAAAAAATTACAAAATAATGCGAATAGAAATTTGAAAAGAAATTCCGAAATGCGAGGACAACAACAAAAAAAACCAGACGACAAATGCTTAAACGATAAGCGATTTAACGGCACACAAAAACAACAAGCACATCACATTGCATGTTTCACATTTTGCCAATACGTTTCCAGCCTCACTGTGAATGAAGATGCTGAACTGAGAGCGACTGACACACACAGAGAGAGAGAGAGTGTTTTATGCAAAGAGAGAGCACATCCAAAGAGAGCAAGAGTGCTTGACTTTACATTTTGCCTTTGCTTTCGTTACAATTCAAACTGAGAGAGAGCGAGAGTGGTTGGAACAAGATGGAATGCAGCATGCGGCAATCGTTGCTCCCATTATTGTTGTTATTGTTTAAGCATAAGTTGAACCGTTACCTTTTGCATGTGTGCTTAAGTGTTTTTAAAAGTATATATGTACATATATATAAGTTGTTCTTGGTAAGAGCAACAACAAAATGCAGTTTGATTTGTATTTGGTTCTTTGGACTCTTGAATCTAGTTCTTGACTCTTTGAATCTGTAAGTGCTCTCTCTCTCTCTGTCGCTCTCTCTCTTTCTTCCACTCTCAGCTGGACCGCTTTGGCGCCTTGTTGCTGCTGCTGCTAGTGTTGTTGTTGTTGCTGCTGCTGCGGTTGCTGATTGTTGTCTTTAAGTATTTTACCAATTCATTTATGTAATTTTCATTAAAATTTTCACTCGTTTCATGCGCGTCCGCGTGCGCCGTTTATGCAACTGGCGATTGCACAGAACAATTTCACCATTGCAGCGACACACACACACATTTACAATTACACACACACACACACTCACACCTCGATGAGTTTCGGCTGCTTTAGAAATTGAAATGGCAAGAACAAGAAGCACAGCAACAGCAGCAATAACAACAACAACAACAACAACAGCAAGAGCAGCAGTAGGCCAAAAAAAATTGATTGCTAAATGCTGAAGGACTCACAAAACAATGCAATGAAAATGCAATGAAAATGAAAATGGCGAATGAAAATAACGTTTAACGTTTTCTTTGGCGCCATCAGCTGCTCCCAACCTCCCCCCTCCTCCTCCTACCACTCCCTTTGCCTTTGCCTTAAGATTCTATTGCCATCACCCTCAGTGTTCGTCTCCATTTCCATTTCCTCATCGTCACTTTGCCAGCAATTTATGCTTGTAATTTGCTCGAAAGTTTAAGACTGACTAAGTGCAAGCGAGATAGCAAGCATGGAATGGTAGGTGGCGAGGGGGACAGCGACAGGGACAGGGAAAGCGATAGAGACAGCGACAGAAACAGGAGTAAAGGCAAATTTCTCTTACTTTTACTTTTACTTTTGCTTTTAATTTTATTGCTCTGTGTGTTGGTTACACAATACTCTATAAACAGAACCGAAAATATACACAAACCTACACATACATGTGTAATTATGGACAGCTGCTCTACATTGTCAAGTTATGTATATGTATGTGGGTATATGTATGCACAGTTAGTCAAGTAAGTGTCTTGACATCATTTGAAACGTATCACACGTATGATTTCTTACTCAGCTGAGATCAGTTTTTACAAATTTAATTAGAAGACAACATAGAAAAATGAATGAAATTAATGAGTTTTCAAGTTTTCACTTTCGCTAAGATTTTTCGAAAGTTTACACCTTTAACCCATGTTGTTTAAATTACGTATTTAATTTGGCAATAGAGTTCGCTTTGAGTTGTAGTGAAAACTATAACCTTATTGACAAATATCTACTAAAAATATTCAGTTCTTAATTGATTCATATAATAATTAGCTGTGCAGCTTTTGATCTTGTCAGAACACTTACTTGACTCACTGTATATGTTTTCATGTAACATGTATGTATGCATTTCAGACCGTCTTGGGGCTTAGACAACAAACAGTAAGCGACAGGGCAAACAAAACACGCAAAGTGTTCGCTCTAATGACGTTTTAGCTGCCAGTCCGTCAGTCAGTCTAAACAGCAACAGCAACAAAGCAACCACAACAGCAACAACAACAATTACAATTACAATCACAACAACAACAAATGGCCGTGTTGTGGCTGACTTTGATGAGTTTGGCTAACACACAATGATGCGATTGCTTGTGGATTTGTGGTTGCTTATTTGCTTACCACAGTCTTAGCAAATGGCTCAATTGATTTTCGATAGGCACATATCGATAACAAATGGCGGATCCTTAAATTGTTGCCTTTAATTAACGACGTGGACTTTTAAGTAAGTTAATTATTAATTACTTATCTACCATTTCATTAAAATATACATACATTAAAAAGTTAAGGTTGAAAAAACTTAGTTAATTTTATATTTTATATTTTAGTTCTCAGTTTGATTAAAATAAATAGTTATTCAATAAATGTAAATATTGCTAATATGATAATTTGTCATTTAGTTTATTCCTGTTTCTTTCATTATTTCATTTCTGTTTCTTCCCCATCTCTTCTAAGAGATACGTCAATTAACACCCCAGAGTATCAATAACCTAATTAAGTGCACCTCAATTTAATTATTGGCTCTAGTGTCTGATGAGCGTCGAGAATGCGTTTTAATATTGATCGATGTGCAATTAATTTCAAATTGAAACTGATACAATTACCCCTTTCTAGGAAACACCAGAAGCTGCTGGCACCACTCACAGTCGAGATAAAGGACAAGACAAGTGGAATGTGAGGGGAGTAGTTATCCTTACAGCATGTACTTGCCACAGTTCACTTCATTCATGGAATATCAAATGGACTTAATCAGAACATGTACACTGCGCGAAACGGGTGAAAAATCTAATGAAAATTCTGTTAAATGAAGTGAAAAAACTACTTGAAGAAAAATAGAGAATCAGGTATAATTTTAACCAATTTGAGATGTTCTTAGACTAATCCCGAAGTACTTCTAAAAGTATGGTATTTTATTTTGCTATGAGCAAATATTTGAAACTTTTAATTCTACAATCATATTTTGCATACAAACGTTAAAATTTTGAAAAAATCAAGAATTTTGAAATTGAATGTTAGATTGATTTCATTGCTTACGTATTAATGGTTTGTTATTATTGACATGCAATTTTTAACACTCATAGTTTCCATGATGTAGATAAATTGTTTTCTAATTATAAGCTTTATATTACAATCAAATTTTTTCATATAACTTCATACATATTAATGTGATCAGATTTTAATGAGACTGAGAGGTAAATATTTGATTCATATTATATATGAAAATATATTATATAAAATAAAGTACATTATTTATATACGGCTCTGAAATATGAGTTTTAAATGTATTGTTGCCTTGTAAGAATAAATTATAGCTAGTCAATAAAAAATAATTTTTAATAGAACATAAATAAATAATTTAAATTCTGCAATGAGAAAATGAATTTCCTATTCTGCTGAAGTGCAGATATTTAAAAAAGCTTTATAAATATAAAGGATACAATGCTATAAAACTTTTAAGAATTTTGTAAAAATCTAAGTTTTTTTGAAGGAAAATGTGAACCATATTTTGAAGTATGTTACATATTTGTGATAAAACACTAAATTAGTAATGAACGACATAAATAAATCCGTCCAAGCAAAATATTTATATAATTATAGATAAGCTCAAAAGTAGTACTGAATTTTTCTCAAGTGTAAGAATGCATTCAATAATTTTGTTTTTGCTGCTGTTTGCTGTTGTTGTGAAAGGAAAGCGGTCAATAAAGTAAGTATTTGATTTTAGACTGGGTCAAATACACACACACAGCCACACACACACACTCGTACACACATACATACGAAGAGAAAGGAAAATTTGATTTGCGTACCAATTGATTTTCCTCCATTTGCAGCTCTTTGGCAAATTTCATATGAATTTTTTAAGCAGATACAAAAAGGATACAAAAGGATTGCTGTGATAGTTGATTTTGAGAAAGATTTTACAATGTGGGGTGAGAAGAGGACTGACTCTATGAATATTTACATTTTGTGCAGGACATCCTTGTGGGCGTGGTAGAACTGCTCCTGCTCCTCCAGCTGCGATAGCAACTGCTGCTGCTGCTGCTGCTGCTCCTCTCAACGTTGGTCACAGTCACAGAAATGTTGCTGCCACTTGAACAAAAACAGAAACAAAACAAACCGCAGGCCCAACAACTTTGCGGCCGCTGCACGCGGTGGCCATGTTTTTATTTTTATTTTATATTTTATATTTTTTCTTTTTTTCTTGGGTTTTCCCCTTGTGTTGGCGAGGGAAAACCGGGAAAATGCAGGCCACAAAAGATGATAAACGGAAGGAAAACAAAACGGGACACACTGGGTAAATACACTGAAAGAAAATAGCGAGTGCTTTTAGCTGGCGACGTTTCCGCTTTTATTTGTGCGCCGCGCCGATTGCAACTGCAACTGCAACGGCAACGGCAACTGGCAAACCGTCAGCAACATCAGGCCCAAAAAAACATGTATAGGCTGCCGACAACCGAAAATGTTTGCCTGACTGTCGAAAAAGCAGCAGCTACAACCACAACAACAACAACAACAACACCAGCAACAACAAGAGGAGCAGCAACAACGATAACACATGGCAAATATTGCAAAATGGCTGACAGCTGAAAGGCGGCTCGCACACGCTCCACAACAGCAGCAACAACACAGTGAGAAAATCATAAGGGACAACAGCAACACCAACAGCAACAACATTTTTGTCACCAGCAGCAGCAGCAGCAGTGCCAACAACAGTCGCCTGTAAAAATGTCAACTTACAACAGCAAAAAATTAAAGCAGAAACAACAAAAGCCCACAGCAGCAACAGCAACAATACCAACAACAACAACAACAACAACAACAACAACAACAAGTGGCACATGCGACGTCAACAGCGACGCAGCTGCCGCTCAACTTTGGCCCCGGCGCTCATCAATTGACGAAAGGCGTCGGCCTCAGGCAACAACAGCAGCAACAACAGCAACACCATAGTGGCAAGAGCAACAGCAGCACAAACTACAACAACAGCAACAACAACAATCTGAAGACATTATAGAACGCAGCGCTGCAACAGCGACGGCAGCGTCAAAGTTACAATTGCTGCTGCTGTTTTTTGGCGTTTGAAATACGACAGCAGCAACAACAGCAACAGCAGCAACAACAGCAGCAACAACAGCAATAAATGCAGCCACTTGAGTGCGCAATAGAACTATGACTGCAATTCTGCATGTGTGTGTGTAAGTGTGTGTGTAAGTGTGTGTGTGTGTCGCGCACATTTAAGCGGACACTTTGTCATACGAGGCGCCTCAACAAAAATGTTATTTATACAGGCCAAGAGTTTGTGTTGCTGCTCATTGTTGCTTCTGTAATTGCTGTCGTTGTTGTTGTTATTGTTTTTGCTGTTGCTGCTGCTGCTGTTGTTGCTGCACGCCCTTTAGTCAATGCGCTTATTGTTGACTCGTTGGCATTTGACTCAACATTGTTGCCCGCTCTTGCTACCCTGTAAAAATTGTACACAAATGGGTATATCAATGTCCATTATTCAAATCAAGCAACATTTGATTAACAACAGTTGTCACAAAAATACCCTACATATATATATATACTGACAATAAAGTTGAAACATATACCATTCCAAATGTTGCTCTCTAGAAAATTGACAGAGTTGCCAGCTTTCAGAGACCAATTTAGGATATAGAAAAGTAAAGTAGGTTAGAGCAAACTGGATAGTAGACAAAGTTGCTTACTTTAAGAATAACCATACAGGGTATTGTCACGTCCACTATAATAGCGTTAACTGCCCTCTGGATAGTCAAGTTGCTAACAGAGTTTCTCAATTGTATACTGTGTCAATAACATTTATAGGGTATATTATTGTCATCCAAGAACTATATTTTGGTTCTAAGGAAGGCCGAAACAGTTTCTAAAGCAAATACATTCTATCGGAGATAAGTGCAGGGTATCTAATAGTTTACTATAACCATTCAACTCTTTCTTTGGAATGCAAACCAATTCTTTGAAATGTTAAGTATATTGACATGCCATAAAAAAGGATATCTACTGTTGGACCTTTAACTGAATAAAGTAGCTCAAAAGATTTCCTGCAATTTTTTTCTAGAAACAAAGTTAAGGAGTAACTGCTAGATAATTCATAATTATACAAAAAAACGTACTTAAAGTCCCAGATTATCGAGTTTTTAAATCCACCTGGAACGATTTTATTAGGGACTCACAGATTTACTTTGAGAAGTAATTTATATCGGCACTTAAAATATTTAAAGCTCCCACTTCAGCTCTCGTGCATACTTTAAAATATCAATCCAGGGTATCTGATTATCTACTACTTATGCCAATATTTGCTAGCAATCTGGACACTGATTTGTTGACAAGCAACGACAAAAAGAATAATGTTTAGATGTTTGATTCAAGCAACAAAGATCAATTTCAAAGTAAACAAGTATATAAGCATATGTATATGTATATGTATGTGTGAGTATGTATACTTATGAGTGTGTGTGTGTGAGTGTGAGTAACTTTGATGACCATCTAAGAGCACAACATAAACGGCTAAAATGACAATATTGCTGCTGTTGCTGGCAGCAGCAGCAGTTAACGCAATGGAAACCGCACAGCATGGGAGAAATAGAAATGTATAGTGGGAGATACAGATAGTGAAAGAGAAAGAGAGAGAGGGAGGGAGAGAAAGACAGAGAAAGTGGGTACATTTGTATGTGTAATAAAAAGCAATCAGCAGGCGGGCGAAATCTAGTGAAATCTGAGAATTGCTCGCGTGATGCGAAAGAAAAGTTTATGACTGTAAATAAATGACAACAGCAGCAGCAGCAACAGCAACTAAATGAAGAAGAAGCAGCAGCAGTAACAGCAGCAGCAGCAGCCAAATGACAACAGCTAAAAGTCAGCGTCAGGCAATAAAAAAAGATGAACGACAGACAGACAGGCAGGCAGCAAATAAATCGCTTGTCGTTGTTGTTGTCGTTGTTGTTGCTGTTGCTGTTGTCGTTGTCATCGCCGCGACGCGACGGGACAGCCCAAGTGGCAACTGTGGCAATTGGCAGCAACTTTGGCAACTTTGTCGCAGCGGCCAATAAATAAATGCAGCAGCAGTTGCACCAGCAGCAGTAGCAGAGGGGGAAGTAGTGGAAAAGGGCGGCAGCAGGTCATAAGACAAAGGTGGCACAGGTGAGACAGAGTGCATAGAGTCTTGGGCTATGGCTAGACGCCATGACGTCAGTTGAGAGTTCATCAACTGAGCTAAAGAGGCAAGAGGCATAAAAAAACAGGGGCACAACGCAAGGAATACAGAGAGAGAGAGAGAGAGAGAGAGAGAGAAGGGGAATAGCTAATGGGAACAGTGCTGCAGTGTGGCGCCGTTGCAGTCCTGCAACAGTGTTGCCATTCTAGCGGTTTTAATACTAGAATTAAGCGATTTTTTTGGTAGCTAGTGGGAATTAAATCTAATCACATATTTAGTCATTTTTTTATGAAGTAAATTATTTTAAATAATTACATTACAATAATGTCTAGTAAAAAATTTATCAAAACTATTTTTTATTTAATTAATGTAATTTTCAACATATGTAAATAAAAATTGCAGGTCTACAAAATAAAATCAGCTGCTGCTTAACAAATTTATAATTTATTTTATTATTATTTTATTTTATTATTATTTTATTTTATTTAATTTAATTTATTTATTTTAATTTATATTATTTATTTTATATATTTTATTTATTTTATTTATTTTATTTATTTTATTTATTTTATTTATTTTATTTATTTTATTTATTTTATTTATTTTATTTATATTATTTATATTATTTATTTTGTTTATTTTATTTATTTTATTTATTTTATTTATTTTATTTATTTTATTTGTTTTATTTGTTTTATTTGTTTTATTTATTTTATTTATTTTAATTATTAATATTAACCAAAATAAGATTCATTTAAAATGCATAATTATTATGATAATTAATTTATATATTCTTAGACTAACATAAGATTGTTTTTGGTTTTATTGCTAGTGTTTTTTCTGCGACAATGTTGACGGTTGTTTTTTAAAAAGCAAAGGACAACACTGCTACCGACCTTCGTTCCACTTGCAGCATGCGGAAAGTACACACACACACACACACGTTGTAACATAAATACATGTGCATATGTGTAAGTATGCACATTATTCATGCAGCTGCCGCAAGTGGCAAGCAACGACAACGACGACGGCAACAACGTGCAACTTTTACTTTCATTGGCTTTCTGTTGTTTCATGTTCAATTTGCCGGAGCGAGTTCAAGGCCAAGTGAGTGCCAAACACTATGGGCGGTGGGTAGGTGGGCGTGGCAGTGGGTAGCTTGCTTCGTTAACAGCGGCAGCTAATTGGAGGCACTTGAACTAAAGTTTTCTAAACAAACACACACACAAACACACACGTAAAAATTTTCGTAGCATACATTTAAGCGCTTAGTGCAAACTACAAAAATATTCGCAAATATTCGTAAATATTCGTAAATATTCGTGCTGATTTGCCTTAAAAGTATTCGTTTCTATACTCAAAAGCAACTATGAATGAACCAAGGCGACGACAGCCTTGTAAAGTCCTTACGAATTTCACGTCGCGTGCTCCAAAAAAATGAAAAATGCAATAATCGCAATTTTCCAATTTGATATGGATTATTTTCGCTCCTTGATGTTTGTTGAAATTTATTCATTGAATAACGTGTGAGTACTTGAATAGCTTATGAATGGAGTATAATATTGATATAGGTAGAGATAGAGATAGGATATAGCAGCGACTTTTAAAATATGCTACGTGTTTTCTTCCTTCGCTCAAAACCAAAAAGTTAATCACTTTTTGAATAATTTTAAGTGGTTAGGGGAACAAATCTCTAAGTCTCAACTTTCTACAGATTCGTTCTCTAAATTCTAACTAAACTTAGTTTTATATTATCTTCATATCATCGACTCAAAGTCGATTGTTATCGATAAAAACAACCAAAGGCGTTAAAGAATGCAAATCAGTTGCCATCTATAGGCGCAATGTAAAAGTGCCACGCCCACTTGCAAGGCACTTGCGTGTGACCTCGCCAAAGGACTCTTTTTACTCCGATTTCCTCCCCATTCCTTTTCTTTTTCGCTCTCTCTCTCTCTCTTTCTGTCTTTTAAGCTTCCTCTCTTTGTCGCTCTGTAACCAACTGGCCAACTGGCATTTTTTTGTAATTAGCTTCACTTACAAAGTGCAAAATGAAGTTGCGACTGGGCGTCGAAATTTTGTATGCCATTATTTATACCCTCTAGGCAAGGGGTATGCTCGATCATGTAGTGGCATGTAATGTTAATGCGAGTATCAAATAATAGTTTAAGTTGAAAGTCTATAAATTTGATAAAGTTTATTAAGTATGAGAAATTCAAAAACTGTTCCAATTATGAAGTTAGTAAGGATATTACCTAGTTTATATACTAGCATATTATTTTGACAAACCACAATTCTTTCAACCTGAGCTCAACTTTTTGGTAGTCATAAGAACCCATGTGGGAGTGTTTTAAAATACTCTAAAAATTTCATAACAATTCCTATTGAAAACTTATTTTTTTATATGTCAGAAACTTGCATTTTGTAAAGTTAATAAATGAGCTGCCATTTATTTATTTATAGTTTCTAAAAAAAACAATTTATTATTATATCATTTAAAGTTGCTGAAGGTCACAGATGCCAATGTATAAAGTAAACTAAGCTAGCCTAGAATTTTGGCATTATAAGTTAGCTCTCTATAAATAAGTAAATAAATAAATATTTCATTTAAACAAAAATTGATAAATTTAATCGAAATGTTTTCCATATATTTTAATAGCACTCAAGAATTAATTAAGTTTATTTCAATAAACAAAGTTATTAAATCTGACAATTAATTGACATATGAAAACATTGGTTGGGTAAACCAAACCTTGCTTTGCTTTAGCTTTGGTTGCTAGAGATTTGTGGAACATGCCTGCTGTACAGGATATGTGCTGGTCGAGCATTTCAGCTGCTGTTGCATTTACTTGTTTTGCTTTTTTTTTTGTAGTTCAACTTTGCTTTCACTTATCGCACCACAAAGATCGCCACAAAGGCCATGTTACGAAATTATTGGACACACACACACATTACAGTCTCACTCACGCATACACTCACACACACACTCACACACACACATATACATAGAGTTGACATGCAATGCAAATAGTCAACACGCCGCCACATGCCGTGCACACAAATCAAGGGCACTTGCCCCATGTTGTCTGCCCCCCATTTGACCCCACCCCACCCCTCCCCCAACCCAGCCTCGCCCACTACTCTCTGAAATGGGGGGAGTGGCTGGTGGGCGAGGTTGCCGGGCATTGGCAATTCAAATGGCGGCTAAAAGTCGCGGCGACGTCGCATGTTTTTTTTTTGTTCTTGTTTTTTTTCGTCTTCCTTTTTTTTATTTTTATTTGTCGCCTAAAGTTGCCGGGCAACGACAAGTCAGTTCCCCCATCCCTTCCCTTTTCTGTGCAGCATATGTGGGTGGCTGGGCGGCGAAGTGGGGTGGTAGTAGTGGTGTTGCCAATTAACTGAAACTGCAGAGTAATGTTTGCCAGGCGCGAAACTCAGTCACAAGTTTGACTTTGTTTTGCATGTCGAAATACACTCCGATACACACCCACCCACACACACACCTACACACACACACCTCAACAATGACATTCTGTTCATTATTCAAGTTATTGTTGTGGTGTGCCGGCTGTTGTTGTTGTTGTTGTTGCTGTTGTTGTTGTTGCTGTGGCATTGACATAAATTTTGGTTGGCCAAATGAAATGGCAGCAACGGAAGCAGCTAAAAAGCGCGCAAATAATACTAACAACAACAACAAGAACAACGACAACAACAACCGCAATGCAAAGGGCAAACAACACACGCGACACTCACACACTCACACACACACACACAACATACACACAACATACACAAAACACACACGCAAGGCACATTAAAGCAATTTTCTCTCAACATTTTTCTGTTTGCCTTTTATTATAAGTTGTTGTTTTTTGTTGTGTTATTTTTTTTGTTAGTTATTGTTATTGTTGTTGCTCATTTTTTGCATTTTTGTTGTTTTTATTAGTTTTGTTGCTGTTCTTGTGATACATTACATAAATACGGGACAAACTACAGCAGTAAAGAAAAATACCCAAGAAAATTCCATTCACAGATGAAAGGTAAATGGCAAAATCGAATATTCGATTTATTCATATTGCAGCCATTGAATAAAGTAAGAAAACTAAAATTTAATCCATTTCAAAGGTTCTTGAAGTGGTCGAAAGTAGAGTAATAGAAATGTGTATTTAAAGGACACTAGTATAAATTCTTAAGGATACTTAGATTCAAGTCTATTAAAGCGATGCAAAAATAAAGAAGTGTTCTTAAAGTCAGAGAAAGAATTTTAAGAATTTATTCATTTAAGATGATAAAGATAGAAGCAAATTAAAATCAATAAACTGAAGCTCCTGTCAAAATTAATGGGTACATTTTGACTTTCTACAATTTATATGAAATATGAAAGATATTTTCATGAAATATTTACTCCATAATTTAAGATATTTAAGATAATAGTATGAACTATTTTTATTGCTGTCTGTTCCAAGCTGAATATCAAGGAATTTATTCGAATTAGATGATAAACGAAAAAGCAGATTGATTAAGTAAAAATTAAAGGCCTCTCAAATATAAAATATAAAACCAAAGTTGACTTTCATCAGTTAAACGCTGAAGTGATAAAAGTAAGAAAAAGACTAAGAAAAATTTGAAACATTCATCTGAAGGATCTTTGTTAAGTATTTTGTTATTGAAAGAAGTTTCTTATCTTCAATGCAATCATTTTGGTTCAACATAGATATAAAAAGGTTTTAAAGACTTTCGTTTCTGTCTCAAGGTTTCATGAAGATGTCAAATAAGATACAATGACTACTTTTAGACTTTCTTTAATGGAAAGCATTAAACGACTAAATAGTAAATAATTCTAATTTCAATAATTCTAAATATTTTAGATTTAAATATTTAAATTTAAATATATATTCAAATTTAAGGTTTTTCTCTGCCAAATTTTTCCTTATTCATTCAATGAAAATAAAAATATAGCTTCAAATGTAAATATAATTTTTGTTAATATCTCAGCTGTAAAGATGCAATATCTAAACTGTGATTCACAATGTAAAGCTAGCTTTAAGCAATATGTTAATTTCAAACGGCAAATAAAGCAAATTATTATTATTATTAAATATATATATTTATATCAATACCACCAGAATATTATCAGAACAAAGTCAGTCTTATTTAATCCAATAGCCACACTAAAAATGTAACTTTTATAATATTATATAATTAAAAAAACTCAATCCCATTGTTAATCATTGCTGTAGAGCCTTTCCGAGTAAATACGAATGCGACTAACTTCAGCTATTTTTATAAAATACACGGTCACATTAAAACCATTTCAATGTCGTGTGAAAAATTAATAAGCTATTGGCTTAAAAGGATGACTTGCCAAACAGCAGAGGGATTAATTTCATACTCATCAATGCAGAAGTCTAAAAATATCAAGAGTAGAATGCATTACTAATTATATATAGTAATTTTCGATATTGTTGTTTGTGAAAATCTGTTGGATAACAATGAAATCTTTTACACCTGCTTTGCCTTTGACCTTGGGCTCACACACACCCACACTCACACACACACACCCCAAACTTACATTAATTACAGGAACTTCTCTTATGCAACATGGCAACATGACGTATGCGTAATGAGGCATTTCGCGTCAGCAACTCTGCCTGCGTGTGTGAGAGTATGTTTGTGTGTGTGTTTGTGTGTGTGAAGTTGAATTTTGTTGAGTTATGTTGGCTCCAGTTAGTCGCACAGATGACTACGCACATTCGTTGATTCAACGATTTTTGGCTGCGACATTGGCGACAACGACCAAAGACCAAAGACCAACGACAGACGACAGACGGCGACAGACGACAACAACGGCGCCGGCTACAGAATCTGGCCAAGATACATATACAATAACAAGCTTAGCTGGCCAAAAAAGGCGGAAATGACTTGGCAGTTTTCGGAGCCGTTGTCTCACATTGCGACAGGGCAATGACTTGGACTTGGCATTTTGAACCCGTTTGCCTAGACGCCTGGCCTGGCATTACGCATACGCCATGTTAAGCAGGCTTTAACGGCGAAACGTCACAGCTTCCTATATACCCTGTAACACAAGTTAATCAGAGATGATGAGAGAAACAGAGGCAGTCTGCTAAACTGCAGTAATCCTTTGTTTACATATGAAGGGTAGATAAATACATTAGTTGATTGGTTCAAACTGAAAGCACTTAAACTCCAGTTGCTTAGCTGCAATATACCCTGTCTTAAAATATGATATTCGCTAAATATAATGTAGACTATTAACATACCCATTAAGTCTGTTATGTACCCAATATTTATACTTAGATTTCCAAAATAATGTATAGAAAGTTCTCAAAGTGTTTCAGTAAGATACTTTTTTACTTACTTTAGTTAAATATCACCCTATTTCCCATATATATATGTACGATATATACCCTATATATCCGATATATTCCCTACAGTTATTCATAAGTATATAGTGCATGTTATAATATATTAGCTGAAATACTTGCTTACTAAATTGAGTTAAATAGCAAGTGCAA
The DNA here is from genome assembly GCA_037043535.1 of Drosophila putrida. Classification (NCBI taxonomy): domain Eukaryota; kingdom Metazoa; phylum Arthropoda; class Insecta; order Diptera; family Drosophilidae; genus Drosophila; species Drosophila putrida. Next base: position 557,507 of record JBAMBI010000187.1, read on the forward strand.
CTTTTCAATACCCCACATTATAGATATAAATATTTATAGGGTATATAAAAGTCGCTGTGTAAAAGCTGTGCAAAGGCAAAAACAGAAACTGTGGTTCAGAAAGAAAGCTAAAGCTGAAGCTGAAGCTAAAGCTAAAGCCACAATGTTATCGAGGGAGAAGAAGAAGGAAAAGCAACAAAGAAAACGGCAGTAGTTGAAATGCTTTAAAAAACGTATTTATTCAAAATTTCTTTTCATTGACTAAAAACTAACAAAAATACGCAAATTGCAACAAAATGATTAACCAATATACGAAATATACTAAATAACTAGTTTACTAAATAATAAATATAACAAGTTGAAATCAAAGATCAGCTAAAGTATTGGCAATTGGCAATTGGCCATTGGCAGGTGGCAATTTTAGCAATTTTTTTTTTTTTTTTTTTTTTTTTGCTTTATGGCAGTGTTTGTATCTAAGTTGTGTGTAATTTGTTTTTGGGTTAAGAACTGTGCTTTGTTTTGGGTACTTCTCATAGCCATAGTCCTTGAATTTGTCCTTCTCCTTGTCCTTGTCCTTCTTCTTGTTGATTGCCGGCGTCGTTTTCCGCGGCCGATTGTTCAAAGGATCATCCATGGTGCGCGAAGCCTGTTGACGCACCTGTGCCGGTGGTCCTGGTGGCTTCTTCTTCTTCTTCTGTTCCGGTTGTGGCAACAACAATTGTGGCTGCAACTGTTGATGCTGCAACTGCAGCTGTAACTGCTGCTGTTGCTGCTGCTGCTGTTGTTGCTCGCGCCGCTCGAGAAACGCTGCATTCGCCGAGGCAACAGTGGCAATGCGTTGCTGCTGCTCAAGTTGCTCCTGTTGATGCTTCTTCTTGTGGAACTGCACCAGGTGAGAGCTGCGTCTTCGCAACGCTGAGCCATAGGGTCCAAAGCCATCGCCATTTCCCGTACCGCCAACACCAAACAATTTCCGTATGCGTCTTTTATTGATGAAGCCACCAAAGTTGACAGCCAATCCGAGTCCTCCTCCTCCTCCGCCTGTGCCAGCAACAGGACATGGAGTATGTGCTGCGGAGCTGCCGGCATCACTGCCATTGTTGCCACTGCCACCACCGTAACCAGCAACCATTTGACTGAAATTGCTGTCAAGATCACAGCTCGCACTGCCATTGAACGTCCCACCGCCAATTGTCCCGGCCGAATCGGCACCACAGGGAAACAGATATGTATTGAGAGTGCTCAGTGTTGTGGATGTTGCTGGTCGACTGATCGCACCGAGACTTAAGCCATTGCTGCTGCTCTGATTGCTGTCGGGCAGCAGTTGCAAGGTCAATGGCAGCGGCAACATAATTGCTGTGGAGCCACTAATGTTGCCGCTGCCAGCGGTGCTGCTGCTGTCATAACTATGTGGATTCACATAGATGTGGTTGTTGTTGTTGCTGCTGCTGTTGGTGTTGGTGTTGCTACTGCTGCTGCCGTGAGTTGTTCCTCCAGTTGTTGTTGCTGCTGCTGTTGCAGTTGCAATGCCGCTGACAACCAAGCTGCTGCTGTGGCTGCTCTCATTGTTGTTGTTGCTGTAATTGTTGTTGCTCGCTTGCGTTGCATTGTTGTTATTGTTGCTATTGCTGTTGGCGCTGCTACTGCTGTAGTTGTTGTTATTGTTGTTGCTGCTGCGCGCTGGTGCTGTCTGTGGGCGTGGCGGTGTTGTTGCTCCTATTACTGTTGCCGTTGAAATGTCAACAACTTGACTGCTGCTGACGGCTGTTGTTGTTGTTGTTGCTGTGGCACGTGGCTGTTGCTGTTGCTGCTGCTGCTGCTCGTTGCCATTGTTGCTGCTGTTGTTGTTGGTGTTGCCATTGCCATTTGAAGCACTCATTGTTGAAACCAATTGATGCACAAAAATTTGCACTTTTGTTATTGATATATATTTTTAGCAGCTTTTTCTCACAGTGTATAAATCGTTTCTATTTTCACATTAACTGCTTGCAAAATTTGTATAAAATTGTTCTTATTGTGCAATTATTTATTAAATAATTAATTCAATTATTTTCAGATATTTTTGATATTCATAAAATTTTATAAAGAATTGTTTTTATTATTTATTATTTTATATTTTATTTGAAGAGTCGTCTTATTTAGCTTAGTGAATATTTACTTTTATATATTTCTTATTTATTTATAAATTTATTTAAAGTTTGCTCTAAAATATTGAATATAAGTTTTTTTAAATTGTGCATTTATTTTTAAACTATTTTTTAATTATTTTATTTTATTTTTTAATTAATTATTTTATTATTATATTAATATTTTTTTTCTATTTACTTTAGTTGAGCTGATAAGCACTTGATTTAATAAGTATTATGTTTGTAAATTTTTATTCAATATTATTCTGTTAATTGTTTAATAGTTTTTTTTAATTGTGCAGTTACTTAAAATTTTATTTATTATATTATTTAAATTTATTGTGCAGTTACTTAAGTTTCATTTATTTATTTATTTTTATTTATTTTCTTTATTTTCTTTAGTTTAGTTGATTAACACTTGAGTTTTCATGTTTTTTTCACTGGCAAAAAAAGAACTGTTGTTGTTGTTGTTGTTGTTGTTGTTGTTGTGGTAGGCCACTTGATTATCACAGTGTTGGTAAGTGCATTGATAAGGCAAGACACACACACACACGCGCACACATTTAAGTATTTTTACTTGGGAGTTGTTTTTAGATTTGCACAGTTAAAAAATTTGCAAAATAATAAAGCACAGATCGCGGCTTGTTCGCTCTCTCTTTCTCTGTCTCTCTCTCTGTCTCTCTCAGCTAGCCAAGTGAACACTGTTATCAGTCAGAGCCACGTGCTTAACGCGCCGCGTGCCACAATTGTATGAACTCTATGCCGCCACGTTGACAATGCCCCAGCGCCAACATCGCCAACAGCAGCAGCAGCAGCAGCAGCAACGACGAAGTCACAACACACACAGACAACAGTTGAGAGAGAAAGAGTGAGAGAGAGAGAGAGAGAGGTAGTAGAAAAAAACGCACACGCACGAAGTCGCAAGCTGTTGTTGTTAACTGGGCCGACGAGTTTGGCTAACTCTAGAATTGAGAGTTGCCGCTGAAGTCGGAAGTTTGAGTTTGAGTTCTTGGGAGAATCGAGCGCGCTTTCTGTTCTGTCTGCCAGCGTCGCGACTTCTTCAAAAAATGCCAAACAATTGGCCAGAAATCTAAGCCAAAACCAGGCAGACAAACCACTTGAAGCACACACACACACACACACACACACAGCACACACAAACTAATAGTTGTTGTCGTGTTCGGGGCTGAAATTCGGGACTGTTTCGGTTCAGTTGAGTTCACTTCATGGCTAACTTAACTAAATGCCGCGCTGCAGCAGCAGACACACACACACACATCACACACACACACCAGCACACACCACACACACTTGAGCTTAACTCAACTCGGCTATTCATCGGCTGGCAACTCGTGAACTTTGACAACAACTGTAACTGTAACTAATGTATTATTGTTGCTACTAGCATTGTTGTTGCTGTTGTTGCTGTTGCTGCCAGCCGAGAAGGCAACATTTCAATTCGGATTTAGCGATTCGTGCGGCAGTTGCCTTATTTTTTTCATACTCATTTCTCGTTCTCCTCGTTCCACGTCCTCGTCCTCATCGTCATCCTCATTGTAGTTGCTCTTTTTCTCATGTTTTCGGATTTTTTTGCCTGCCTGATTTCGTAACAGCTTTTACTACATGTGTGTGTGTGTGTGTGTGTTTGTGTCTGTGACGATTAATATAAATGTGTTTTTATATCCCTCTCTCTTTCTCCTTCTTTGTGCAGTTGCTGCTGCTGCTGCTGCAGCTGCTGCTGTTGCTGCTTCTTGTTCAATTGCCGCAGCTCAAAATCAACAACATCTGCAACACGCGGCGTCGCTTCATTGTCAACAACATTTGTTGTCCCTGTTGTTGTTCTTGTTATTGTTATTGTTTTTGCCATTGCTGTTGTTGACAAAGACAGCAGCAATGTGATACTTTAACCCCTTATGAATCAGTTGAGGCAACCATAACTTATGTATAGTATCCTTCTTGGCTAATAAACTCAATTGCAGTTGCTTTCGCAATTGAAAACTTATGAATTTTAAGTAATGCATTTATACCCTGTAACAAGTAGATGCCTGAGGCAGGTATACTGCATATAAAGTGGTAGATTTCTTGCTAAGTATTTTTATTTTCTTTTTATTTGCTTCTCATTTTATTTTATTTCCTCTGTATTGACAACTTTTGGCAATAATCACATTATCTAAATAAAAGGTGATCATCTTCTTTAGAATAAGCATTTAATTATTCAATAATTTCTATGTAAATTAAGAAAATATTCTATGTTTATTTTGATTCATTGGCTTTTGTTAATTAATCAGTTAAATGAATATGATTTAATGTAATTTGTGACTTGTTATATTTTGCAAGTTGATTTTTCTCAATCATTTTTAACACTATAATAATCTCTTTATCAGAAAGAAGCAAGTTTAATTAGTAATTAAATTACTTAGATCTGCCGCTTAGGTTCGTAAGGTTACTTCATTTATAAATAAACAAATTTAAAAAAATATTTGCCTTCTCCCTTTTGGCTTTAATGACATTCACCTATAAATGTTCATGTCATTAACTTCCATCATGGCCACATTTGTAAACTCACTTTCTGATTAAAAACAGTCCACTTAGCATTTCTAGCTAATGTCCTACAGACTTTGGCATGTAAGTCTGTCATTAATGTCCTCCATGGTCATATTAATTGCAAATAGACTCAATCAAATAACATTTGCTTTTGGAAATACTTTTTAATCTAGTCATATCTTTATGGTCACAAATTTATTAATTTAACTGTTTAAGAAGATTTTAAACATTTTATTTTATTTATTTATTTATTTATTTATTTATTTATTTATTAATTTATTAATTTATTTATTTATTAATTAATTTATTTATTTATTTATGTATTTATTTATTTATTTGTTTATTTTTTATTTATGTATTTATTTATTTTTTTATTTATTTATTTATGTATTTATTTATTTATTTATTTATTTTTTATTTTTATTTATTTATTTATTTAATTATTTACTTATTTATCTATCTATTTATTTATTTATTTATTTACTTATTTATTTATTTATTTACTTATTTTTTTATTTATTTTTTTTATTTATTTATTTATTTATTTATTTATTTATTTGTTTATTTATTTATCTATCTATTTATTTATTTATTATTCAAATGTTTCTCTAAATTATTAAATGTATTCTGTCTATTTTAAATTCAAGTATAAATACTTAAAGTTGTTCGTTTAAATTCCTACTTAACAATTGATAGTTTAAATGTTTTTCAGTTTTTTGTAGACGGCATTAAGTTAATGGGATTTAAATAAATATGTAAATACAAATATATTCCTACTTATAACATCTCAACTCACTCTTTAATCTTGTTATACCCTTTAACGTTAGTTCAACCTATCTTAACCATTCGTTTATGACCTCCTGTATGCTTGCCTGTATGGTTGCCTGTATGCAAACTCTAATGACGCTCAGATTATCTGATATACATATATATATAACTACATATATGTATGTACATGCACTGTGGCCTCTCGCCGTTCGGAGGTCACTAGCTGTATAGTTGTAGTTTACAGCTTTGCATGCACAACGCGTCGCATGCGCAATCTGTCGACGTCATATGACGCATACGCAACGTGGTACAAAAGCATGGCCAGATCATGGCTAGCATACGACATACATATGTATATGCCATGCAAATGGCCAGTGTCATAGTATATTTGTTTTTCTCTTTGCTGTTGTTGTTGTTGATGTTCGACTTGTTGTTGTTGCTGTTGTTGTTGTTGGTTTCGTTTTGCATTTGCGGCAACCTTCATGGCTAATAAGCAGCCTGGCTGGCAGTCACGGCACGTGGAATATACGACCTGCTTTATTGTTTTGAGCTGAGCATTTCCCCTTACTCCAGCCGGAGAGAGAAGGACACACACAAGAGAGAAGAGAAGGGAGAGAGGGGGTAAAGTGAGGAGAGGAGAGGAAAGAGGGTTAAGAAGAGAGAGGTAACAAATAATATTGATCAAATTTTTTGTTTGTCAGCGTTGCCACAACAGCAACAAGAGACAAATAATTCGCTGTCCCCCTCTCCCATGGTATTTTCTCCCTTCCCCCCTCTCCTCTGGCTGTCCCACTGCCGCCTACAAGAAATGTCAAGCAAGCAAACAAGCAAAACAAACAAATAAATATTCTTATTGCCCCAACCGAGCTCTTTAATGGATCATCGTCATCATCATCTTGAGACTCAGCTATCAAGCCAGCTGTGAGGCAGGCTCATTGCATTGCATCTCCAGCTGCACTTTGCATTTGACACAGAGCCCGTTTACCACCCTCCCTCCCTTCACCATCCCCCTTAGTGTGTCTTTCCCCCTTGTTACTCTTGCTGTTCTGTCAAAAAGCAGAACACACAATGGCAAAACGATTTTTGTGCTAAAAATAACTAAATTGATGGCGTCTTTTAGCCTCCCCGCTGCCCTGTTCCCACCTCCAAGCAGCCCCCTTCCCTTTACCCACCAAAAACACACACGAACATTACTCGTAGCATGTATGCATGTGTGTGTGTGTGTGTGTAAAAGAAATATAACGACAAAGACGGTCGGTTGGACAGACGAGTGTTTGCTTCTAGGGTGTTTGCTTGATGGGTTCAAAGAGGGGGACTCTCCCCCTAAAAGGGGGAGCGGGTGGGGAGACTCTCTTGATTGTCGGCTAGCTGGTCATGGCCACGGTGAAGGCGAAAAGCAAGCAAATCAATTAAAAAATTTGAGTTAAGTGCACAAAAAGCAAAACAAAAACGTCGACATTGTCGACATTGTCTGGACTACAAAAAAATATATTTAACATGTCCACACACCCACCACCCTTTTCTTTTCCCTTCTCCCTCTCCCTCTTCACCCTCCATACGATTCTTTATCCTTGCAGCGCCACCTGATGGAATTCTTTCGTGCCGCCTGACATTTCCGGCAGCGACTTCAACTGCGGTCAAGACATTGTGCTTCTCTACTCATACCTCCCCCCTTAAGTCTCTCCCTTATCCACACCCCTAGAGCACATGGAATTCCAATGGAGGGGAGTCTAACTACAACTAGCTTAACTACATTTAAAGCTAAAGTCTCAAGCAAAATGTGCTACATTCATACAAAAAGCGCTGTTCGGACTGAATGTGATTTCTCTTCAACTGCTGACAATGCAAAAATAGTTTGAATGCTAACAGTGTTGAGCAACGTCAAAAGAAGGGTAGACAAAACAGTTTGCAGAGATTTAAATCAGGAGTTGTGTGAAGTAGAATCGTTTTTGAAGGGAATATTAATTAAACGTCGACTTTAGAAGTCTCTGAAAGTTTTTCAAAATTAATATTTAGATTAAGATCAGTTTTTACTGATGTGAAATTAATTAAAATAAGTAACAAGTAATTTGCTTAAAAATTTAAAAAATATAAAATTGTCATTTAAAACCATAGAAAGTTTCAATTAATTGTAGATAAAAAGAAAAGGTATTTAAGTAAAATTATGGTTTCCTTATCACTTTTCAGAGAAAGTATGCAATTTATTATGGTTATCAACTTCAAAAAATTATTGAATCAAATTACCAATAAAATTAATTTGATGGTAAGAGTGTTTATTATCAAAAAAAGCTCTCCAAGTCAGATTTTACTATGAAGCTCACTTGTCGATTACTTTGATATTGTCTATCGATAGTTAGACATAATCGATGACTACATTATCACCAATAAATCACAAATGAAAACTTTTCTGATCTCTATGATCTATTTGACAGCCAATTGACAGTCCGAAGAGCGCTTAAATCAAGTCGAGCTTACGCTTATAAATATAAAGATTAGTTAATCGATACATAGTTACATCATCTTATAGTTATCCTGCATGACGAACTGCTTCTGCCTGTTTTTGGAGCAATGTTTGAGCCACAAAGAACACAATACACGACACAACGAATAAACACATGCAAAAAAAGTAAATCAAAAAAAAAACGAACATTTAAAAATTAATTAATTTTAAATATTGCTACATCTTTTGTGTTCAAGTCTTGCGCACATTTCTCACTCTTTTGTACACTTTTTGTTTGCCTTTATTTTATTAATATTATTTAATATTTATAAAGCTTGATTAAATAATATAACCAATACATCAATTGTACACACTTTATTTAGGTTTTTTTCAATAAATGTTTTTATTTGTTATTAATATTTTTAAGCACATTATTTATTTTGCTTGCTTTTGTTATTTATATTTTTTTACAATTTATTTTATGTTATTTATTTATTTTATTTATTTATTTTATTTTATTTTATTTATTTTATTTATTTTTGTATTTTATTTATTTTATTTATTTCATTTATTTTATTTATTTTATTTATTTCATTTATTTTATTCATTTTATTTATTTTATTCATTTTATTTATTTTATTTATTTTATTTAAGAACAGTCAAATTAAAAAATGGCTTGTTTTTTTTATTTATATTTTTTTACAATTTATTTTATTTAATTTATTTATTTATTTTATTTATATTTTCAAACACTTTATCCAACAAAAACCCAATGTTTTCTTTTTGGTTACTAAGTTGTTTTTTCTTTCTATAACCAGTTCTATTTACTGGAGTGTACTTTGATCTCTCTATCAACTACCTCTTCTTCTTGTGGCGCATCTCAGCTGGCGAACGCACCGCGGTCGCCGCGTGCATAATTCCCGACACCAGCTTTGTAGTTTAATTTCTCGCCCCGCACTGCAATTAAGTAAAAGCAACAACCACAACAACGGTGTTGGCAACAACGACAACAACAATTCACAGCACCCCGTTGATGTGGACGGGTGAGAGCGTCACTTTAAAGTGCAGTTACCCACATAATGTCGAGCCTCGGGTTCGCATTCGGGTTCGGGTTCAGATTCGGGTTCAGATTCGGGAATACGACTCTCAACGATCGGCAGACATGTTTTCTAATTTAATTTTCCACACAGCGAGGGTTGCTTAAACACAACCTTGGCTTCGTGTATAGCCGGAAATATACAAAAGAAATACACAACAAAGGGAAAGAAAGAGTACAACAAAAAGTAGGTCTTGAAATTATGAGTGACCAACTGTTGTCTTTTCATATTTGAAACGAGAGTGTTTGCAAAAGTCAAGGAAAAGAAAAACTATGCAAACAATGGATAAGGTCTAATAATACCCAGTTAGGAAGAGGGGTGGTAAGAAGAGGAGAAAGAGTGCCAAAGAGGTAGAAGGAAGAACAGCACGCGCACTTGTTAGCGCAATTTAAGCTACGCCCAAGGTCCCAAAACACTCGGCCACTGTCCGTGTTTAATAATCGGCCACAATATGCGCAGACATTCTCCCCAATCCTACACTGGGAGAAAGGAAATCAGAGAACACTCCAATACAAAGAGGATCAAAAGCTAACTGAGTACAAAAATCAGTTTCAATATGTTTTTTATCAACTCCTAAGATTAAGTATTTAAGCTGCTTGGGATACATTAAGCGATAGTGGAAATAGTATAATATATATAATAGATAGTCTTGACAGTATACTATATTTTTCCGAGTGTACACTACCCTACACTGCACTACACATTGCTACCCTTACTATACGCTCCCTCTTCCCTCTCTCATTGCATCATTATTTAACCCTTAACATCTTATGCATATGCAACGTTAATTAGCTGCCGGCGACAATCGATGATGACAAGTGAAAAGCATAACTGTAATACACACTCACACACACTCACACACTCACACACACTCACACAGAACAGACAAGCGACACACTCATATTGACAAAGTTCATTGGTCAACAGCTGTGGAGGTCAGTTCGCAAGTGGCAAGTGTTACAATTGACTCGACGAAAGAAAACAAAGCATAAAGCATTCAACAAGGGAACAAGGGGAAGAGGGAAGAGGGAAGAGGAGGAGACATACAACACGGCCTCTTCTTTCATGTTGCCAACCACAATGTGGGAAAAACAAGGTCGGTCAGAAGAGGAAGAGAAGCACGTGTGGTCATCTAGCACATTTTTCATAACTTGGCGAGAGTTTTCCCCCCTCTCTCTCAGTCTCTTTTTCTCTCTTTCTTGACTAAGTTCACTTCACTTCACTTTATACCATTTTTCAGTGAATCTAGCAATTAAATTAAATGCATCTTTTAGAAACGTTGACAAAAAAGTATCCATATAGATATAGATTATAATATTAAATAATATATTATATTTTATTATCAACCATACAAATTTCAAAATGATAAGAGCAATAAACGAAAAAGAAAGTAAAATAAGCAACCGGCGTAATTAAACAAATCAAAATAAATAAATAAAAATAATTAATTAATTCAATCTATGACAAAAAAGTGTCCATATAGATTTAGATTATAATATTATATTTATTTTATTTGCCATACAGATTTAGAATTGATAAGATTAATAAACAAAGAACAAAATAAAATAAATATTATATATTTTTTATTAAAATAAACAACCAGAGTAATTAAACAAATCAAAATAAATAAATAAAAATAATTAGACGTTAAAATAAATATCAGAAATTCGCACTTTTTATGTCAATAATAAATATTAGTTTAAACAAAATTAAAATAATTAATTTAATATAACTATACCAACTATTAAATTTAAACAAATCAAAATAAATAAATAAAAATAATTACTCACTAAAATTAATATCAGATTTTCACTCTTTCAATAATAAATAATAGATTAAACAAAATTAAAGTCATTAATTCAATCTACCTATGCCAACCAATGATTCGTGTTTTCTCCTACATCAAACCACTATTTAATTTATATAAAGAGAAGAAGCAACCATCTTAAATTTGAACTGAGGACAATCCTTTAACCCATTTAACCTCAGGCAACCGGGCACTTATCTTAGCCCCCAAGTAAAGAGTGTTTTTTAAACAAAAACAATATGAAAAGTGTTTACACGCGCATAAATTATGCTCTGTTTTCATGTTTTGTCGACAGCAGTTTATCGATTTCGATGAACAACAACAACAACAATAACAGGCGATTACACACATAACGTATACGTAATAAACTGAAGAGCATTTAAATCGAAAGAAAAAACACAACTATTTATTTATTATGGGAGAGAAACTTTTGCAGAGAATCCCATACAGTCCATCTTCATAAAAGAAGACATAGATAAAATTGAAAAAACATATAGATGATTGAAATTTCCTTTGGCTACCTTGAGGCGAGTCGAATCGAGTCGTAAATGTGGAATTCGGCATTTCTGTGTTTTTTTAAGTAAATATTTAGAAAATAATAAAATGAAATTTTAATGCACTAAAACAGCAGACGAAGAAGAAGAAGCAGCAGTTGAGGCAGCAGCAGAAGCGTCAGAGGCAGCAGCTAAAAAGAAGAAGCTGAAGAAAAGTAACAATTCAATGGAGGCTGGCTGGCTGTCTCAATGGCTGGTGGGGGCGTGGTCTTACCTTGGCGCTTGGCTGCCGTGCGTCGTCGTGATGTGGGCCATACAGGCGATCCGTTAACTTACTCCAACGCACACTCTTCGGGGTTCCACTTGGGTTAACAACACTTGCTACAAATCAGATTCTAAGTATTTTTTACAGAGCGATGAGGTTAAGGGGATCCTTTCTTTCTTTTTTATACTTTATACAAAAATATACACATACATATATACATATATATTTATATATACAGTTAGACATACGCACAACCACCACAGACACAAGACAGAAGTCACAGAGCTGTACAATAAATATGTATATTTATATGTTACGTATACATAATATTGCATTGCTGCTGCTGCTTTGTTGTTGCCACTGTTTGATGCTACTGCTCTATTCTGGTCTAGGGGCAGCGGGGCGGGGGGCATGACACATATAAGTACGTATTTATGGAGGCAGACAGACTAAAGTCTAGATATATATTTATTTATATTCAAATTCAAATGACAAAAGAAATGAAACGAAACGAAACAATTTTTTTTCTCCTTGTTTTTCTTTATTTTCGTTTTTTTTTACTGTGTGGCGGGGGGCGGGGAGGGGCAGCAACATTTGTCGCACACATTTTTCACATATTCAACAACAACAGCAACAAAATGAAAAACTCTTGAAAATATCAAACAATCGACAAAGCAAAGATGTTGATAAAACGCAGATGAAAACGTAAACGAAAAACGCGTAAAACACAGAGGGACAGAGGGACTTGAAGGGGTGGTCGTGGTATAGAGGGGGAGGGGGTACAGGGGAACGTACAACGTCATCGGCGGCGACACTTTTCACATCATTTACGTGGCTTAATTGCCATCGTCTGTTTGAATTTGAATTTAACAGAAACACTGCACAAAACCGTTGGTCAACACACACAACACACAACACAAAACAACTTATAAAAAAATGATATCAAAAAAAAGTAATATTCAGATTTTCGGTTGCGGTTAAAACGGAGGAAAACGCACTGGAAAATTATTTTGAGTTGGCCGATTGCGATTGCGATGATTGTGGGGCAAGTGCGAAGCGTTCACCGGCGTGCGCGTTACTGAAGATCGCTTCAGCTCCCGCTGCTGATGCTGAGGCAGCCATGGACTATGGTTGGAGAAGGGGGGCATTACGGGAGGGGAGCATCATCAACATCAACAACATCAACAACAACAGCAGCCGCAGAGTGCGACGTTTTGAGCAAATCCAGCGCATGTCGTTCTACTCAACATCACAGCTGCTCTGCTCTGCATGTGTGTGCGAGTGTGTGGGTGTGTGTGTCCAGTCAGTGTGTCAGTGTGTGTGTATGCAAAGTGTTTTTCACGCAAATTGTTTTGCAGCAGCCGCAACAACGAACGTCAACGGGCCAGCGGCCAACGGCCCAAAGAAACCAGCTAAAACCGCTTTCAAATGCGTTTATACGCTGAGCGTTTTAACGAACTCCACAAAAGCTCAAGCAACAAGTGGACAGTTTTTCGTTTAAGGCGACTTTCTTAAGTCTCTAAGGTTTATCAAAGATATTCATACAGAAACTTGATAAAACCGCTTTGAAAATGCGTTTATGCGGTGTGCGTTTTAACGAACTCCAGAAAAGCTCACATAGGAAAAATATCCGGGATTTCCAGGCTAAAATCAATTCAAAAGTTAGCTGAATTCAAACTTTTTTAAATTGAGTAAGAAATACTTGATTCAAATTTGATTTTTTATTTGCCTATCGAAGCTCCCTTAAAAATTTTAAGCTTCAACCAATTGTGATGGATTCATTTGCCTAATTTAGTGCTGATTTATTGCCACTTATAAAATTCAAGCTAATGAATAATTTGTTATCCTGTAAAAGCAACTCTTTCAAACTTATAGTTTATCAAAGATTTCCAATCGAATGCAATTGATATTTGGATTGATTCAGTTGATTCCTGAAGTTTATCATGAACTGCGACCATGCATAAACGCCCGCAGACAGAGACCAGCCTTGTCCACTCGTTTCGAATTGCGGTACAGTTGTTGCATGCCACAGCCTCGGCCTTGTCGCTTATGCAGCGCAAAGAAAATCATCAAAATGTGTCACAAACTTTGAAGATGAATCCGCGCAAGTTTAAATGCCTTAAACAAATATACAATATTTCTAATTCTACAAGTTTTCTTAGTAAAATTTAAGAGATTTGATTCTATTTCCATTGACAAGTCATTTATATGACTAAACACATTAATTTCTTTATGATTTGGACTTAGAAACCATTCCAAAATTTCAGCTTTCTTAAACTAAGGAGATTTTATTTTTCCTACATTGAAAAAACTTATCTACAGTCTGCAACTATTAGAAATTATTGATATATTTTAAGAAAGTGTTATAATATTTTTTAAAACTATTCCAGAATCAAGAACTGTATTTTTAACGGAACAGATGAAATAATAAGCGATAGTTATTATATGCATATAAATCTTTAAGTTCTTGCATGAAACTTATTAATCTTTATATTCATCTGATTCCATACAAAATATAATTATTAGTAGCTAGGTCATGCTCTTAAAATTCATGATATACAATACTATATCGATTACACAAAAAAGTAAATGTCGCTAACAAGTAAAGTTTTGAACATGTGCCAAACAAACTCACAGAGATACAGATATAAAGAAATACAAAAGTACAGGGTCAAAGTTAAATAGTTAATTCAAAAAGTTAGCAACTAGTTGTTGGCTATAATAAGAATTTGGTAAATGAAATGGCAGTGAAAATGGATTCAATAAAAACAATAACATTTCTCAAGAAACCAACGACGCAAATGCAATTAAAACAATTGCATTTCTACACTATTTACGGTATATAATATATATGATATATGAGTATTTGATGTATCTGTTTGTGGGATGCAAACAACGTCAGTATATCTACATATAGATTTAAGATCGTAATGGGGCTAATGATGACGTAGTGTAAGAGTGAGATAGCATTTAGATAAGTGCTCTTTCCAACTAAATCTTTCAGCATCTATTACTTAGTTATTAATGCGTTTTATAGCGACAACAACAACAGCAACAACACTATCAACAATTAATACTAATAACAATATGATGAGCACATGGCACGACCTTCACTCGCTTTTCTTTTTGGCTTTTCACTCAAGAAGATTGCGTAAAATGGCCATCGCTTGAGATAGATACTGAGATACTTAGATACTTAGATACATAGATACTCAAGCACACAAGATAGCCAAAAAGTTGTTGCCTTGTTTTCGTCAATTGTCGACAATATCGATTTTAATGTGCCTCTTTATTTGTTTGAAAAGCAAAAGGCAAATCAACTCAACCAGAGGAGAGGGAGGGGGAGGGTTGGGAAAACGTTTTTGAAAAATGCCAAGAATAATTTTAATGCATTTTCATTTTCAAAAGGCAACAGGCAATGCTCAAGTATTGCCGATTGATTGCTGTTGATTTTTGCCAGAAAAGTGATTTTAACCAAACAATTCGCTAACGAAATTTAGTGAAGGCAAAAGCTCAAAAGTCCATCCGGATAAAGAGGAAAGTTGTGGGAGGAAAGCGGCATGGATTAGAGATAGTCATCGATATGGAATTATATTAATAATAATTAAAGATTCTAAAGTTTTTTAATTAGATATTTTTCTCTCAATTTTAAATTCAATATTGACTTAAAATATAAGTAATAGTTATCATATATTATTTGAATAGCTCAACTTGAATTGCATTTTTTAATATTTCCAATTCACAGATATCAGATATATTAAGTGCTAAAATTGCGATACCCCATCCCTAGTATGGTTTCCCATTTCCCATATCCCCCGCATACGTATGAGTAACGAGTTGTTGATAGGCTAGCAGCGTGAATTGATCATTTGCAGCATCAATAATGATGGCCAAGAAAGAGGCCAAGAGGCGGACCTGATGAGGTCGAGAAACTGAGGGCCAATTGTTTGTACAATTTTCTGTTTTGAGGTACATTTAATTGATGATTTTTCTGTGATTTGTTTGTTCGCCAATTGTTGATTGCGACACATGATTGATTGATCGATCAATCAGCCCACCGCGATTGATTCAAAGCGGGTTTAATAGAGACGACTGCTAGAGTCAATCATGCAACCACCATTCCTCAATCAACCATATTGCTTTACTTGTGACGTCAGTATTGACACATTAACCCCTTAAAGTAGCAGTCAGAACAGCAAAGTCTTTAAACCGCAACAGAGACATGTCTTTTACAACATGTCTAAAAGCAACATTTCATTACAACATGTTGCTAAGGAATATGAGAGGTTGTTCTCATTTCTATTTCAACATTTCACTTCAACATGTTTCAGCAGCATGCTGCTAAGGAATATGTGTGGCTGTTCTCATTTCTATTTCATCTAAAATTTCGTTGTTCAAGTTTTTCAAGCAAATAAGGAAATTACTAGCTTCTGTTGTTTCAACGATTCGAAAAACAGCTCAATCAAATAAGTACTTAATCAAATTTGTATGTATCATAAATGTAACAAAAATTGTTTGGAAAATTATCAATTAAATATAATTGATATGTTCTTCCCAATTTGGAAATGGTGCTTAAAACAGAAGAGCTTAAACACCAGATAAAAATAGCTGAAAATCTTTTTGAGAAAAGAGAATAGTTCATAAAATAGGTAGTGTACATTACATATATTGTAATTTGAAGATGATTTGAAATTTTCAGTGAGATATACGAAAACTCTTTTCAAATTTAGAAAAATTGCTGAATTCAGAAGATGTTCAAATCAAAGAAGAATGGTTAATAAACTAGTTAAGAAAGAGTTTAATTAAATTAGTATAAAATAAGCAGAGTTTTCCATATAATAATATGTGGAAAGTCGATGTAGGTCACAATTTAATTGCTTACTATTGTGAACTTTTGTTCGTCTTAGCCTAGACACAAACCCCATGCACATTGCACTGTCTCATAGCATTTGCTTAGCTCATAAAAGGAATCGGAGATGGAACAATTAGATTGGTTTAAAACTCACCTGCAAAGAAAAGAAAGAGAGAAAATTTATCATTAATCAAATGCTATTATTTTTTATGATGTTGATGATGAGATGATGATGTTAAGAGTGGAGGTTATGTCCTGACGTCACGGCAATGACTGCATTGCCTGCCTGACCTCGTGACCTCAAAAAAACAGTGTGTCAAAGTTCAAGGGACATTGACACAATGCCATTGTGAACTAAAGAGGCTATTGCGACAGTGGCCAGGGCAACTGTGACGTCTGCAGCTTTCGCTTTGAGTGAAAGCTGCTTGCTTAAACTTGTCGATCATCAGCAAAGCTTTCTCGATGACGTCAATGAGCTTGACTGAGGTCAAGAGCTTGTCTATGACGTCATTTAACCACATAGCGCCCTCTATGCGAAAGCTGCAGCAAACTGAAAAGCTTAGCAGCATAAAAGCGCTATTAGAAAAGCTTTTAATTTCGAACTTCCAGCGCTTAAATTTTCGAAATTTCAACAAGTTTCGTTTTGAATGCTGCAGGCAACGTTGACGTTGACGTTGATGTTAACGCTGACGTCGGCGTCGACTGCGACTGTGACTGCGAATTGTCGGCATTTGTTGCTCAGCACGTGCACGTTTTTCGGTTTGCTGTCGGCTGCCATTCGGCTGTGGCTCGGCTCAAGACTCGGGCTCGGCTTTTACGGCCCCTTTTTTTTGACGCCCACTTTGAGACATTCATGAGCTGCTTACAGGGTCCAATGTCTCAGTAGCTGCGTGTCTCTGGCTTGTCTTTTTCTTTTTTTGGGTGAGTGTATGTGTGTGTGTGTGTGTGTGTTTAGCAATAAAAAATGCTGCACTGCCGGCTCGGCTCAGGATGCTGCTACGTGTCACACACACACACACACACACACGCACACTTGAAACTTCTCAGTTCTCACTGCTGCTTTTTATTTCATTTTATTGTCTGTGCGCTGCCGAAACTCTTGATCCCCACTTTTCCACCTGACACTCCCCCTCTAACACACACACATATACATACTACACATAGTCCACACCACATCCTGAACCATCACACTTCACATTCCTGTGGGTTATTGAACATCACCAGCAGCAGCAGCAGCAGCAGCAATAACGGCAGCTTTACTCGACGTCGCCCTCATAAATATGCAAAGAAATTGCAAACGAACTAAACGAGCAAAGCCAAAAAAAATATATAAAAATAAAAGATGGAAAAGCAAAAGGAAAATGCAAAAAAAGAAAAATTAAATAAAAAAAAGAAGAAGGAAAAATGATAGGGAAGCGACAAACGATGCGATGTCGAAATTTCCTCCTTCATTTTCAATACGCCCAGGCATGGATGGCAACGGGGCGTGTGAATATTTAAACTGTTCAATTGCCACGCCCACGGCGTCAATCAGGGCATTTAACAAGGAATCCAAGTAGAAGAAAATGACAACGTAAACGAAAACGAAAAAGATAAAGATAAAGGCTAAAACTGGCACTTGGGAGTGACCATTTCAATGAGTTAAACAAACTAATATATATCAGATAGATATCTCAATATTCGGATCCATCAAAACTAAGTAGACTGTAAACTCACTCAAGCTGAGAACTGAAGAATCTGTTTGCTGATTTCACTTGCTCGCTAATTTCGCACTCGCTGCACTTAAAACAAAGTTGGTAAAACAAACCTCAAGATAGTGCTCAATAATGCACACGGAGCTCAATTGTAATTTTAAGACTTAAGGGGAAGCTTTTAGGTTTTTTAATTAAGCCAACATCAACATTTGGTTTCTTATGCAACTTTCAGTCTTTTCAATTAGGTAAAAATGCTTGTTAAAAAACTTACTTACTTACACCATAAAAAGTACATTGAATCTGTCGGTAAAGATGTCTGGGAATTTTCATTTAAAATACTTGTCTTTAGGTAACTAAATTTAAGGTAAATAACTAAGATTTTAAGTACCAATAAAACAGCTTTAGTTTTCTTAAAAGCTTGTTTTTTATTGCAGAAAACTAAACTCGTTTTTGAAAGCTGTACTATCTTGAAGTGCCTAAGTTTGAAAATCAACTTATCTAGTAGCTTTGAAATAATATTGGAGCTTTGAATTGAAATATTTTAATCTTAAATTAAAGTTCAAATACATCCATCTTCCATAACACAAAAAGGAATAGCATTAAAAGCACATTAAAAGCATTCTTTTACCCTTAGAAAATTAGAAAATCTTTATAAAATATATATAAAAATCGTTGTTTCTTTTCTAAAACTGCTCAATCAATTAAGCTATCAGACAACTATATTGTTTATATCTTATTGTTAAACTATTGATTTCTATCTTCAAGGGTATCAAACCTTCGACGTGCCGAAAATAAACCTTATTTCTTGTTTTTAGGTGAATTAAATAGCCGTTAGCCCAAAGTTGATATAAGTAACTACAACATTTGAAGTTTGCCTTCACGCTTGTCTCTCTTGATTAGTACAAGAAATGCAAAATGGGAAAAGCACGTTGAATCTTCCCTTAAGGCTAAAAGAAATAAAAATCCCTGACAACTGTTTTGTTTCGTAAGAATAAAAAGTCGACTTTGTCGCATGTTACAAATGTTATTGTTGTTGCTTACAACAAAAATGCATTTTTATCAATGTTAATACAGAAAGGAAAACTACCTGTGACATTTTTCAGTTTTATTTTCAGTTTTATTTTCATTTTTATTTTCAGTTTTACTCGGTTTCACTCGGTTGGAGTCATAAATGCAAGTTGA
This sequence comes from Drosophila putrida, assembly GCA_037043535.1. Taxonomy (NCBI): domain Eukaryota; kingdom Metazoa; phylum Arthropoda; class Insecta; order Diptera; family Drosophilidae; genus Drosophila; species Drosophila putrida. Next base: position 576,755 of record JBAMBI010000187.1, read on the forward strand.
GCTGTCACCTGGAGCTACTATAAAATTTCCTGGTTAATTTGATTCGCTTGCTCAACTGGCATTACTCATACGCAACATTGTCCAAACGTTGGCTTATGCTAAACCAAAGGCGTTGGCCATTTTCTTATAGTACTTTGTAAGTAAGTCCATTAATTTGTCATTTACACAGTCTGTACTCGTATCTCGATTTCTCAGGCATCTGCTTATTTTCTTATTCCTCGATGTTGTTGTTCGAGAGACACTTCAAAGGCCAACAGCTTGGCATTTTGATTTATTTGCCTCAATGTGGCTTTAGCTGAAACTGTTGCTGTTGCTTGTTGCTGTTGCTTGTTGCTGTTGCTGTTGCTTGTTGCTGGGCATAAACATAATCGGCTTATTGGCAATGTCAGAGAATCTCTTGGCTCCAGTTGAAAACTGATTTTGCTGCCAAATTGTTGCTGCTATGGCTACTGCTGTTGCTGTTGCTACTGTTGCTACTGTTGCTGTTGCTGTTGCCACTGTTGCTGTTTACCTTTGCTCTGAGCCGGCCTTTGTCCCTTGGCTGCCATTTAATACGCAATAACACTCCCTCATCTTGCCTCAAAGGCAGCTAAGAAGCTACTTCCTAAGCTTCTCTAAGTAGTAAATAAATTTATTGTTGCTGCTGTTGCAATTATTGCTGCTGCTGCTGTTGCTATTGCAATCGAACAAACGAACTTCTCACGACTCATTGACTTTGACCGCACTTAGTTCTACTATTGGTCTTTATATTTTGGCAATGAATTTGAATTGAATTTAAGTTAAACCGCTTAGCATTAGAAATGCAAATTAAATGCAAACTACAAACGAAGCAAAGACTGAGGAAAGACTGAGGAAAATATCCAGTGAAGGGATTAGTTTTCTAAAGAATCTACTTATATAAAAGATGCGCTGTCACCAAAGTTCAATAAAATCTCAAGAAAATCTTGTTAAATTCTGCTTCAAAGATTCCCCATCTTCAAAGTTATTTAAAGCGCATATTTTATGTAAACTATCATAAATTTACGCTATTCACAGTTTCAAGGCTCAAAATTTATTAGAAAAGTGCGGCAATAAATCTTTCATTGATACTTGAAGAAACTTTTATGCGTAATGAAATTTTTATCACTTTTATGATAACATTTATTCATAAACTTTAGGAAGAACTTACTGATTCAATGTTCAAAGGGACTTAACATTCAGAATTATATTAATACTTGTTTAAACTAAACTAAGATAATTCGGAGAGTGATTAACATATAAGTAAATATTTTATATTTAAGTAAATTATTTTTCACAGTAAATTTTAATGTTTTCAAGAGTGATTTATATAAATTAACATTTTTTATTATATATTTAATAAATCAATTCTTTGTTAAATCATCTTGAAATATATAATTTTTTTTATTTTATTTATTTTATTTCATATTTAATTAATAAATTCTTTGTTAAATAATCTTAAATCCAAAATCTACTCCCACAGATTACTATCTATCAAACAGATTTCTTTTCAATATCCCTATCCATAATTGAAAGGACCCTCAGGCGGTTGAGTTTAAAATGCTGATATATTTATATATTCCTTTGCAGCGATTCACCCGATGTTCAAGTGGAAAAGTGCACAGCATGAATGCAAGTGAGTACTCATCTGATTCATTTATATTCATATTCGTTACCTACAAAGTGTATATATAGTATTGTATTGTGCATTGTATTTGGATTATGATATCGCTGTCTAATGAAGAGAATATGCGGAACATGTGCGTTTGTTGTTTTTGTTATGCCCCGGTCCCTGTCCCTGTCGGACTCTTCTCCCCATCTCCCTCTCCCACCTCCCCCTCGCCACAATGTGGATGCAACTGGGCGCATGCGTCGGCCCAGAAGAGCAACACTTGCTCTCTCTCTCTCTCTCTATCGCTCCATCTCTCTCAATTGGGAGTCAGGTGTTTAAGGCTTCAACTCTTTAATTTTATTTGAAATCGAGTATATTAAAAATTTTCCTATATCCTTTTACCCTTTTTGGTGTTTGCTGAAATATGCAGTGCATTTTTCAGTTCAGTTGGAATGTATTGAGAATTTCAATTGTGCTGTCGCTTTCTCTTTGAAGTTGCGTTGTTAGCTCTCTTATAAAAACAAAACCAGGCACACACACATATACATATACCCGCACACACATACAGATGGGGAAAATGCCGGCCGAAAGAAAGCGCCGCTATGGAAAATTGTCGCACAGCAAAGTTTAGTCGGAAATTAGACGGCAACGCGTTCGGTTTGACAGTCTCTCACTCTTACGCTCTCTCTCTCTGTCACTCTCTCTCACACATACACTCTCCCTTTCTCTCTCTCTCTCGCGTATAGCCACAGTGTGACCAGCGAGTGTAATAAAGTTGTTGAATCGCATCGAAATCTAATCACAAATTTGGACTTATGTACACACGTATGTAGAAATATATCTTTAATAGTTTTCCAAATTATATAGTTTTAGGAACAACGGAAAATCAACGAAAAATCGCATGATTTGTGTTGTTGTTGTACTTGGCCAACCACCTGCCAACCACCCACAGTGATATTTACTTTATTGACTTTAGTTTGTTTTCCTTTCACAACTTTAATGTTTGGACACCGTCTAGCTTGATGTGTGTGTTGTTTTTGTTGTTGTTTTTTTATAAGGTTTTCTATGTGGTTTGAGGGGATGTTAGACCCTCCCAAATGTCGTCTGGAATCTTATTTATTTAATAATTCTTAGTGTGACACACAGAACATGAATAACAAACTGAACTTTTGTATAAATAGAGCGCCCACTTGAATGTTCTAAAAATAAGAGAGCGAACCCAGCAAATGCTTCACATTAATTTCATTTTGATTTCCATTTCAATTTCGATTTCGATTTCGATTTGTATATTCGGAATTAGATTTTCCTATTTTACATACATTTTGCTTTGCATTTTTAGTTGGCCCGCACTTGTGGGCCATAAATCAAAGAAGCTGATCAATTGAATTGAACTCGGAACAGGTGCTAAGAGTGCTCGCAACGATGTTTCTCGCAGTTAATCAAAGTCTGCACAACTCAAAGAGACGTCGCGATGAGAAGCAGAAGAAGGCAGCAACAGAGACAGAGACAGCATCAGAAACAGAGACAGAAACAGAGACAAGAGGCAGACAATCGCAATCCCGAGAGACAACAGATTCCACAACACAGCTGGTGGCCAATATGCTTATGAATGCCCCAAGCCCAACGACAGAGACAGCGGCAGCCGCAAGCTGCACTGTGGCATCCACAACCGCAACACCCATGGGGAACAAATGCGATAGCTGCCAGCACATGCAACAGTCGGTGGCAACATCGAAGTCCCCCTGCAACTGTGCCTGCAACTGCATCAATAAACCTGGTGCGCACCTCCCTCGTCCTTGTCTACATCTATTTGGGAACCCTCACCCTCATGCTGGCCACCTCGCAATTCTCTTCTATTCCTACACCCAAAACGCCGAGGAGTCGCCCACACCCGCTTATATGCGGATGCACGGCCAGAGAGCGTTCCATGAGCAGTTCCAAGGTGAACTTTTGAGATCGGAGCATGTGCTGCGATCAATGGTCACCCAGATCATGGAGAGGGATTATCCCTTGGACGTGGGGTAAGATAACACTAGTTTTTTTTCAGTTGTCACTCCCGATTAGCTACTGATTTTATTCAAAATGTTCTAGCTCCGGAACTAGTTTCACTTTTTATTCCTTTGTGAATTCTCGTATTACATTTTACGTGTTCTGTTATTTCTCGATCTCTATTGATTTTATTCAAATTGTTCTAGTTCCGGAGCTAGTTCCACTTATTATTCCTTTGAGAATTCTTGTATTGCATCAACCGTTTTCTGTTCTTTCTCGATATCTACTGATTTTATTTAAACTGTTTCAGTTTCGGAACTAGTTCAAAAGAGTTCCTTTTTGTTCCTTTGTATTTTATAACATTTCCTGTGTTTCAATTACCTAATAAAGGTTATAGTCCTCAACTAGCTCCGCATCTATCCATAATTTTAGGTCACTTACTGCACTTATAAAAAGAGGAGTAAAAATTCCGAAAGATTTTTCAAAAACTCTTTTCAAATTGCACAAATTGAAGGTCTCTTATAAGTTTAAAGATATCTATTAAATAAAAATTAGCTGGGCATTGAAGAATGAACTATTTTAGTCAATATCTTTGAACTTTTTAGTCTAAAATATGTGAGCATTACCTATACCTATTTCCCTTTGCAGCACTACCACAGTACAGCCCAGTAGCTTGGGCCTTAGTGTTGTGCGGAACGAGCGCAAGATGAACGACAATTTCCTCAGCCATTTTGCAGATGGGAAGCGGATTCGCAGGGACATTGCCTCCTCGTCACCAGCCTCAATGCACGGCAAGCAAAAGCAGCAATCTGAGAACTAGTTCAGTTGGGAACTAACTCGAAATTTTTGCACTTGCAGCAGATCCATTGATTGAATTCTTCAATCCGAATCATCGCAAGGCGTTGGAGGAGCAGGACACCGAGATACGTAAACGCACCGGATTGAAGGGAGCAGCACCGGGTGGCGATGAATGGATCTACCTTAATACATATTGTCGAGTGCCGGAGAAGATAATCACTGGGTTCTGCAAAGGCACACAGGACTATTGTCCGCCGGCACCACAAGGACCTCCCGGTGGTGTGGGACCCAAAGGACCCACCGGTAATCCCGGACTACCCGGCATACCCGGTCCCAAGGGCAATCGTGGCGATGTCGGATTGCCTGGTGCACCCGGCGTGGATGGTGTGGGACAATTGGGCGCACCAGGACCACGCGGACCCAAGGGAGATGCCGGCAGCACAGGTAGGGCGGGTTTAGATGGGCGTGACGGTGTGCCAGGTGAACCAGGGCTGGATGGTGTGCCCGGTCGTGCGGGTGCCGATGGCAAAAATGGACTAGCTGGCCGAGACGGCAAGGATGGACTGAACGGTAAGGATGGCAAGGATGGCATGTCCATTACAGGTCCAAAGGGTGCCCAAGGACCGCCCGGCGAGCGAGGACTAAAGGGTGAGCAAAGAAACAGGAATAGAGTACAAAAAGTACAATCGGACTTACTCCTTTCTGTTTATCAGGTATTGCTGGTCCGCGCGGACGTCCTGGCAAGCCCGGAACCAACGGCACACCAGGTGTACCGGGCATCAATACCTGGAAGATGCAGTACCCCAATGGTAGTGCCTCCAATGATTTACTGATACCACCCTCCATAACAGGTGAGAGACTGAATTCAACTGAATTTCACAATTTAAACTCCCTTATCCTCTTCTAGATCTGATGGCACCCAATTTCCGACGCAGTGTTATCGTGGAAGAGGGAAAGACCCTGAATATGAGCTGCTCGGCGACTGGCAACCCACAACCCCAAGTCGAATGGCGTCGCGATGATGGACGCACCATCAATGTGAATGGCATTGAATGTGAGTATCCTTGCCACATTAGAGATATCTTCTATATAATTCTTACTTAATCAGTGAGCTCCATAAGTGGACAATTCATCAAGTTCACGAACATTACACGTCATCAAATGGCAGCCTATACTTGCCACGCCAACAACGGCATTGCCCCGGTTGCAAATGCCACATTTCTAGTGGAGGTGCACTGTGAGTATTGGGATTTGTCGAAGGAATGATATTAATATTTACTCCCCATCTATTCTACTATTATTCTGTAGTTGCGCCTATGATCTCCGTTTACCGGCAGATGATCTATGCGGAATATCAAAGCAGCGCTACGTTGGAGTGTCAGGTGGAGGCCTTTCCGGAGGCCATACGCTATTGGGAGCGAGCCTACGATGGAAAAATTTTAGATCCCAGCGACAAATATCGCATCGAAACCTATCCAGATGGGTAAGTGGACAGCGGAATATACAATCCTATTCCTATTTTGCGAATTCATTTAGATATTGCATTGAAATGCGCAAAAGTTAAAGTTAAAGGTAACCTTAACTTTGAGTTAAATAAATAAAAAATAAATAAATAAGATATGAAATTAATACTTAATGTTTTAGAAGCGATGTTTTATGTTCAGATATATTTGTAGTAGTTTATATGTTTTCTAAATAATTTTTTAGTCATCTCACAACTCTGGACTAAACATTATATCAAATTTGGTCTGACCTTCTCTAACAATTTCTAGAGTATTTGTAAAAGTATATGGGAAGTTTATTAGCTTTACCCTTGTGGTTCCTTAAGATAAACAACATTTCAGGGAGGCGACAAATTTGGTAGAAAATCCATAGAAATTTTTAGGAAAATTCAGTCAAAGCTTTCGCAATGAAATTCGCAAAATATATGCAAATAAAACCCAAAAGAAATCCTGATAATTCTCCATTTCTTATAGCTTCAAGACCTCCATGCGTTTGACCATCAACAATTTGCGGAAGGATGATTTTGGTTATTACCACTGTGTGGCACGCAACGAGCTAAATGCAACCATGGTCAACTTTGAGATAGCACGTAAGTCACAAGCTTTACAAAGGATCTCTCTGTGTATTCAAATACTCCTTTTTGTTTATAGCACAGGATCCAAATAGTGAAACACCCTATGTGGGCAACAATGTCAAGGTCTATGGGCAGCGACCGCCTGAAAGTGAATGTCCTGTCTGTGATCAGTGTCCCGATCCAAGGTAGGTTTTAGATACCAAACTAAACCTTTAACTAATGTCTGTTTTTTGTCTTTAAAGCTTATATCAATGTAAGGATTCCATATTGAACAACTTTGAGATACAGCCCACGGGCAACAGGAGCTATCCAGGTTTGCCCAAGCGCAACAAGAGTAAGTACTTCTCTAAATAGTCTTACCATATCTGCTATCTGTTCTATATCTTAAATTGCAGCCTGTTACTTGTATGCAGTGGGAAAACCAGTTTTCCACAAGGTTGTCAATGAGAAATTCGGTTCGTGGTTACGCGATGCTGCTCCCAGGGATATTGATAAGGAGAAGACCTTTGTGACCAATGAGAATGATGCATATAATCTATTCGAGTTCTCCACTCGCATACAGTATCGCATGAACAGTGTGCCCAGGCACAAGTACGAAATATCCGAAGGATTTCAGGTGGGAGAAAAGAAATATATTTCTATATATATATGTCAAAAATCACAAATGTCCTTTTAGGGGAATGCACATGTTGTGCATAACGGCTCCTTCTATTACCATCAGAAGAACACGGACTTGGTTGTCAAGCTGGATTTGACGACCTCCAAGAAGATAAGTAAGTAATCCATTTAAGCAAAAACAAAGTAAGAAATATATTCTTTAAAAATTTCTCTTTTATTTTCATTATTTTCCAGGCATTCAGTTGCCGTACGCCGGAGTTTCAGCTGGCAATCGACTCTATTCGACAGATCACAATTATATGGACTTTAATATGGATGAAGTGGGTCTCTGGGTTATCTACAGCACACATGACTCCAACAACACACTTGTGGCCAAGGTAAATACAAATAAATCTCTATTAAAGAATGTACTCTCTATATAATTGAAACACATTTTAGCTGGATGCTGAGACTCTGCGAATGCAGTACAATTTCAACATCACATTGGATCATAAACAGTTTGGGGAAATGTTTATTGTCTGTGGGAATCTGTATGCCATCGATTCGGGAACTGATAAAAATACCCAGATACGCTATGTGGTTGATCTGTACAAAGGAAAACTCCTAAATGCAAATCTACCCTTCTCAAATCCCTTCAGCTATACGACTACAGTTGGCTATAATCCCTTGGCAGTGGTGTGTATTCAAAAACCTCTAATTGGTAAGAAGATTTCTATTGATTTCATACATTTTCATTTCAGGAACTCTACTCTTGGGACAAGGGCAATGCACTCACATATCCAATACGCTATAACGAACATCGATTAGTTACAGAAAATAACTAAATGTGTTATTTTTTTCTTATAATAAATAAATATAAACTGTTCTTTTTTTTACCACAAGCTCTCAATGTATCTTTTTGACTTATCAAAGCGGGTAAAGGGAATTATACCAAAGAAAGAGAAGAATTGAAATTGGTTTTGGATATGGTTTGAATATGGTTTTTTAAAGTAAATCTCATATCTGATATATTTTTAGAATTTTTTCATCCTTACTCCCAAATAATCAGAATTGTACAGGGTATCTTCTAGTCGAATATTGTTTTTTTTTTTTTAAAGTCAATCTCATATCTGATATATTTTGAGAAATCTTTCATCCATACTCCAAAGTTATCAACATTCTACAGGGTATCTTCTAGTCGACTATTCGAATGCCACTTCAGAAATGCGTCTCAGATTCAGTTTCTGTCATGCATCTCATAATTGTTAAAGTAAAGAAATTGCATATCTCATAATGTGATCTTATAAATTGCAAGGTGCGAACTGTTAATTTGTCAAAGCAAACAGAAGGAAAATCAAACAACTAAACGACAACAATAACAATAGTAGAACTTAATATGAGCTTTTAATTAATAATACTAACAATAGCTTATTCAGAATTCAACATAAGTAGCTTAGACTAAAAAAAAACAATACATTGGGTGGCTACTTTTAAAGGAATTTAAATAAATAACAATTGAAGAAATGTTTAGAGAAATTGTGATTTGATAGACTTTTGGAAGGAAGTATTTCATGATATTTAAAATTGAGTTGAAATTTATTTCCTTTCGGTAACAACAAAATTTTGAAATAAATTTTATATTAATACACCTTTTATTATACAAAGTTAACAGTTAATTGTTCAACTTATAATAAATAAATCATAACTAATATATATTTCATGAGTCTAATTAGAATAAAAGTACGAATGAGAGCATAAATTTTCGCACATAATCACCAGGATTAAATTGTGCTTTTGGAAAAGTTGCATAAAAATCGAATTAAAATGCTCAAACACAGAGAAATTCTTTCCTAATTGTTTAAAGTATCCACCTAGCGTCAAGCGAAAAAATTGGACTATAATGGGTTTAATTGTTGCCAATGTCAAAGGAAAAGAAAAGAGAAGAGATGGAAGATGGAAGATGGAAAGAAAAACTTTGGATATTTCGCCTGCAGCCTGCAGTTTTCTATCCTGAGCAATTTTTAGTTGACCTTAATGAGCTAACGCGAATTCTCATCCGCTCGTTTCATCTCCCAAAGTGTCTGCAATTAGCTGCAATAATGTTGACATTATAGTCGTCTGCTTCATCAATTATGTGTATGCCGGCCGGGCCGCCTCATGAGATGCTTGCAACGTGGGGCATCAACAAGTTCAGTTCAGTTACAGTAACATTTAGACGGGCGAGTGTAAAGTGAGACAGGGATTCGAGAGGAGGAGGAGGAGGATAGCCTGAAATGTATCCATTTATCGCAGCTTCGGGGTAAAAGCTGGACTAAAAGCTGTTATGGCTCATGGATTGCCCAACTGGCTAACCGACCAACTGACTGACTGACTGACCGACTGACTGACTGACTAGCTAATTGACTGGCTGACTGATTGACAAGCCGTCAATATGCAATACGCCATTGGCATCAAAAGCATTTCGCTGTCAGACAGTTGCCGCGGGCAACCAGCGAAACTAACACCCCCTTATCCCCTCCCCTCCCCCCAACCCACCTTCCTCTCTTTTTCCATCACTCTATCCATCAGTTTTCGCTTTTCCCTTGCCTTGCTGTGACTCTTGGTAGTCACATTGATTGCTTTGTGCCTTTTGTGCCCACCCGCAATTCGAGTGCAGCATTCCTGCCACTCTGCCTCTTGCCACATTTCAATTCCATTCGACATTTGCTGGCTCATGTGCGTGCCACATTCATTTGAGCAGCAGCAGCCGCCTCCCAATTGTGTGTTGCATGTTTGACAATTTGCATTTTTCGTTGCTTATTTCCACACACACACATTCTCCTCTCTTCCTCTCTCCATTCTATCCCACCATCTCTCTTTATTCAACTATGCTACTTGTTTGCCTTTGTAATTGCCAGCGCAATTTTCAACTGTTTTCCTCGGTTCGGAATTTCCCTTTCGGCCATTCGTAATCAATGCGACAGACAACTGGGTTGATTTTCCCTTGTTCGTATCAGGAATTTGGGAATCGACAGTCAGAAAACCTAAAGCTATCATCAGATTGCCTTCAAAATTACAGTTCCCTAAAATGAGGCATTAAAAGTGAAGTTTGGGTTTTTTATAAGACTATAAAATACTTTACACTGAGAGATAGATAATTATTCTTATTCTTATTATTCTGATTATTCTTATTGTTATTATTATTCTTATTATTTTTATTATTCTTATTATTCTTATTATTCTTATTGTTATTATTTTTCTTATTATTCTTATTTTTCTTAATATTCTTATTATTCTTATTATTCTTATTGTTCTTATTATTCTTATTATTCTTATTATTCTTATTAATCTTATTATTTTTATTATTCCTATTATTCTTATTGTTATAATTATTGTTATTATTCTTATTATTCTTATTCTTATTATTATTCTTATTATTCTTATTGTTATCATTCTTATTCATATTCTTTCTCGTCCAAAGTGTTTATCAGAAATATCCGAATATAAACAAAAAGTTTGACATTTAGTTATATATTAAAATATCCCAGATTTTTAAGCCAAGATTCTTTTATTTGGCAGTCCAACTTTTAATCACAAAATGTATATCACTAATTTTGGTAATAGCTTTCGTCACTTCGGACACCACGTTAAGGGTATTTTTGTTCTTATAAACTATCCTTAGTATTAAGCTCCTATGCTTTCTGTAACAACCTGACATTCTGCCTGCTTAGGTTAAAATGTCCTCTTTAAATCTTCAATATATCCCCTTAAATTCATTGAATTTGGCTTTATTATCAAATCGTTTAAATGCAAAATTAGAATCACTTTAAATCTATTAAAGCTGACAGTTTAAACTTTTCAGTTTACGTTCAATTTGTCGACTCTTCATACTCAATCATCATATCACAATCACATTGTAATTAAGCGCCATCTGGCGTCCATTTTGGAGCAATTAATTAAGCATTTTGCAGTGTGACCAGTCATGTGTGTTAGCGTTATTTTGATTTATAACATTTTAAATATTACACGAAAATTTGGCAAAATGCCAAACAACAAAAAGTAGCTTGGCACAGGAACCCCTTGAACTTCCTTCACTTCCCTTTGACCCAGACCTCTCCTCTCTCTTCTTCTTTTTTTGGGCTCGACATTCGTTCAAGTTCGTTTCATATCATTTTTCATATTTTCTTTCTATTTTTTGTTGTTGTTTTTTAGTGTTATTGTTGTTGTTGTTGTTGTGTTTGGAGCTGGCACAGCTGCTGTTGGACAGCCATTTGTAAGGATAATGCGCCGTTGTCAAATTGCCAAAAGTCTGCAAGAGCGAGTATATAAAAAAGGCGAGACGAGTGGTTGGGTGGTTGGGTGGTTAAGTGGTTGGTGGTGTTACGGGATCAGAGACAGCTGCTTAGCACTAAGCATATTTGGCAGTTACTTTCACTTTGCTTTCAATTTGGCTACTAACAACAATTGTTATGCTTCAGCTGCTGCTGCCAACTGACCAGAAGTCTATACTTGAACCCTTTCCTACACATTCAAAAAATCAAGTTGAAAAGGGATTCTTTAAGTATGTATTTACGAAAATATTGTTAGATTAGGAATCTATTACAATATCTGCCTAAAATTAGACACAACTTTAAGCACTTCCAAATTGATTTGATTAAATCTAAGTTTAACAAACTTCTGACATCGCTTTCGGATTGATTTCAGTCTAAATACATCCGATTTTCTTCAGTGTACGCTTAACCCTTTAAATGCTATGAGATAACAACCAATTTGATTGCTCAAATATCGGTTTCCATTGCAGCTTATAGTACAAAACACTGTTGACTTTAATATCAAAATGCAAAATGTTTATCTTGAATTTGCAATGCATGAGAAGAGCAACAACAACAATAACAACAACCAGTAGGTGCTGGTCCATAAAACCAAATACAATTTCATGGTAGACTCCTTTAAGCCAAAGCAATAATAGCAAAAGAAAATTGCATGCAAACAATGACAGCAATTATAATAAGGACAACAATCTATCTATCGAATCTATATAGCAAACTTTCGATGCGTTAAATTATTTCTATAGGTGTAGACTTTGACAGCGGTTAACACATGGGCGTGGGCGTGGCAGCTCAATTAAGATTAACATGCCCGCTCCACAACTCACAACTGCCAACAAGGTTATATCAATTTACATAACAGGCTCGGCTCGGCTCGGCATTAAATGAGTTTTCAGCAATTACGGCAAATTTAAAATGGAACCCAAGGATATGTGCGAAAGGATACCAACTGTGAAAGGATACCATCGTATGCGAAACGCTTTCAATTTTTAGCCACGTTAAGACAATTGGTTTTATTTTGCAAATTAAGGCAGCCAGACTGAAAGTCTCTCAGCACCGATTGTGTTTGTTATTTTCTTTTCCTTTTTTTAGGCAGCTTTCAAGTCAAAAGCTGTTTAATTATTTACCATGTGAAACTGAAAATTAACTCATGTAACTTAAATGTTTACATCGATGTAAGTTTTTGAGAACGTTTTGTAGTCCCAATTAAATATTCTCTTTCAAGTTCAAGTTTTCATTCTTAACTTGTTCACGGAGACAATGCAATTTTTAAATTTAAAGTGGTGCCAAGTTTTTACAAAGGCTTTCATAGGATACTAAAAGGAGTTCTACAACAGAATCCAATTTTATCTCTTAGTTTTGATATTTCTACTATATAAAACAACTTGTTTATTTTCCAAACAGCGAACCAAATAAAAATGCTTAGTTAATTTAAAAACTAAGCAAGGCAGAAGTTTCTCTTTGTACCTAGTGTACCTAGTGTACCTAATGTACCTAATGTACCTAATGTACCTAGTGTACCTAGTGTACCTATTGTACCTAGTGTACCTAGTGTACCTAGATTACCTAGTGTACCTAGTGTACCTAGTGTACCTAGTGTACCTAGTGTACCTATTGTACACTAGGCACTCAGCTCCTAGGGGAGATCTCATGCTTGCACGGTTAGAACCAGTTGGGAATTGTAAGGTAAAAAAATGAAAAAATTTATGATTTTCATTTATGTACACTAGTGTATTCTGTAAAGTTACTTTAAATATCAAACTAAACGTTCACTTTCGGATTTCATTTTCCTAAATTTTGTATTAGAAACTTAACTTTAATTAAAAATAAACCAAATTTCAAACCAGCAGCAATTGTTCTGGAAATTCTCAAACTTCTAAACTAACTAACAACAACAAAGAGTTTAGAAAATTCTCAACCTTTTGCCAGAGTTTGCTCCTCTTTTCTAAATAGCTTCCTTAAAAGATTGGCCAAATGAGATTACTATTCTGTAGACTGTTAATTTTGGAGTCTTCTTTGATTTATGCCCCATTCTGATCATGTCCAGAACTGATGCATTGATTGATTGATTATGATTCTGTGCTGTGGCCGAAGCATCTGTGCGTTTGTGCCACACATGCCACTTGCAGTGTTTATGCCACACATGCTTCGCTTTCGCATTTGACGTAGCAACTTTCTGTCGGCCGCCTCATTGGTAGTCGTAATCCTAGTCATAGTCATTCACATGGTGCAGCATTGTGTTGTGGCAGACAATGGGGTGCAGGTTGATGCTGCTGCTGCTGATGCTAGTCGTTTGCTGCGTGCCACAAACAAAAGCTGCTGGCTCACAATGCCAGGCAACAACAACAACAACAGCAACAACAACAACAGAATCACCAACGATTGTCATGCCTCAAAATAAACTCACACCCACACACACAAACTCACACACACACACATCAAGTGATGATGCCGCTTGCTTCAACAGTTTGGTTTCAACACTTGGCCAAGTGCAGCCTACACAATGGCCAAGACGACAGCATAGAGTGATGAAGAGGGGAATGAGGGGGAAAGAGGGGGAGGCTACAGTGGGCTAAGGGTAAGAGGAAGAGGAGACAATGAGAGGGGCCGAGGTAGCAGCTGCTGTCTTTCATTGTACTTTTAAATGCGTTAATTGAGTGCTGCCAATTTTTTCATTTTCATTTTTCTTTTTTTTGTTCATCTTCGTGTTTTTATTTCTTTATATTTTTTTGGGGTTTTTTTTCTTTTTTGCTCGTTTTGTTGATTTTCATTGGTTGTTGCTTGTTTTCAGACCATGTATTTTAAAACCACAAAGGGTCTATTAAAAAATTACTATCAATTAATATCAAATATATATATGAAAATATCTCACTTTTCAAGTTAGATAAGGAAATATCCATATTTTAACTTAAATTATTAAAGCTGCCACAGAAATCGCTTACACTTGAATTTCACTTCATTTTCTATGAATCTCACTTCAGTTTCAATAGAAAACGATTTCTGTAGCATCCCTGATAATTTAAGTTAAATTAAGGAAATAAATCTAACCTGAAAAGTGAGATATTTTTATATTTATATTCGATATTAATTTTCTCCTGCTTCTTATAGAAAATCTCTTTAAATTACAGGAAATCTTAGTTCCTTTTCAATTAAACTGACAGCTCAGAGAATATATCAAAATGAAAGATTTATGAGATTGTAAGTTAAGTATGTTTCAGTTATTTTACGTAGGTTAAGTACAGGGTCTCTTACAATAGAGCTCTCTTGACTGCAGTCTTTTTTTACTACTTAGTTTATTTTGAAATCAAAGTGAAATGTTCTCTACACTTAACTACAGGGTCTCTTACAATTGAGCTCTCTTAACTGCAGTCTTTTTCTACTACTTAGTTTATTTTGGCTCAGTCCTGTGAATTCTCATTCATTTCATTTGAAATCAAAGTGAAATGTTCCCGTTTCTGTTGTTGTTGTTGTTGTTGTTTTTTTATGGCTGCGCCAATTGAAATGCTAGCCAAGTTTTTTATTTGCTGCTTTTGTTTTTGCTTTTTGGCGACATTTTGAATCGCTTCGCATTGACACTTTGCGTTTTATGACCGCCATTAAAATGCCAAATGACCACCACACACACGCACATCTCTGGGAGTGTGGGAGTGTATATATATAGTACCCCTTAGCCCCGCTGCAAGCCCTTCTCCCCTGCCCTCCCCTCTCAGTTCGCTTTAGTGCACTTCAGTGGACGTCCCTCGACGCGTGTTATGGCCATTGAGGCGCTTATGCGCTCATTAATTTCGCTTGAGCGAAGTTCAATGGAACACACACACACCCTGTACCTTACACTCTGTATTCTGTACACCCTCTTTGACCCCTCCCACTTGACACTGCTATCTGCTATCTGCCACAGACAAAGTGTTTGCAAATTTCAACAGGCAAATGAAAAATGAAATTCGCCCCCCAAAAAATGTTGCTAACTCGCTAAAAAGTTGCAGCGTCGCCGTCGCGTGTTGCGCCTCCAACTCCACAAAAGCCAGCGATAAGTATAGCCGGAAGGAGAGTATGGGGAGGGAGAGAGGGGAGTGGGGCAGAGCTTTGCCTCTAACAAATGACCAGCAATTAGACAAGTGAAATACTTAACAACAGCAACTGAATGTAAATGGCACGAATCGTTAACCATATCTAACTAAGGCAACCTCCTCCTTTTTAGGACCCCAACGGAACCCTATCTTTGTATCCTTATAACACTCCTGTGAATTCGGAATCATTGCAACATTTCAGAGAAGGTGTTGCAACACATAAATGTGAGCTACTGTGAATGGCTGCAAGTTTCACGTGGCAAGTTGTGAATCAAATAATTGACTTTAATAACAATATACAAAAATTGTGTATTCAGAAATAATAAAATAAAAAAATAATAAATAAAAAAATAAAAAAATAAAAAATAAAAAATAAAAATAAAAAAAATAAAAAAATAAAAAATAAAAATAAAAAAATAAATAACTAAACAATTAATAATAAATTCACAGTTTAATTTTTTAAAGTGTTTTAAAAAGAGCATTAATATTAGTATAAAATTATACTAATATTAATGCTCTTTTTAAAATTGCATTTAAATAATACTATAATATTCGCATTACAATTTAAAGTATTTAAATATGTATTAAAATGTTAGATAAAAATTACAACAATTTATGTAAAATTAAAAGTAAGAACTCTAAAGTTTTTCAACATGAAGAAATTAATTAATTAATTCAATGTGAACAGTTAATAAAAGCTATATGTTAATGGAAGAGCTGGCACATTTATTTTTTCTCTCTTTTTTCCATTATAAAATTCCAAATTGAAGCAATAGAAAAATGTAAAAAGTTTGTAATAGCAGTGCATAGATTACTTTACCAGAAAACAAAACCATTTTAAACATTTTCACTTTTTTTGTGTACTCAATGCAAATTTGAGTTACATTTCCAACATATTTTCTGACTGGTGCATAAATTTAAAAGTGCAGTTTTTCGATAGAATATATTAGAAATAAAAGTTAAGTTAGCATAAGTTGAAGCATTTGCTATTGAATAGCATATAATAGAATAGAATAGAATGAAGTAGAATATAAAATAAATAAATAAAATATAATATAATAGAATAGAGGAACGTTGAATATAAAATAATAATTAGCAATATCATTACTATTAGCATCAACATTAGTTTATGCATTAGAATTTATCATTATCAAATGCATTATCAATATCATTACTATTAGCATCAACATAAGTTTATGCATTAGAATTTATCATTATCAAATGCATTATCCTGTTATACAATTTTTATACATAACTTCTCTTTACTTATATTTTCTTTTATTACAATTTAAAACTAAACAGAAATTCAGAAAAAGTAACTACATAAAAGAAAGCGCTTTAAATCTGTTCACAATTTATCTGTCTGCACTTCAACTTAAAGAACTTTGTTTTATGACTCAATGAGTACTTACAAGGAGTACTCAGTACTTGTTGTTTTACAACAGTCACAATTGTAAAGCAAGTAAAAAATAGCAACATTCAGAGTTGACTGAACTAAAAGATACCAAGCAAAAAGATAGAACGAAATTGACTGTTTTGTTGGAATATTTACTATAGATAGTAAAAATAACAATAATAATAATACTAGTAACAATTCTAAATGTTACATTTCAATCTACCCTTTGGGCATATGTCATGCATCGAGGGTATTCAAGAAAAAACAACAAACCATTTCAACCAACATTGTATGCAAATTTTGAAGTCAGTCAATCGACGAGCCAGTTAGCTAGTGAGCCAGTAAATACCCCTTACACTCACACACACACACACAGTCCTTTAGGTGTTACTTTTTTGCAACAACAGCAACAACAGCAACACGAAACGCCAAGCCAATGTCCAATGATTGGGCACAAAAGCTGCGGACATTTCAATTTCAATGCAAAATAGTTGACTGAGTGTTGCATGTCCCTGTGTGTGTGTGTGTGTGTGTGTGTGGTATCTATGTATCTGTGGCATTCATGTGCAAGAATTTCGTAGCGTTGGCGTTAAATAATACGACCACGTCAACTTATTCTGCTGTTGCTGTTGCCGCTTGTGTCTGCCACATTCACAGCCACATCCACTGGGCAACCCTTTGCATAAATAACAGCAAGGTACACACACACACACACACCTCAACTATATATGTATATAAGAGAGAGGCTTATAAAATATTCATATGCACATGCCAGTCCCAAAGCCTTTGAAGCTATCAACACACACCAACACACTCACACACACATACAGAGGGGAAACTTGGTAGAAAGGAACGCCCAAGCAAATGGAAAAGGTTTCGTGCACAATTCTATAAATTCAAAGTTTACCTACACACACGGCCTCTTCTGAAGGAATGTAACAAAATTTATGCAAATTTCAAAATGTTCAACTGTTGCACACTACACTCACTCACACACACACACAAACACACATACTCAAACTCGTTCTCTTAGAAATGGCAAAATGGAACAACGAAATTTGCTGTTGCCTACTTTGAGGCGCAACATTTCTATTGGGCAGCTTCTCTCCGAGCAGCTCAAGCAAACGCTGCTCACCAAAAACAGAGAAAAAAACAACAAACAAACAACAAAAATATAAAAAACAGAACGACCCCAATCCCAACACCACCCCCACCCCAACCACTGTGTGCAATGTTTTAAGTGGTCGCCACGGCCTCATCCTCTCATCCGGGGCCCTTTGCCTCCTAACCCTTTATGTCAGCCTCTCTCTGACCTTCATCGTGCTTATGCATAAAATGTGCCCAGTGCCCATTGTTGTTGGTGTTGTTATATTTCTGTTATTGTTGTTGTTGCTGTTGCTTTAAAACACACACATTTTCCCTGGTCTGGTGTGGAAGACAAATTATGACCAAATGATAAATGCAAGCAACATTTACTTTTTGCTTTAAAACTTTACTTGAATTTGAAACAAAACAAAAGTTTGACAAATTCTAGAAAAAGAAAAGAAATACGATAACTTTAAGATGTCATTCTTCAAATTCTAAACTTTCATAAAAATATCTTGGATATTCTTGAGGAAAGCTTTAGCATAAAGTATTTAAGCATCTCAATTTGATTGAACAGAAGTGGACATTAAGTAAGAACTAGAAGACTGAATAAATAGAAACTGTTTGACTTGATTTTAGCCCAGAATCCGACACTTTGTATCTTTATCATCTATATATGTATTCTCTATTTCACATTAAGTAAGAGCTTGATTTTAGCCCAGAATCCGGTCATCTTTTTAGCTTCTTTATGTATTCTCTATTTCAAATTAAGTAAAAGCTAGAAGACTGAATAAATCGAATCGGTTTGAATTGATTTTAGCCCAGAATCCTGAATACTTTGTATCTTTTTAGCTTCTTTATGTATTCTCTATTTCAAATTAGAAACCAATTAAAAGTTTTAAAAAACTTTGTTAGTTTTATGATCTATTTTAAAAGCATAATTCATCAGATTGGTCTGTTGCATTGTGGCTTGGCAGTTAAGTTGAACCCATTTCCAGGGACTAATATAATTTAACTAGTTAAATGCAAGAGCAACAAGAGCTGTTCCAGCAGCAACTCGTATTGCTGTTCGCTGATTGTCACTCATATAAGTTGGTTGTTGGTTGTTGTTGGTTGGTACTCCAACAGGGAGCACTGGAGTAAACTGTAGCACTCACAACAATTTCCTCAATCCCACTTCAAACCGAAACCACCGACGATGATGATGATGATGCTTCTGTGAGCTCTTGAGGAGTATATATGAGTATAGTATGGCATGCAAAATAAAAGAAATTATTATTTGCCATTCTCTTTCAAGCGCATTTCATTATAATTTGATATACCCTACAGTAGGATTCGGGCTGGGCATTTCAGTGCGATAGGTGAGAGGAACAAATAAAGAGGGAATGCAGCTCGGAGAATTCGAAACAGTGGAATGAGACATAAATAGTATTTGCATTTGATCAAATATCCTTCTAATGATATTTACAGCCTGGAGAACGGAACAAAAAAATGTTCTAATTTGTAGTTATATCATTAGTGCAAATGGAACAATGGAATGGAACAGAGAATAGCCTATGGTAGCTGTACTTTTCCATTTCTTCCTCTCCATTCTGATTATTTCAATGTTCCCTTCAGGCTACAAGTGTTTGGTGAAAACACTAACAACAACAAGTTGAACAATTGTTAATAACGCAGCATATTTAACTTGAAAATTATTGAAATATGCAATAAGCGGCAGCTGAGTACCGAGTACCGAGTACTGAGTACCACAAGGCAAGTACCAAATACCGAGTAGCAAGTACCGAGTTCCGAGCACCGAGTGTAGCGAACACCGTGTACTGAGTACTGAGTACACTGAAAATATCAAAACTGAGTACTGCTCAGTTGAGCAATGGGCTGGCTGGGCGTTACAGTGGGCGTGGCACGATGCAAAGGCTTGTTATTGCATGCAACATGGAAATGGAAAGGGGAAAGAGGGTATGGAAAATGGATGGATGGAAAGGGATTGTGCAGCAACAAGCTGCATGTGTGTAAATCCATTTATGCTTCAGCGCATTTATAGCCAATTTTAAAAGCCCAAAGAGCCACAACGCGACTGAACTTGGCCAAATGCAAAAAGGAGGGGATTTGACGTTCGTCCGGTGGCAGGTCGCAGGTGGCAGGTGGCTGCGGCAGGTGGCAGATGGCAGTTGGTAGGACAGCTGCTGCCACACTGATTTGTGTGTGCGGCATATGGAGTCAACGAGGCGCAGTTACAATTCAATACACACACTGCCACCATTTACCCCCCCCAATTGCCCCTTAGTCCACTCCAGGTCTAATGTCCGCCGCATTTCATTTTGCAAAAGGACGGGTTGCCATTTAATTGCGCAATTGCCG
This sequence comes from Drosophila putrida, assembly GCA_037043535.1. NCBI lineage: Eukaryota > Metazoa > Arthropoda > Insecta > Diptera > Drosophilidae > Drosophila > Drosophila putrida. Next base: position 597,042 of record JBAMBI010000187.1, read on the forward strand.
CATGTTTTACGAGTATACTCACAGTATTCACTGAATCACTTGTATATATGCCATATTCATGACTCTTCCTTCCATACAAGACACACAAAAACCGTTGCATACTTTGCTGCGCAAGCTGGGACACAGCACAGCACACAGGAGCGCGTGCTCGCACGTATCCTTTTCCAACCACTTACAACACATTCAGTTATGCAAAATGTTGCTTATCAGTGAAGAGGGGGAAGGGGGGGGCAATGCGAAAGGAAGGAAGTTTCAACATTACAAATCACAGAGTTTAGCATTTTTCCCAGAGACTTGAAAGGAGTAATTCAATAATTTCATCAATGTTTCAACAGATTTAACGTATCGATATATCAATCTATTAATCTATCTATCTATCTAACTATCTATATATGCATCTATCAATATATCTATCTATCTATCTATCTATCTATCTATCTATCTATCTATCTATCTATCTATCTATCTATCTATCTATCTATCTATCTATCTATCTATCTATCATCATCTATCTATCTATCTATCTATCTATCTATCTATCTATCTATCTATCTATCTATCTATCTATCTATCTATTAATCTATCTATCTATCTATCTATCTATCTATCTATCTATCTATCTATCTATCTATCTATCTATCTATATTCTTATGGAAATTGGGTAACTAGTATTAGATATCTTTCAAAAGATCAAAGTTTACCCAATTAGCAAAAGCTTTCAATTAAGGCTCGACTTATTTATGAAAGTCCTATTACTTAGGATCAGAGGTACTAAAAGTTTTCGAAAATATATCTCTTTAAGAGGAGTATGAAATAAATGGCATGAAATGGAATAATATTTTTCCCACATTTAATATATATCACATTTAGTCCAGAATCTTATTGCAATATTTGTATCTTCCCTTCGAACACATATATATCTCAGAGACTGTAAGAGCTAGAGCAACCACATTTGGTGACAGTAGGTTCAGATTGACATGTTTATCGATATGGTAATTATTAATTAAAAGGAAAGGAATAAAAGTGCACTTACTGATTCAAGTTGCGCTCGTTGGAACCGCTCTGGCTCTGGACATTGTCCGTGTGACGACGCTCCTTGTGTACGATGCCCATCAGTTTCATCCATGGATTGTTTTGGGAGCCATGGCCTCCCATGCCGCCACTCTGCCACATGGTCATCTTGGCGGCTTGGGCGTGGCAGCAGCAGCAGTGGCAGCAGCTTATCCAAAACGCGCAATTTGCAAATTAGAAACCTGGTAACCGACACCGATGATCCAGCAACGATAATTGCATGGGATTTATTTTCGATTAGTTTATTGAGCAGCAAATTGTTGCTTCACTTTCTTAGTTCCGTGTTGCAGTTGCAAGTGTTGAAAGTGATTTGAAGAGGCAAATAGCTCAGACTGCGTTTGCTACCAGCGACGTCGACAGCACAGGTGGAAGCAGAGGCTTAGGCTGAGGCAGAGGCAGAAGCTGAGGCTGAGGCAGAAACGGAGGCAGCGGCATTCAAAATATTTGTTGCTCACTCAAAATTTGTTGCATACTTTCTAGGCGGATGCAATTTTTGGCCGTTATCAAATTTGAATTCGAAAATTTCTCTGGATGGAATTTTAACTAAGAATTTATTGTGGTTCTTGTTGCTCCTATTGTTGTTGTAGCATATAGTTATTCATAAACTTCTCCTCTTCTTCTACTCTTCCTCTTCTTCTTTTTGGGCGGCTGGCGTTGCTTTTCTATTCTGCTTCTTTATTTATTTGGCTAGGGGTTTTTCTTATCTCTCTCTCACTCTCTCTCATCAACTTTTGCGGCTTTTGGTCGTTTTTTTTGGTTGTTGTTTGTTTGGCTCGATTTGTGGTTGCTGCTGCTTCTAGTTATTCTTTTTCTTCATATTATGCTTGTTGTTGTTGTTGTTGAGTTGAGTTTATTATAATTTTGTATCTTATTTAAAGCTTTTATTATTTTAGATGCGTTTAATTGGTTTGGTTTCAAATTTTCATTAAGCCTTAATTAAGTGTTTTTTGTTGTTGTTGTTTTGTATTTTGCATAATTATTTAAAATTAAGAATCACAATGGCGTAAATTGTTGCTTGTTTGTTTTGTAATTGTAATTGTTATTAATTTGTAATGCAAATTGAATTGTATAATTTGCTGAATTTGTTAATAATGTTGTTGTTGTTAACTCATTTAATGCTAATTATTGTTTGTATCGTTTAAAAATTATGTTCTTGCATTTAAGCTAATTTGTATTGTAATTATTATATATAGTATATATGTATAGTTAATTAATTAATTAATTATTTGTTTACGATTTACGAATTATTATTGCCTTGCTTTAGATATATTTTGTATATATGTATTTATTCATTCATATCCCTCTGATTATTCACTTATTTGTAATTATTTATTATTTATTATTTTTCATATGTCACTAGCTAAATTGCGGCTGGCCTAGAATTACTTGTTGTTGTTGTTGTTGTTGTTGCTTATTATCGTTTATTTATCAAAAAACTAATTAAATATTGTGTGGCTGCAACTCGGCTGATAACTCGGCGCATTATCCTTAATCGATCCTTTCTTTTACTTCTATTCTTTTGTGGGCGATATGAATACGATATTCGGTGTAAACAGCAGCTGTAAATAGAGTAGAAATCAAAAGTATTCATTAATTTAATAATTTAACTTTCTTAAATGAATAAAAAAGTTTTACAAACTAAAGCAAAGCTAATTTATGTCATAATTCATTTCAATTTTGTTTCATTATTAGTTTGTAATATGCTTAAAAACTATTGCAGCTGACAGTCTCATTAGCCAACGTAAAAACATAACCACAACTGTGATGAAGATGAAGACTGACGAAGAGTGAGAGTGAGTGAGTGAGAGGTGTGGCATGCCACACCAAGGCATCTGCAGGCATTTGCAATGCTATCAACGTCGCGATAAGCACTTTCTGAAAATATACATATTTTCCCCATCCCCCTCCCCGTCCCGAAAAAATCATTGAGACGCCTGAGAACGCAGAACGTTCCTTTGGGCAGCTGATAGCCCACAGTCTCAGAATACATAATTATAAATTCGGGCCAAGAGCTGCAAAGCCGTCAGCACAATGACAACGTTAACACACACACACTGCACATTCAAATGTACAGTGGAAACTGGAGTATAAATATTCACACATTTTTTTCAGTCTTTCAAAAGTTCAGTAACCAATTTAAAGAAAATAATGAAAGATTATTGGATAAATTTCAATTTTCTTGGGGATTATCAAATGAATAATACTAATAAAATCTATAGAAAACTAATTGAACGAAAATTAAAAAATTTATTTTAGTATTAGATTTATTAAATTACCTTTACTTTATTGTTTTCTTAACTTTAAAAATCATATTTGGACATTTTTCCATTTCAGTATTTGATTCTTTTTTTGGAATTACTTGATTCGGTTATGTTAAATATATATTTAATATTTCAGTGCTTAGCTGACTGATGTAAATCTTTTATTTTTTGCTATATTTAATTTAATTAAATTAATTTAATTTGTTATAAATTAAATTAAGCACAATACTACTTCTCAAAGAACGAAATTTAGAGAGTATATAGACTTAATTTACCACTGTACATACACCACCATATGCATGTAAATTGACAGTAATTAATAATCGTTACACTTGTGACTGTCTTATTTTCTCTTGTAGAGTATCTGTGTGAGTATCATTGTGCGTGTGCGTGTGTGTATGTGTGTGCGTGTGCGTGTGCTGCATTGAATGCCTCTGGCAAGTTGCTCGCTTAACTGGCTGGCAATTTTCCATTTTCCATCCAGTATCCTGCATTTTCATTCATGCTGAAGCATCTGGACACCATGCAAGGCAGCAATTTGTCAAGGCAGCTGACAAAAAAAAGAAGAAAAGCAAAAAAAAAAAACAGGGGAAAAAATAGCAACAAAATAAAAAGAATAAAAAGAGAAAATTACATGAAAATGAAAATAAAAATGAATTGAGCTCTGGTAAAAGTGTGTGTGTGTGTGTGCGTGTGTGTGTGTATGTGTGTGGCAAATTCTCGTTGTCGCACAATGCTTCATTCATTTAGCCCCAGAGCAAAGTCAAAGCCAAGCTGGAAAAGTTCTTCTTTTAAAACAAATTCAGAGTTTTAATTGCTGAATCTGGATGTGACTGAGATGCAGCATATGTGCTACTCTCCCTCTCTCTCTCTCTCTCTCTCTGTCTCTCTCTCCCTCTCTCAGTTGAGGTGAGTCTTTCAGAAAATATTTGAGTGTACTTCAATTAAAATCATGACGGTACCTACATAAATCAGACTAAAGCAATCTCATTGATCCTTCTTTTTAAAATTGCTACAACTAAGTTAAAAAGTGAAATTTGCTAAACATTTAATTGAAGTTTAATTTGTTACTTAATTTATATTTTAAAAATCATAGCTAGGGTTTATAAATTAAGTCACTAGTCTCAATTTCCCCTTACCTTATTTATATTTTTTTTTCTCTATTCTCTTCCTTTTTACCTAAAATGTTATTCTTCAATCACATATCTCCCAACTCTATCTCTCTATCTATCATTCTCTCTCTCCCTCTCTCTCTCTATCTCCCTCTCTCTCTCTCTATCTCTCTCTCTCTCTCATTTCTTTCTCTATCTCTCTGTCTCTCTCTCGATCTCTATCTCTCTCTATCTATCTATTCCTTCCTTTAACCCCCTTTTTTCTTTATCACTTTATATCCATTCTTCTTTGCCACAAACCGTGACACAATAGACTGTAAACTTCTTTTATATCTCTCCCTTATCTTTTATTTCTCTTCATTGCATTCTTAATCGATTCACGCTTGATTCTATATCTTTTCCTCGTTTTACTTTTAAGAGTAAATGCTCGGCAATAAAATATATATATAAATTATTTACAAAGGCAAAAACTTTCTTAAGTCTGCTTTATGAACAACAAAAGAAAAGTGTATTTATTCTTAATCTTGTTGTTGATTTATGTAATTTTGAATACTTCAAATGAATCTGAAGTTTGTCAAATTAGAGAATTTGCTCAGTGTTCACATATTTCTATACGGTTTTAAATTTCGATTGCCATACAATGACTTAAAGCCCGATAAACTCGAAAGTGTTCATCTCAGTTGAGTTGCTCCGAGCTGAGCTGAGATGTGTGGAAATGAGTTGAGTTGTCTGCTTATTGTGGAAAACCATTCAGAGTATTCATATTCATATTCAGAAATTTTCGTCATATTGCAAAGTTCGCTGAAGCGTGTTGCATTCAAAGAAATGCTGCCATCAAGTAAGTGGTAAAAGAAGAAGAAGGGGAGTAACCAGAGTTAAGGAGCGCAGCTGGTCTCATGGTTATAACTGTTGTCGTTTTGTCCAACTGTCCATGTGTCCTTTGTCCTTTTGTCGTTTGTTGCTTGTCGGTTGTCGCCTGTCGCCTGTCGCCGTTGCCTCAACTCAACGATCTGTCAACGTCAACGGTGCGTATGATAAATTTTTATTGTGCAGTGCTTGCTGCCCTTTGCCATTGCCATTGGCATTGCTCTCAAGCAGCTTACGCTCCAGCAGCTCCAACCAAACACACACACACACACACTCACACACACACACACTTAGCAGAAGAGGAAAAAATTGAAATTATATCAAAATGAAATGCTAGAGAAAATGCTCTCGAGTGTGTCCCAAACGGAGCTAATTACGCATGCGGCATTATCATTTATTGCCATGACAACAATCTCTACTTACGCCAACAGCAACAACAACAGCAACAACAGTAACAACAACAGCAACAAATATGTATACACACAGATACTCAGAGTATTTATGTCATACTACATATCAGCATGTCGAGACAGCTTACAGCAAGGATTATGCCCACTCCTTGCCCTCTTCCCCCTTTATAGCCTGACTTCAACTTATTTATCACCAACAACAACAACAGCAGCAACAACAACAGCAGCAGTTCTTTCTGCCTGCCTGCAATAAATATAATTTTCCCTGCAATTTTCCTGCTTAAATTAATAGCACACAATGCACACAACAATGCGCAACTTTTTAAGATGCGCCAAATTTTTCACAATTTTCCCACTTTCCACTTTCGCAGCAGCAGCAGAGAGGAAAATAAATTTCTGTCGACTTTTGCACGTAAAATTGTTTCCTTTTATTACTCCCAATATATTACTACTAAAAATGCATTAAAGTGTAAATTAACAATTAAGTTCTGTTCAGTGTAAGTGTTAACGGTTATGTTAAATTAACAGTTTTTTGAAATGTAATTTGTTAAGATAACTTTTCAGATGTATTTACCACAGCTTTGGGAAGTAAGTGTTAATAGTTTTTTCATACCAATTTAATTGAAAAACGACACGAATTGTTAACTGCAAATTGTTAATTGCATAATTTTGTCAAATCTAACTCAATTTTCATTCGAAATGTCATTTAAGTCATGATTTTATCTATTAATCGTTTCAACATTTAAAATAAGTTTATTTTCAATAATAGATTCATCCTTAAATTTTCGAAAATTTGAATTCTGCACTCTATGCATTTCTCAGAGGAAAATAATACATTTATAATGTAAAAACTTCGAGTTTTCAATTTTAAACAACTCCTGTTTCCCCAATTAATTATACTTATAAATGTGGTGATAATTTTTTGTAAAGCTTTACACTGTTACTCCCAATATATTGGCAAATAATAAATAAGTGTTGTTTAATTTAATTAATTAACGGCTATTCTGTTTTGTAATAAAATTGTTCGTATTATAATATTTTACTATTATATAAAACAAATAGAAGAGGCAGAGACAGTTGTTAATTATGTATGCAAAGGTAAATGACAATTACAAAGTGATATCATAATGTCATGCACTAGTTTCAACTGCAATCAGTCGCTTGGGTTGCACATTAAATTGATAAGCTCTCGCTGTATGCCACTGTATGCGGCAATTAGCCAAGCTCGCAACTTGGGGCAGTTGCAGGGAGTTGGCGGGTGGCAGGTGGCAAGTGGAAGGTGTCAAGCGGCAAGGCTATGAATCTGAGCTGCTATTTAAATTGCCGGGTAATTAACCGACGTTGTCACCTTGCCACGCTGCCAGGGCAACCCGCTTGGCTGGAGAAAATAAAATTCATGCTCGTATCTGAAAACGGCAACAACGGCAGTAACAAATTGCCAGCTAAGGGAGGTTAAAGGGTGCAACAAAACGCTGGCAAACAAAAAAGTTTAAATTAGGCGTAAAATAGCAAAGTTCTCGCGCTTTCTCTCTCTCTCCCTCTCACTCTCCCTCTCTCTCGCTCTCTCTCTCTTTGCTCAGGTAGAAGGCGACGGATAAAGTTTTTGAGAATTGAGAATGGCAGGAAATCACGTGAAAAGCATTAAAAATACATTTTGCGATTGTAAAATTTCCAAACAATTTAATAGGTAAACAAAATGATTAATGCTCAAATGCATTTGTTTCTTAGACTTTGTACTTTGAAAAAGTAAAAGGCAAACACCACAAAGTATATATATATATTCTTGATCAGCGTCAACAGCCGAGTCGTTATAGCCAAATCCGTCTGTCCCTTTTTTAAAATCCTGATCCCAAAGACTGTAAGAGCTAGAGACACCAAACTTGGCCTATACGTTCATCTAAATTTCGCAATGATTGCACAACTTCGAAGTTGAATTAAAATAGCACCTTTAATGCTGTCGCCATGATTTTTGGTACTTGTTTTAACAAGTCCTAAGTTTATTCCAATCGGATGTTAAGCGCTGAAGTTATTGAATATATTAATATTATTGATATATCAATATTATTGATATATCAATATTATTGATAAAAGCAAAAAGAAGAGACGCTAGCGACCTCTGTGTTTATCAACTGATATCTTTGCAGTGTCGCCATCTATTGAAATTTCTGATTTTTATTTTTTAATTTAATTTTATTTTATTAATTGATGATTTTCACCAAATTAACCATCTCGCTTCTTCCCCACTTTCTGCTCTTTCCGATTAGTACAGGGTCTCCTACTGTCGAGCTTGCTTCAACGTAGCTTACTGCATTTAAAAATGCCCGTGTCAATGCTAACAGACACTTTAACGGGCACTTTAACAGACACTTTATCAACACTGTTAACTGTTCTTTCCCAAAATAATTTAACTTGAAAGCTGACAGTAACAGATGTCCTGCCAAGTGGAAATCATTCATCTGGAGTTGCCACAATGTCACACACATTTTAAAGGTGTCAGCGTTGCCACCTTTCGTCAGTTTGCACCGCTGTCAACTGGCAAATATCAAGCGTGACATTGCCTTGCCAGCTTGTCACGCTTTTCACACGCTTTTCACACGCTCTGTCAACTTGTTGTTGCACGACAAGATTAAGCTTGACTTTGCAACAATTTCGCACAATTTTAGCATGTCAGTGTTGCCAGCATAGAGGAAGAAATAGACGCCTTGCCAACTTGTTATTAAAGTACTGCCAACTAACTTACAGCTATACACCTGATGTTGCCACAATGTAGCAGACTAGCTTTAACATATCGTTAGTTTTGAATCCCCACCAGTGGGGCGTATCTGTGGGCGTGGCACGAGACTGTGACACCTTTACCTTGTCCCAGTGGGGAAAAACAGACAACGACGCAAAAGATGAAAACTATGGAAGCTTTTAGGTTGATCCCTAGCCAACATTGGTGGCTCGTGGCCAGGATAACCGCAAGTTATGTCTGCCTCCCACTCACTTTTCCACCCTGGGGAGTTGAAAGCGTGCGGTGGAAAATGTTTTTTTTTCGGTGGGCGCTAAGCTTCCATGGAATATTTAATTAAGGGACGCCACTGGAGGCGCCACTGGCAAAGCTGACGCTGAGGCTGTAGCTGTAGCTGAAGCTGAAGCTGATGTTATGTTTTGCCCAGGAGACCGTTGACAATGGGATTAGAGTTGGACGCGCAGGCGTCCATAACAACAACTACAACAACTACAACATGTTGTAGCCATAGTTGCGTTGCGTTGGATCAATAAATTGAAAGGTGGATAGCAATAGGAAAAGTGCAACACTAAAAGTTGCAAGTTGTTCGGCAATCGACAATTTGGAGTTGAATTGGCAATTGGCTAGAACGGAAACGGAAGCGGAAGTACAGTCCCAACCAAAGCATGGTAAGTGGTAGCATTCGAAAGTATTATTAAGTCCCGGTTAATAAATGATGAACTTTAATTGCAGCCACCAAAGAAAAAGCTCTCCAAAAAGGAGAAGGCTCGCCTTGAGGCCGAACAGGCTGAATTGCTGCGCATCGAAATGGAAAAAGAAAAGTTCGTTAAACAAGTAGAAGAAGAAGAAAGAAAGTTAGCCACAATATAACCAACAATTGTACCTTTCGTTTATTCATTTGAGACAGACTCAAGAAGCTGGAGGAGGCACGTCAGCGTAAGAAACTGGAAATGGAACAGGCTAAACATCGTCAGCGAGGAGGTGACCGAGAATCGTTTTAGACGTGGTCAACTCAAGGATAGCATGAAATTCTTTGATGCCGTCCATACCACAATTGAGGCCATCAAGGCGGGGGAACGGCATGAAAGGGATTGGGAAAAGTTCATGAGATGCAATGGTCTACCAAATGCAGCGAGTGCCAGTGATCTCCGCAAATATATCCATCAGTGGCATGCCGATATTGCAAGGAGACAAAGTGAGGCACGCAACTGGCTGCTGCGGACAGATGAGAGGACGCTCCTTACCCAGGATGCCCATGTGGCGGACTTAACACGTGCCTCGCTCAGACAACAGCAGGGAAATTTGGGCGATGTCTACGCGCAACGCATCAAAGAAGTCCTAGGCGTAAGTATTGTTAATAACGACAAGTTATTGTCATGAATTCAAGTCATGAATTTGAGTTTTGACTTTCCGCAGATTCTTAACGAGTTGGATGAGTCGTTGCTTTATACTAAAGAGCGCTCTGCACATATGGCCGCTGATTTGATCAAACTAAAGACCGAGATGCGAGTCTTTCTCAAACAGCATTTGGATGAATTTACCCACAAAACTATGTCCCACATTGAACGTGACATGGAGTAAGTCAATGCTAAAACAACAGTCCAAATGGTAACTGAACCAACTGAAACTTCTTCTTTTAACCAATGCAGAATTGATAGGCCTGGCGTGTCGAAACACATCTACAGCTCTGATGTATTTCAAAGTTTCATTTGGACCTTCTCCAAGGATGCCCAAATGTGCGAAACGAAACTCAATTAATCGCATAATCGCCCTTAACTAATTTGTCCTTCCTTTCTCTCTCTCTCTCTCTCTCTCTCTCTCGCTCTCTCGCTCTTGGTCCAACGACAGCGCTGTTAATCCCAAGGCGCGCATTGGTGAACAATCGGCCCACAACAGATCGATTTTCCCACCATCCAGATGCTCATCTCTTTGCCACCCACTGTGCGACTCCAGAGCTCGGCGCTGCGTGGACTTTGGCTAAACTATGACCACTTTAGTGACTACTGTAGCAGTTTTCAACTAAAGCATGCACGCTCCGAAAATGCCAGTAAGTAGAGTACAAAATAAAACAATGCCTAAACTGAGTTACACTGAAGGAAAATATTAGGTTGGGGAAAAAGTAATCGATTTTTTTTTTTGTATGTCATGAATCCAAGAATCTTGGGAATGCATGAATTCATGCATGATTCTGGGACAAACACAAATCTTGGGAATGCATGAATTCATGCATGATTCTTTGGATTCATGCATGAAGCTTGGGAATGCATGAATTTCCTGACCCTTGATGCTTTGAAAGTGTTCTGCAATCTATATTTTTGTCTGTCTGTCACTTTTTGTGATTACTTTTTCCCCCAACCTAATATATATTTATCTATATATCTATCAATATGTCTCAAAATAGTTTGAATTTAAGAACAAATAATGAATGTTCTTGATTTAAGAAACTGTTCTCTTTTATTTTGAATGTAGTTTAATTTCTTATCCCTCATCATTTTCTATACTCTCTCGCTATGCTTTCCCTCGGCTATTCTGCGGCAAACGAAGCGAGAATGGCGAAAACGAAAAGAGATATTACAATCGATGCTGGACGAGTGTGCAAGGGAAATACCATTATCCGAGCTGGAGCAACTGACGCAGGAGCAACATTCGGCCAGCTCACAGCCGCCCAGAGAGCGTAGCTATGATGTGGATAAATTGTATGCCCAATATGAGGATGAGTTGAACAAGGCACGGCGACGAGCGATTGGACCGGAGGCTTACGGTATGCTTGAGACGGATGTCAATCTACGCAAGTATCGCATTATTGGCGGTGTTTATTGCATTGATTTCCTGGAGACCCCGCAGCAGGACAAGCAGCTCAATGCACACTCCTTTATACGCACCGGTGTGTGTTGCATTTTCAATGTTGCATGTTGTATGTTGCACGAACTGAACTCTCCTCTGCTTGCAGTTGCTGCCGCCAATAATCTGATGCACAAGGAGTATTATCAAACCTATCATCCACCGCCTCCAGTGTTGCCCGGCGCGACGCTTGCCCGAGGAAATTGAGGCCGAGATGCGGATGATTGAGGCAGCCTTGGACAAACTGGCATTGGTCACTCTACAGTGAGTAGCGAACAACATTTGACAGCAAACTTTTCAGCCGAACTGTTTTATTTATCTATTTTCCTTTTTTCTCTCACTCTCTCACTCTTTTCTCATTTCTGTCATCATTTCCTTCTCCATTTTTTTCATTTTTTTTTTGCTCATTTCGTTCATCATTTCCTTGTCCATTTCCCCTCTATAGGCTACCGGATTCGGTCATCTGGTTCGAGCCTCCCATCGCCTGCCGTTGGGAGACTCATATCGAGACGCTTGAGTCGCAGCTGGCGGATGGCGTCAAACCGGATGCGGCAGCAGCGGCATCAGCAGCTGCCGCTGTGGCAGAAACCACAGCCACGCCCACGGAAGCAACACCATTATCAACAAATGCCCAGCCCAGTCCTTTAAAGAGTTCACCCCGTGGTCCAGCCAAATTGCGCTCTCAAAAGTCCGATCTGATTGGAACCCAATCCCAGAAGCTGCATGAGATTGGGGATTTTGATCTGCGTGCGATACCCAGCAATGTGGATCTGTATGGATTGGTTAAGGACTTTGTAGTGCCACGCTTGCCACAAGGGTTCTGTGTACGCCTCGTGCAGACAACGCCACAGTCGAGCAGTGGACAACCACAGCGTCAAGTGATGTTCCTGGCACGTCAGACTCATGTTCGACTGGGTCAGGCAGGAAAGTTGGCGGCCCAGACGTCGTCATCGTTACCAACTGCACCACAGGCAGAGACTACTCTGGGTATTGGTGCTGAGTTTCTGGATACAGATGAGCCAGCTGAACTTTTCCCGCCGCTCTGCTTTGACAAGTTGCTAAAGTTTCGGACACAAACTCGTCCACCGACCTTTTGTTATCTGTTTTCTCAGCTGATTGAGGATATGGATCGATTGTGGCAAATGCAACTACCGCGTGAACAGCAGGAAGAGATGCTGCAACAAATCTCCGAGCATCTTTCGCCCAGTGGCTCACAGCACGATGTCACCGAGGAGCTGCCCGAGGATATGCAGCCGCTTAGCCAGGAGCTAGTCGAGGTTCTCCAACCAGCCACAGCTGCTGCAGCCTTTGCCTACTACACGGGCATCTCCTTTGTGCGAGACTCGCAGCTGCCCCCTGAACCGGAGACGACACCCAAGTCGGCGGGTAGCCAGGACACTAGCGACGATGATGATGATGATACCGAAGACAGCATTTTGGAACTACTCGAGGGTGGTGGTGGCAATGATTCCTCAGCGGGTGCAACCCTACAGCAGATGCTTAGTCGAAATAGCAACAGCAACAACGATAGTTGCGATAGTGAAGCGTATGTCATACTCGAAATATGGTCACTCTAAAAGTGGATACAACTCGTTTCACTTTCGTTTCAGGCGCAGACAAAAGCTGAGCAGCACGGCGGCCATTACGCAGGGCAAATGGAGCACCCGCGATGTCCATGACACCAAGTTCAATGAGGACAAGCTGTCCATACAGTTTCGCACGGGTCGATTGGGTGGGGAATTATTTAAATATATAGATCTTAAGATGGCTTCCAAGCTAGTGCCTGAAGTGTTCTAAATCTTAAGCCTAAACTAGTATGCAAGCTGTGGCCTAAGCTAAACTAATTCGCTAAGCTGTTCCTAAACTAGTGTCTAAGCTAGTGCCTAAACTAGCGCCTAAACTAGCGCCTAAACTAGTGCCTAAACTTCTGCCATAAATAGTGTCGAAACTATCAACACCACTGATTAAGTTAGTTTCTTAACAAGTAGTGTAGTAATTAACTAGTGACAAAATTAGTACCTAAACTAGTGCCTAAACTACTGCACTAAATAGTGACGAAACTAAGCTTAACTGAGGATTAAGCTAGTTTATTAAAAATTGTTTAGCTCGTGATTAAATAATGATAAAACTAGTATCTAAACTAGTGCTCAAACCAGTGTCTAAGCTAGTTCCTGAAATATTTACTTAGCTTTTTTCTTACTAGTTTACATCTAAGGTTTCTGTTAATTTCGATAATAACCTTTATCCTCCTTTGTCGCAGGCATCTTTGGCTTTGCCCTCAATAAGTACAGTAATATGCCCTACCAAACCTGGGACCTACGACCGGACATGAAAAAGTGAGTATAACTCTACGAGTTTACACTTATCTTATCTAATCTTATCATGGACTATTTCCTTGGCAGCCTTGGAACGATACTATTCAGTTTCACAGCCTCGTTGATCAGCCTGGATATGACGATCACGGAGGCAGGCTACACGGTCAATAATTTTCAAGGAGGAAGCACACAGGGTATAACCGAAATGATTGGTAAAACCTTGTCCCTGGCTGAGCTGAAAGCAATGCTAATCTTATCAGCTGTGGATATATTTCCGGATGAGGATGCTTTCTGTTATACGGAGGGTTCCTGCGAGAAGAACTTTGTGATGGAGATGCATACATATGCGTGCATTTCCACACTTGCCCTATCTCACAACTTTAGCTGGTCCAGATGGAATCTATTGGCGGGTTCCCGTACCGCTGTTCTACTCATCCGAGAGCTACTTGAGGGCAAAAAAGTGCCATATTATTCAACACTTCTCGTTACGCCCCTGAAGACCTCGATCATTGATTGTACCGAAGTCTCAGCTAGCTTCAATGCGGTCGGCATTCCCGGCATGGAATACTATGCTGATCTCTATCAGCTCTCTCAGGCTCATGCCCAACCCGTGAGTCTGGAAAAACAGCGCACCATGAGTCCCATACTCAGAGATAATGTAGCTAGCATACTGAAAGGTATAAGACCGCTCAGTTTGTGTTGAGAAGAGGAATTACTATGGATCAGTTTCAAAGAAAGCTATCCCAAAAGAAGAATTTGTTTACCAATAAAATAGTTTACACAAATTTACAGGAATATCTTATAAGATTTCAATAAGAAGAGGAACACCAAAAGCAGAAACTAAGAATTATAAAAATGAGAAAATGTTAAAAAGAAAGTAACCTCAAAATAGTTTACAAAAACTTACAGAATTTATAATCTATACTTTAACAAAGAAAGAAAAAGAAAAAGAACCAAAACTAGTGCCTAAACTACTGCATTAAATAGTGACGAAACTTAATTGAAAACTAATTCTTTTAATTTAACTGGTAAGTCACTCAGTAAACCAATCAATTTTACACTTATTGTTAGACACTCATTAAAAGACTGCTGATTGTCAATCAAACACTCACTTAGTGAGGCAGTCAATTACTATTAGAGTTCAATTGATTTTTCTATAACTAGATCTGGATATAGTTTACCTCGAAGTCAAGTTCAGGGATTCGCATTCAATAGCAATGTCGAGGTCATTTATTCAGACTCAATCATTTCAAATGCATTCACGAGAAATCTTTTAATCCAAATTAACGAATGTCAATCAGAATAATTGAGAGGTAATTCCGCGATAAATGTCTAGTTATACTCGATATCTTTTGGCCATAAATACTGCAGATTTAATAAAGATTGATTGCATTTCAGTTTATTTTCTTCTTCTGTTTTTCTGAGAATGCAATCCGCGTATTGAATCCCTTCGTTTATAGCAATCGATTATGGCTATTACCACTTACTATTTACAGCGCTTTCAGCCCTTTTGATTCTTGGTCAGCAGTTAAAATTATTCATTCGAAAGTACTCAAATCTCTGAACAAGTTTATTACCGTGTGCTGCTCGGCACTTGACCACGTTAGCATAGAGAAGTGGTGGAGTCAGTGTTGATGGCAACGTTGAGTGTCAATTGGCAGAGACACACACACACACTCACACACACATACACACACAGAAACACCCTATGTAGCTTTTTCAATTAAAGCATAAAAGTAAATATGGCAACATGGCAAAAATGTTGGCCAAGTGCTCGTAGTATTTTAGCCCCCTCGACAATTTATGTAAAATGAAATGAAAGTCAAGCAAATGTTAGACGAAGCTCACAGCACAGACACACATAAAACTACACACACACACACACACGTTTTATGAAATGAAAGTTTTTCTCTTTTGTGGATATTTGTGCGATTTTCCATTTTGTGCTGCGGGCTTCTAACACAATTTATGCTCCGACAGCTAAGCGGCTTCAACTTTTTTGGTTGGACCAAAGGTCACAACTGTCCAACTGGTCAAATGCCACAAACATTCTCTTTGTGTGTGCGTGTGTGATCCAATCCAACTAAGTAAGTACTTAGTGGGCGTGGCAGCAGCCATTTGTGTTCCCTTTTTTTGACTGGCCAAAAATTGAATTAGCTCGCGTTTTAATTTTATTTGCCAATTTCCGCCAAAATGTGATAAAAAAAAGCCGAAATTCCACAGAAGCAATGAAAATTAATATGCACACATAACATATAAGCTCATTATGTATGAAAGGACTGGCAAATTTAAAAGCTGCACAGCTGGAAAATATTTGATTTTTTTTTTTTTTGTTTTTCTCTTCATCTTTTTGGGCCATAAATCAATTTATGTTTGTCGATTGAAATAATTTGATTATACAATTTATAAATTGAGTGCATTATGTGACATTCAATCAGTCAATCAGTTGGAAATTAGATTAAAAAGGAAATGAATAATAATAAAATCACCATTTTATATAACTACAAATAGTTATTGAAAGTTTGTATTGCAAAATTGAATGAAAGTACATATATATCAATATTATAAAGTTTACCAAAATGTTACCTAAAATGCTAATGTATCAAAAATATTAAAATATATTTTCAATTATTATTTAAATTAAAATCAAACAATTTGAAACATAAGTCACTAATTAAAGGATAATATAAAGTGGTTAATCTTTTATTAATATTTATTTTATATAAATCTTGACGATAACTATGAGTTAATATTTGAATAGAAAATATCTGGATATAAATATAAAATTTTAATTTAAATAATGTGCATATTATAATTTATATTTTAAATATTTTTATATATACTCATTACTTATGTTTTGCAACTTTACTAAACAAATATATGTTGTATATAAATTACTTACATTTAAGAATCAAAGAAATCAAAGAAATCTAAATAAAAGTATTTAGAAACATAACTACTATTAATTTTAAATTAATTTAAACTTCTCTAGAGCTAAAACAATTAATAAATAAATTGAAATTTGCATTACAATATGAATTGTTTATGCTGTAAAGCTGTTGGTAAACTTGATTTTGTTGATTTTGTAAATGACTGCAGGGTATTAAATGTTGACTCATTTTGCTGTGTGGCTTTTTGGGTTGCAGTCAGGTGTCAAAAGCGGAAGCGGAAACGTAGCTTGCACTTGCCAACAAAAATACGTGTGCCGCAAATCAACCGCAGCCTTCAACCTAACATGCCACCAGCCGCTTGCCACCAGCCGCTTGCCTCTCACTATCTATCTGTCTCTGTCTCTTTCTCAACAGGCAACCACACAACTGTGTTATGCGGTTTGGGGCATCCACATTGACATCAACATCATGAACAACAACAAAGAACAACGAGAGCAAACGGAAGATAAACCACAGCCAAAATATACAACAACAACAATATATAAGAGATGACAAAAAAATAAACAGAAAATAATTCAAATTTAAGCGCTAAATGTGTCAGCGACGAGCGAAACGTGCAAACATGTTAAATCTTGTTGTGTTTTGTTTCAACTTGTTTCATTCTGTTACGTTTCGAATTCAATTTAAGGCTAAACCAGAAGAACAAACACTTTTTAATTATTTATTCACATATATATATATTATATATTTAAATATACATATAGAGGATGGGAGGCGTGGCACGGTTATGGGTATGAGGGCGCTGCCAGTCGCTCATTAACAAAACAAACGGCAGACAAACAGGCGCCACAAGCGAAATGCAAAGAGGGGAAAACGGTTGAGAGGGTGATTCTGAAAGGGGGGAAGAAGGGGAGAGTCACAGTCACAGTCACTGTCGAGTCACAGACAGCTGGGCGCCAACGTTAACGGTGACCTTCACCCACACACTCACACACTCTCGCACACACACACGCACATTAGGTTGCGTATACGCAGCGTGTGGCATGTGGCGTATACGCAACGGCTGAGTGAAAGAAATTGAAAGTAGGGACGTCGCATTAAGGGATAACTCGCTCTGAATATGTTAATTTGCCAGTCACAGCATTTAACATGTACATACGATTCTGCGTGTGTATGTGCGTGTGTAGTGTGTGTGTGGGGTGAACGTTAAGCCTGTCAATAGAGTTGTAAGCGAAATGTGCCTCATCTGCATATAAAGCGATAAATTTATCGCAACAAAAAATATAAGAGCGTGAAGACCTTTGAACTATCTACATACTTGACAGATGTTATTATAATAAAGAAATCAATTGAGATAGCTTTACAAGATATACCAACACTTACTATATGTATTCAAATGTGCTACAAGAGTGTCTTGGTAATGGAAGTAAACTGCCCACAGTTAAATAATTTATTAGCCTTTTTTATTTTGTACCAGAGCTGCGATTTCCGTTCAATTTGCTGAATAAGTTCAATCGAACAATTTTGAGTCGTGATCTAAATCAGTCATTAAGTTCAGTTAACTAGCTTAAACTTGCAACGGTAACATTGTAAACAATTTTTTGCGAATTAATAGATAATCTTATTAATCTTTCAATCGTATTTCTCTCGAAGAATGGCGGAGCTAAAGATGGTCTGGATATGAATATGGTGCCCGCCTGGCAGAAGGGAGTCGTCGTGTCCGTTTTAGATGACGGCATACAGAGCAATCATCCAGATCTCGCTCAAAATTATGTGAGTATAAATAGTAAAGATCCTAAATATTAAGTAAGAGTTATGTGGGAAGCCAAATTAAATGAAATAGGAAAAATATTTACAAAAAAATAAATTTTTTCATTTTTTCACCTTACAATTCCCAACTGGTTCTAACCGTGCAAGCATGAGATCCCCCTAGGAGCTGAGTGCTTAGTGCCTAGTGTACCCTAGTGTACCCTAGTGTACCCTAGTGTACCCTAGTGTACCCTAGTGTACCCTAGTGTACCCTAGTGTACCCTAGTGTACCCTAGTGTACCCTAGTGTACCCTAGTGTACCCTAGTGTACCCTAGTGTACCCTAGTGTACCCTAGTGTACCCTAGTGTACCCTAGTGTACCCTAGTGTACCCTAGTGTACCCTAGTGTACCCTAGTGTACCCTAGTGTACCCTAGTGTACCCTAGTGTACCCTAGTGTACCCTAGTGTACCCTAGTGTACCCTAGTGTACCCTAGTGTACCCTAGTGTACCCTAGTGTACCCTAGTGTACCCTAGTGTACCCTAGTGTACCCTAGTGTACGTGGTGTACCTATGTACCGGTGTCACAAGTAAGTAAAGACTTTAGAAGGAATCAATGAAATATATCTATAATGTGTGTTTACCATCTCTTTCAGATTTGTTCATAGCACTTGTGATGAGGAAGCTGATTTGTGAGCGCTCTAAGCAGCGCCTATATACAGCGCTCTAAGCTCACATTCATGCAAATGCTTGCTGCTATATAAATTTATGCAGGCTTGCTACTGATTCAGTTGACCTAATAGTTTTGGGCGCGTAGGACCAGGAAAATTCAACCGCAGTAAGTTTATTCTTGTGTGCATTATATATTTGTAATCGACTAAGAAAAGTATTCGATATAGGTAATAAAATACTGAATAAGTTCATTTGTTCATTTCGATGACTCGTTCATTTGAACTTATTCAGAACGAAACGACCCAACTCTATTTATTACATATTATTACACAAATATATGGAATTAATATAATAACTATGTTATATGATTTAATTTGATTATTATTCTTAATAGTTATGCAGCTATCTGTTTCCTAGTTTCACAAATCAACCGCGAGTCTGTTAAATAAATTAAGTGTATTGAAAATATTTAAATATTATCTCTATTTATTTAAATATCAAAATGATTTAATGATTAAGAAAATGTATATTCATTTTATTCGGAATCAATATCAATAATATTAAAAAAAAAATCATAATATTTTTTAATTTTTAAATTGAATGTTATAATTGTTTTGAGAAATTTTGTTTTCTAGCTTTCAATTTATCCATACAGTGATCACTTCATCAATCTATCCATCCATCTACCTATCTATCTATAATCCACTTTTCTATCTATTTATCCCTATATTTATCAATCTATTTGTGTTATATATCCTATTATATATCCAATATTTAATATTCCTGTATTACTTATCTATCGATCATTCATCTATATATTTATATATTATTTATCTATAATTCATCTATCTGTGCAGCTATCTATCCATCTATCATTCTTCCAATTTCATCTATCGTACATCTAAATTCATCTAAAATTCGTCTTAAATGAATCTAAAATTTATCTTATATGCATCTTAATTTCATCTAAAATGAATCTACCATTTATCTATGACTCCGCTCCTTTATCACTCTCATTTCCTTTCACCTAATTGCAATTAGCGTCTTCCACAAGTCTTCCAATATAGGAAGAAGAATTATCATCTCATAATATCTCCGGAAGGTGTGGTCTGCTTTAAGCTGTCAGATCGCTTGTCAGCTGTCAGTTATTTATAGTCCAGCAAGAGGAAGAGGAAAAAACGGAATAAGAAGAGGACACGAGTGTGTTGCACGTGGTACAATGGGGCAAAGACATTAGCAAACTGTATGCCATACCGTTGTGGCATTAGCATATAGTGCCATAAAAGTAACGCTACATCCACTTAAACGGCAAACATTTTCTACGTTTCCCCCTCTCCTCCTCTCTCTCTCATCCTTCAACCTATCCAAAAACAGAGAAAGAAAAAAACATAACGCCGAGAGTTGCTAGAGCTGCTTTGCCAAGACAGACGACGACGACGACGACTTGCATAATGCCACATGCGAGAAGCATCTTCTGCTGGAATTTGTTGTAGTTGTAGTTGTTGCTGTTGTTGTTGTTGTTGTTGTTGTTGTTGTTGTTGTTGTTGTTGTTGTTGGCATTAAACATTCGCGCATTTTCACAGCAGGCGACCAACAACAAAAGCCATTGCCGAGTATTACATGTGTTAAATGACAAACATAACTATGCATATACTCTACTCAATGTATGTCTCTTTCTCTCTTTCTCTCTCTATCTCCCTCTCTCTCTCTCTCTCTCTCACTCTCTGTCAGTGTTTATATGTCTGTGTGCGTTGCGAGTGAATTTTTACTTTAATCAAGGCAAAGGCAGCTGCCGCACTAAAAATGTTGCTTAGCACAAAACAATAAATTTTCTGCCACTGCTGCTGCTGCTGCTTTCATCTCTCTCTCTCTCTTTCTCTCTGTCTCGCTCTCTATATGTCAGACAGTGTTGCCAACAAATCGTCATAAAAAAGCACAAATTTACTAACAAAAGAGGCAAAAGAGGCTTAAAAAATAATTGTAAAAAAGCAATAAGGAAAACAAATAATTTAATTAATAATTTAGTTCAACAATCTTATTTATTAAAGGCATAAAACATATTGATATAACTAAAATTTTAGTGGAAATACATTAATAGTAAAACTTAGTATTAAGTATTATTAATGTGACTGAGATTTTGGCGGAAAAAAATAAAAATAGGTCTAAGCACAATACCAAACTTTGGTTAATGTAGGAGGTTATCTTTGAGAACGTTTTGGACACCCCTCGTTAATATGCTTAATCGTTAACTATTTGTACATGACTCCGTGAATGATAGTATTATACTCAATACCTTTTCCTTTAACATATGATGTTTGCTTGTCATTATTAAGTTGCCTAAAAATACTTTCATTTAAATTTGCACTTTGTATGCAAAAATTTTCCAACATTTAGAATTTCTCAAAATATAATATAAACATAATAAAATAATATAAAATAATGATAATAATATAATAAAATATAATATATCAAGCTATAATAGACCTTCTTTTTATTCAGCTTAAAATTGTTGAGCTCAAAGTTAATTCCAGTTAACGAAAACAGCTAAAAGAATTAAACTTTCCAAAAATCTTGTCTGTTTTAAAAAGGAATCGATTTGCGGTCAAATTTCATCACCTTTCAAGAGTGTTAGATCTATCCGGATAGAAAAGGATAGAAATTGCCCAACACTGGTGTTGAAGTAGAGCAGGTGAGTGAGTTTAATGCGCGGCTTTTGTAACATTTGCTGTCGTTGTTGTTGCCGTTGCCGTTGGCATTAAATTCGCATGCGTTGCGCACAAAAGTATGCAACGTAATTTAAGTTAATAGCGTGCGTCTTTGAGGCTGCCAGCTTCCCTCTCTCAGTCAAGTCTCAGTCTATTCAAATTACAATTCATTATGCCCAGCGTTAAGTGTGTGACAGTATGTGACTGTCTATGTGTGTGTGTGTGTCAGCTTGGCAGGTGCAGCTTGAGAACTTCCGCCTCGAAAGCGACACTTGAAATTGCATTGTTGTTGCTGCTGCGATGCGAACGCAGTCATCAGCATCATATATGTATGTATATATATATACACACACACACACACACGCAGCAATATTTGTTGTCTTCATTGTTGTTGCTTTAGCAATTTGCGTCAAATTTCGAGTTTAAGTGTCAATTACAACAAGCAAAACAAGGCAAACACTTTCGACTGCCACTGTTTTTTTGCAGCACCTTAACACCTGTCTGCCACACACACACACACACTCACACACACATACATGCCACATTTGTATTGACCCCTCCCACTGCCACAGCCTGTCAGCGTTAGTCAAGCTGTCAGCTTTTGCTTTTCGTTTCATTTTGTTCCGTTTCTTCTTATAAAATATCCTGTAACAGCAACATGTCTGAAAAAGGGTAGCTTAGTTCTCTAAAGTGGCTATAAAGGATAGCAAGTTCAAATATTAAATATGTAAAAAAAATATCAAAAACAACCACTAAGCAATAGTTAAGAGATAGTCCTGAATGTCAAATATAATTATTTATTTATCTTGTTAAAATAAGACAGACTTAGACCGAAAAATAGAAGATAATGTGGTACAAAGATACTCCAAATGTGTAAATTTTAAAAAATTAGATTCCTGTATTGGACTAACTCATAGGTAAGCCTATTTTATTCAGTCTAAAAAGAGGAAAAGATCTTTGCAAATATAATTTTCTTTATTTATTAATTTATTTCCTTTGTTATTTAATTTATTTCCTAAAGTCAAAAAATCACATTCACCAGTTCAGTATTGAAAGGGTATAATTGAATAAAGAAAATTAGATCTTCTTAAGAAAAGGCTTCTTTACTATACCAATACTGTTACAGAGTAACTGCCGGTCGTGCAGACTCACCTATCGCACTTTTTTGCTAAGCCAATTTCTATATCGAATTTTAATATCAAATTTCACACTTCTTCTTAAAGAAAATACTTTTATATTATATATATTTAATGCTATTACAGGGTAGTGCTGGTCGTGCCAACTCACCTAGCTTGTTTTTATTTTATTTTAGCTTTGCTTTCGTTTTACTTTTACTTTAGTTATTCTTTAGCTTTTTGCTTCGTTTTTAACCTCAATTTATGCGCCTAGGATGCTGACTGCCACCTGCCTTGAAATTTGTGTCGTCTAAGCCAGTGTGTGCGTGTGTGTGTGTGTGTGTGCGTATACGTGTGTGTTAAAATTTGACTTGCCTTCAAAGTTGCTGCTGCTGTTGTTGCTGTGTTGCTGTTGTTGTTGCTGTTGCTGTCGCAGTTGCCTCTTGACGACGACGACGACTTTTGACTTTCTGCGCTGGCATTTTGACACAGTTGATTACAGCGCCACCTAGCGCCACCGCATGCCACTAAGCGGGGTGGGGGCTGCGGTGGTTCAAAGGATGATGGGTCAGAGGATGTCAGAGGTGTGTGTGTGTGTGGGAAGCGGCGGATGAATGAAAAGGTGAACGAAAGATTGTGCGATGACTCTGCTTATGGCAATACATATTTATATTTATATGCAAATGGAGCACGAGGAGAAAAGAGAAAAGCGCCTGCAAAAAGTTTGTCATTCGCTTTTTGGATGCACAAGAGACCGCACAACAAATACACACACACACGCGCACACTCAACGTAGCATAAAATATGTATTCTTATATATACATATGTATACATATGTGTGTGTGTGTTTATTAATTGCATTGCACAATTTATGCATTTCATATGAATTATTTGTGCTGCGATTGTAAATTTTATTGCACCCTTTGTGAAATATTATATTTACAAGCTATAAAGCACAAGAAGAATAAATCGAAGAACAAAGGACGAAGAAGAACAAGAAGATGAAGAAGAACAAGAAGATGAAGAAGAAAAACAGTTTTAAATAAGCAAAGAGCTTTATACATATGTATGTTTATATTAATATATATATGCATATGTATATACATAGTATATAAAGAAGGCAGCCTTTCATTTCCAAGTAATGTACATTACTTTTTAAGCTTTTATTTTGACAGTAGCGAATTTTTCAAGAACCAATTTAGAGCTCAATTAACTATCGAATTTGAATTCCCCATGAAAATAGTTTTGCCTATGACAAAGTTACAAATGCAAGTTGAATTCCTTTTCAAATGGCAACTTTAAGAGTCAAATTTCAAGTCTCTTGAAGCAATATTTTTAACAAAATATATTAAATAATACAGAATCACATCAACAATGATTTTTTATACAATAAAAATTTCAGTATTAGAAGTTAAAGATAAATATAAAAAACTTGAGATTTGAAGTCTTCTTTTTTTAGAGAAAACAGAATAAATAGTTTAAAAAACTGTTTCATGCTACCTTTTTTGTACTTTAGCCAAACAGTTCCAAATTGTATCAATATTAATAATACAGTGGAATCTCCTTTGAAAGTTTGTTAAGCCACATTTTATGCAAAATTATTCTCTACTACTTTGTGAGAGTCAAATAATTTTAACTAAATGGAAAGTATTTAACTAAATTGATCAGCTATTCAGCTTAAAAGTTGTTGTACTAAAAGTAGTTAATATCCAACATTTTTTAGCAATTGTTAAAGTTCTTCAGTTATTTACTTAATTCTTTTGAGAAACAATTCAAATGGAAAAGTATGCAATTGATATCAAAGCTCTGGCCTCGCTTTAAATATTTGAAATCGGACTTTAACTGGCTGCGCTGGCGTATACTTAATTTAAGCTGATTTCAAGTAGATGACCTGCAAAATATAGGGCAATGGGGCGTGGCCTGACCTTAGTGAAAGCAGAGAAAGAGAGATAGAGAGAGAGTGTGTGTGTGTGTGTGTGTGTGGAGGCGGTGTCTGTGGCAGCTGCGGCAGCTTCAACAAAAATATTTGCTCAAAGCAGCTTCTTAAAAACGAGCTTCACAAAATTTTTATGCCTGTCTAACGTGTGTGTGTATTTCTTTTTTGTATGCCTGTGTGTGTGTGTGTGCGTGTGCTGTTGTAATCTAAGCATTCCGCAGCACAAAATGTGTGTAATTTGAGCATCTGCACGTACTGAGCTCTCGTCTTGTAGGAGCACAAGCAATAAAATAGAAATATTTCTCAAGCTGATGAAAAGGAAATGACCACAAATTGACGATGCTATGTGCACACCACAAACACACACACACACGCACACCCAGACACACACACGCACACCCAAACACATATACAGGGATAGACATAAACAGAGATACTCGCTGAACGATTTAACGTATTTAATTTCTGCCACACATTCACACAACCTAACACATGCGAGGGTCGGTTGAGACGTTGTGAATATTTGGAATTAACTAGATTAATTATAAAAAATTCCTTAAGATCATTAACTATACTAATTATAAATAATTCCTTAAGATCTTAAATCAAGAATCTGTAAGTGATTAAATACTTGAGAATAGATATAGAAACAATTTCAAAGACACTATAATAAGTAATTGACTGAGGTAATTTATTGAATAGCAATAAATTCAGTTTCCGAAACAAATATACTATTAAAGTAGTTCACTCCATCGAAAGATTCTCAAATTTCTGTAATAGGATATGTCGAGGTCCTTAAAATTGGCATTTGTCACAGTTTACAACTTCATTTCATTCAAATCTGTTAATATTTTTGCAGTTATCCCCTTCTGTAGAATAAGCTGAATGGGTAACAGTTTATATGTATGTATATATATAATGTTAGAGTGATGTGAAGTTCAATGGCAGTTGTTATCAACTATATTCTTTCCACACTCAAACAACTGACGATTGAGATATTGCGAAGGAGCTCTGGATACCAAGGGAGATGTTATCGACCTAGGTTTATTTATGATCATTTGCATATATTTTGTTGAAATATTAAATATCACTATAGTACAAGTTATGAATAATAGTAAAAGTAAGCTTTAATAATAAACTACTGAATAACTACTAAATACTGAATATCCCTATAGTATAAGTTATGAATAATAGTAACAGTAAGCTACAATAATTAACTATAGAAGAACATAATAACAGAATTAAACAGTGTAACCGTTCACCATATAACTTAGCTAGCTAATCAGCTAATGAACTACACTTCCCAAAAAAAATAGATATATGTTTGATTTGGCCAATTACTAATCATTCCACCCTCGTACACACATACAAAGATATAGCTCGATTCTTAACTCAACGCGATGGCGTGCCTAGAAAAGCTCAGCAAACCCTAACAACAACAACAGCAGCAACAACAACAACAACAACAACAGCAGCAACAACAGCAACAACAACAGCAGCAACTACAACAACAGCAGCAACAACAACAACAACAGGAGCAATAACAGTATGCTCTTACTGTCTCTTACTCTTATGTTTCGTATATAACCCCACATTCTCTGTCTCTCTCTTTCACTCTCTTCACTGTTCTTCTGTTCTCTTCTCTCACTCACACTTTGCGTGTGTTTGCCTGTTAGAAAATAATTTAAACTTTTCGTGATTTCGTGCCAGTAGCTGCGATTTTTCTCAATTTAAAATGAATTCTGGCGGCAACAGCAACAACAACAACAACTGTTGCAGCTGCCAGCGCAGCACATGTGTGTGCGAGAGAGAGAGAGAGAGAGAGAGAGAGTGGGTGACTGCCAGGAACTTTCCCTTGACCACCCACAATGCTCACTTTTGATTAGTTATAGTTGTTGCTAATATTGTTGTCGTTGTTGCTGTTGTTGCTGTTGTTGTTGCTGCTGTTGGCCCTGTTTACAACATTCGTGCTGCTTTTGATTAGCAGCAATTTTGTCGATGTTGTTGTACTTGTGGTTGTTGTTGTTGTTGTTATTGTTGTTCGAATAATCGACGCGCTTTCAAATCGCTTCCGCAACATTTTCTCCATCGCCATCTCCATTTTTTTCGGCTGGTTTTTCGTTTTCTCTGCTCAATTCTCATTCTCATTCCCATTCTCTCTTTACTTTATGTTTTTGTGCCAATTTCAATTGATTTATTGATTGTGTGTGTGCGTGTGTGTGTGTGTGTTTCTGACCTTTAAACTCTCCCAATTAAAACATTGCAAAGAACAAATGTGATTTTTTTTGTTGGCAATTTGCACTTAATTCTTGTTGTTGCTGTTTTTTATCTTAAACTAAATCGACGTCAACATTTCACCCGCTGCCGCTGCTTCAGTCGACGTCGCCGCCCACCTCGTCTCACCAATGTCTATAAATAAACCCATAGAATACGAAAGAGATGCGCCCAAAATCAAAACTAAAGCTACGCAATATTTTATCAACATTTATTCAATTTATTTAATAGGCGAGACTAGAAAAGAGAGATAAGTATCAATAATATGGATCAATTTGAACTTCTTATTATTCGTTTGTTAAAAATTAAAACTAACATTTGTTAAGTTCTTTTTAATATACGAGACTACAAAAAGTCAGAGCATTTCAACGGATCGCTTTCTTCTGTTCTTCTAATTTAAAGTACTTCATTTTAAGCTTCTTATTATTATTTTTATTTTTAAATCAAAACTAAAGCTACCTAATATTCTATCAACCTTTATTAAATTATTTACTATGCAAAAAGAGAAAAGTAAAAAGGGATCAATCTTCATATAGCTAAAATTACTGGATGTATCTGATTCCACTTCTTCTTTATCTTTCTTTTATAATAATAATTATTGATAAGTGTTTTTTCTTACATATTATTCATATTCTCCTGCTTTTCTTTACATCGTTTTCATGAACGTTTTACTGGCTGCACACAGACAGCATCTAAGTCTAGCATTCTTTCGGTTTCTAGTTTTATTCAAGCATTTAGTGCATACACTCTTAAATTTTACTGTTTCTTCTCTTTTAATTCTTAAACGTTTCACTGGCAGCAAACGCATAAATTCTTACTTTCAGCTTAAGCACTTTCTTGTATTTCTCTATCTCTTTCTCTCCCTCTGTCTTTTTACTCCCTTTTTGTATTCCTCTATCTCTCTCTCTCTCTGTCATTTTACTCCCTTATTTGCTTTTGTTTAGATTCTTTTTTATGCGATATCCTTAAGCGCTTTTGTCTATTAAAATTATCAAATTCTCATTTATGTTTTTGGTCTTACTTTAGACTTGATAACTAACGCTAGGGCTTTAAATCATCTTAAAATAAGTGGATAAGTTGAAGAGGGTTCTATATTTTTGTTCTATTTTTTTCGTATTTTTTATAAACTTAAACTGATGAAAATAGATTTAGGGCTTTTTGGACAATTCAAGCACTTTTTGGCTTCAGCCGCGGTCCGAAATTCGTTTAGCTGGTAAAGTTGTCAACAATTATTTTTGGTTGGTTCGCGATTTGTTAACGATTTATTGCGACAGTTTTATGACATTTTCAGGGGGTCAAATACAGTGGGAGAGGGGGGATGGGGGATGGGAAAGGTCAGCATTTGAGCTGCTGTTTATCAATTGACACGCGCGTACTATAAAATGTATCTCGCAAAATGTTCGATGGTCGTTTGTTGTTTGTTTGTTGCTCTTCTCGTTGTTGTTGTTGTTGTTGCTGTTGTTTGTTTGCTTATTGGTCGTTTTGTTTTCTTTTGTGTGTGTGTATGTGTGGTAGTTGAGTTAGGCCCTCGAGGCCCTTTTGGCTGTGTGTCCTTCGCCGACGACTAAACTCCTATAAATATCGTTGACGATTTATCAACATGTCTCTAGTCAAATGTGTGAGCGAGTGTGTGTGCGTGTGTGTGCGGGTGTATCTAATGCGCGTGGGCCTATAAAATCGTATCGTATAAGATACAACAACAACATGAAGCATTCGCTTGATCATTGCGTCGGCCCATTTTCGAATTTGTTTGATTTCGTTTGCCAATTTTTGACTCAAATTTTTAAATTCATTATTCTGCCATGTCACCTAGTCTAATATCAATGATCACCTTCCCCCCTCAAGTTCCCCCCCTTCCATCATCCGTTTGTCTGTCTGTCTGCGTTTATTAATGAGCCCTCGAATATCGCCAACTAAACTGAAAAGATTCCCACTGATCTGTTGGGCCTAATAGACACATGTATCTTGTATTTCTTGCAGTGCCAACTGTGTCACGTATTTGTCGCTTACTTAAATACAGATGTACTTACATATACATATGTATATGTGTGTGCATTGGGAATGTACCAAATCATGTGGGAATAACCTAAAGAATAGTTGTAGATTTCATTTGAAGGTTGGTCTAAGAGTTACCAGTATTCAGATTTACACAATTTTAGCCAAACTTAAGCGATTTTAAATATGGAAAGTCATTTTTATCATAATTTGGTCAACAAATTGATTCTAAGTTCAAGCTAGTTGTTTTAGTGACTTTTAGTGACAAAAAGTGTGACTTGTAAAGTTGGCAGCCAAAGAGTTTTGACCTTCATAACTTGATTCATTTCCCTCTAAATTCAAACTAAACTTAGTTTTCTTCAATTTATGCCAATAAATGCAAATGTTGTTTGAAGAAATCCTTTCAAACTGAAATAATTTTTCTGTTAAATTGAGAGCCTTCACTCTCAGGACCCTTAACTATATAATTGCATTATGATTGATGCCATCTGCAATATCTGCCAGCTTTAAAATATAAGCTATTGGTAACTGCAAGCCACAGCTGTTTCATTTCATAAATGTAAAAAATTTTATTAAAAAAAAAAAATATATATATATATATATATATCGTTCGATATATAAGCTGCATTTTTACAGCACGAGTGGGAGAAATAAGCTTTTTAATAGGATTAATCGCATGATATATATAAAAAATGTATGTAGATATATATTTTTTTTACTTAATTGATTTATGCTCTCAACGCTTGAGATAGCAGGTTGTTATGACAACCGCAATAAGAGTAAAACATGCGCATTTTTTCCCCTTGATCCTTGCTCCTTTCGCATATTTTCCCCGTTTCTTCTGGTCAGTTTACCAGGTGACTCTCTTGGTAAATAAATGGCGAGTAGTTATTCGCTGCAATATTTTCATTTCATTTGCATTCACACACACACACACACACACACACACATGTGAAAATATGCATATATCAATAATTGTGTGTGTGTGTTAATTTGAAACCAAAGCACACCCCAGTGGCATCTGTGGGTGTGTGTGTGGTGTGTGTGACATTTTATGCATCCCCGCATAGGCGCTGCGTCAAGCGATTAAATATGCAGAGTTGCCACAGTTTAAAAACCACAATGTAAATCGAACAATTCGATAAATAAAGTGCTCGACCTTTTCTGTGTGGGCGTGGCGTGACATGGCGATTTACAACAACAACCAACAATTGTGGGCATCATATGGCATATGAATGAGAAATATAAATGAGTTCCCCAAAGCCAGGGTTGCAACGCTGATTAAATTGTTTTGGACATACATATGTAAATGTAGATGGCAATTTGTCATAATTATAATAACATTTTCCACTAACTGAGCTTTAATTGTGTTTTAGGAATTGAAACGTAAATGAATTGGAAAAATTCAAATGCCAACAAATTTAGTCGCAAATCTCAAAGTTATTGATCAAAATTGCTGAGTTTTCGGTGGAAAAGCAATTAAAAATTTATTTGCACAAATTTATTATTATTTAATTACTTTTGCAGTTGGAAATATGCATTGAAATAAGTGTATGACTAAAGTTAAGAATTTCTCAGGGCTATTAAAAAGAGGCAACAAAAGACTATAAAGACTTATAGACAAATATTAAGTGAGAAAGATTACTTGAAGGTTTATTGTGAATATATTAATTGGAAGTCAATATTTGATATTTAAAAAGTATTTCCATTTATTAACTGAGCTTAGATTGAGTATTAATTGATGCTCAGTTGATATATTAAAAGTTCCCACAATTCCTATTAACTCAACCAACCGACCTTTAAAACCAACCTCATGTCAGAATAATGTGTTAATGACATTAATTAATGTCAAATGAATTTTATATAACATTGTGTTCACTCAAATTTTATGAGAATCTCTTATTTGTAATTTGATGTTAATCAAATTGCTTTACATTGAAATGTAAGGGAAACTTAAGGGAAATCATTGCTAAACTCACCAAGTTAACCCGCTTTTATCTATCTCTTTCTATTCACTCTCTCTCTCTCTCTCCCTCTATTTGCCTCTTTTCCCCTTTCTAGAGAAATCATTGCTAAACTCACCAAGTTAACTCTCTTTTATCTATCTCTTTCTACTCATTCTCTCACTCTCTCTCTCTCTTTCTCTATCTCTCTATCTTTGCCTCTTTTTTCCCTCTCTAGCACACTTTTTCAGCTTTTTATGTTAAATAAATTAGCTGTTTTAACCGAAATGCACAAAATCAAGTATAAAATTCACTCCAATCGCCAACTCGACTGGCAGACACTCTGCGTATGCGTAATATATGTAATATTACGTATACGTATTTTACAAACAGGTGATTTCTTTGATGGCTCACGGACAATTTCAATAGGTTCATCAAACCCATTTACCCACTTAATGTGCCTAGGGTATGTAGTAGAAAATCGAAAGCATGCGAAAAAAAACGAAAAAAAAAACGACGCTCGCACATAAAAAACTCGAATGCAAATAAAAATAGAAAATAGAAAATAGTGTAAAATGCAGGCAGTGAAATGAATGCAGCTGGCGGTTTGACTTCGTGTTGCAGTTGCAACAACAACAACGAGAGCAACAACAACACGGCCATTAAATTAAAAATAAAACTTACATAAATTTAGAAGCGGCGGCGGCGGCGGCAGCGTTTGGCTGTCATTTGTCGTATTGCTCCCAAAATGCCTTTTATTTTTGGACAAACAGCAGCAACAACAACCACAACAACAATATTACTGCACTCAAAACAACTTGCAACTCTTTGGAAATGCCTTCCAAAGACAATTAAATGGTTTTTTTTTAAATCGAACCTAGTCCAACTGTCAAGGGCGTTAAACGTTTAGCTTAACTGTTAACGTGGCTAACACTGTCATCAGTTAACAAGAGAGAGAAAGAGAGAGAGAAGGAGAGAGAAAGAGAGAGACAAAAATTGAAGCTGAATACAGTTCATATATTTTTGTTGTAAGCAACTCGACAGTCAAACAACTTGTCGTTGTCTTTGCCATTGACATAGCTAGCGACAACAACAACAACAGCAACAACAACTGCAAGAAGAAGAAGAAGAACAACAACAACAACTGGAACAACTGGAACAACAACAACCGCGAATGCTATTAGCCAAAAGAAACAGTCGGCACTTGTCGACATGCCTCGAACAAGGATGAGTTCAAGCAGCTTCCAAGTCTGTGTGTGTGTGTGCGTGGGTGTGTGCGTGGGTGTGTGTGTGAGTGTATATGCAGTGGAGTGAGGCATGAAATGTACTACTGACAATGCCAGCCATTGGATGCTTATTCTAAAATTCAAGGCACATACACACAATAAGCAGTTGGCAGCAACGAAAGACAGAAAGACTCCAGCGAGTCATAAAACTGTGCGAGCGGGGCTTGTAATACCCTGTAACAAGCACAGGTGTAACTCGGGTATGCCACATCTATACAAAAAAGTAACTTTAAGCCTAAACATCAAGTAGAAAGTCCCAAAGTTGCTACTTCAAAGTCAAGAATCTCGGCAACAATTGCAACTTGCGTTATCTATTCAGATATGCATATATATATTTATCGATAACAGTTTAGAATGCATAAATTTATCGTTACTTTCATTTTCCAAATACAATTTTCATTTAATTTACTAAATATATTCAAGTTTTGTTCTATACAAGTTATTTTTAACATTCAATTTAATCTATAAAATCTCCAGAGTATCTTCAAGTTGAGTCCTTGGCTTTTAAGAACTTTTCTAACTTATTATTGTTGCTCTTTGTCGCTGAATGGGGCAAGGGGGAGGTGGGAGGTGGAGTTGAAGCAGAAAGCGAAAACGGAGTAGGAGTAGGAGAAGCAGAAATGGAGCCCGCATTTTGAGGAAGAGGATGTTGTGATGGGATTTTGGAGTCGGAGTCGTATTTTGGATTCGCCTGGTGCTGGTGCTGGGCTCCAGCTGTGCGCAGCATCGAGCACATCGAGCGTTGGGGTAAATTAAATACAGGAAGTTTGTGGAAGGCGCATAAAGTCGAATGAATGTAAGGCACAGCACAGGACACAGGACAACAATAACAACAACAACAACAGCAACTTATAATAATAGAAAAGAAATGCGCAAAGGACGCAACTGTTCAGAGAATTCGCACAATTTGAAACGAACCAAAAACAAAAAAAAACAGTAACAAACTAGCAGAAAGGGCTGCCGGCGAGAGAACTTGACTGTAAAAGACCCTAACGGAATTGTTAAAAAAGTAACTTGATCTAAGTAGAAGATAGAGGAAGCTACAATCCAAAGTTGGCAGCTCTAGAGTTGGTGTCTTTAGAGTCTCTGAAACATAGGTGTTTATACTAACAAACAAAAGCTATGTGAACTCAGCTGTTGTTGCTGATTAGTTTTATTTCAATTTTAATTATTTATTTCAATTTATTATAATTTATTTAATTTAAATTAATTGAAGCATTCAAGAGTTTAATTTTAAAATAAAATACAAATTAAATTTAACTAAAATAAAATACATAAATTAAAAAATATACACAAATTTATAACTGGCAAGTTAAAAATATGGGAATATTCAAAAATTGATTTGTTCCAACATTTGTTGCAAGAATTGTTATATTGAATAAATGTTTGCATACATACTTTAAAGACCCTTTCAATATTTTAAGTACAGGGTCTAAAAAAGAAAAGGGAAACATTTTCCAAATATTGTTGCAGTTTTTCTCTCTCGCTTTTCGCTGCTTTTGGGCCCAAAACAAAAATTTGCACACAAAGAGGCTTTCATAAAACATAAGCAAAGCCACTGTTCACATGTGTTGTGAGTGGTGTGTGTGTGGTGTGTGTGTATGAACTGGACTCACAAAATGTTTATGAGCACTTTAGCTGGCCACTGTCCGCACTGTTGTGCGGTCCCCGTCCGCCCATCATCAACATCATTCACATTAACGACAACAACGAAGAGCTCGAGGCCGGAGATGGGGACTGAAAGATAGGAGATAGAGATATGGAGTGGAGTGGAGATGTGGAGTGGAGGCTGTTGCTTCCACAAATGTGTGGCACGCCCCCAAGCAACCAACCATCCCCCCTCTCCCATTGTTACCGCCATATAGATCCAATCCGCCTCTTGTTGTTGGCCATGGGCCAAGCGACATCGCCTTCGGGCTTTTGGCTTCTTTATTATTGTCAATGATTTGCTTTTGGGCTCATAAAATGCAAGCAAATTGAATTTGCTCGTTGTTGTTGTTGTTGTTCTTGTGACCACCCTCCCCCATTGTTGTTGTCGATTTTGAGGGTTTTTTTTTTGGTGGAGCACGTGACGTATGCTTAATTATGTTGTAGACATTGCGCATACGACAAGGTGAAGCGGAGCTTTTACTTTAAAGTAGCTAAACCCAAAGTTAACAAGGCTTGAATTTTACTTTGTCAATTTAGATGATTTTCTAGGCCTGAAATTGGCACACCAAATTCATGTATAATTAGTGCAGTAGCTGCTGAAATTTAGCATGACAACTGCAGCAATTTATCAAGAGTCTTTAGCCAAAACTTTTACAAATTTTATCTTTTCAAAAATAATAGTCTTAAAAGATTAATATCAGAAATAAATGTAGAAAACAAATTAAGTATTTAGGATCTTGAGAAACTGTTTAATTAAATTTTAAGCTGATCATAAATAAAGTCTATTTCTTAAAGTAGAAATATAATGAATTTCAATATAGTTTCAATATATATTGAATAGTTTTGAAAGAATATTTTCCGAAATAAATGTGGAAATCAAATAACGTATTAATGATCTTATGAAACTAATTCGGATTAATTTAGAAATTTATTGGATATTCATATAGATTCAATATATATATTGATTAAATATAGTTTTCTTAAAGTTTCGACTTACCTTAGTGCATTATTGTGACGTAGTTTTAAGTTCGTAGTGGTTGCATATGTATTATGATTATATTACTAGTATATAGATTGCTATTTTGTGTTGGATAAGTATTACCAACTGTTGTCAATTATGATAAGTTTCGATAGAACAAAAAACGGAAGCTTTTTACAGAGTTTCGATTGTGCATCTATCTGGATATAGATCATTATAGATATAGATATAGATTGCGCTCTCTTCTCGATATTGATTTGGCTTTTGGCTTTCAGTTAGTTTTCACTTTGACTTTGGCTTGTTGTGTGAGCGACGACATTAGCATCTTCATTATCATCATTATCGCCCGCATTTTGATATTCATTGAAATGATTCAGATTTACGAATTGAAATTTTATTTTTGGTTTGCTGCACGTCACAAATTATAACAGAAAAAAAAGTGTTGAAAAAAATACATAGTGAAAAACCGTTGCAGATGTATTTATATTGGTGCTCACACACACACACGGACACACACACACAGTCAGATACACACAGAGGAGAGCACCAATACATAGACATGCATAGACGCGGTCGCGAGTTTCCCGAGATTTTGATTTACTCAAAATTGTTGCGATTTAATGGAGATTTTGGGAACGTAATTGAATTGGGTTTGAAGGAGTCGCGATTAATTACGAGTAAATATATTATTATTAAAATTTGTTGTCGCCATTGTTGTTGTTGTGGTTGTTGTTGTCACATTAATCATCATTTCAATTATTTATGTTATTTTTAAACATTACATTTCCTCGCAATCGCTAATCGCAATTTGTTACATTTACATAGATACACGAGTCCCTTTTCTGCCGCATCCTGAACACTTCCAGCTCATTTACCCCAATGTAACTGGAACTGAAGCTGGAGCTGGAACTCGTTACTGGTTACTAGTTACTAGTCACTGGTTACTGATACCAGTTACTGGCTCTAGAGTTCAGCTTTTGGCTTTTTGGGCTCTGCCTTTTGGGCCGCCTTTTGGGCCGCCTTTTGGGCCGCCTTTTGGGCCGCCTTTTGGGCCTCGTTTGTGGCTTTGCTGCAATGGCAAACGGAAAGCAAAATGAGAAAATGAGAAAAAGCGGAAATTTTTTATCGCCTTTTTCAATAAATTTGCAACAAAGTGAGGCAAATTGTGCACTGAGGTGTCCTATCTAGATATGCTTAGAAAGTAAATGCCCATTTATCTTGTTTTCCACTCTCTCTCCCTCTCTCTCTCTCTTTCTCTCTTTCTCTCTTCTTAACTAAGGTTCATTTTTTAATTGAATTCAAGTATATTTCATTTAATTAGAGCTTTCTCCTTTTCACATTTCATTTTGGTTGCTTTCTTTGTAGCTGTTTTCTCTGTTTTGTTTTTGCCATTCAAGTTTGCAATTTTCAATTTCGTATTTTCTTTTAACTGAATACGAATTTACTTAGAATTGGTTTAGAATAGAATTGACCCCTTTGCTAGCCATTGTACCAATGTTAAATGCTTTTAAATTCTGTCTCTATCTCTATGAGTTTCGTCTCCTCTTCGACTCCTCTTCGTCTGCTCTTTCTCTTATGTATTGACTGCTGCTGATAGCAATTAATTTATATTTATTGCTCTTTGCATTTTCTTAAATGTCTTTAGCCCTTTTGCAACTGGCTTTCTCTATAGTTTTCGTTATTGGTATCTTATTTCTTTTTAATCTGCAAATATTCTTTCTAATTTTATTACTTCTGCAGGAAGCTGTTTTCATTTTGTTGCCTCTACACTTCCTTTTCTGCCTCCTCCTTAATTCTTTAACAATTTTGCTACACTTCCTGCTTCTCTCGTATACTTTACTTTATTTCTATTTAAAGCACTTTTTGCCCCTTTCTCCTTTAACACTTCTTTATAATTAGTAGAGTGTTCACCTTATCTTTAATCTTTAATCTGATAACTTTGGCTCTTTAAGAAGCATTCAATGCATTTCTATTCAGTTGCCATTCGTTTCTCGTTAAACATTTAAGCATTTTCCAAATCACGTCTCCTTCAGATCCTTGAGCATCCATTTTGCCATTCTCTTAATAGTTTTCTTTCTTTAGTTTTTCTTTCTTACTCTATTTTCAATTTTTTAGCCAATTTACTTGAGTTGCCTTTGCCAGAGTCGTACTTTACATTTAGTTAGCATCTGCCTGACTTCCCCCTCTCCTCTCTCTCTCTCTCTGTGTTTTCCCCCCTTGACTTTTGCTTCTTCCCACTTCATTTGCTGGTCCCTCTGCTCTCCCTCTTCCCTCCCTCTCAATCTTGGCTCCTTGGCTTAATGTGCTTCACAAGGC
Organism: Drosophila putrida; assembly: GCA_037043535.1. Classification (NCBI taxonomy): domain Eukaryota; kingdom Metazoa; phylum Arthropoda; class Insecta; order Diptera; family Drosophilidae; genus Drosophila; species Drosophila putrida. Next base: position 634,160 of record JBAMBI010000187.1, read on the forward strand.
TTTTAAACTTGTCATGCATATTGATATAAGTAAGTTGAATTCGCCCTGCGGACTTGACGCTGTCAGCACATTCTAGCTAAATTCAACACCCCCCTCCTCTGACTACCACCCCCTTCTACCTATACAAGTTATCAGTACTGTGCCGAATTTGCACACTCAACAAATTTCAGCCGACAAAATTCGTATCGTAATTTAAGTGAAATTTCAACTGGAGCCCCGCGGTGAAAAAGCGCCTTTGACTTCGGCTCGACTTTGTCTTTTTGGAATACTATTTCAACTTCGTTTTGCCACTGACTGTGTGGCATGCAACAAAAGAGTTGATAACTTGAAATTCAACCCGAAAACTATTGGAAATTTTAATAAATTTTATTTTAGACTAAAGCTGCGCCTACATTTTGTCTCTTTGTCTGACTGACAACAGCATCAACACACACACATACACACACAAACACACACACACATGTAAGTATAAGCAAATTTCAAGGACATTTGGACTGTGCTTTGCGCAAAAACGCCAACAAATTCTTTATACAGATTCCAAACCAAAATCTAAAGTACATTTTCAAAATTTTCCAAAAATTTCACATCTGATTGCCATAAAATTCAAAAACACACGGAGAATTATGCCTATGGATATAGACTATCTATCTGATATAGACTATCTGCTGTTCCTGAATATGACAACGTTTTATTATTATGATTTTTAGTGTTGCTTTTTTGTTTTTTTTTTAGATATTTAACGATGCGACAGCGACAACGACGTCGACACCTTCGAAAATCGTTAGTATATGAGTATACTGCGTATATAGTATGTATGTGAACGTCTCGAAAATGTTTTGGATTTTTGAATTTACGTCACATCAGTTTTATCGCTCTTTAAATACTAATTAAAGGCAAATCGAAAAAACACAACAGATTTTCGGTGATTCCAATGTCTGTTGACCGCCAAAACAACAACAGCAAAAAAAACTGATATTGGGGCGAGATTATATGCATAGATATAGAATTTTTCTCTTTTTTTTTTTGTGGGACACCTACCTCATGGAGCACACAGCAAGCAGTCACTAGGAGAAACCTTCTCCCAACAAAAAAAAATAAATAAATAACAGAATAGATATTATGCGTGGAATCAACAACAACAATTTGGATAAAAAACGAACGTTGAGTTTTTTAAAATTGTTTAAGGATGCGCGCGACAGTATAAAGTTCAATCTCCAACAGAGAGAGAGAGAAAGAGAGTAAGAGGGAAAGGCAGAGAATCTCTGTAGAAGCACCGAAAAAAAATGCAAAAAAAACAAAGAGAAGAATGAAGTTTCTATTTTTTTTTGTTTGATAGTTTGTTTGAACCGTTAGGCGCTATGCAAATGAGCTTTCTTCCTCTTCCTCATGCGTTGCAAGCTCTGTTGCACGACGACAGCGACAGCGACAGCGACAACGACGACGACGACGGAGGCAACGGCAACGGAGGCAACGGCGTCAGCGGCGGCAACGACGACGGCAGCGTTTGGCGGCGTTTGGCTGCTGCGGGCCTACAAACTAACAAAAAAAAAAACAAAAAAAACAGGCACCTAACGGATGTGACGGAGAGCACGGCTCAATTAGGCTCGACTGAGGCTCTACGACTCCGACTCCAAGCTGCACACGGGTCCACAGACAGCACGGCTCAAGCTCTATATACGGGTTGTACGGCGCTCGCTCTACGGCTACACGGCTACGGCTCTACGAACAACTGCTGCTGTGCTGTATGCGATTTTTGTTGCTGTTTTTGCTGTTCTGCTGTTTGCGCGTTCGCGGCTCTGTACATCGCGGCGTATACCCAACGACTATTTGGCCACTGACGCAGCGGACACGCTGGAGACCGCGTGTGCTGCACGAGGTTCGGCACGAACGCACGAGGGACGCTGAGCGAATCCGAAACCAAAAAAAAAATAGGAAAATTCACATCCGAATCGGAATCCGAATGCAGTCGCCGTCGCAGTCGCAGTCGCCGTCGAAGTCGCAGTCAAAGTTGGCAGCAACAGCGACAGCAGCACAGATAGCAGATGATGATGATGCTTTCACCTTGAGCTTTTCTTGCTTGTGCCTAATGCGATTTTATAGCTTCATCATCATCATCAGCAGCAGCAGCAGCAGCAACTGACAGCATTCGATATCGTTTTCGATATCGAAAGCTTTCCGCTCACCCAATGGCGCCAAAAAGCTCTTGCGCCGCAGCAACACCTACACACACACGCACACACACACAAACAATAAAAACGAAAAATTTGAAGGTCAGCGCTGAGAGCTTTTGAGCTAGAAAAGCGCAACAATCTCTCTCCAGAGTTGCAAGTGGAGGTGGGAGGTGGGAGGTGGAGGCATTTGTGTGTGCCAAAAATGCCGGCCGAGCTTTCAATGAACGGGAAGTAAATGGGACACAACTGGGTAACGGTAACGGTAGGGAAGTCCGCAAAATACGGACTGCAGCGCAATTTCGAAATTCAAATTCCATTCACAAACAATTGAAGAACTGTTAAAGCTTTCAGGCAAAAGCTTAATACGCACAAAAAAGCTATGCGCAGAAAACTCCAAAGAAGTTTATCGCGAGAACTTTAATACATTAATTTGACTAAACAATTGACTAAATAATATTTTAGTTCATTACAAATGTCAAGCAATAAATTTTAATAAATTGAATAACAATTAATATAAAATAATAAAATTTATAATAAATTAATAATTAAATAATTGTTTTACCGGTTTGAATTAAAAATTTTAAATTGCAATTATACATAATTATAATATTACTGTATTTGTAAACTAGTGCTATTTAGCTAGCAATAAGTTGTAATAAATTATATTATTTATTATAAGAAAATTACAACAAAATTAAATTGTTAAAATATTTGAAATTTTAATTTGCTTCCGATTATTGAAATAAAATTTTGAAGAGCAAATATTAATTTAAAACAAAAATATATTGACATATTTATTTAAATTAATATTTAGTACTAGTTAAATTTCTTCTAATAATAACTTACCTCTTCAGTCCCCATGGTCCAGCAACTTTCCTGGACCTTATGGCAAATAAGCTGCATTATTCCCATGCTAAAATTAAAAAATTAAGTATAAAATTAATTTTATTTCATATTTTGTATGGCATCAGTATTTCAAATGTTGAAAATTTCTCTATTTTAACAGCATTTAGGAAATTTACCTATTTGATCTTTACTAATTTATTTTTAATAATTACGAAACAATTAAATGGCCAAGGAAAATGGGTCATTAAATCAGACTTTAAGCATATAATTTATTGCAATATAAACAATAATATTTAAAGTGAAAACTTTCAACTGTAAAGCTCAAAAGTCAAGGGTTGAAAGCTTTACGTGGTTGAAAGCTCAGTGGCTGCCATGACGGCAGTTGATTGCTTGTAACGGTAACTTGGTAAATCAAGGAAGCCAATCAACAGTTGCCAGGCAAAGTCCATCAAAAACTATTCTAAACCAGCTAAAATATAATATATATACATATATAAATCTGTATATATATATATAATTGATTGTCAGCCTGAGAAAATGCGGGCCAGCCAAGGATCCGTGGATCGACACAGTGGCAATGGGAATGGGGACAAGGCCGATTTGGTGGACACGGAACGGGGCAGTGTGGCAACAGTTGGTGGCGTAACATCGGCATCGGCACGTGGCAGTGGCAGCAATAGTCCCATTCTATCGGGTGCCACATCCAAGCGCCGATCCTTGCGCAAGAGCTCAAAGAAGGGAGTGCGTACAGGATTTAAGAGTCGATCCACAAAAGCATCCATTGAGAGTAATCTGAAGATTACGACAGGAGCCTCTCTTATACCGGACTTGAATTTAATCATTAATCGAATGCGGAACATGAAGGATGATAGCTATGTCTACTTGGACTATATGCTACCCAAGGATAGTGAATTTTTTACACCCTACAGTTTGCGCGAAGTGGACTTTGCCAATTTGAATATCCAAAAGCCATACTATACCATCACTCGACATGGCGTTACCTATTGGCGTGTCTCCGAGAACTTTTTCACGCCCCTCAATCAATGGCAACAGGAATTCCAGCAATTCCTGAGCATTATACAGATTCGCACCTTCTCCATATTCCGTCTGTGGAAGGGATTCAAAGTCTGGGAGAAGACCATCAAATGGCGTAAACTAAACGCTGCCCGCAATCATCTGCAGAATAATCTTTTCATTGTTATACCACAACTGGCAAAGGCTATACTAAAGATGCGCTCGGATATTGTTGTCCTGGAGCGCCTGAGTTTCATCAATATCGATAACATTGAGGAATGGCATCCGTTTTACTTCCTTGAAATGCACATGCGCATCTACGAGCAGCTCAATCATCTCTTCCATGACTTCCGCTCCTATGTTGGTCGAGCTCTATGTGAGTAGGAAATCTTAAAGAACTTTAAGTTCGATTTAGTTCTAGTTTCTACTATTGAATCCCTTTCCAGATCGTTCCTGCACGGAGGCTATAGTGGCGCGTGGCTTTTATCCTGAGGATGAGATCAATTACTATCCATCAGTTAAGAAAATGCGTGAAGCCCACAGCTTTATGGATCGAGCACGCAAACGGGCCTTCTGTAAGACCCTCACCAAGTGAGTCTATCCTCAGAGTTATCCTTACAATTAGTCCTTTATCCAATTCCTCAATCCTCAAACCAATTTCCTTGTAGTTTTTTAAGCTACTGCGACATGATGCTGTATCAAACACTCTATCGTGTTACGATTCAGAGTTATGCGGATCTAAATCATGCCTTCAATGAACACCATCAGGTGGGTCCGACAGAGGCGGAAATAACACGTCATAGTCGCCTGGATTCACCGGTGGAGAAACCACGACCACCAAATGCACCACAAACTCCATTTTTCCTGGCTTCGCTGCGTCTGCGGCCGGATCGCATTGAGGTCGAGCCTTTTGAGGATGTCCTTAAGCTAATCTTTCAGCGCATAACGGGTCTGATTCTGGAAACCGTCCTGGACATACCTCCCTTTACCACAGATGCTGAGTTCAAGCAGTACACACAGTAGGTTTTAGGAACAAAATCTACCCTTATAAAATTACCCTAAATAGATATAAAGATCCTGTCTAATTATTCTATTCCATTTAGACCCTCAATCATGGGACGTCAGGAGGAGTGTTTGTATCAAAGTGCCCCCGATTTGACCTCCCTATTGAAACAGGACGTTACATTCAATTTTAATCGGTAAGTGCACAGACAGAAATTCTTAAATTTCTGAAGTTAAAGTCCGATGGTCTAAAAAACATAAAAGATGCATTTTAAAATGTTATATTTGTTATAAAAAAAAGTAAGACGAACTCAGCTTTTTGAGTATTTTTTCAATATTCTCCTTTAGAAATCACAACTGGTTCTAGCAATGCAACATTTACTTGATTCAAGTGGAATTTTTACTTCATTCTTAGCCTATTTATCAATTTGGGAGCATATATATAATCCGTATATAGTCTTAAATTAATAATTTAAACTATTTTAAGCTTGAATTTTTGAATCAGTTAATTTTCTTTAAAATATATTATAAATATAAGATATATACTTTTTGCAGTATGAACATTTTTGTTCTTAAACCGTTTTAAGTTTGAATTTTTGAATAATTTAATTTTCAGTGTAATATATATAAGATATACACTTTTTGCAGTAAGAACATCTTTGTGCTAATGCGCACTGGGTATGAGATGGCACATCTTTATACCGCTCGATTCAGGACCATACGGGAGAACTTTGAGATTGATTCTGCCACAGACCCCGAGGATCTGAGTACAGAGCGGGGTAAGAAAAAGGATTAAGAAAAGGATTAAGACTTTCCCAGCTTAGCAACTTTCATTCTTTTCTCTTACTATCTTCACAGATCTCACGGCTTTAAGGAACTACTGTGATCGGTACTGCAACAATGTGAGAGCATTAGATGGCATACTTGATCAAGTGTTCTTGGGTCTGTTGAAGTTGAGACAAAGTGGTTTTAAGGATGCAGTTACTCCGGTTTGTCAGCGCCTGCAGAATGTCCTTGCCATTTATCTACCCCAACTGGCCGAGGAGGAGACCACGAAACTGTATGAGAATGCACAGGAGTTCTATGGTAGGATTGGATATGAACCGACGGCAACTTTGGAATTGGTTGCCCATTTAAGATTTCTGGAAAACTGTAATGCGGAGCTGGATGAATTGTTTAAGGTGGTTGACTATGTGCACGATTTGTTGCTGATCATCAAGGATTTCAATATACCCATCGATGATGAGCGCAAAGAGGACTACATGGACACGGAGGATTATCTGAATCGGACGAAAGAAACCCTGGCTGAGATCAAAGAGAAGCGACAGGACTTTATCAATCAGCTGGACGAGGCAATGCAAGAGGATATCCAAGCCTTAAAGGAAGACATTCACGAAGTTGCCGTCGAAGTCATCGAGGACTGGCTCCTGACCGTAAGTAGAGATTCCTAACAATCCCTAAATATCTCACTTTTTCTCTTTCTATATAGAGCAAATCAGATCGGGCTGCGGTAAACGATAAACTGGATGACCTCCTGAGCCGAATGACTGCGTGTCGGGAAAGAGCCGACGAGTTGATTGGATATCAAAAGGAGTTTCGTATTGATTTGACCATGTACGAGGAAATGTCCTCGGGCTTCTATGATATACGAATGCGACAGAATCTGTATAAAACTCTCACCGATTGGGAGGAATCCCTGGCCAGCTGGTTGGCTTCCGATTTCAATGATCTTGTTGTCGCCGACATGATGGAACTGAATGCCAAAACCATTAAGAATTGCCTACAGTTCCACAAGTATCTGCCCGATAATGATATTGTCCCAGTGCTACACAAATCCGCCGAGGAATTCAAACAGAAGCTTCCGGTTCTCGGATATCTCCGTAATCCCAGTCTGCGTGCGGTAAGTGATTCTATAACCCAATCAATCCAACTCACTTATCGAATCTTCTCTAGCGCCATTGGACCGAAATTGAGGAGTTGCTGGGCAGGAAATTCTTCCAGGAAAAAGATATCAGGATTAATACTTATGAAGAGGCGCACGCCTTTGATGATGAGAATAATGCGGAGGCTCTGATGCAAATTTCCTCCCAGGCAACGGGTGAAACTCAACTGGAGAATATGCTTAAGGGAATCGAGACTATATGGAAAGAGACGGAATTATCGATTGCCACGCATCACGATCAAAAAGATGTCTTTATACTGGCGGGCACGGAGGAACTTCAAGCGGTTCTCGACGATGCCAATGTCAATGTTAATACCATAGCCGCCTCCAAGTTTGTGGGTCCCATCAAGGGACGAGTGGATGAATGGATTGCGGCCTTGGATCAATTTGGCAAAACTTTTGGTAAGTTGAATCCAACTCAGCAAATAATATACCCTGTAACCTTTAATGCCAACAGAGGCTTGGATGGATTGCCAGGGTGCTTGGATCTATTTGGAGGCAATTTTCGCCTCGGCAGATATCCAACGTCAGTTGCCCCATGAGGCCAAGATGTTCAATCAGGTGGACAAGAACTTCAAGGAGATTGTGCGTCAGGCCAAAAAAGTTGCTCTTGCCCTGCCCACCATGTCCAGTGTTGAGGTCTATGAAATGCTCAAGGAGAACAATCGATTACTCGATCTGATTTCACGAGGCCTTGAAGCCTATTTGGAAGTGAAACGTGTCGTTTTTCCCAGGTGGGTTAAAGTTAATACTAATTTACTACCCAGAGCCTTTCCTAAATTTCCTTTACAGATTCTATTTTCTGTCCAATGACGAACTGTTGGAGATTCTCGCCCAGACTCGCATACCACAAGCAGTTCAGCCGCATCTCCGCAAATGCTTTGATGCCATTTATCGCCTAGAGTTCGGGGAAAAGAGGTGGCGATGGCAAAAGGTGCCCACCAATGACATCATTGCCTTCCTCTCGCCCGAGGGAGAGAAACTACAGTTTGGCAAGGGACTCAAGGCACGAGGTGCTGTCGAGGAATGGCTCAGCAAAGTTGAGGAGGCAATGTTTGTGTCCTGCAAGCGATACATGCGCTTCGGGTATCAATGCTATGCGGCTAAGGAGCGTGATGAATGGTTTCAGGATCATCCCAATCAGGTTGTTATTACCGTCTCTCAGGTTTACTGGGCAACCGATATACATCGCATTTTCGATGCCAAAGAAAAGACACAACCGGGAGTTATTGAAAAGATGGTCAAGTTCGAGGCTAAATGTCTTCAGGATCTGGGCGCATTAGCGGCTCTCACTCGAAAGAATATCAGCTCATTGTTGAGAAAGATTCTATGTGCTTTGATTACCATCGATGTGCATGCCAAGGATTCGGTGCACATGCTCATCGAGAAGGGTGTCTTCAACTCGTGAGTATATTTGAGAAACTTCCAGAAGGAAGGACTTTTACAACAACAGAAAAGCAAGTCTAAATATAATATGCACCAAATTTGGTCATTTTGCATAGAAACAGACAGACGGACAGACAGATGGACAGACGGACATGGCTCAGCTCGTCGCCCTGATCAAGAATATATATACTTTAAAAGGTCTGTGAGGCCTCCTTCCTCTGCAAGGGTATAATAAACTAAGATTTTTAACTAAGTAATTTTGAGATATCTGTACCTTATAATTCCCAACTAGTTCTAACATGGCAGTAGTGACACTAAGACTAATTTGCATACAGTCGGACGGACCTGACAGTCGGGGGGCGGACCTGACAGTCGGGGGGCGGACCTGACAGTCGCTGACAGTCGGGCGGACCTGACAGTCGGGCGGACCTGACAGTCGGGCGGACCTGACAGTCGGGCGGACCTGACAGTCGGGCGGACCTGACAGTCGGGCGGACCTGACAGTCGGGCGGACCTGACAGTCGGGCGGACCTGACAGTCGGGCGGACCTGACAGTCGGGCGGACCTGACAGTCGGGCGGACCTGACAGTCGGGCGGACCTGACAGTCGGGCGGACCTGACAGTCGGGCGGACCTGACAGTCGGGCGGACCTGACAGTCGGGCGGACCTGACAGTCGGGTGGACCGACAGACAGACGGACATGGCTATATCGACTCAGCTCGTCGCCCTGATCAAGATTATATATACTTTATGGGATCTGTGAGTCCTCCTTCAATGCGTTACAAACTTCATCTTTTAGATTATTTTTTCAATACTCTTCCTTAGAATTCTCAACTGGTTCTAGCAATGCAACATTTAGGTCAAAGAAATTAGCCAAAATCTGATGTTTGTTTTTTTGTAAACCAAAAGATCTTAGTTGTGTTAAAATGTGTAGAAACGTTCCCAAATTGGAACCCAGTTCTTGATTGTAAGGTTGTTATGTTTTATATTGTTATTACAAAATATTATATAAATATATATATATATATATATATATATATATATATATATATATATATATATATATATATATATATATATATATATATATATATATATATATATATATATAAAAAATAAATAATATAAATAAATAAAAATTTCGATGTAAAAAGCAGCAAAATTTTATATGTATTTATATATATATATATATATATATATATATATATATATATATATATATATATATATATATATATATATATATATATATATATATATATATATATATATATATATATATATATATATATATATATATATATATATATATATATAAATACATATAAAATTTTGCTGCTTTTTACATCGAAATTTTTATTTTATATATATATATATATATATATATATAAATATATATGCCTGACAGTCGGGCGGACCTGACAGTCGGGCGGACCTGACAGTCGGGCGGACCTGACAGTCGGGCGGACCTGACAGTCGGGCGGACCTGACAGTCGGGCGGACCTGACAGTCGGGTGGACCGACAGACAGACGGACATGGCTATATCGACTCAGCTCGTCGCCCTGATCAAGATTATATATACTTTATGGGATCTGTGAGTCCTCCTTCAATGCGTTACAAACTTCATCTTTTAGATTATTTTTTCAATACTCTTCCTTAGAATTCTCAACTGGTTCTAGCAATGCAACATTTAGGTCAAAGAAATTAGCCAAAATCTGATGTTTGTTTTTTTGTAAACCAAAAGATCTTAGTTGTGTTAAAATGTGTAGAAACGTTCCCAAATTGGAACCCAGTTCTTGATTGTAAGGTTGTTATGTTTTATATTGTTATTACAAAATATTATATAAATATATATATATATATATATATATATATATATATATATATATATATATATATATATATATATATATATATATATATATATATATATATATATATATATATATATATATATATATATATATATATATATATATATATATATATATATTAAAAAATAAATAATATAAATAAATAAAAATTTCGATGTAAAGCAGCAAAATTTTATATGTATTTATATATATATATATATATATATATATATATATATATATATATATATATATATATATATATATATATATATATATATATATATATATATATATAAATACATATAAAATTTTGCTGCTTTTTACATCGAAATTTTTATTTATTTATATTATTTATTTTTTTACTATTATATTATATTTTCCTTTCAGAACCGACTTTAATTGGCTGAAGATGCTACGTTTTTATTGGTCCTTCGAAACGGAGACAGTTTATTCCCGCATGGCCGCCGCCAACATACCCTATTATTATGAGTATCTTGGAGCTGGCGGTGTCCTGGTACTGACACCCTTGACGGATCGTTGCTATCTGTGTCTGATGGGTGCCTTCCAGATGGATTTGGGTGGTGCACCAGCTGGACCGGCGGGTACGGGTAAGACGGAGACGACCAAAGATTTGGCCAAGGCTTTGGCCAAACAGTGTGTGGTTTTCAATTGTTCCGATGGCCTCGATTACAAGATGATGGGTCGATTCTTTTCGGGATTGGCACAGTGCGGTGCCTGGTGCTGTTTTGATGAATTCAATCGCATTGACATCGAGGTGCTGTCTGTGATTGCCCAACAATTGATTACCATCCGCACGGCAAAGGTGATGAAGGTTAAAAGGTAAGAAGAGTCCTATTCAATTGAAATTCTCCACATTTATCTGGCCAATCTTTGCAGATTTGTTTTTGAGGGTCGTGAGATTAAGATAAATCATTCGTGTTGTGTGTTCATTACCATGAATCCGGGCTATGCCGGCCGTACCGAGCTGCCGGACAATCTAAAGGCTCTGTTCCGTCCCATATCGATGATGGTGCCGGATTATGCGCTCATTTCCGAGGTCATTCTCTACTCGGAGGGTTTCGAGGATCCCAAAATCCTGGCACGCAAAATGGTGCAAATGTATCAGCTTTGCAGCCAGCAGCTCAGTCAACAGAATCATTATGATTTCGGTATGAGAGCAGTGAAATCTGTCCTGGTCATGGCGGGTGCACTGAAGCGTGCCTCTCCGAATCAAAGGGAGGACATTACACTAATTGCCGCATTACGTGACTCGAATATACCCAAATTCTTGGCCGACGATGCGATACTCTTTCGTGGTATTCTTAGTGATCTATTTCCGGGTGTCGAGCTGCCCGACTCACAGCATCCCCGCCTGGAGGAGAGTCTACGCATTGGTCTGCGGAACAAGAGCCTTCAGCCGGTGCCGACGACAATCCGAAAGTGTCTGCAGCTCTACGAGACAATGTGTGTGCGTTGGGGTGTCATGACAGTGGGTCCCACAGGAGGTGGCAAGTCGGTCGTCTTACATGCTCTGGAATTCGCTTTGGCTCATTTGTTCGAAAACGAAGTCCAGGATCCAAACTTTCGTCCGGTGGTCATACATACAATGAACCCCAAGGCTGTCAATATGAATGAACTCTACGGTTATGTGGACTCCAAGACATTGGAATGGCAGGATGGACTCCTGGGTCTGGCTGTCCGTACAGCTGTCAATGTGGAGGGTAAATATACAACTGTTTAAGGAGCGATCAGATTTATTTTATTTAATTTCAGATGAGATCCATCAATGGATCATGTGCGATGGTCCCGTGGATGCTGTTTGGATTGAGAACTTGAACACAGTGCTGGATGATAATAAAATGCTTTGTTTGGCCAACTCGGAGCGCATCAAACTAACCGCCTGGATACATATGCTTTTCGAGGTTCAGGATTTGTTGCAGGCATCTCCGGCAACTGTCTCGCGTTGTGGCATGGTTTACGTGGATCCCGGTGATCTTGGCTGGATACCCCTGGTGGATACCTGGCGTGAGCTGGACATGTCCAAAAAGCTTCCTCCCGCTTTGGCCGAATTTCTCTATCAGTTATTCATCGGCTACTTTGAAAAAGCCTTGAAAATTGAACGCAAACGTGCTGCCTACACTATACATCAGGTGCTAGGATCCAAAGTAAGACTTTGTTGTTCCTTAATCTCTTCCCAACTGGAGGTTCCACGTTGGCAGACCATGGCCGACGAAGCGGCCAAACAGCTGCTTACCAAGATCTTTACGTGGTGTGTTCTCTGGGCGATTGCATCCAATTTGAAGGATGCCGAGAAGATGTCCTTCGAGGACTATTGGGGCAGGGCAATGGCCACACATCCGCACATGGAGTAAGTACATCTAGGAAGAGCCTTCTCAGTCTACATAAATATTATATTTATACCCTTGCAGAGGGTATTATGATTTTGTCACAAAGTTTGTAACGCATTGAAGGAGACCTCACAGACCCCATAAAGTATGTCCGTCTGTCCTTCTGTCCGTCTGTTTCTATGCAAACTAGTCTCTCACTTTTGAAGCTATCTATCTATGAAACTTGGTACAGGTCCGTCTTTTAAATCAGTTTTTAAGCCAAATATATTTAAAAGAAAACCAAACATGACAGAAGTTGCATGCTTCAACACTCAAAAAGAGGAGCAATTTTAAAATGATACAGAATACATATTAATAGTAGTAAAGAAATATAACTTACCCTTTTACATAATATTTTATTAGATTTACAAACAATTTTCACTTTCACAAATTATTTCACTTCACTGTGATCAGCAATCAACAAAAGCTGACTTCATTTTGAGACACCAAACAAAAACAAAAAAAACTGTAGCCTATCTAAAGCTGCAGGCTACAACACACACACTTCATAAACGAATTTAACGAACGCAGGCAATTAAAACGAAAATAACCAAAGTGAAATGCACGCGTACATATGTATTATTGCATAAGTGAGAGCGCGGGAGTTAAAACGAGCAACAACAACGATCATAAGGAGCGCACACAAAGGAAGAGCGCACAAAGGAGCGGGAGACCGTTATATAAAATGGCGCCAAAGAGAGCAAAGCGGGGCTCCTCTGGCAGCAATGCAAAAACGAAGCACTTGCAAATATTGCAATCCAAATTAAACAAAATAGTGCTGATTAATTTAACAACTTTCATATGCATGAAGTGTACAACACTTTGCCCGACTGTTTAACACACAATTTGAGACAATTAGACCGATTAAACTATGATTTTCAATCACGAACGCGGAGCACCTAAGCAAGCCGAACTTAAGAAAACCGAAACGCGATTAGAACTAAACGATAGACACGCACACATATTGTTGCAAAAGAGATACGCGTGAGAGCGCGGCAGTTAAAACGGGCAACAACAACGATCACAAAGAGAGCGCGCACAAAGGAAGACGCAAACATTAGCAATGCGTAGGTAGGAGCGGGATAGCGTTAGATAAAACGGCGCCAAAGAGAGCAAAGCGGTGCTCCGCTGGCAGCAATGCAAAAACGAAGCACTTGCAAATATTGCAATCCAAATAAAACAAAATAGTGCTGATTAATTTAACAACTTTTATATGCATGAAGTGCACAACACTTTGCCCGACTGTTTAACACACAATTTGAGATAATTGGACCGATTAAACTATGATTTTCAATCACGAACGCGGAGCAACTAAGCAAGCCGAGCTTAAGAAAACCGATAAGCAAAAAGAACTAAACGATAGACACGCACACATATTATTGCAAAAGAGATACGCGTGAGAGCGCGGCAGTTAAAACGGGCAACAACAACGATCACAAAGAGAGCGCACACAAAGGAAGACGCAAACATTCGCGATGCGTAGGAAGGAGCGGGATAGCGTTAGATAAAACGGCGCCAAAGAGAGCAAAGCGGGGCTCCTCTGGCAGCAATGCAAAAACGAAGCACTTGCAAATATTGCAATCAAAATTAAACAAAATAGTGCTGATTAATTTAACAACTTTCATATGCATGAAGTGCACAACACTTTGCCCGACTGTTTAACACACAATTTGAGACAATTGGACCGAATAAACTATGATTTTCAATCACGAACGCGGAGCAACTAAGCAAGCCGAGCTTAAGAAAACCGATACGCGATTAGAACTAAACGATAGACACGCACACAATTACTGCAAAAGAGATACGCGTGAGAGCGCGGCAGTTAAAACGAGCAACAACAACGATCACAAGGAGAGCGCACACAAAGACAGACAAACATTCGCAATGCGTAGGAAGGAGCGGGATAGCGTTAGATAAAATGGCGCCGAAGAGAGCAAAGTGGTGCTCCGCTGGACGCATGCATATGTATCATTGCATAAGTGAGAGCGCGGCAGTTAAAACGAGCAACAACAACGATCACAAGGAGAGCGCACACAAAGGAAGACGCAAACATTCGCAATGCGTAGGAAGGAGGGGGATAACGTTAGATAAAATGGCGCCAAAGAGAGCAAAGCGGTGCTCCGCTGGCAGCTATACAAAAACAAAGCACTTGCAAATATTAAAAATTAAATTTAACAAACTAACGCTGTTTAATCTAACAACTTTCATATGCAATCTTTGGTTAAATCGTTATGTATTTTTTATACTCTCATTGTTTATCTCAACTGAAAGACTTCTCTGTCTAATTTTAAGCTAATCCTCATCCACAATGCTCCTATCATTATTCAGCATGCCAGAGCGTTCCATGTGGAACTATCGCGTTAATCTGGAAACCCAAGATTGGGGCAGCTGGAATGAAATAATGCCCAAATTCACCTTCAGCTCGGACGTTTCCTACTATGATATGCAGGTGCCCACAGTGGATACCACCAAATACGGGTAAGACCTAAGCCTAAGTCCATATTTACATAGACAGACTTCACTCAGAGCTTCTCCTTAGGTATGTGGCTGATTTGCTCTTCAAACGGGACTTTCCGGTCATGGTGACGGGGGAAACTGGTGTGGGAAAAACCGTACTCGCTGTCAGTTGCATGAAGCGTCTAGCCGAGGGGAAGGTCATTCCCGTTGTACTCAACTTTTCGGCCCAAACGAGCAGCTTGCGTACCCAAGAAATGATCGAGGGGCCGCTGGAGAAGCGGAAACGCACACAACTTGGTGCTCCTGTGGGAAAAACTGTCATCGTCTTTATTGATGATGTCAATATGCCCAAATTGGACACCTACGGTAGTCAGCCGGCCATCGAGCTGCTCAGGTTTGTTATGAACTTAAAAGTCTTAAAAAGAATTGTCCACGCTAGTGACGAAAGCAGACACCAAAAATGAGCTGCAGATAGTATGTTCAAATAAAAATAAACCTGGGCTTAAAAAATGCAGGGTGATAAATTGTCATCTTTCGGTATAAAGGAATTAAAACTTTATCCTTTTTTATCCTGATTTTTATATGCCCAAATTTTTATTTGAACATAACAGTGTAAGTTTGTTTTGGGAATTATTTATTATTATTTCTTTTTATATTTATTATTATTTCTTTTTATCAATCTGCAGACAATTCCTGGACTTTAAAGGCTTCTATGATCGGGAGAAACTCTTCTGGAAGGATATTTTGGATGTGGTCTTGGGCTGTGCCTGTGCACCACCCGGAGGTGGTCGTAATCCACTTACGCCACGTTTCATCCGTCACTTTGCACTGTTTTCGCTTCCAAAACCGAATGAGGAGACACTGACACAGATCTTCAATGGCATCCTCTTGGGTTTCCTGCAAACCTTCTCCTCTGCCATTCGGGCTCTCTCCGAGTCGATAGTCCATGCCTGTGTGGATGTCTATATGCGAGTGGCGAAAGTGATGCTGCCGACACCAGATCGATCACATTATATCTTTAATCTGCGAGATCTTTCCAAGTGCATACAGGGCATTCTGCAAGCGAATAATATGTACTACAATTTGGAGAATCAGATATTAAGATTGTTCTATCATGAGACAACTCGAGTATTTCACGATCGACTCATAAACAACGAGGACAAGGCGATCTTTAAGACGCTGATGAATGATGTGTGTCGAGATCATTTCAATCGTGATGTCGTCCTGCCCGATGAACCAGATGTCCTTTTCGGTGACTTTATGATCTTTGGCAAGCCGAAGAACGAGCGGGTCTATGATGAGATCCGGGATCATAGTAAACTGGAGAGTGTGCTCAACGATTACATTAGCGATTACAACTCGATGGCGGTGGGTAAACAAATGATGTTGATACTCTTCCAGGATGCCATGGAGCATACGGTCCGTCTGGCCCGTCTCCTGCGCAGTGATCGGGGCAATGGACTGCTCGTGGGCGTGGCTGGTATGGGTAAACAGTCCCTGACACGATTGGCCTCCCATGTCAACGAGTACAACTGTTGGCAAATTGAAATGCGACGAAACTATGATCTGAATGCATTTCACGAGGATCTCCGAGTACTCTATCGCATCGGTGGGGTAAGGATTAAGTTTAATATCCTTACATGTACAATCTTTTAATCGTCATCTATTGTTTAGATTGATAACCAGCCGGTAACGTTCCTGCTCATCGACAGCCAGATTGTGGAAGAGGAATTCCTGGAGGATATTAACAATATTTTAAATTCCGGCGAGGTACCCAATCTCTTCGAGGGCGATGAATACGAGAAGGTCATCCTCGATGCCCGTGATGCCTGCAATGCCAGCAATGAGGTGATGTTCATACTAATCTTTAGTAACTTACCTGATGACGGTGTTTCTTTTCCTTTCAGAGCTGTCAACGTGATGAGATCTACAAGTTTTTCATCAATCGAGTGCGCAACAATCTGCATGTGGTGATGTCCATGAGTCCAGTGGGTGATGCTTTCCGTCGACGTTGTCGCATGTTCCCATCCTTGGTCAATTGTACGACCATCGATTGGTTCACCAGCTGGCCCACTGAGGCACTTTATTCCGTTGCCCTGGGACTGCTGACAAAGATCGCACCCAAAATGGATGAACGTGTCTCTCTGGCCAGCACCACAGTATTTATGCATAAGGTACGGCTTGAACATCCTTATTGATCCTTTCGACTAATTCCTTTATTCATTGTAGACTGTCGAGGATGCATCGGTGCGTTTCTATAAAGAGATGAAACGTCATTATTATACCACACCAAGTAGTTACCTGGAACTGTTGAAACTCTATCAAAGTCTTCTCAAAGTCAAGAACCAGGAAATTATTGCCAAACGTAAACGCATTGCCAGCGGTCTAAACAAGCTCCTGGAGACCAACGAAGTGGTAAGTAACAAGGCTTATACACTGAAAAAAATGAAGGCATATCTAAATATATTTATGAGCATATATATTGTCGAATCTATTTTTGAACAGTATACATATTCTAAAAATTTATATACTTGCCTTTGTTTGCCTTAGATTGCAGTCATGCAGAAAGAACTGGAGGTCATGGTGCCTCAGTTGGATGAGAAGTCGGCCATGATGAAGGCCTTGGTGGACAATCTGACCAAGGAGACAAAGCAGGCGGACACGGTCAAGCAGGGCGTCTTGGATGATGAGGCCAATGCGAAGGAGAAGGCAGCAATTGCTCAGGCAATATCCGAAGATGCTAGCAAGGATCTGGAGATCGCAATGCCAGCACTGCGTGAATCCGAAGAAGCCCTCAAGGGACTTACGAAAGCGGATATCAATGAACTAAAGTCCTTTACCACGCCTCCAGCCCTCGTACAGTTTTGTATGGAAGCCGTCTGTATTCTTCTAGGTGCCAAGTAAGTAACTTGTATCAATTTAAATTAGTCCTTGTGATTATAAGGATTGCATATTATAGACCCACCTGGGCATCGGCCAAGGCCATAATGGCTGACATTAATTTCATAAAGCGACTCTTTGAATACGATAAGGAGCACATGAAGGAAGATGTGCTCAAAAAGGTCAAGAAGTATATCGATCACAAGGACTTTGTGCCCGCCGTAAGTAAAGAGTTTTAGTATCAAAAGTAACTTTATTTAATGATGTCTAATTTCATCTGCAGAAATTCGAGAAGGTCTCCAAGGTGGCCAAGTCCGTCAGCATGTGGGTAATTGCCATGGACAAGTTCTCCAAGGTCTACAAAGTGGTTGAACCCAAGATAAAACGCAAAGAAGCAGCCGAAGCCGAGCTCAAGGATGTCATGAAGGTCCTGCGACAGAAGCAAAAGGAACTCGCTGCGGTTGAGGCTAAGATTCAATCCTTACGCGACAGTCTCGAGGAGAAACAACGTGAATTCCAGGTCATTCAGGACAATGTCGATCTCACCTATGGACGAATCAATCGAGCCGGTCGCTTGACCTCCGCCCTGGCAGATGAACAGATTCGCTGGCGGGAGACAGTGAAATCTTTGACCGCCGACTTGGCCTGTGTCCCCGGCGATGTCCTTGTGGCCGCCGCTTGTGTGGCATATCTGGGCGCCTTCTCCAATGAGTATCGTCGGGAGATGAGCCAGTTGTGGGTGGATAAGTGCAGGGAATATAATATACCATCCAGTAAGGAGTTTAATCTACTCAAGGTGCTGGGCGATGCCTACGAGATGCGTCAGTGGAATGTCGACGGTTTGCCCAAGGATAACATATCCATTGAGAATGGCATCTATGCCACTCGAGCCTTGCGCTGGGCCCTCATGATTGATCCCCAGGAGCAGGCAAATCGCTGGATACGTAATATGGAGAAGGCCAATAATTTGCAGGTGATCAAAATGACAGATGCTTCCATGATGCGAGTCCTGGAGAATAGTGTTCGACAGGGTTATCCGGTATTGCTGGAGGAATTAGATGAGACCATAGATCCCTCCTTGCGTCCCATACTGCAGCGGGAGACGTACAAAGCCGAGGGACGTATTTATCTAAAACTAGGCGATCAGGTCATCGATTACGATAACAACTTCAAGCTCTATATGACCACCAAGCTACCCAATCCACATTATTTACCCGAAGTGTGCATCAATGTGACCCTGGTCAATTTTCTGGTCACTGAAAGTGGCCTAGAGGATCAACTGCTGGCGTAAGTTTAGCTCGAATCGGATAGATCACTGATTTTTGTACCCTGGGGGTATATCAAGTGGTAGAGGTGCCACGTAGGCAGACGGGAGAATGATATATTTTTCATCTTCCCTTTACAGTGACATTGTGGCCATTGAGCTGCCTGCGATGGAGGCCCAACGTAATGATCTTGTGGTCAAGATCAATGCGGATAAACAGCAGTTGCTATCGCTAGAGGATAAAGTACTCAAGTTGCTCTTCAATTCCGAGGGCAATATACTCGACGACGAGGAGCTTGTCGAGACCCTAAATGATGCCAAGGTAGGTTTATCTTTCTATCTTTATCTATCTTTTTAAAGATAGTTTAACTCTTCTTTCTTAGGAAACTTCGTTGATCATTGCCGCTCGTCTGATTGACACGGAGGAGACGGAGAAAGTGATTACAGCTTCCCGGGAACGCTATCGCATTCTGTCATCACGTGGTGCTATTCTGTACTTTGTGGTCGCTGGTCTTGCCGAGATCGATCCCATGTATCAGTACAGTCTCAAGTACTTCACACAGGTCTTTTGCAATGTCCTGCGTCTTGATCATCCTGCCATGGCCGTGGAAACTCGCATTTCCACATTGATGGTGGATGAACTGAAGGCCATCTATGACAACATATCACGTGGTCTCTTCGAGAATCACAAGCTCATCTTTAGCTTCCTACTAACGTTATCGGTGGAGCGTCAGGAGGGTCGAGTTACCGAGGAAGAGTTCGGTTTTCTGACCCGTGGTGTTGTGGGAACGGTTCGCTCCAAGGTTCAGCCCGCAAAGTTAAAGATCAGTCAATCGGAATGGGAGGCAGCCATATTTCTGGAGGATAATTTCAAAGCATCATTTTCCGGATTTACCGATGAAATGGATAAGCCCTTTTTCCTTACGCTGCAGGACAACAAGGAGATCTTTGACTTTGCCAACACAAAAGAGGAGCCCACCGATAAATGGAACAAACGTCTTCACAACTTCCATAAACTCATGTTCGTAGCCAACTTCCGGAAGCCACGTTTCCTGCTCAATGTGGTTAGCTACCTGCATGCCACAGTGGGCAAGTATTTCACCGAGGTTTCCGCCGCAGGCACACAGCTCAGCACAGTGTAAGTAGAGATCCTTTCAGAAGAAACTATCGGTAAACTATCGGCAAACTATCGGCAAACTATCGTATTAAAGTACTGATCATGCTCATGGGCACAACTCTGTTAAAAGATATTATATCTGAAATTTATTCCACTCCACAGCTATCTGGACACTTCGGCTATAACTCCGCTGATCTTTGTGCTCTCCACGGGCTCGGATCCGATGTCGGGTTTCCTTAAGTTCACCACCGAAATGAAGTTTACGGACAAGTATTATTCCATCTCGTTGGGTCAGGGACAAGGACCTCTAGCCGAGAGTTTGATCGATAAGAGTTTACGTCTGGGTCATTGGGTCTTTTTGCAGAACTGTCATCTGGCCACCTCCTGGATGCGTGTGCTGGAAACAATTGTACGCAATCTCACCTTGGGCATTACGAAGGCAAATCCCGATTTCCGTTTGTATCTCTCCTCGATGCCAACGCAATCGTTTCCAATCAGTGTGCTCCAGAATTCGGTGAAGATCACAAATGAACCGCCCAAAGGGATCAAAGCAAATGTGATTGGAGCATTGGGTGATCTGAAAGTGGATTTCTTTGAACAGCACATTCAGAGTGGCAAATGGCGGGCAATTGTCTTCGGGCTTTGTATGTTCCATGCAGTGTTGTTGGAAAGACGCAAGTTTGGTCCTCTGGGCTGGAACATTACCTATGAGTTCAGTGAGAGTGATCGTGAATGCGGATTGAAAACTCTTGACTTCTTCATAAACCGCGAAGAGATGGAAGCGATTCCCTGGGAGGCAATACTCTACATCAATGGAGAGATAACCTGGGGAGGTCGCGTTACGGATTATTGGGATTTACGCTGTCTGCGCACAATTTTAACCATTTTCTCGTCGGAACGCATCATACAACCGGATTATCAGTATTGTCGTGGCGATACCTATTATCGGGATCCTCAGGGAGCGACCCTCAAAGAGTATGCAACATTTGTGCAAGGATTTCCTGTGTTGGAGGATCCCGAGATCTTTGGCATGAATCAGAACGCGAACATTGTGTTCCAGAGCAAGGAAACGGAGTTCTTTCTTAGCACCCTGCTCTTGGGACAACCACGTAGCTCAGCGGATGAGGGTCAGGCCATGGAGAATGATCTCTGCCAGCAGATAATTGCTCGCATCCAATCGTCGCTAACCAACAAGATTCAACGTGAACCCATCCACGACACCCTCACGGTGGTAAGTAATCCTTAATAGAAATCCCTTCTTAATCCTTCATAGAAATCCCATTCACATTTCCTCCCTTTTACAGCTGGATAGCAAGGGTCAGATGCCATCGTTGACCACAGTGCTGGTGCAGGAGATTGATCGCTTTAATATTGCCCTGGGCATCATTCATGACAGTCTCTCCAATCTATCCAAGGCCATCAAGGGTCTGGTTGTAATGTCCGAGGATCTGGAAATGGTATTCCGTGCTCTGTTGGCCAACATTGTCCCGGCCATGTGGGCGAAACGTAGTTTTCTCTCCATCAAACCGTTGCCCAATTATATTGTGGACTTTCAACGTCGCATCGACTTTATCCAACATTGGGCAGAGAATGGAACACCACGTTCTTACTGGATCAGTGGTTTCTTCTTTCCACAATCCTTCCTTACCGGAGTTCTACAGACCTATGCACGTCGTCGAGTTCTGCCCATCGATTCGCTGAAAATCGACTTCCAGGTGGTCGAAATGGAGCTGGTGCAACAGGATTTCTTTGAGAAGCACAATGCCGATGGCAATGTTTGTATGGATTACAAAAATTACTGAATTTCTATTTAATTTCCTTTCCTTGATAGGATGCTCGGCTTTATGGGAATCTGGAGGAGTGCACCGATGCCTTGATCAATGTCCATGGCATCTTTGTGGAGGCCGCTCGCTGGGATCTCGCCAAGGGTGGACTTTGTGATGCCAAATTCGGTGAGCTCTACACACGGATGCCAGTGATCAGATTTATGCCCTGCCTGGAAGTCACCTCGATTGTTCGCTATGAGGCGCCTCTGTATAAGACCCAACAACGTTCCGGCGTCCTCTCCACCACAGGACACTCGACCAATTTTGTGCTCTCCATTCTGTTGCGCAGCAAAAATGATCCCGAATTCTGGATAATGCGTGGAACAGCCCTCGTTTGTGCCGTACTCGAAAATGTCTCCTAATTGAATCCAAAAAAACTATCAATTTATGCTGCATGTTTCTAGGTATCTTTATTTCGTACAATTCGTTTTTTTTGGGGGTTTCCCTTTTCAAGGCGTAACCCGATAATACAATCTTGCTCGTTATATATATGTATATGTTATTTATGTATATGTGCGTCGGTGTATATGTGTGTGTTGTTATTATTAATTAGATCAATCGATTCTGTTCATAAGGTATAGCTATATATTTATGTATATATATATATAGAGTTGTTCCTAGAGTTCTGTAAATGTTACAACAGTCCTTGTTTCAGTTCTGTTCTATCAGTAATATGTAGTTATATATTGTATAATTTGTATGTACAACTTTTAATTGAGATGCAAAAATTAAGGGGATGACAATACAAGGCCGCTTTCTAAACTTTCTTTATACTAACACGTTAGACGTCTGAAGTCTATATATATATATTTTTTTTTAACACATTAAATTGTTCGACAAAATGAAGCAAATTCAACAAACAAATTGAGATATAAGAATCAATAAGAACACAAATAAATTGAACTAAACAGCACAACTCTATAATATACTAAGTACAGTTGTGTACACAAACCGGATATATTCAGCTGATATCCATTTTAAAAAAAATTTGTAAAAATTAAAGGGCAATTCACCTAATTGACTAAAGCTTAATTAAGGTTTCATTTATGTTTAACTATAAAAGGAATGTTTTTCGTTTTTCGTTTATTACTTTTTTCTATAGGATATTGCCAATGTTAATTGTGATCTTGTTCACTTTTTGTGCTTATCTATGGATATGGGAAGGGTTTTATTATAAATCGCCTTACTAAGTAATACTGCCGCTCTAAGAATTATCTGAATTTCAGGCATCTAGTGGGAATTGTATTGATTAAGGGTAGGTTGATTGGTCCTTTAGATGCATTAATGGAATGATAATTTAGTTAGTTAAACTTAAGGTCTAATTATTGCTGGAATCGGGGCTTTTAAGTACTTAAGTAACTAGTTCGTAAACATTAACTAAAAAAACAAACAAAAAATTATTACAATATAAGATTGGTGAAGTGCCGCAAAAAACTAAAAATGGAGCTCATCAAGGAGAGAGGACAAAGAACAAAAAAAGGGGCAATTGGAATAGTGGGTCAATAGTGTGTGTGTGTGTGTGTTTTAAAGCTTTTTGCTTCCATCGATATCAATGCTAAGATCCTGTAGGGATCCGCGCGGATGCAGCAGACTGCGCTTCTCCGGATCCTTGACCTTCTTTGGCTTGGGTCGATTCGTTTTTGTATAGCGATTGATAACCCCGTCCGTTTCATCCATCATACGCAATATCAATGTCTGATCGGATGAATCGAGCGGTGCTATTGAAATATCACGCACGGCACGGAATTTACCGCAATTATTTAGATGCTCGTTCTCCAAACGGAAAAAGTTCCAAACGAAGCGACTGAAAAGAAGAGGAGAAAAACACGATTAATCACTTGATGTGATGAGGAATTAATTGGAATTACCGAAAGACTTCGAGTATGCCTGTTATAGATGTCATAATGTCGCCGCTCACAATTTTCATTTCAGTCAAATAAAAGGATAATGCCCAAATGAAACGCAGCGCCAGATCCTCCAATATGGCAAAGTAGTAAAAGCCCTGCACAAAAAAATAATAGCAATGAAATGGAAATTACAGAGTATCTATCTACTCACCGTGGAGGAATAGACAACCTCCTCGCGGAGGAATGTATTCTCGCCGGCATTCTTATCGAAGAGACCCCAATCCATCTTGATATCCCAGGTGTAGGAATAACACGATGACACAATCGATGAGATTATCCATAGCCAGGTGTACGGATTGTCAAAGGTGTTGGCATAGTTGGCTAACATCAAAAAGAAAGAGACAGTTACAAGTTGCAAATACAAAAGAGATAAAATGCAACTTACGACTGTTGAAACTTTTAAGTGTGGCAAAGATGACAACCAGAAAAGTCGTTGAATATTTGCCAGCATTAACGAGATGAGGAAACGCCTCTCGAGAGTCACGATAACGCCGCAGACATTGGGCAAAACGAAACCAGGCTGGAAGGCAATTAACAATGGGACGCACTATGAAATCCTTTTCCATGCAGATGGATGCATCCGTTGCCTGTGACCAATTGCCATTGGTGAAATAGAAGCATATCAGATACTCGAAATCCAATATTGCCGTTGCCAACGAATTCAATTGATCGCCCAGCCAGAAATCGGCAAAGCCCACATGGAAAAACGGAGCGGCCAAACAGCGTCCCGTAATCCTCAGTAGCCAGAAGCGTGCATCGTGATGCAGCACATGAAACGGATTGGCCAGAAACAGTACCATAATTAGGGTGAGTGTTAACGGGTTTATGAATGCTGGTATGCTTAAACTGGCGCTGTACAAAAAGCTAAGCATACTCAGGGTCCAGACAACCCCGAATATTGCCGCCAGCTCCATGAGATGCTGCTCGGATAGATGATTACGTGGATCCAGTTCAAAGATTAGCACATGATTAACACCCGACGAACGCCAGCCATAGATGTTGACGCCAATCAGAAAGATGAATTCAATGATCAGCAATGGACCGCGATACAAACGAAATGTGACCTTTAGATTCTCGCCAGTGATATCATGGAAGATGGCAGAGAGCACAACAACGATGCCCAGGACAATGAAACTGCCGGAGAAGAGACCCACTTTAAATGTTGTCCATGGACTCTGCTGTTCACCCAACGGTGGGACACGCAATCTTTTCATCGCCCGTTGACGATCACCGCCCTCCAACTCCCCGGTGACAGTTGTTTCAGTTTCATTGATAATGTTGTCAATATCTTTGTTGATAAAGAAATGCGATGCCTCCACATACTCTTGTCGCCACTTTGCCCCACTGTCCACGCGCAGCAGCTGCAATTCATTAAATGATTTATAATTATCAGATTAATTTCAATAACAAATAACTGTTGTTTACCTTATCGTGTTTTTTGAGTATTTTGCGAAAACCCGTATGATTCAGATTCTGATAGTTCTGCAAGAGTATTAAACTCAAATAGAACTCACTAAAGGCCAATTTCAATTCTCGCGCCTTTCGATCCGGCAATGCTGCATGTCTTTTCTGTCCCTTGGACTTTTTGGCTGTACGCTCCGATTCCTCGATACTCGATTTCAACTCCGCATTCAATGTGGCAAATTTACGTGTCGCCTCTGCCAACTTTTCCGAATAGAATGTATTGATCTTCTTCAACTCCTTGTCGCAATAATGAAAGAAGTTCTCATCAAAGTTGGCAAAATGACGCTTCAACACTTCATCCTCCACACTGTCCACCGAGGGCGCCTCCTCCACAGCCAAATAGAGCATTGCCTTCATTTCCTGCCAACAAATTTAAAAATAATTAACAATTTATCCATTACTTAACTATCTAGTTATACTTAAAAGGAAAGCTTTTTTGAAGTATTTTGATCTTTGTGGAAATGCAAATCTTTGGTAGGATATTTATGTAATATGATTGTTAAGGAACGTTTAGGAAAGCTTAGATTTTAATGCACATAAACTATATTTTTGCCAGTGAGTTAGGGAATCTTTCTGAACATTTTCGTATTAATCTATTTATCTATTAATTATACGCAGTCAATTTAAAGATTAATTGATGATCAAAATTAAATACAAATAAAAAACTCAAATGTCTTTTACCAATTTGAACACGAGAAGTAATTTAAAAATAAAAAGTGTAATTTAAAATTTTGAAAAACTCTCCCTAAACCATATTTTTAAAAAGTTTTTTAAATTAAATTAGTTTTTGAATATTAAGTATTTTTAATGTTGCATGGAAATTGATTAAGTTTAAAAAAAGATATTAAAGTTTCAACTCTGGCATGATTTACATAAAAAACATTAAAGGGTTCAGTATCAGAAATTGTATAAAATGGAGAACATTTTTACATATAAATAGAGTAGAATATTCGTTCAATATTAAGATTTAAAATCTGGTTTTATGTTAGCCTTTCACCAGGCTCTGTTTAAAGGGGTAAACATTTCTGGTAAAGGTTAATTATGCGGACCAAGTCTCCAAAATTAATGGAAAAAAAACTAGAAGATATCGAAACATAATTTTTTCACCTAAATTCATGATAAATCGGGGTCTATTCGGAAAAAAAATTTCATTAATTTTGGAGACTTAGTCCGCATAATTAATCTTTACCACATTTTTTATAGGCACGACAGTAAAAAAAAATAATGGTTAAAATAAATGCATGATCAAATAATAGAGTAGAATAAACGCGCATATCAAATATCGAATAGTCTTAAGTTTCGTTCCCATGTCGTGTTATATTCGATCTTTTTAACTGTCTAGTAGTTTGTATTTTATGAGTGTTATTGTTTTGTGTGTAGCGTGTGTGGGAATAGATATGATTTAATGGGCTTTCGGTTGTGGGGGGATTACATATGTCTTACCTCATAGTTGATATACTGCTTACGCCACTCGGGCGTTATGTGCGCCGACAGATGCTCGGCGAACTTCATGGTGCTATCGATGCAGCAGTTTTGACCCTGGCTTGGTTCTTAGCTTTAGGCTTTAACCGACGGTGCTGAAATTATCCGAAAAATCAAAGTTTACTTAACGCACGACTGCATACGGTAATTTTCCCGATCAAAAAGCATTAGGGGAAAGAGGAAGAAGCTAGGAAGGAAGGAACTGTATCTAATCAGAGGGCAGTTACAAAACTTGTTGTAAATAATAATGGCAGTTGGCAACGCGTGCAGGGAGATAAGCTAACCAAATGGATATCTTATTATTTTGTGAGTTCTTTTTTTGGTCTTATGGCAATTTGTTTATTTTCATTAGCGCGTTTCGCTTAATAAGCTAAGTAAATTGGAAAATTTTTGTCGTTGTCGCTGTCGTTGTTGTCGTTGTTGCTGTGTAAACATAAACGTTCGCATTTTAATCAATTAATTGCACAAATATTTATCGAGACGCACGACAAGGGAGAAAAAAGATACTACAAATTGTGGGTTTAGTTCTTGCCTTGACTTCCGTTCCAATAAGAAAATAAAAAACCTATAACTTGGGGCTTTACTCTAACCTTGACTTCCGTTCCAATAAGAGCAACTAAATGGAAGCTATAACTTGTGGGTTTAATTCTTGCCTTGCAAGGACACACACACACTGGCAGAGAGCACACTTTACACACACACACAGGTGTTAATTGATTAAGCGTCAATAAGTCAAATTGAAACGTTCATTCAATTAACGTCAACATTAAATCCTAAATTTAGTTCTCAAACTGTCTGCTTGATGAATTGCCGGCCATTCAAACAATAACTGATCGAATGTTTTGTTTCATGTTTCTGTACTTGATTCTGTTTCTTACAGCAGCAGCAGTAAAAACAAAAAAAAAACACTTGTTGCCTGTTACTCTTATCAGTGCAGTTGTTCTCTATGTGCGGTGTCTGATTTTGTCTGCGCTGATAAGACAACTGACAACAACATCAAGAACAAGAACAACACACTAGCTACAACAAACTAAATACATTCGACAAATACCAATACACATACACACACTCACATATGTGTGTACATATAGTACATATATACGTTAAATATTTGATCAATAAAGCTGTCAAAAGCCAAAGAAATGCAAAGCGCGCCTTGTTTCTGACTCAGAGATAGAATGAATTCTGGCGAAATGAAAGCTGGACAAGATAAGTGATTGTCGTTATTGTTGTCGTTGTCGTTGTTGTTGTTGTTCTTGTTCTTGTTGCTGTCAATCAACTGCGTCTTGTGATTGAGCAGCCCAATTAATTGAAGGCATCACGAGATTAAGTTTAACTTTGACTTTCTGGCTGATTCCAAATTACTTTTCAATTACATAAAATTACACATCTCTATGCACCACTGCTTGATGATGCTCTCCTTCTGCTGTTGTTGTTGCTGCTATTCTTGTTTTTGTTGTTGTTGTGTGTTTCGTTCTATTTCGTTGATTGTTATTGTTTTAATGTTTGGTTTGGTTGGCTGTATGGTAGAACGAGTGTATTGCTATGGGCATACGTTAACTGGTATGCGGTTAGGCCACCACCATTAGCATTACTAATTGATAACATTAACTAATTGATTAAGTACACTTTATCACAGAATATAGCGCGCACGAAAACAACAAAGAACAAAATGCAAACGAAACAAAAAACCAGGGCCGAAGCACTGCGCGTTGCTAATCGGCACAGTAGTATTGGTAAATGCGCGCTAACTTGTGATCGTTATGGTTCGACCTATCGGTACATGCAACTATCGATGTCGATGTTGATAATTTTCTTTTTCGCTATCGATAATGTTGGCAGCGCCATCTTTTGTTTGTTAGCGCTGCCAGTTGTCATGCTGTTTACATTTAGAACTAAATTCTCATTAGAGTCTGATAGTTTTCTCCAATTAGAAAAGGTTAGGGCTGGGTAAGCACTGTTCATTTAAATGAACTTATTCACTTGTTCCAGCTGGTTTCGACCGATAAAGATATTTTAGTGCTAAAATTGCTCTGAGAATGTGCTGTGAGATTGGAATTACAGTAAATTTGTGTTATAATTTCATTTGAAGAGAATAAAATGTTCCTCTGCCGAAAGATATTAAAGGAGCAACTGTGAGCATAAATAGAACAATTTGAACAAGGAATGGACATGTTCACGCACTCAGTTTAGTGAACAACTCTTTTATGTTCACTCACTTACCAATCGCAAGCGACGCTCGCCTCGGTTAGTTTTTTCACAAATATTATTGCATAGAATTTCACAAGAAAGACAACACGTGAAACTACTGCAGGTTTTCGCTGCTGGAAATGAGTACGAACCTCAAGAATATTAAGATGGGTCACTTTGGAGGTGGCGGAGGCGGCGCTGGTTTTGGCATGTCAGCTGGCAAATTGCTCACAAACAATAACACCAATGGAAATAATGTTGGTAGTGGAGGGGGTGGCGGTGGAGGTGGCAACGGTGCAGGTGCGGGTGTAAGCAGCAATAGTAACAACAAATCAGCGTCGCACGCAACGACCACAACGGACGCGGATGTGTTTGCCATGCCAAGTGGCACAATAATACCGCTAATACGGAGTCGTGATGTAGCCAAACAGTTACCAACAATTGCAGCTGCCTTGCAGCGTCCCGCCGACGATCATTTGGCTGCCGAAGATCTGGATGCAGTGCAGCTGGAGTTGGAGCTAATGCTCTCGAATGTGGCACTGCGTGCGCGTGTACTTAAAGCCGAATACGATAGCTTGGACAAGGATGAGAAGCGTCAGGATCGTAGGAAACTAGAACGTATACCGCCCGGCTCACCACCCATCAATCAAGCCTTGCTCAATGGTATACTGAGCATGGGAAGTGCTGGTGGTACTCCTGGTACCACTGGCAGTGGAAGCAATAGTGGTGTTGGTGGTGGTGTCGCTAGTCCCTCCACCCCATCATCGAATTCCAAGCGCAAGCTACGTGATGAACCCACGGGTGTGCGTAAGAAGCATTCCTCCATGACGATATTGAAGCAACAGCAGCAGCAACTCCAGGGTGCTGTGTCCAAGCAGATGAACAAAAACAGTCCCATGGCTGTGCATACAGATGATAGCATGGATTATGTCTCACTGCCCACTAACAATAGCAATAGCAATAGCAATATCATCCAACAGCAACAACAGCAACTGCAACTGCCTAAAGTGAGCATGCCCAAGAACGATATGCCCAACAAATTTTGGCTATCAATTGAGCCATATTGTATGCCACTAACCAACGAGGATCTGCGACTGATTGACGATCTGCTGGAGCAGTATCGTGGACCATTGGTGCCGCCAATACCACCCCTAGGCCCACATTACTCCACAGTGTGGGCACAGGAGGATATGAAGAGTCTACAACCTGGAGGAGCACGTCAAAAGTCACAGAATGCGAATGCGATGCTGAAAAAAGCCGAAGGAATGCTGGAGGAGAGTATAACAGGACCGTTGACACAGCGCCTAGTCTCCGCACTAATGGATGAATCGCTGCCCAGCGAACAGGCAGCGGTGGGAGAACATAGCAATAGTAGCAGCAATGAGAATACACACTCCTCCTCCAGCAATGCCGTGGCTGCCTCTGCCAACTTTCGTTCCCTCTCCATGCTCAAACATGGCGTTGGCATCGAGCAGCGACTGAAAAAGGAGCTTGTCGACAGCGGTTTGATCGATGCCAGTGAACTGGCTGCCCATGAGGATGTGGACGAAGTGCTGTTGGAAATCAAACGTGTCACAGCGGAGATCAGTAGTGTGGCTCAGTTCAATAGTGAGGAACTGAAGCGACTTCGAGCCGCCGCCAGTGAGGAGATAAAACGTATTGAACTGAAACGTAAACTGGACACTATCGATCAGGAGATCCTCGAGTGCTACAAGCGAACGTTGCAGTATCGGGCCAAGCGCAAAGGACACACCGCCGAGGAGAAACAGGAGATTCTACGTTTAACGAGTGAACAACGAGCGCTGTCCGAACAATTGGAGCGCATGCAATTGATGGGAGCTGGTGATAACAAATTGTAGGACAGGAGCTTGGCCTGGAGCTGGCGTCAATTAATGGCGCTGCATCGGGCGGCATTCCTACTGCAGCAGTGGGAGCGTCATAGCGTTTGGAACGACATCAATATGCAATTGCAATGTGTATAAACAGAAACAGGACAGATCGGAACGGATATAGAAATCGGAAAACTTCATAACTTAACTCGCCAGTTTGTACATTAGCAGAGCCTATGGCAAATTACAAACCACAAACAATAATGAAACGAAAGTAAAAAGTAATAAATGAAAGTCACATTCACCACATACCTAACACTCTATACATAACATTATAAATCATTTACAATTATATATATATATACAAGTACAAGTATATACATATATGGTCTAGTTCATACATACAATTTTTATATAGCTTAAGTTATTGTGCCAGGCAATAATAAAGTTGTCACTGTCACGAATCTCCTCCTCCTCGGTTTTTTCTCCTTCTCGGATTTTCACCACCGCGCAGCACAAGCGTCCACAGCGCATTGAAACTTGTGGCAAGCGATGAACTGCATCCAGACCCAGAGGTTTAACCCACAGCAGCGGAAGCGCCCCACATTTTATTTACCCTTCGATAAGCCTCCCAAAGTCAGTCGCCAGAATGCCAAGAAATGTGAGGCGCCTCTGGTTTGGACTTAATTAAAATCAAACAATAGACATCCATAAATGATTCATCCAAAAAACCCATACCGCCATCGAAATACTCTATCTCTTTTTTGAAATTTTAAGAAGACAGTCAACGCTAAACATATCGCCTCAGTTTAACCTCAGATACAGTATATGAGAGGCTATCAAGAGTTCAACAAATAAATATTCGATTAAAATATCAGATATATTACAAGCTATTAGGTCTGCTTAAAACTTTCACATCTGTTATAAGCTTTCACATCCATATAGAATTAAAAAAGACTTTAAAAAATCACTTTCCATTCGATCTCTTTAAAACTATTAACCATATCGCCTCAGTTTAACGCACCTGCTCTATTAGATATAGTATATAGAGAGGCTTTCAGAGGATATCAAGAGTTCAACAAATAAATATTCCATTAAATTATCAGATATATTACAAACTATCAGGTCTGCTTAAAACTTTCACATCCATATGTTATAGAGAATTAAAAATGACTTTCAAAAATCACTTACAATTCGATCTACTTAAAACTATTAACCATATCGCCTCAGTTTAACGCACCTGCTCTATTAGATATAGTATATAGAGAGGCTTTCAGAGGATATCAAGAGTTCAACAAATAAATATTCCATTAAATTATCAGATATATTACAAACTATCAGGTCTGCTTAAAACTTTCACATCCATATGTTATAGAGAATCAAAAAAGACTTTCAAAAATCACTTTCAATTCGATCTCTTTAAAAGTATTAGATATATTATATATATGTTATAGAGAATTAAAAAAGACTTGCAAAAGTAACTTTCAATTCGATCCCTTTTAAACTATTAGATATATTATATATATGTTATAGAGAATTAAAAAAGACTTTTAAAAATAACATTCAATTCGATCTCTTGAAAACTATTAGATATAGTACAGACTATCAGTTTTTAGATTTAATATAAACTCGGATTTCTTAGAATTAATCAAATAAGAGTATTAAAATAAACTAATTCTTACAACTTATCTTCTACATGGCAAACTATCAGATCTGTTGTTAGCTTTATATCTCATTGGAATTCTAATAAGCTCCGATTTATTTTAAACAGTAGTTATGAAGAGAACTCTCTATCAGATTTGTTGTTAAGTACAGGAATAGTTTTAAAATGTCCGTATTTTTTATATAGTTACATCTGTTATAGACTATCAAATCGTTTATCAACTCTAATTCATTATAAACAAACTATTTCAAACTATTAATTTTATTCTAAATTTCCATAAATTCGAAATAGAAAAAGATCGTTAGAGAACTTTCTAAACAATCTGCTTTAAACTATTAATTTTATTCTAAATTTCCATAAATTCGAAATAGAAAAAGATCGTTAAAGAACTCTCTGAAAAACTGTCCCCAGCAGAATTGTTGATAAACTCCAAACACCCCAAAAAGTGTCAAGTGCAAAAGGCAATAGATGAGTTATCAAAATGCAAATAAAAGAGAGACGGAGACGGAGATCGCATATTGTAATAACTTCATAGCTTATATTTCAGTGTACGATTTCTTGTGTAATGTATATAGTGTGATGTATGTATGTATGTAAATATATACATATATATGACTGGATAGACAGGTAGTTGTATAGATATGCATATAGAGTATATCTTGAACTGTAGATGTTCCGTTTGATTAGATGTGATTGTACTTCATATTGGCCGCGGTGCAGTGGTTACTTCATCTCTCTCCACCATCTTCTCCTCTACTCCGACAGACTATTCCTCCTTCCGTCATCCGACAAATGCCTATCACAGATGCAGTCTTTACCTTTACAGTTATTGCTATGATGGTAATGCGTCAAATTGCTCCCGATAATCATTCAACAAATCGGAACGACGCGAAACTAATATCGATGAGGCGTTGGCTTTAAGGCGCAAATTGGCATCGTTGGTAAGAAGCATTAAATTAGGCACTTGGCCCATCAATTGTAGGCAGCAGTTAATAATGCTATCATCCGCACAGTCCACCTCAATCAAATGATCTGCCGCCTCCTGCGCTGATTGTGCTAATATTAAAGGAATAAAAGTCAAGAGTTTGTTTCAATTTAACTTAACTTTGTTTAACTCACCCTGAATCTTTAAGCTTACGTCGAACTTATCGTTCAGATAGCGTATAGCACGAATGGCAGCACAACGTTTAAGTGAATCCTCGTTGCGTCGATCCTTAAGCCGATCCAATTCCTTGATC
Source organism: Drosophila putrida (assembly GCA_037043535.1). Classification (NCBI taxonomy): domain Eukaryota; kingdom Metazoa; phylum Arthropoda; class Insecta; order Diptera; family Drosophilidae; genus Drosophila; species Drosophila putrida. The sequence goes on from JBAMBI010000187.1 coordinate 668,082, forward strand.
ACAACATAGGGTATATATAACATGCTGCCATTTGTTTCGCCCAATGCCACTTGACTAAGATCCTCGACAAAGGCCAGATTGTCAATGAGTACATTTGTGTCCAGCACAAAATACATATGATCCTCAAGACGTTTAGGTAGCTCTTCTTCTGACGCTATCAATTCCAGCAATGGCCTATCTAAATCTTCAGCCTTGGTCGACTTTGTTGTACTTTCATTTAAAGCAGGCTGAAGTACAAGAAATTTTATAATCAGCGATAAGTTATAGTTATATATATATAGCTAAGGAAATTAAAGTTTTCCTTACCGCTTCCTCTTCCTGCTGCTGCTCATTGTCAATGTCCATGGGTTCAACATCATCATCAGTTGAGTTATTGCTTGACAATTGATTTGTTGTTTTTTCGGGTTTAATCACTTTTGGGGCAGTTACAATGGGCAGTTTGCAGTTGCTGATCGAAGGCATCACATAATTATTATCATTATTATTATTGTTTTGTTTGTTGTTCATCATTTTGTTGCTTTCCTTATGATTTTGCTGTAACGATTCACGCAACAAAACCAGACGCTGGTTGGCTGTAAACAATATAAATGGTTTTTGTCTACTTTACAGAGTATACAAGACTATATATCAAGTTGAACACTTACCACTTATGGAAGGACTACGCTCCTGGCTAATGCTGGCATCGAGCAGCGCTTTGGGCTTCGCCCAGGCGGCACTGCGAGGAGATCGACGTTTGTTGTTGGAGCCACTTGCAGAAGATGGGCTTATTTTTAATTGGTAAGTGATTCCCTGGCTATTATTTACAGAGTTAAAGCAAGTGTTTCTAGTGTTCTTCTGTTTTGGTACAAGTCTTTCTCTATCGGGTTTTTTCAATTTTGCCTGCAGGCGTTTAAGTCGATCTTGAGCTGGTTGTTTGTTGTTGCTTACTGCGAATGCGAAACATGTCGAAACTTGTCTGATTAGTTAATAATCACAAGGGAAAATGTTCAAGTTTCTACTTACATTGCTCTCGACGCACTTTGATGATTATTTCCTTGGTCGCATCATCAATTGGTTCTTTTTTAATCAAATTAGAACTACCGAACTTCTTTTGTCCATCCATTTTGCGGCGATTTGCAGCATTCAAGTTTTTTGCGTTTCATAGATGCAGATAATCCAACGGTACTACAGATAAATAAATGAAACCGTAAATAGAATCAGCTGTTGACAAGCAGCCCTGAGCTATCGAATTAAACGTCGTATATCGATATATATCTTTAGTACTTGTGCGCCCAAATTAAATTAAATAAAAACATAGAAAATGAATGTTACCCATTCACTATAGATTACAATTTTTAGGTGTAAATTCGATAAAATTTCAAGCTAATTGGTGGCAGAAAATTCAAAGGTTGTTTTATTTGAAAATCCATCTTTTGTCTATTTCACGAAACATCATTCAAAGCGGTGGCGACATCTTTTGTTTGCTAGCGCCGCCACCTATCATGTTGTAAATTTTGAGAACTTTGTTATTCTGTCTTGGAAATTTGTTCGTTCACTTAGCTCATCCGTTCACTTTTATGACCCGTTCACGTGAACTTATTCAGAACGGAGCGAAACAGCAACCGGTGTTTTTGCAAAGAAGCCGCCAGTCTTCCAGATTTCTCCGTAGTTGCTCAATCAATTGTTTTCAATTAAACGCAAATAACATCAATATGATCAAGGTAAATAATCGTACATTGCACTAACACTAATAAAAACAGCGCACTGGCATTTATATTGCTTATATACGTGTAATGTAATGAGTCTGGGACAGCAAATCAATTGCTACAGCCGAGTACAAAGTCCAATTGGGACGACCATTGTCTGCTAAGAATAACTGTATGTGTACCTTGTACCGAAAACATTCATGCGGACCGTTATCGTTACACAATAATCAAAAAAAAAACTTTCTTGTCTTTTTTGTTGTTATTGTTATTGTAGAACGTAGTCTCTTTGGTGACTGGTGGTGCCTCCGGCCTGGGCCGTGCAACAGCTGAGCGTCTTGCCAGGCAGGGAGCTAGCATTGTGCTCGCTGATCTGCCATCATCCAAGGGCAACGAAGTGGCCAAGGAATTGGGTGACAATGTTGTCTTTGTACCCGTGGATGTTACCTCGGAGAAGGATGTGAGTGCTGCCATCCAGACGGCCAAGGACAAGTTTGGTCGCCTCGATTTGACGGTTAACTGTGCCGGCACTGCGGTTGCTGTGAAGACCTATAATTTCAATAAGAATGTTGCCCACAAATTGGAGGATTTCCAGCGTGTGATTACTATCAACACTGTGGGCACTTTCAATGTGATTCGTCTTTCGGCTGGTCTAATGGGAAGCAATACACCCAACCAGGATGGACAACGTGGTGTCATTGTGAACACCGCTTCCGTTGCTGCCTACGATGGTCAGATTGGTCAGGCTGCTTATGCAGCATCCAAGGCAGCCGTTGTCGGCATGACACTTCCCATTGCCCGGGACCTGAGCACACAGGGTATTCGCATCTGTACCATTGCTCCAGGTCTGTTCAATACACCTATGTTGGCTGCACTGCCCGAAAAAGTACGCACCTTTTTGGCCAAGTCAATTCCGTTCCCTCAGCGCCTGGGTGACCCCAGCGAGTACGCCCAATTGGTGCAGGCCATCTATGAGAACCCATTGCTCAATGGAGAGACCATTCGCCTGGACGGTGCCCTGCGTATGATGCCCTAAGCAGGAGCATAACTTACTCACCCAGATCAGCTTGCATTTATTGGAGCCGCTGTTAATTGATCGGTTTTTTTTCTTCTAGGAGTATAAGTTTAATGTTTTTGTGTTTGCATTAAATGTGAATAATTTTGAAATGAATTCTCAGTTTTGAATTTCGATAAATAGTACGTTTCGATTTATTTTTGGTGGATTTATTTTGGAAATCCATCTTGTCTGTTTTGCGAATCACGGTGGCGCCATCTTTTGCTTGAGGCACTTTAGTCTACGAAAAGCCAAACTAATAATTTATGGTTTTATCTAAAGAATATAATTTATTTAATCACTACATAAGTTTGTCAGGCTTTATGGTATGTTCCCTAGCCGTTTATAATCAATCTTTTCGAGTTGAACTAGCGGTTTCAGTTGCTCGGCAAACACACGCATTTCTTCGCCAACATTCTCCTGTCCCGTTGGCGCCACAACCGACAGCTCCACAATGTAGCTTTGTGAAATGGGCTCATTTGCCATATCCTGTTGCTTGCCGGGCACAATTTTGAAAAGCTTTGACACAGTTATTTTCATGCGTCCCTTGCGAAACATATAGCCTATAAATAGAAGAATTTTAAAAGGATAAATAATCATAGTTCTTTCGGATGCTTCTCTTGTACTCACCCTTTGCTATGTACTCAAATTCCAGCCGAAATCCCATTTCGGAGAGAAAATCTAGTATGCCATTGGTACAGGCACAGTCCATGCAACTTCTCACCAGTGTGGGTCGCCGTATATCCACCTCGGGCTGTCCCAAATACCTCATCTGAAATGGAGCGTCTCGTCCCAGCGCTCGTCGTACTCTTAGTAAAAGCGGTTGGTTTGAATTTCCTTGCCGCAGGCTCATGCACACTTCGAGATCATGAAATGGCTCTGGTGAGGTGTCCACATTATCACATAGCCCTTTTAATCTGAAAGTGTTATAGTTTAAACTCATATCTGCTTATAATTCAGATAGAAGTTCCGAGTTGTTTCACTCACCTGTGCATTAAATGCTCGACGGCCCCGTCTAAAATGGAACCTTGAAGCAAGTACTCTAAATTTGGCAGAAAACGATTGGTTAATGCATGTGAAAGTGATTCACGTGCCGACGAGATGGCCATTGACATAATAATATTATTTTTGTTGTCAATCAATTACTACAAACAAACCACTTATCGGTGTTTTTGTTTATGCTTCACTGTAGCGTTGCATTGTGAATTCAAAGTCATCGGACTGGAAAAACATCGACGATACAATCGATATAATCGATGTTTAGAAAATTTTACAATTATTGCTGTTAATTGTTAATAATTTATATATTGTTGAATGGTGAGAAATGTACAAAATATGTTGTAATATTTCCTTGAAATAAAAATATATCATATTTACTTAAAATGAAAAATTTAATATATGAAGAATCTGGTCTATTGTTTGAAATAAATATGAAAAGTCTTTTATCACAACCTTTTTGTTCAAAAAAGTTATAATTATTTTGCACTTCTGTACTTATTTTTATTTATTGCAGTCAAAATGCTCGACTAGTCGATCCTTAATCGATTTCAGTAATAATGGTGGTAAAATCGATTGGACAAACATCGATGCTTTTGTATTGCTGTCGGCTATCGATATATTCAGTGACATTTATATATCGGACAGAAGCAAGTCAAGAATGATAGCAGCCGAAAAACAATTGCAATGTGTGCAAATGCAAGCAATCAATATGTGTTTATTATCAAAGTGCGTGTGTTAAGCATAAAGTGCGATCTGTAGGCTTTTTTGGAGAGAGAGAGAAAGAAAGGAGCCAGAGCCAAGGCAAGTGCAATTGAAAATTGTATGCGCCGTGGAATTGTAATGAATGCTAATGCATTTTATACCTGTGTATGTGTATGTGTGTAGTTGTGTGCGACACACACGTATAAATGTAAAAATGTGCGTGAGTATGTGTGTGTGTATTAGTGTCTGGCAGTGAGTACGCGAGAGTCAGGAGAGCAATAATTAAATTAAGCAAAGGTGTTACGTGCATGTGTGAGCTGAGCTGCTCTTTATGTATATATGTATGTATGTATGCATGTGTATATATATATATATCTGTGTGTGTGAGTGTGTGATAGGGAGTGTGTAAGTGTGTGAGTGCCCAGTTGTGTATATACAAAGTGACAAAAATTCTAATAAGAATATTTTTGTTATCACTAACTCTCCAGCTCGCTCGCTCACTCTCATTTGGTCTCGCTCGCACACTCGCTGTCAAAATGCAATAACGCTTGGCTGGCTGGTTGCATATTCGCATTAAAATAGCGGCAGCGCGGCTTTCCCAGCTATCTCATAAAAAAATTACTACAGCGCACGACTCTTACTACGAAAGCGACGACGACGACGTCGCATTTCCCGGCTACTCCTTTTTGGGCAGAATTCTGCTGGGCGGTGCTGCATTTATGTATGTGTGTGTGTGCGTGTGTGTGTGTGAGCCTGTCTGTCTGTTTGTCTGCCTGTATGTGTGAGCTAGCGTACTACACACAGCGCAGCATTTTTTACGCACTCAAATGTTTTGGTCTTGTGTTAGTATATTTATATGTGAGTGTGTGAGTGTGTGTGTGTGTGGGTGTATGTGCAATTGTATTTGCATGTGTGTGAGTGCATTTTTAAATTACCAACAAGACCTTTTTTTTTGTGTCCAAATAAAAAGGTAGCATAAAATCTACGCCCAAAATCTACTACTAAATTGGCAACAATTTTCTGCGCACAAGCAAATGCTGTCGAAACGGTTCGGGAGCGTGTGTAGTGTGTAGTGTGTGTGGTGAGTGAGGAGAGTGATGGAGTGTTGAGGGGAGGGACGGAGGAGGAGAATGAGGAGTGGGGTGGGGTGGTGTTGCACGCAACTGTCATTGACCTTCAATTCGGTGCATTATTCGCTGCATTCGTTTGCAACAGCATCATTTTCGCCGCACCCAAAGGTCATGTGATTGTGCGATGTGTGCGATGTGTGTCATCAATTAATCAATCAATCAATTAATCAACTTGTCATTCATTGAAAATGTTTCTTCGAACATTTGGAAACAGTTCAGCTTTCGAATTTAAATCAAAGCGGTCAAGTCGAAGTTGAATCGGTTGGATATTGAAATTATTAACAGTCATTAGTTAATCGAATTATCATAGATACAAATGTTGGAAAAAATGTTAATTCGAATCGAATCGGTTAAATTAATATACATATATTAATAAGTCAGCAATTAATTAAAAAATCTGTCATTCAAAAAATATTGAGAACATTCACAAACAAGCTGTAAAAATCTTTTAAGAAATCCCTTATATATCTATATAACACTAATAATTCGAATAGTCACAAGTTAATGATAATTCTACTTCTTTTGTAATTGCAGCACTCACACACACACACACACAGACACAGAACATGGAATCGTCCATTAAGCTTAAGGAGAGCAACAATTCAAATGGTAATCAAAGTCAGAGCCTTAATCCGAATTCCCTCTGCAATGGCAATGGCACAATCGCAACCGGAACAGGAACTGCAACTGGAACCGGAACTGGAACTGTAGTGACCGGAGTGACCGTTAGCATTTGCAGCAGCGATAGCTTTAGCAGCATGATGCCCCCGCCCACAACAACAACACAACGAGATCATGAACTTGTCAGCGCCAATAGCATCGAATTGAATGCAGCAGCATCTTTAAGCGATGACAGTGGAGTTCCCCTCACCACAAATAGCTCAATATCCAGCGGTGATTCCTATCGCATTGGCATGTGTAAATTTGAGATAGAGGTGAGAAAGGAAGTCGCATTTCTATAAAACACTTTCAATTTTTAATGATTTCCTTCATTTTGTCCTCTTCTGTTTAGATGGTGGAGAGTGATGGTGAAGTGTCGCAATTTGATTCACTGGACAATTGCTCCGAGGGTGGCATGAGTGCTGAGAACTTTAATACGCTGAAAAAAGGTCCATTGGCACCGATTGATCCGCCGCCAGAGTTTCAGGATTCACCGCAAACGACGCTGGTCCGTTCGATCTCGAAGAATATTGTGAATAGCCTGCGACGCTGGACATCATCACAATCGTCGTTTGAGCATCTCAAAGATGATGTGACCATGGTCAGTTCATTTGCAAGTGGCGGTGCAGCCAGCCAGGAGCTGGTACTGCTCTTGGCCAAGCCGGACACAATCACCATCACCAGCAACAACACAAACCAAACCATCAGCACCACCGATATTGTTGACACCACAGCACCACACATGGTGGTGACCACACAACCCACCGCAATGACGGTGATGTGCCAGGATGTGCGAACGCTCAAGGAATCGTATGCCATCAATAAACATCTCTATTCAAGCGATTCCATATTGAACAGCCATACGGATAATATCTATGATGAGCCAAATAATATAATAAGCAGCTCCCTTGGCAACAGCATCGATCTCCTTGATGATGACGACGATGACGACGGCGACGGTGACGATGATGATGAGGAGGAGGAAGAGGAGGAGGAGGAGGCTGCCTCATCGAGTTGCTCGCCATCGTTGCCATCGCCACCGCCGCCCGTATCCATAATTAAGATCAAGCAAACGCTATGTCCATATTATCAGGATCATACGCGCTACTTTAAGGCCATACCCACGGAACAGGATAACATTGCCAGTGCGAAGGCAGCAGCTGCCCAGCAGCGTTTCAATAGCGCTGGACTATCGGAAATCCACGATTACGATTTGTACTATGGTGCACGAGGCAGACAGTCGACGTTGCAACATCTGCAGCAACATCTGCAGCAGCAGCAACATCAGCAGCAGCAGCAACAGCAGCAACATCAAACCAACGACAACAGCAGCAGTTTGCAGCGTCGACAATTGCTTTATAGTCCATTGGGACATACGAGTCATTGTCATTATCATTCACATCATCCGCATTATCATCATCATGCGCATCATGGTCATCAGCATCATGTTGGTCATCATCAGCATGGACAACGTCCCAATTCGAGAAACTCGCTGAACAGTCGTCTAAGCAGCTCTCACAATTCCCTGAATGTTTCATCGGCCAATAAACCAGATGATTCCATATTTATAACGCAGGCAATGTCTCACGATGCATTGTTTACGCGCGAGATCTCTGATTTCTATAATGTACCCATCGATTCGGATATTTATGCATTTCCCGTCGACATGATTGAGCAGCAGCTGGAGAAGCAGCAACTGGAGAAGCAGCAACAGGAAACTGGGGGAAACACCACAAACAGTAAACAACCAGCGTATCACAAGGCAGCGAGCAGAAGAAATAAACGTAATAAACGCAAGCAACGTTATGCCACAGGTGCAACAACAACAACAGCAACAACAGCGGCAGCAACAACAACAACAGCAGCGGAGACAAGTGATGATGGTAACGAGAAGGGAGGAAAACATGGCAAATATCGCACTCCTGTGATGCAAAGCGAAACGGAACCGTTGCACATGACACTGGATGAGGTGAAACAATTCTATCATACACTCTATTCCGATGCTGGAAAGTCCTCCTGGTCAGCAGCAGGAGCAGGTGCCACCAATGTTGCTGGTGGCAACAATAAAACGCCCAAAATCATGGGTGTCAAGTCAAGCAATGAGACGATCTGGAGTGTATCGACAAATGCCACAAATACCACAAATACAACCACAACGACGGCACGCACGCGCAGCAGCATTGGCACTAATCGCACCACCAGCAACACCACCACACAAAATAATGTTGCTGGTGGTGGTGGTGGTGGTGGTGGTGCAAGCAGCGGTGAGAGCAGCGCCAAATATCTGAGCAAACAAAACAAACATAATATTGACAATGATAAGCTTAATAATAATAATAACAATAATAATAACATCAACAATGGCAGCAATTATGCTGCACAACAAACACAAACACAAACACAGTTGCCAACCTCATCCGACAAGTTGCTGCAAGATAACCAACAACAGCAGCAGCAACAACATCAGCAAACAAACAACAAACATGTCTTGCATACGGAAAAGAAATCGCAATTCTCTTTAAATCTTAAGCAAAAATTCTGTAGCATTTTTCGCTTTCGTCGCAGCAATCATAATCGTTGTCGAGCGAATGCCGCTTCCGCCGCCGCTGCTGCAGCTGCTGCTGCTGCTGCTGGAACAGCAACAAATGCAGCTGCAACCGCCTCCGCCGCCGCATCAGCATCGGCAACATCATCATCATCGGGCAATTGTGTGACAAATGCCACAGATGTCGAGGAGGCAAACAATTGCCTCAATCGCTCCAATGAACCCAATGCCGATTTGCGTAAAAAGTTTCAATCGCGTGCATTGCCGCCATTGCCAAAAAAGGGTGAGTATTTCATTGATTATCTATTAATTACTAGATTATTATTAGTTGTATTTGATAACCTGACTTATCGTTCCTTCCTCTTGCAGCTTATGCCATTGATGCCGCCGAAACGGAGACGGAGGATCCAAAGAAGATTAACGCAGTCCAAGAGCCGCGTGCATTGCAGTTTACCTCAAGTATTGAGAAGGTCAAAGACGTAAGTTGCAATTCGACACTCGTTACTCGCTACTCGTTGCTCGCTACTCGTTACTCGCTACTCGTTACTAATTGCCTTTGCTTTTACCTTGCAGTATGGCTGGTATTGGGGTCCACTGTCGAGTGAGGCCGCCGAAAAGGTGCTTTCCAATGAGCCAGATGGATCGTTTATAGTGCGCGACAGCTCCGATGATCATTATATATTCTCGTTGAGCTTCAAGCTGAACAACTGCGTGCGCCATGTGCGCATCGAACAGGATCAGGGTATGTCTCACAAATCTAATAATAAATTTACTATATTTACTAATATAATAAAAATGTGAATAAGCGGATAAACTTGTCGTTGGATAAGACCAGCGAATAAACAACCTCTCGTTGACTAAAATCAGCGAGTAAACGAGTAAACACTTACTCGTTGATACTTGAAGTGATATTATTTCCAAATAAGAGTCTTTTTTAACAAAACAAGATTGTTTTACAAACTAAATCTCTTATTTATATTAATAAATGTAATTATTTTAAATTGTTAGTAAGTTGGTAAACTTCTCGTTGACTTAAATCAGCGAGTAAACAACTAGTTGTTTATTCGGATGTTTAATATATTTAAACTCTACTTTAGTTACTGAAATGATATTATCTACGAATAAGAACGTTTATTTTAACAAAACGAGAAACTGTTTTACAAACTGAATCTCTTATTTATAAATTATTGAATAGTCTCTTATCTCTTTCTCTCAATTTCTCGCTCTTTTTCATTATGCAGGCACATTCTCTTTTGGTTCGTATGCCAAGTTCAAATCCCAAACTATAACCGAGTTCATTGAGAAGGCCGTCGAGCATTCACGAAGCGGAAGGTAAGTTACTATAGAGCATAACTTCAACTTGAATCTTTTAACTACAACTTAAGTCAGATTCAAGTTAGGTTAAGTAAACTATATTTAATTTGATGTAATATGGGATATATTCCAAGTTCTTCATCTTGGTTAAGAAATCAGCTAATAATTTACATTTATATACTATATATATACTATATATGCATATATATTTTTCAGATATCTATTCTTTCTGCATCGTCGGCCGGAACATGGACCAATGCGCGTGCAATTAACCAATCCCGTGTCTAGATTTAAGCATGTACAAAGCTTGCAACATATGTGCAGGTGAGTTTCCACAGAGATACATATGTATATTTAAATAGAGATATAATCGTTTTTGTCTTACAGATTTGTTATACTAAAGGCGGTTATACGAAAGGATCTAATACAGACATTGCCATTACCAAGAAGACTTTTAGACTATCTTAATTATAAGCATTGCTACTCCGAGCAGGTGGAGAGCGACAGTTCGCACTCACAGGTGAGCCAGCCAGCATCTCCTCATTGATCGAATCAAAATCTATCCTTACTTAAATGTGTATCCTTTTCATAGATTTCCGGCGAAGGATCCATATAAAATTTAGCAAGGCAACTGACGATTATTATTGTGACTTGTGACGATGACGATGAAAGCGAAAGCAAACAGAAATTATTACATTATATAAGTAGTAGAATTTAAAAAAAAAAGAAAAGAAAACGAAAAACAAAAAACAAAAAACAAAAACAGATAAACAAATGATACAGCAAACAAGAGCAATGGCATTTAAACCGTTAAAAAAAAACATAAGAAAACAACAAAGAATAGAAGCAGATAATTGTTGTTAAGGAGAACGAAATCGAAAAGAAAAGAAGAAGAAGAAAAACGAAACAAAATTCAAAACTCTGTTTATTGATCATTTTTTGTACTCGGTGCTATACTATAAATATTAACTAATTAATGAAAAAAGTAAATGCAAAAAACGAAAAACAAAACATATATTATATAAATTGATATAATTATGCGTAGTCAAGTAAACAAAAGAAAACAGAAAAACCAGCAACAACAACAACAAACAATAGCAACACAGCAAAAAAAACAAAAGAGATGAAAACAAAGAAACAAACAATAGATGTATATAATTATGCATAACTATAACAATTATAATAGATAACAAATGACAACAAACAAACAAAAACAAACAAAAACACAGCCAACTCCAAACTTTGTGCACGACATTTCGAGCGAGATGAAAAATTCTAGAATTGTATAACTTTAATGCTTGCCTTTTAGCTGTGATTTCCCCCTACTCCCCCTCCCCAACCCCCTACCGAGCCCTAAACATTGAAACATTCAGAAAGTGAAATGTGCGTATTATTATAAGATATACTATGTTTAAGATGTGAAGAATGTTTCGCAATTTATATAAATGCTCTGCAATTCGACGAGTTAATCATCTGTATGTTGTTATTCCGTTTGTTAAACATATAAATTTGCTCAAGTTATAATCTAAACTATACAACGAATCAACATAACATGATTATCCATATACACTATACATACATACTATCATATTTGATTATCTATAATGTTCATTTATGGTAACTTTTGAATCTTTGGCAAATTTTATGGTCTGACACTGAGAAAAATACTCAAAATATTAGTCGCTTCATATATTTTTTGGTGTTATAGAAATGCAAAGGTAATAGGTAATGTCCTTAATTTAGAGGACATTGCATTATCATCATCATTGTCATTATCATCGAAACGCTCTCTATATTATAAATCGTGCCCAAAGTTGAAAGTCTTGGCAAAACCCAGCAAGTAATGAATTAAAAAAGAAAAAACGAAACGATTAAGCATTACAAATCTGATAATTATGCATAAATGTTGATGCTTAATATTAATTAATGTACTAAATATTATTATTATTATTATGTATTTAATTAGTTGTGGAGTTTGGGGCGGGGGCCGGGGCGAGGGGTCTGTTGCAAGCGAAAATTCGCTTTGCCAAACGCAATATGTACATTGATTTTATGAATTAATTAATTAACTGATTGATTGTTAAACCATATTTGTTTTGTACTTATTTTGTTATTTATGTTTTAGGTTCATTTCGATCGATTTTTTTTTCTTTCCCATTCATTTTTTTGATTACTTCACATTGTATATATTTATTTTTATGAATTTATCAATTATACAACACTATATGTATGTGTGTGTTTGAACAAAGAAAAGTCAATGAATTATGTTTCCTTATTAAACCAAACAAACAGCGAAAAGCAACAACAATTGCAATTACACTATGCAACAATTTCTACGAACCGTTCAATTATGTTACCCTACACTCTCTGTTCGATTTGGTATCTTGTTGCATAGTGTGCTCTCTGTCTATGGAAATGAATTAAGCAATAGAACAAAATACAAAATTAAATATATATATATAAAGAAAAAAACAAACAAAATACAATAACAAAACGACCAGAAAAATGAATAAGAAATAATTAAAAGAAACAATGGTCACAGGCAAATGAGCAATGGAAAGGCAATATAACAAATTTTTAATAATAAAAATTAAACGAAATTGTTGCCACTCTGTTTTATTGATCTTCCACAAGGCACAACAGTCTTTAACCTTCTATATCAGCTTTGAACAACCAATCGCACCATCAAAATTAATTTTAAATTAAAGTTTTTGCGCCAATGTTTTTTGTTTACGATTGCTTCGATGTATCGATAGAGCGATGCAGTATTTTTCTTATATTTAGTATTTTCTTATCGCTGTGCTATCGTTATCGTTTGAAGCGCGTTTCCAAAAAAAGTTACCATTACAATTGTTTGTTTCTTTTATTTATGACACAATGTTTGTGGAAAAGTATAAAAGACTGATAAATGTTAACGCGACTAATACGATAGCAGCGCTTGAGAAACTCAATATTTATATAGAGGAAGTTGACGCGGCCATCGAAGAATCTAAACTCTACCCAGCGGAAGCGGCGTCTGCCGCCCAGCGTCTCCTGGTACTAAAGGAGGAATTGATACAAACGATAGTCGAGGAAGAAACAATAGAAAAGAATTTCCATGGCTTTGGTGAGTCTATCTCAAATGGAGACATTTGAAATCATTTTAATTGAATTTGCTTTTGCATTTAGACAACAACGATGAAATGCTGGTAGAAATGCTAGCATATAAATTTAACAAACTGGGCTACAACTTAGTCCTAAGTCGCGATGAGGATAACATGACTCTGTACAGATTTGAGATCGGGCCCAATCAATTTATAACGATCAGAATGGAATATGGACAGCTGGCGCTTGCTCAAATGTGTCCAGAAAACCCAAACTTTCTACAAATCAAAGAGTTCCTATGCGAATCTCAGGATCTAGACGGTTTACTAACTATTTTTGCAAGCACAGCCTTTGCGACCAATTAGTTATTATTTACGAGCGAATATAATTGTGTACTTTAGGTAAGAGATAAAAGTTGAATTATGTAAATCAAATATAGAAAGTATCAAAATAATTAATTATTTATTAGAATTTTTCATCGATACGATAACAATTTTCCAGTATGCGAAATGATTGCAAAATAAGTCGTCTATCGTTTATCGTTAAAGCGCCGTTTTATTTGAATTTAAATTTGCATACAGAAAATATTCAATTGGTTTTTAAACATAGTTTTATTTAGGTCCCAACATTTTCTTTGGGTCCACCCATTCGGTGAACTGCTCCTCTGTGACGCCCTCCTTCAAGGCCTCCTCCTTTAGTGTAGTGCCATTTTGATGCGCTGTCTTGGCAATCTTGGCCGCCTTGTCGTAGCCAATGTGTGTATTAAGGGCTGTTACCAACATCAACGACTCGTTCATGATCTTCGCAATGCGCTCTGTGTTCGGTTGGATGCCCTCCACACAATTCTTGCTGAAATTGACGCTGCCATCAGCTGTGAATGGAATCCTTTAAATGCCTGGAATGGAATGGATAGCCATCTAATGGTTACTTACCAAGCAAACGAATTGAGCGCAGCACGTTCGACACTATCAGAGGCTTGAAAACGTTCAACTCAAAGTGCCCATTGGAGCCGCCAATGCTGACGGCCACCTGATTGCCCATTACCTGGGCACACAACATGGTCATGGATTCACACTGTGTGGGATTCACCTTGCCCGGCATAATGGAGCTACCGGGTTCATTCTCCGGCAACATTAGCTCGCCGAGGCCACAGCGGGGTCCCGAGCCCAAAAAGCGTATATCATTGGCAATCTTCATTAGACTAACAGCAATTGTGTTCAGTACACCATGGACTTCCACCATGGCATCGCGGGCAGCCAACGCTTCAAACTTATTCGGTGCCGTCACAAAGGGCAGCTTGGTCAGCTCGGCGATGCGGGCCGCAACCTGTTCGTCAAATCCTTTGGGTGCATTTAAGCCCGTGCCAACGGCTGTGCCGCCCAAGGCCAATTCATAGACACGGGGCAAACAGGAATCGATGCGATCCAAGGCGTACGTCAATTGCTGGGCATAACCGCTAAATTCTTGGCCAAGCGTTAGAGGGACTGCGTCCATAACATGGGTGCGACCAATCTTGATAATATCCTTAAACTCAATAGATTTGCATTCAATGGCATCCCGAAGATGTGTAATGGCTGGAATGAGACGTTCATTGAGCTCCATGCCCACGCAGATGTGGATGGCGGTGGGAAAGGTATCGTTGGAGCTCTGGGACATGTTCACATGATCGTTGGGATGAACGGGTTTCTTTGAACCCATCTCACCACCCAATGCCTTGATGGCTGAATTGCTAATCACCTCATTGGCATTCATGTTTGACTGTGTGCCCGATCCCGTTTGCCAGATGACCAGGGGAAAGTGTCCCTTCATATAGTATTTCCCGGAGATGACACCATCACAGGCAGCGGACACCGCATCCGCTATTTTGGCATCCATGCCAAAGTTCTTATTGACATCCGCGCAGGCTTTCTTCAGGATGCCCATGGCCTGGATAACAGGTTTCTAAGGGAAACAATTAACAATTGAAGAAGGAGTACCAAGATCGGATATAGATAGTTACAGGCATTCGCTCGGCAATGCCGCCAATGGGAAAATTCAGCTTGGAGCGCATTGTTTGGGCTCCATATAATTTATCAGCCGGCACCTTGAGCTCACCAAAAGTATCCCGTTCCATACGAAAGTCGCCATTGCCCTTCTCCTGATTATCCTGAACAAGAAGAAGTGAAAGGATTTCTTAACAAGTTGCCAATTACTTACACATTTATCCTTTTGTAAGATGAGTGAGGTGCCAATACCACGATGGTATCTTAGCCTAAACTTGTTACTCGGACTACAAGTCATAAAAGGACAGCGAAACATTTTGGTTCAAATGAAATTTCTTAAGAATATTCGAAATAAACTTTTTTTTCAGTTTTTTAAGCAGTTACTTTATATTTTGAGAGCTTGTGTCCGACTGAATCCAATTGAAGCTGTGGCAACTTCAATTGAGATTCGATGCCTGACACTTAAACCAATGTTGACTTTTCGCTTAGATTTACATTACATTGAATCTTGAAAATGATGATGAGTGTTCTACTTGGGTCCCAGCATCTCTTCGGGTCTAACCCAATCCTTGAACTGTTGTTCCGTCAGATAGCCAAGATTGATGGCCTCCTCCTTAAGTGTAGTGCCGTTCTTGTGTGCGGTCTTTGCAATCTTGGCCGCCTTGTCGTAGCCAATGTGAGGATTAAGAGCTGTCACCAACATCAACGACTCGTTCATGATCTTGGCAATGCGATCCGTGTTCGCCTGGATGCCATTGACGCAGTTGGCAGTAAATGTGCGACTTCCATCAGCTACAAATGGAAATCGAGATGAGATTCTTGAGATGAGATTGAGAGACTGATGGATCACTTACAGAGCAGACGAATGGAACGCAGCACATTGGACACAATCAGTGGCTTAAAGACGTTCAGTTCAAAGTGTCCATTGGCACCGCCAATAGTGACGGCCACCTGGTTGCCCATGACCTGAGCAGCCAGCATTGTTAGCGATTCACACTGTGTGGGATTCACCTTGCCGGGCATAATGGAGCTACCAGGCTCATTCTCGGGCAGTGAGAGCTCTCCAAGACCACAACGTGGTCCCGAGCCCAAAAAGCGTATATCGTTGGCAATCTTCATCAGACTAACAGCAATTGTGTTCAGTACACCATGGACTTCCACCATAGCATCGCGGGCAGCCAGCGCTTCGAACTTATTGGGTGCCGTCACAAAGGGCAGAGAAGTCAACTCGGCAATCTTGGCCGCGCATTTCTCGGCGAATCCCTTGCGGGTGTTGAGGCCAGTGCCGACAGCTGTGCCGCCCAAGGCCAATTCATAGACGCGGGGCAGACAGGCATCAATGCGTTCCAGGGCATAGGCCAATTGCTGGGCATATCCGCCAAACTCTTGACCCAGAGTCAAGGGCACAGCATCCATGGTGTGAGTACGTCCAATCTTGATGATGTCCTTGAACTCATTCGACTTGGCGGCAAGTGCATCGTGGAGAATCTTAATCGCTGGCTTCAGATTGTTGTTCAGCTCAAGGGCAACCGAAATGTGAATGGCTGTGGGGAAGGTATCGTTGGAGCTCTGCGACTTGTTCACATGATCGTTGGGATGGACAGGCGTCTTGGAGCCCAGTTTGCCGCCCAGCAGCTCAATGGCACGATTGCTAATAACCTAAATGGAGATACTTTAATTGAGATACTATTAAGACGTAAAGGAATTCACAAGGACGCACCTCATTGACGTTCATGTTGCTCTGGGTGCCAGAGCCTGTCTGCCAAATGACCAAGGGAAAGTGATCATCGTAGAGTTTTCCAGAGATGACATCATCGGCGGCCTTTGAAATTGCCTCGCTCACCTTCTGATCAAGTCCAAACTCCTTGTTCACCTCGGCGGCGGCCTTCTTCAAGATGCCCATGGCTTGAACGACGGGTTTCTACAAAACGCAACCAACATTTTCTTGAGAGGATTACAAATATTGAAAAGTTGTTATTCACTTACAGGCATGCGTTCCGTTGGTCCGCCAATGGGGAAATTGATCTGGGATCGCATCGTTTGGGCACCATAATATTTATCAGCTGGCACCTTCAGCTCTCCGAAAGTGTCGCTCTCCACACGGAACTCTTGGGAGGCCTGTAAATGCAAAAAAAAGGATAATTATAGACTTTTTATTTACTGGACACAGCAGCAACCCGCTGACCATTCTGTTTGCTTCGACTTGTCTTAATCAAATGTGAATGTGAATCGTGTTATCTGATGACGACCGAAGTCGCGACTTCGCCATATAAAATAGTAATCGTACAACGAAATCAGCAAAAAGCTGAAAAATGCCCGAAAGAGCAAGCTCAACAAGTAAAGCCTGTTCCCATGTTATGCCTACGTGACTCTTGAATGACCTACTCCACGTGTAAGTTCTCTTTTTTTATTTCTTAAGAATTTGCATAATTTCAAAGAGCTAGAACTATACTATATATTATTTATTCATTAAAGAAAAATTGTTAGCATTTAAAACAATATTAAAAGAAAGCAAACAAAGAAAAAACGAATAATAAATTACAACATTTTAATATAAACTTTTTAAATTTATGCTCTGAGATTTATATGTATTGTAGGGCATTTAAAGTGCTTAAATACAGAGCAGAAACCACCAACGGAGACCAACAGGGGTCGCTTTGGCTCTGCTCAGCAAAGTCTGTGTGTGTGTGTGTGTTTTCTGTATGGATTTTGAGTGGCAGTGATTGTGCGCTATTTTCTCTGCGCGTGTAAATATATATGTGTGCTTAATTAAGATTCACACTTTACAAGCCTACATAAATACACATGTGTTTTGCACAAGTGCTAAAAGCCCAACTACCAACAATAACAACTTAAATAAAGGAGATTAAGCAGAGCGGAGCGGCACAGAGTGTGTGTGAGAGAGAGAGAGATAGAAACAGTAGCAGCGTGAATGAGAGCGGCTGTAAAATACTTTTTAATAAGCAACGTTAGTTGGTGGATGCTTATCGATGTGGACAGTGGGTTAAATGTCTCGCACCTCATTACACACACGCACACACAAACAATCCTTTCAATAAGAACATTAATATATATATTTAACCGGTTTTATTTAATAAAACCTGAAAAAGTGCGATGAGGGCCATTTTTTGTTTGCACAAATGCAGGAGAAATCTGTTTTAATAAATCTTGGGGATATCAACAATTGAGAAAACAATAATAATACTTAGCTTAGCAGAATAAGTTGAATACGCTACAAAAAAGTATGAGCATATAAGTTTATATAGTCACGATTTGCAGTGTGAGAAACTCTTTTTCCAATATGATGGATGTGATATCATATATTATCTACTCAAAATTTCATGGCAAAGCATGGTTTAAAAAGAGGAAATTTAATTTGTTTTCATATATGAAAAGAACAATTGAATTGGTGTCCAGCTAAAGTCAAATAAGAGCTTGCAAACGAAGTTGGTCTACCTTTTCCCATTGCATGTGCCAATTGGTCCAACAGGACGGCATTGAAAATACCTTCCACTGTGTTGGAATTTTGCACAACTTGTGGATTACGTTCTTTACACTGCAGTTACTGCCAAAAAAGGGGGTGTGGCATTTGTAGAAGTGTCTTTGGAATTATATTTTGGACGGCATAATTGCTGATAACACACCATTATGAAATGCCGGCATCTGGTTAAGCCGCAAATCAATTGTAATCTTTTTGTCTTTTCTGAGGCGATTTACTGAAGTTAACATCTCGAGTGGCTTGTGCTGTTTATTTCCCTTAAATTGGCCAAAAGCATAGGTGCAGTTCAAAACAGAAATGCAATAATTACATAAGCGCACACATTCTACGATAAATCTCCTTACCATGCGAAGACTGCAAGTTGCGGCCGCCCATGGCTTTGTCAGCTGTTGTACGCCGCGTAGCGTAGAGCGTTGCAATAAGGGTAACACCATCTTTATATAATATTAGTAGTTAAATACTGCAATTGCAAAGGAAAGAAGCCGCGAAAATTTCACTCGCCCTAAACTAGCGGACCAGGCAGGTAACACAACAAAAACAATAAGTTCGATAGACGATTATACAGCGGTAAACAGCGGTACATATCGATAGGCACCAATAACATTGGGCACAACAAAGTGTGCTCGTGTAGTAAATATTTAGCTGTAGAGTTGACATTATTTATTCTTTAATTTTTTTCGTAATTATTGTATTTACACTACGCTGGATTTAATAGAAATTAAAAGAGCTATCGAGGCTCGCTGGACTGATATTGCATTCGATCAAACATCGATATATTTACTGCTTCTTTCTATAAACGATAGCTATCGACAAGCTTATCGGCTATCCCTAATCAACAGCTGTGTTAGCTTTTTAGGCGAGAGTGAAGTGCGCTTCGTATAAATTGGAAGTTAAAAAGCTAACAAATCCATCGCCAACACAATGTCAGCGTTGATCAAATCTCTTTGCTTGGCCAAGCAGCTAAGCGCTGCCAATCCACGCCTTTCCCTTCAGATTGCCCGCAATCGTAAGTGCATTTCCATCAAATTTACGTTCTGTTTTTGTTTACGTAACTTTCGATGTGTTTAAATTAATTGCAATTAATTTATGTGCAGTTGCCGGCTGGAATAAGGATTACAAACCCGGGACATATCCCAAGACCGAAAAGGAACGCGAGGCAGCGGCCAAGAAATATTATCTACTGCCAGAGGAATACAAACCATATGCTGACAATGGATTGGGCTATGGAGATTATCCCAAAGTTGGCGGTGGTCTTGGCATTGAGAACAAGGACTCCTACTATCCCTATGATTATCCCGAGCACAAGCGCAATTTTAACGAGCCGGTGAGTGAACAAAGTTAACATAAGGGCATTTCCATAAACGAAAATCTCTAAATATATCAATATATCACTTATTTTACCTATCAGACAGATTGTTAAACAATTAACAACATGTATTAATTTAATATGATTAACAAATCGACTGCCTATTAATTTTATAGTGCTGTAAAGTAAAATTCGAATTGAATTGGAAATGCCCGTATGCTTAAAACTAAAACTGGCTAATAAAAACTTTCCCCTAATAGATTTCGGTGGATCATGATTTGTACAGCGAGGATCGTTACTCACAGGCGGAGCAACCACGCTACAGTAATTCCTATTACTTCTTATGCTTCTTTGGTGTCATGGGCGGCTGCCTGGCACTCTACTACTGGCTGGAAGATAAGAAAATGTATCGTCCCGTAGCGGCCAAGCAATATCCTGCTGATGGCGTCAAACACTATTCATTTGAGCGTTAAGAATGTGGAGGAGCTCGAGAGTGGCGGACAGAATTGGATAGATCTATGATTGATTGTTGTATATTTCATTTTGGTCCGTCTTCTTATTGTTAAATAGGAAATTTACCAACATAAAATTAAAAAGGAAATCGAAATTAAAATCGTTTCGGAATTTGTTTTATAAAAAAGAAATACAAAACTTGCTGGAAAATACATATTTATTCCAAGATCAAATCAAAAAGTATTAAATATGAATGCAGATGGCAATTGAATACAAGTAATTCTTAGATCTAAGTTAAACTACCTTAAAAATGCTGAATGATCCTATATCCTAGAACAGTGAATGATAATAAGTGGGTGAAAGAGAAAAAAAAGGTGGAAACATACAAGTACAAACTTAACTTGATATAAATGAGATGATAAAAGTTAGTGGAGCATTTGGGAATCAAATGTTTATTCCACAATGTAATTGGGATGCACAACGAGCAGTGGATCGTTCTCCAATTCATCTTCGTCAGCTGCTCCCCGAGGACTCTTGCCAATGGCCCGCAGATTTGTGGTCTTTAGTGGTATGATAACCTGATCGTGATAGATCAAACGATCGATTAGCTTCTCGATGAGATTCTTGCGGGATATGAGCTCATCCTCGGATTCGATTTGGTCGGCAACCTGTTCCAGATACCAGGTGACAACATCGCTACGTTTCATGCCCGTATCGCTGCCCTCGACCTCGCAACGTGCCTCCTCCGATCGCATGTGCAGCACCAGCATTGTGGATAGATTCTTGTAATCCTCAAATGACAATGTAAACTTCTTCTTCTGCAAAGCGCTGCCTGAAGTGTCCATCGCAGAGGCATCGACATCTGAATCGATATTGGCCGCCGAACCATTATTCTCCATATCAATGTCATGCTCGATGCCATCATCCACATCCAAGGGCTCATCATCATCCAAATGAATATCAGGTTGTTCCACACGTATAATCGATTTGTTGAGCAAACGGAAGGCTTCCTTCACATGACGCTCCAGCACACGATTCGAGCACTCCAGCTTGGCCATTGCCTCGCTCAGACGAATCATGGACTCCAGCTGACGCACTGTAATGCGCCAAGTGCTGCGTCCACCAGAGCCCGTGTCACGTTGCCTCAAATGTCCATAGTTCTCCACAAGCATTTTGCCTGCCTCCGTGCCAATGACCGGCTTGAATTGACGGGCAAAGGTCACATAGCGGAGTACCTCCTCGCGGGTATAAGCCCGCTCCACAGACTCCTCGATGTTGGAATGTAGATCGATAATTTTCCGAGCAATCGCATAGTCCACCACCTCGTTACACTCATCCACCAAAATGAAGAACAGATCGAAACGAGACATAATCGGAGCAGACAATTGAATATTCTGCTGAAGACTCTTGGAGCGATCATAGCGACCATTGATGGGATTGGCAGCAGCCAGGATTGAGGTACGTGCATTCAACGTAGCTCGAACTCCAGCACGAGCTATCGAGATGGTCTGCTGTTCCATGGCCTCGTGAATGGCCACCTGATCCCGTTGATCCATCTTGTCGAACTCGTCGATGCAACAGATGCCATTGTCAGCCAACATCAAGGCACCAGCTTCGATGACAAAATCAAAGCTCTCCTCATCCCTCACTACGGCGGCAGTGAGACCCGCTGCCGAGGATGCTTTACCCGAGGTGTAGATGGCACGTGGCGAGAAATCCGAGACCTGTTTGAGGAATTGCGATTTGGCTGTACTGGGATCACCGACAATGCAAACGTTGACATCGCCACGCAGCGATGTCTTCTCGGTTGTTGTCTTGGCAACGCCACCAAAGAGTTGTAGGAGAATGCCACGTTTCACCTCATCATTGCCATAGATCGATGGGAAGAGACTGCTGATAAGATTCTGGTATAGATTACGATCCTTGGACATTTCATAGATCTTTTGCCATTCGGCATCGGTCATCTGTTTCTTCATATCCTCAGCGGTTACCTCCGACATGGGCAGATCTGTGCCTCCAAAGCGTGCTGTCGTTGCCTGAACACTGCAGGCAAGGAATGCCATACGATAGTTGAGCTCACGTACGCCGAGTGCTTTCAAGCCAGTGACACCTTCAGATCCCTCACCGGGTTTGTGACGGGATCCCTGGTCAGTCTTAGTGCCCGGCGTGGCCAGCACACTCACATCGGGTACCACAATGAGGGTGCCGGTGAAATCATAGCGATCTCCTGCCTGCACTGTCTCCACAAGTTCGGATCGTAGAATTATTTCAACGGCCCGTGGTATGCAACCGCGTGGCAGCTCCGCCTGTGTCTCCTGTATGCGAATTTTTTGAAAGTCCAGGAAAAGTGACTTCTCCACATCGAGCATGAAACGTCGTCGGTTGGAGCAGACGGGATTGCGGCAAATGGTTGGATTGGTGAACTTAAACTGCTGCTCCACATTACGGATCTCCGTCTGGCAGTCGAGGCACATGAACGTGCCTGAGACCAGCTCCGGATGTACTGGATGTGTACGCACTACTTGACCAGAAATCCGTATAAGTGTGCCAATTTTGGAGGTGGTCAGATCACGGACTTTGTGACGCGTTGGCACCTCCGTGAATGCCACATAGCAATCCTTGTTGGTCTTCAGGCCAATGCGATCCTTCACATAGTTGGACACGGATTGGCACAAGAACGGATAGACATGATAGTATTCCTCGATGATCGCTGTTGCCAGATTCTGATCGTATTTCTCCACATCCTCGAAGCTCACCTCGAGCGTACAGCGATCGGGAGACTCCAAACTGGCAGCTGGACGCGTATATTTGATTTCGCCATCCTCTTTGAATTCTTCTAGAAAATCTTGGAATAACTTTTGGGTGCGTATACCCACTTCATCTTTAACGCGCAGCTGTCCGATCTGAGCATCCGCAACATCCATTTCGATTGATTTTCTACACAAATTAAATATAAACTCTCAGAAAATAAGTTAATTTCGTCTCGCGATCACTGATGCTACAGCTGCGTGTTTTGCCAATTTTCGCGCCTTTTTGTTTTTGACAATTCGCTGACAGCAGCGGCTTAAGACTTATCGATTATCGGTCGACTATCGTTTCGCGAAATATTCAACCGTATAAACATAAGTTATTTGGATTCGTGTATTTATGGCTATTATGAACTCTTTTTAACAAACGGAGTACCTGTCCACGGCCTAAATATACTTTTTATAATTGATAACGATTATCAGTGTTTGTTTTGTTTGTGCAGCTGATGGCTTGGCAACACTGTTATAGTAATCGCACTCTGTTATCGATGCATGTTCTTGATTCTTAGCGCATGTTACCATCGCTAGAGCGTGCGAGTTGTGCAGAGGGAGGGAATTTATTGATTCCAACAATTTCTTTGGTGGATTATTTATAATTGAAACGTTTGCATGGACCACGTTTTCTATTTGTGTGCACACACCAAACAATAACGGAAATAACGCTTAAACAGCACCTGCAACTGTCAACTGATTTGATCAAATAATATACCCAGGGACCCACACACACACACGCACACCCACACGGAGAGACAAAAACACACACACAACCAAAATGGTGGACGCTGCCAGACAAATGCTCGATGAGCTAATGGGCCGAAATCGAAATTTGCATCCTTCAGAGGCCGGACAGGCAGTTAATTGGGAAGATCCAGAGGTAAGTCTCAGATGAATCAGATCAGATCATTTCTATTAATTCTCTTTGTGATATAATCGAAATTCTTGGCATGGCTGCCCAATGTTTTTAACGCGACATTTTCGTGTGGTTTCGTTCGTCGCTTCTTGTTTTTATTGCTTTGTCTTTTTTGCCGGTGATAAAACACTGAGCACTAAAAATTGCTGCACACACAGAGCCCATAAATTTTTATATTATGATTATAATTGCTAATTTGTTTACATTTTGAACTGTGCAGGTTACTGTGGTAGCCGACTAGCCGACATACACTATCTTTATTTGTTTGTTCAATTATTTAAATTAAATTTAAACAGAAATTGCTTTTTATCTTCATATATATTTAAATGGTCACCTTTATTTATTTATTTAAATTAAAGCAAACTAAAATTTTAATATACAGTTGTTAAATGAAATTATAGAATATAAAAGATGAATTGTTTTTATATTTTTCCGATATACTTATACATGTTTTCCTTTCTCCTTGTCTAGTTTTGTCAGTTCTACAACGTGAAATTCTGTCCACACGATTTGTTTATCAACACACGCGCCGACCTGGGACCCTGTGTGCGAATCCATGACGAGGAGGCGAAACATTTGTACGAGGAGGCGCGTCCATCGCAGCGTAAACGTCACACGGAGGATGAGTTTTTGCGCTTCTGTAATGTGATGCTGCACGATGTGGACCGTAAGATACAGAAGGGTAAACAACGTTTGCAGTTGATGCAACGCGATCATCCGCCAGCGCCTGTGAATCAGGCGTCCAAGCATGAGGAGCAGTTGAGCAATCTAAATGCACGGATTAGCAAATTACTAGCGGAGGCTGAGGAGGCGGGAATACGTGGCGATGTGGATCAGGCTCAGGATCTGATGACAATCTGCGAAGAACTGAAGGAGGAGAAGGAAACGTTGCAGCAACAATATGATGCAAGTGTCAAGCAATTCAATAAGCTACAAAGAGCAAGTGCTACAGCACCGACCACACCCACGAACACATCAACGAATGCCACTGAACCGCCAAGCGGTGACGAGGATCTCGCCAGTCCCACAGCCACCAACAACAGCAGCGATGCGATCCCCAATGAAAGCATCGAATCCCCTGAAGCTGGAAGCCAAGAAACAACAGCAGCAGCAGCAATAGAGAATGCAACAACTGGAGCTGGAGCGGGAGGTGCAACAGCAACACCTCCAGTTGCCAGCGATGTTGCAACGTCCGATGAAAACAAATCGGACGCTAAAACAGATGGAAAATCACCAGCAGCCAATTGGTCTCACGAAACCCTGCCCGAGAAACAGATGAAAGTCTGTGAAATCTGTGGCGCCTTTCTCATTGTTGGCGATGCCCAGCAACGCATTGAGGATCATTTAATGGGCAAACAGCATTTGGGTTATTCCAAACTGCGCAATGCCGTCACCGAAATTAACGAGAGGCGTCAAAAGGAGCGTGAGGAAGAGGAGAGAAGACGCCGTGATGATCGTGTCCAACGATTCCACAACACTTATGATAATAGACGGTAAGACAAATGAATCCAATGGCAATCCATAAATAGAATCAAAATAATTCTGATAAAGATGCGTTTAAATTGTAAGTAAAATTTGTTAGATTTGTAGATAATATATAGTTAATAATAAGATATGAAAGTAGTATAAAATAATAGTAAGGCTTACAGGACTAATAAGTTGGTCCTTTAGAATTCTTTTGTACTACGCAGATAAGTAAAATTTGTTAGATTTGTAGATAATATATAGTTAATAATATATGAAACTAGTATAAAATAATAGTAAAGTTAACAGGATTAATTAGTTAGTCCTTTAGAATTGTTTCGTACTATGTAGATAACATTAGTAAAATTATTTTAGACTTTTCTAGAACTTATGAATATTCAAAATTAAGGAGAAGCTTTAAGAAACATGAAAAACTTTAGAGAGTTGCAAATATTATTCTCCAGAATTACGTAAATAGGCTTTTCCATTGTAATTATACATATTTAGATATATATTACATATTTAGATATATATATTAAATATTTAGATATATATATTACATATTAAGATACATATATTATATATTTAGATATACATACATACATAATTTGCAGAGTTAATTGAACTTATAGAAAACTGTAGAGAATTGAAATCTTTAGAATTGTAATAATAACTCGCTCTCTCTCTCTTTCTTATTCGTGCAGTGAGCAACGTGACTATCGGGAGCGGAGTCGTGACTATGCGCCCAATCGACAATCATCGGATAGACGGCATCGTAAGTTTGCACACGACTCTTTTGCATACCAAAATCCCAATCCCATTCTAATTCTAATTCTAATTCTGATCTTTCACAGATCATCACAAGTCACATCACGGTCACTCGTATTCACGAAGTGGTAGTCACAGTAGCAGCAGCAGCAGTCGCAGTCGGCATAATCATTATCGTCACGATAGTCGGGAACGACATTGTCGCAGTCGGAGTCGCAGTCGCTACTAATCAAAAGGGATACCAAAAACAACAGCAGCAGCAACAACAACAACAACAAGAACAACACCAACGATAACAACAGCAACAACGTCAATAGAAAGAGAAGGAACGAAAGTTAAACCAACAAAAGAAACGAAAGAAATACATGAATAACTAAAAAGAAAAGAAAAGTGAAAGATTTCTGAGTGAAAGTAATGAAAATAAGTCAAAGATACGACAACAACAACAACAATTGCAGCAACAGCAACAACAACAACAGCAGCAACAACGACAACTCGTCCTCTCTCTTTCTCTCTCTCTCTGTCGGGTAATGCCACGCCCCCTTTGTCTCTGTCTTCATGCAGCATCGAGGTACTCCAAAACAATAATCTAATAACACATTTCAATAATATGTAAAAAAAAAAAAAAATCAATTCAGACAGCCTTAAAAAACCAAGACACATGTGTGAGAAACATGTGTGAGCTTTCCAAAAAACAAATGCGAATGGAGGTGAGTTGAACACAATTAAGTCTGGTACTCGTACTCGTACTCCTCCTACTCTCTTCTACTCGTACATTTGTACAACCCGTACTCGTAGTTTTAAATTCAAACTCAAAGAAATTTTCAATACTATATATAGACGACAATATGTTATCTCAATTGTACAGACAGGCACAAAAGTCTCCTATCGCTTGCTAAAAACATAATCCCCAACATTTCCCCTAAGACTGAGACAACAACTTTTTCCCTTAAGTCACATCATAGATACTCACACTCACACACACACACGCACACACTCTTGTTCACACAGCGAGTTAAATCTATACAATATACAATATAGTATAGAGAGTTGCACGAGATCTGTTCAGGGCTTGTTCCGATCTATAAAAGAAATAACCACTTTTTGTTTGTCTAAAATTTAATTGTAAATGATTTGATCTTTTCAGCTTCAAAATTCTAATAAAATATTTGAATAGCTTTTCCGATCTCATTCCATGCGAGATGAATTTAATTTGATCTATATATTCGGTTCGATTCCACTGTTTTTTTGGAAGGTTAAAATGAACGAAATTTGTCCGATTTCACATGCACAAAAATGATAATATATAAATATATATTGTATCAAGATACGGAACAGGCCCCAAAAATCTTTTGTTTTGCACTTAAGTCCTAATGATAATGTACCGATAAACACACTTAGGACTGTGACTTTTGCCTTGACAGACACAACAGACAACAGACATAACCGGGGTTAGGATCGATAACCAACTGAATGAGGAGAAAATAATGCTAAACTAATGGAATCAGGTTAGTTGAATTTGTTGAACATTCGACTGATGGTTAATGGTTAAAACTCTCGATACTCGATATTCGTCTGCCTCTTTTTTCTTCTTTGCGGGGAAGGGCAGCACGTCCACCCCACCCCACCCCACTTCACCTACATACTATACATTCACACACACACACACATATATCCACACTAAAGCAACACCCACGTAACACCTACAACTACAAGTACACCTATGTATGTATAAACAAACACCACACACAGATCACAGATTCGAAAACAGAGAAATATTACTCACAGAACCGATGGGAATGAAGGTATCCTTGTTGTACTCATACTTGTTATTGGAGAGAATACGTTCAATTGATTGTACCAGGTATTTAAAACTCAAACTCAACTCAAACTCAACTCGACTCAAACAAATGAACTAACCTCAAGAAATCAACAATTGTTAAGTATACTATATATGCATACATATACCATACCATATTATGATAATAGTATAATGAAAAAAACAAAATCAAAATCAAAATGAAATCCACACAGATCGCGTTATTGCATGGGAATGGCATGTGCTTTGTGGTGTTTTGTTGATGATGGGCAGGACGATTTGATCAGGATCATCGTTTAATTTCCATTTCCCTCTAATCCGGGGATGGGAAGAATTATTATTATTCTACCTCCCCACCCCCAACAAATTGTCTCCTCCAGAAGCTCTCTTTTTCTTTCAATCTCTCTCTCTCTCTCTCTCTCTCTCTCTCTCTGTCTATCTATCTATATCTATATCTGTCTTTCTGTCTATCAATGAAATCTCTCTTGTAGTCATTATACTCGTCATTCATTAGGCTCCCACACACAAAACCAACAGCAACAACAACAACAACACATGAACAGTACTAAGATAACGGCTTTCAGAGAGTTTCGCATTTGTCAGGTACATTTTGTTAAAATTATCTTTATGCTCTTTCCAATTAATTGTATTCACTTTCAAATATTTAAGTTTGTCTGAACAAAACAATATATATTTGCTTTTAATACACATTTCAATCTGTTGCTCTATGGATTATTTTGTGCATATGGAAAGGGCATAAAAGATTCGGCTATGCCGAATTTCCTTTCATGTTTATTGCTGTTGTACTTTCCCATGTACATACACACATACATGCATACATACATATAGTACATACTTAAAAAATCGAACTGAAGCAGCGATCGTTATTTTTTTTATTTTTGGTTCGAATTCGAAATTCGATATCGAAACTTCTTGTGCAATCGATTGAAGATGATGAAAAAGAAGAAGACGACGAGGTAATTGTAATTGTAAATTCAATAGAAACAACAACAAATTTTTGTAATGTTTTTTTTTTAATCCGATGATTGTTTTTGGCAACTTAGTTAGATAGAGAGAGCAAGCAAGCAAGCAGTACTTACTACTATTACTAAGCTGAGAAAGTGATAATAACTAGCCAAGGCTTTACTTGTATATCTATTAACCCTCCGCCCCTCTCCGCTCCGCTCTCCGCTGTTGTGTACCACGTTGAACCACGCCCCATTTTTTACCCACTGCAACGCCTAAACAGGTAAATTTTTTTTGTTTGTCAAATACTTTTGAAACCCACACACGGAAAATATTGAAATACTCTACACTAGCAAAAGCTCTTTCCGCCTACCTTCCCAAGTCTACAAAAGAAAAGATCCTCTGTAATATATTACATCTGCTTTTTACCGGTGGGGTCAACTTAATTGCTTTTTGTACTTACGAATTTTAAGGATTTTACATATATGTATAAGTATATCTAATAGTAACACAATTTACTTACGACATTCGAGATAATTGTAACAAATTTTACTCGTATTATATTTCATACATACTACTCTCTACTCTCCCCCTAAAAAAAAAACAAAAAGAACCATAAATAATTCACTTGAGTTGAAATCTCCCACAGCTGGGTTGGGTTGGGTTAGCTTACACCGGGCAATGTTATCGATAATTTCTATAATTTTTCTAACGCCGCCATTTTGTATACTAATGCTCTTCTCTCCAAACATTGCAGGAGGATCATTGTGCGACCGAAGAGGGAAGCGAACAACTCTATCTGTCTCTGTCTCTCCTGACCACACACGAAGTGGGGACACAAATTGTTGTGAAGAATATCTCCAGGTAACTTCTATGCCCACAACACCCAGTAATGTTTCTTCAAGACAGACGACGAATGACGAACGCCAAAGAGTAGCGAGTGGCGAGTAGCGAGTTACGAGTAACGAGTAACAGTGACGGGATCACTGTCTATCTACAACAACAACAACAACACTCATGTTAACTGTAATAACTGCATGAGATACGAGGTGAATTTTCATTTCTCTCCTTTTATCTCTATATGTATATTATGTATGTACATATATATATGTACATACATATATATGTGTACATGTATACACTATAATCCTATATATTGCTTCCTCTGCCTTTTGTATGTCTGTTTTCATACATTGAATTGATGAACAACAAATACAGACACAGCAACAAACAATTGTTATATATACATATATAATTTATTTAATTCGCATCGTAGTATCTTTCACAAACATTTGACATTAGGGTACAGCATTCAGCAGCTAATTGTGATCACTGATCACCAATCAGGATACCAATCAGGATTACTACTTTTTGCAACAAACAAATTTATTAGATCGATCAGAAAGCATGTATCGTACTTAATAGTGTGATACTTGATACTGATTACTTTTTTTGAACGACATACATCGAATTTTCATGTAATTTTAAAAACGTAGTAACGATTTAACATCAAGTTTTCATATAGTAGGCGGATTTCTATATAAAATATAACAGAAGGTATTGATCCGTTACAAGTAAAGGAGCGATTACTGATTGAATTATCTGCTGAATGCCCCCATTGATATACATATAGAGCATATATATCGGATTCAGTCTGTTGATAAGCTTTTCCTTGATCTTCCGCATAATTACGAAGCGTTTGTGAAGGATAACGCGTCGCACCCGCCTTTCGTTATGTATTTAGTAAAAATATATATATTTTAATTTCATTTTGATTCGCATACATAAATGTTTTTGAACGACAAAGAAAATCAGCAGAAAATTGCAAAAAAAAAACAAACAAACAAACAACTAATTAACAACAACAACAACAACAAATGTAGTCATTTAAAGCAAGTTTTTAATTATTACATATATAACCTACATTTACAATTAATAATTATTACAATTAATGATAAAAAAAGATTCAATTTGAGACTCGCAATAATTTTCTAATAAAATATGAAAAAGAAAAAACACGCAAAAAAAAGAAAAGAAACATTTGCAAAACTTTTGCGATATACACAAAAACAAAATAATTGTTGTTTTTCCTGGATCGGGGGACTGGATCGGGTGAATAATACACAGAAGTATGTATGTAAAACAGCTGCAGATAAATAGAAGTAATTCCAATTAGATTACTCACTGGACAGCTGTACAAATTGGTAATCTAATCTCTGGTTATACTAAATAGAAATTGTTTCAGTTAAAACTCACTGTTCAGTTTTCAGATCAGATTTCAGGGATTCAGTTTTTTATTATCTCAACAAAGCTATGTATAAAAAACGACTTCAAATTGGGTTTTCTTTAGCAATTGTATATATTTATTTGTATAGGAATATGTATACGTATTATAATTTTGTTGTTGCCTTTTCCGTTAATATCTACAACTTTTAATAACTACATATGTGTGTGTTAACAGAAATTTTGATAACCAAACATTATACATATTTATTTTGTAACTTTCAACATCTAAAATATCAAAGCAAATCATAAAAATGTGATTACAAATATAAAAGCAAAATCATGTCTTTTGTGAATATTTATATTTATATAAAAAAATTACATTTTATTAACAATTCTCATGTTTGTATAATAAGCATAATAGTATAAAATAATATTGATAACTTGTTTATCAACTGAAAGAGGGGGAAAAACCAATTAATACAAAAAAGAAAAGAAAAATAACGGATGTTGAGCAAATTGAGAAATTTGTTATTTTGCTAACTTACATTGAGAACCTAACAACAAATTCACTGCATACTTTTAGTTAATTTTTACAATTTTTTTACAATTACAATTATTTGCCGGGCAACTTGATGAGTTTATTGAGTTTTGTTCTTTGCACTTTCAACTTAACCTCAAAGTAGGTATCCTGCTTGCTAGAAAAAGTGTGCCCAAAGCGCTGCAGTTTTCCTGTTAGTTTTCTATAAAGTTTTCAATTTCTTTTGAAAAGTTCACAGTTTTGTGTAGTTTTATAAAAAATTGGTGTGCTAGCAAACGCATTTCGCACTGATAAAAAAAATATGTTAATACCTAAAAATGTGTGTGTGTGTGTTTTTTTGAATGGGAAGAACGTTTGTTTGTGTAAGTGTGTGTGTGTGTATTTTGTTGACATTTCGAGATAATGGGCATTATTTTAGCATAGCACCGATAACTTAAGCTTTCAGGTTGAGGTTGAGGCTCCAGTTTCGGCTCCAGCACCAGCTCCAGCTCCGATTCAGAGATCCTGTCATGGTGTTTCATCTGTAAGACATAGCTGACTGGAGTGGATCATCGGCTCTCTGGTTGTGTTGTTGTTGCTTGTTGTAACCCTGGTTCGCTGCTAGTGACAATGCTCCGTCACATCCACAATGACCGACTTTTTCCAGCAGAAGAGAAAGTAACCAATGCCTGCGCCCAGCACGACCATCATACAGAGCCACACATTATATGTCATGAATATCAACATCAGCAGGAAGGATAGTGTCACTTGGAGTACGTGCAGCAGCGTCTGGTATAGATGATTGATCGACAGCATCGTGGGTCTGTGGCACACAGTTAATACAATGGTTAGTCCAATTTTACAAGTCAAGTCATGTTTATCAACGAATAATGCCCGATATATGTATGTTATCAAAAAAAAAACATAAATAAATAAACAAACAGTTAACAAAATTTACAAAACATGGCAAAGGTTTTAATCGGTCATTAAATAAACAAACTAGCATTCGATTGATTAATTGCATTCAACATTTTGAACGATTCAAAAAAAACCGCCAGTGATCGATCAATATAGATAAAATACCAAATAGCAAGTTATCGATACATTTATCGAGCTTTAAAGGGAGAATTGTGTGAGTTAGAGCTTCTCTCTTTTTGAAATTGAATGCCCAAGTTGTTATGTAAGAAATTACAGAATAGTTATGCTTAACTTGATCTGTTATCTCTTTACTATACTATAGGTGCATGTGTTAAGTAATATTTATCCAATTAACTCTTAGACATTAGGGTGCATATCTAGCAATTCTACAGCTACTCATATTCACAATATAATTAAATTTAATAATTGATGTGCATCATTTGGATTTTCCGCAAGGAGTGCTCTTAATTTCTAAGTACTATACAATTATTATTTTGAGGGGCAACATCTGGCGGATGTCTGAAATCAAAGTAATTGATTATATCAAGTATCGGATGTCGAGCATCAGGTGGCGACCAAAATGACTCCGATTTGTCATCGGTTTCGGGCGGACGGACATACTTAACATAAATGTGCAATCGATAATATCATAAATAATGAGATATAAAAGTGGAATGCGTTACAATTGGAGGCCTCTTGGGATACTTACGGTTGTTTGTGCACAACTTCGCCAACATATCTGAGGGAATGATTTATTTTGGCGTAGGCACACAGTAAACAGTTAACAGGAAACGGGAAACGGTTGCGTGTGTACAAATACAGATGATGGGGGAGGGGGGGAGATCAGTATCAAATTGTTATCGTTATCGTTATCAATTTGTAAGCGTATTGCGAGCGAGATTTCGCGATTTAGATTTTCATTTTGTTTTGTTTAGTTTTGCATTATATCAATAATAATAACAGTACACATTATAATTATTAGATTATTTGGATTTCGTTTTGAATTTTTGTACAATCGTGTGTTGAAATTAGAAATAAGATAATGATATGAATAATTTACATGAAGGCGAGCGCGATATTTAAATAATATGGTACAGAAGATGAACGTTGAGCGGAAAGCATATTTTATTTATTTTTTGGCGAATGATACACACACAGAATAGTTGATATTTAACGGTAAACGGCAACGAAAACGAAAGAAAGAAAAAAAATGAGAGAAAAGAAAGCATTAGAAATAATATTTACAGAAGACAGCTGGACGCTGGACAGGCACAAGGCACAGGACGAACTCGAAAGCATGCAATTGAAAATGTTGAGGAAATGATTGAGGATTACTCACTGCACGGGCGACGGCGCTGCCGCAGCTGGTGGAGGAAGACGTGGAGCCTCTGGATTACGTTGTGGTCCCGTCACCGGTCTATACTCGAGCAGGTTGTATGTTTTCCAGAACAGATACTCGCGATAGTATTTGAGACCCTCGTAGAGAAGGGCCAGCAGGAAGATGGCTATCATGGATCCAATGAGACCAGCCACAGTCTCGATGTGCCACCAGGAGAATAATATTGTCTCATTGTAACCAAAGTGAAACTGAAAAGTTCCTTTATTGTTAATCAATCAGATTAAAGATTAAAACTTTAACTTACCGCCATGGACATCATGTGCTCCATTCCGGTTCCCGTGCCGCCGGCATGATGATGATGAGCATGAGCATCATGCACGCTCACGTCCATGTCACCATGAGGCGTCACCAAGGGCGGACTAAGTGTCGTCGAATCCATATGTGCCATGTGTAAGGAATGATCAATCAGCTCTGTAAAAAAACAGTTACCAGTTAACAGCTGGAATTGGAATTGGGGAATCAAGGTGGGGGGAATACTTACCGACATTGGGGGCATGATGATGTGCATGATCATGTGCGTCCATTTTGACTTTGTTTTGGGAATTGTGGCCCTTTTTGTTACCTGGTGAAAGTTAAGTGCCAAAATTTGTATCAAAACAATTAAAGAACCGAGACAAACAAAAAAAAAGAAATATATAACTAGGTTTGTGGGTCCCAATCTCAGATTGACAGACCTCCGCCCCAATCAATTGCACAGCTGGCAACTTGGCAACTAGAAAGTAAATCATTCAAATGACTCAGCGCGCACCTTTCACCCGGGCACACAGAGCTCAATCTGAATACGATTGTACCCAGATATATGTGTACTTTCCCCTTTTTAGACCCCACCCAATATCCAATTCCTTTTGGGCCATTCCTTCAAAGGTCACACATTCTTGCCCGCAGTTCAGCTCTAATAAAGTTTTAATGAAATTCCCAACATAACTTGGCGTGCGAAATGCGTAAATGAGTTTTTAGGGGGAGTTGATAAGACGCATAGCTTTGTTCTAACCTCAATAATCGATTATGACTCTATTAGCGATGATGCTGCTCAACTGTCAGATACTCTGTATTGCACTTAGTCTCTATTTGTCATATTATCATCATTTATCATTGATTTGATTAGTATGAGATTTTATTTAAAGTCTCTGTCTTATACTTATCCATAGTTCCTTGATTCACCATCTTTGACAGTTCAAATTTGCTAACATATACCTTACATTTTAGATAATATCTAAATCAGTAATATCAGTATTATTCACTTTATTCACACTTATATAGCCAATCAGTATATCCACCTAAACTATTCTGTAATATTCTGATTTTCGAGATGTTGTGTTATAATTGAAGTATTTTCCAACTTTCTCATACTTTGAATGTAATTGCCTTACCAGTTCACTTTATCGACTGTGCTATATATTTGACAATTCTCATATATACCATATCATATTCTTATCAGACTAAACCACACTTTGGCCTACCGCAAATTGACTTGGTTTTTGGGCCTGGAAGACGCTACAAGTGCGAATACAAGTTGAATATCTGTTTTTTAAGGCTCTACCATGAAGGGAACAACTCGAGTCGGGGAAATTCAGATTGTTTTTTGTTTTTGTGTGTTTTGTTGTGGTTCGCATATCAGAATACCAGACAACAATGATAAGGTGCATTAGAGGGTTATATTTCTGTTGTTGTTGCTGTTACTGTTGTTGTTATTGTGGTGCATGCAATCAGTAGAATATGAAAAAAGAGGGTAGCGTAGAGTAGATATGTTATGTGTCTGTGTACAAAGTTAAAGGTCATTCATAAATGGATATCATAATGGATGGGAATGGGAATTAAACATGAATACATCGCATATCATAAAACTTTCTCAATCTCAATTTCTCTATGTACCTCTCTCTCTCTCTTTCTGTTTCCCTAGTCTCTGTTGTGAGTTCTATACGATCGCAGATAACAACTACATGAGTTGACTTAATCAACAATCGTTGAAACAATTGCAAATGGATCTGTAGATCGTTGTACATGCTATAATGAGTGTTCTTTTTTTGACAATTCAAATATTTTTCCCTAGGTATTTCCCCTTTTTTTCTATCTACTTGCTTTTATAATTAAACAGTCACGTGAGAGTCTGTAAGTATCCATTGGATGATCAGAAAACACGTATTTACCCGCAATGAGAAACGAGTTGTGACTCGCGTTCTACATTAATAATTGCGGATCCGGTAACTATCTTTCTATCTATCTAAGCTGACCAGGTTAGCCACAACAGCTTAGAGAAAGAGCGAGAGAGAGAGAGAAGGGGAGAGAGCGAACGTAATGTTGTCTATAAAGTTATTCGAAATCCGCTAAACAATAAAATACAAACAAGTATATACACAATCTCTAACAAAGAAACCGCAATAAAAAGCAGTTGCTTTTGGAATTTCAACTGTCAGAGTGTGTGTGTGTGTGTGTGTGCGTGTGTGTGTGTTGCTTAAGATAAGGCAAATCACTTTAACACCAAGTGCAATCATACAAATTCTAAACAGAAGTATATGAGTATCTACAAAATTTAACTGACCCCAACTAACAATAAAATCTAAGGTTTAACCACCTTTCAGTTTATGCCAACTTGGCTTAAATAGACGTTCACCTTGAAGCTTTGTCTTAGCTGACAACTGGCCTAACGGCCTGCACAATTCAAGCGTTTTAGGAAAACTCAACCGAAAGCTTATTGAAAATATGTGTTTAGTATAACTAGCTCAACTAAAAATATGAGGAACTTGACTGGTTTATAACAGTTTGCCAAGAACTTGTCATAAATTAAAGCAAGTGTATTTTTAAATAAAGTTTAATCATAATTGTTGATAATGACCGATGACTAAAGTCAGTACATTAAAAATATCAATTTAATACATTGTGATTTTTTAGAAGATTCCAATAAACTTGTCCCAGATATTCAGTTGATGTATGTCGATCTTAATGCTGGCCGATTTATGATTTGTCTGATTGTGAATTGATCCAGGAATGGATTGAACGGGAATGGTTTTACATCCTCCTTAAAGCTTGTTAAGCCATGATGAACAGTTGCTTCTTTCTGGATTTTTTAATGCAGATCGCAATCTATGACATCCTTTGGTAAGTCAACTTCCTATATCTCATCATTTTTATCGAGAAATAGTGGTTCTACGACATTATTTGGAAAGTCTTCTCTTTATTCTCTAGTTCTAGTCTTAATTTCTTGGGAGAATAATCTTTATTCGTATTCATTTTGGTGCCTCAACTGTTCGTCTGTTCTTGTATCAAAACTAGTTCTACCATAGCAAAAAAAAAAAAGTTATAAAAAAATGATCAAAATGTGAAATTTACAAATAATGCTTTACAGCAATTCAACGGATGCGTTTATCTGAAATTCAAATAAAGCTACAGATCTACCACAACAATTACATATTACGAGTTGCATTTCGCGTTGCCAACACTGAGGCTGACCCGCAATGATGCAACATTCCTTCCATTTCCTTCCCCGTCTCAGTCAAAAGATCAAGCTAATTTGGTTTGGTAACGGGTATAATTTGATTTTGCAATTCACCTTGTTTATTTATTTTTGTTTCTCTCACTCTCCTTTTCTATGACGTAGCTCTCTTGCGTGAAGACTTTCGATTTCAGGTGGAAACATTAGCAGCCATTAGCAACTGTGAAGTCAAAACATACATCCACACATTTGTATGTGTGTATTTATGAAGTGTAAGCATAAATTACAGTTTATAACTTTCGTCGATATGACAACTGAAGTTTGCCGTTGGTAAGCAAATGCAAAGGAAATGGGAGAATCAAAGATGGCGGGCATTCAAGCTCTCTCAATTATCATTTATCGATAATTGCATGCGAGGAATGTGGCTCGTAATCTATCGTAATGCAGCTTAAATATGCATACATCTCTTAAGTATCTACATAAATATATTTATCACACTGTATTGTTTGTTTACTTACTACTTAAACTACATGTTTGCATTTGTACACTTGTAGTTACTACTGTAAAGGACTTTTGATCTACTGTGTTGTTTGATATTTAAGCAACACTGATATGGCGCGAGAGAAAAAGAGAGAGGCAAGTTGCCAGTTGTCGTTCGGAGACTGTGAGCAGTTTATTATGCATGTATTTGTGAGTGCGTTTAGTTAAATAGCCGAAACTGGTTGGGGCACTACTGGTTGGTGGGGGAAGAAGTGAAGTGGGCTGCTGCTGTTGTTGTTTGTATGCCAGTGTGTGTTACGTCACAGTGGGCGCTACAATTGCAAGTATTGCACGATTCGATCTAAATTCGTAATTGATCACAAAGCAAAAGAAAAAGATTTAAATACCAACACAGATGCACGTGACTTGCCTGACTTCGCTGTATTTAATAATCTGTGCAAGTGTGCATCCATATTTGCAATCATTTTTTTTGTACAAATGCACACATATACATACAGATATGTACGTATGTACGTATGTTATTGTTAAATTGTGAATTGGCAGTCCCGCTGATAAAGGCGCTCAGCACGCTCTTTTATTTATTGATAAGTGTGTATTATAAGCAACTATAGCAACAATTACATATTGTTATTGCATATATGTATAAATAAATAAGGGTACTTACTGCACTACACTTGAAGACAGTGGCTGCGGTTGCAACTGCGTATAATAATACGAATAAGAATGCGAATGCCGGTATGAAAACCTTAACGGAATGTTCAAAGCTAAAACAGAAATGAGTAAAAACAAGAAGCAAGTGATTTTTTTGTAGAGTAATCACTGTTTTCATATATTTCCACGAAAGTATCGTTTGGTTTGATTCTGAAATAGGCAATAGATTTTTGGCGGATCTATTTCAGCTATTATATTTTGCTATATTGTGAGACAAGCGTTTTTAATAATTTAGCATTAAAATCTCAATTTTAATAAAAAGTTACATATGATACTTTCGCGGAAATGCGTTGATTTGTATGTTTATGCTGCATTGACACACACGCGCAAACACACACTTTGCTTCTATAATGTGGTCACTTTCAAATGCTGCATGCTGAGAGGAAGCAGTTCTTCTGCATTAAGTGATGCACAATCAGACAAAACAGCTGTTCGTTCGTTCATAACAGTATAATTGAAGAATCTGCAACAACAATCAGTCTGTTCGCAGATGTTTCAATTATCAGCAGCATTACAATTTTGCTTTGTGTATTTGCAAATGTGTATTGTCTTCACTAATGCACTTGTTCACTTTTTACACAAAATCACAACATACAAATAATTGACAACAACAACAAAAATAAATCCAAGTGCACTGACATCGTTATTTAATCACATATTTATGTTTGTATTTCGATATGCTTGCATTGAACAGTTATATGCTACTTTGTGGCATTATCACGCAGTAATTGAGTAGTTGTTTATTTTATAATTCTGCTTTACGTACTTCTATTTGCCGTACTGATATTTAGGAAACTAAAATGCGACGCTCACGTCTGTCCTCAGACAACTTGTTCGCACAATAAAAAACCACCTACTGTAGCACCGTTCACATCGATTGTCCCCTTTCACTCACTGCCGATTGCTATATTTATCGATTATATTTACTTATCGGTTCACAAAAGCATGAAACGATCGCAACGGGAATAGAGTGTAAACAAAGCTCAGATTATGTAAAAAAAATAATTAAATGTTTATACAATTTTATTATTTTTCGTTAATTATTTCATACGAATTGCAAATGAAATAAATAAATAAATACAAAACAGCTGTGCAGTGTACACACAGATGGTCTCAATTTAACGGTCAATGTGTACACACTCAAACCCCATCAGCAGTGCCACAGTGTGCACCTAAGGATTTTAACTTTAATAACTACTTGTGCGCAGCAGTTAATTGTAACTTGCTAGAGAAGTTGTTTATTAACAAATTGTGTGGGTAAGAAATTAATTTAGTGCTCATTTCCCGCTCTAATCAACATTCTTTTTCTAGCAGTGTGTCATTTGGTAGTTAAAGGTGTTTATAAACCGTCCTACGTAGAAGCGACGTTGTGCAAACCAAAAACACG
Source organism: Drosophila putrida (assembly GCA_037043535.1). Classification (NCBI taxonomy): domain Eukaryota; kingdom Metazoa; phylum Arthropoda; class Insecta; order Diptera; family Drosophilidae; genus Drosophila; species Drosophila putrida. The sequence continues at coordinate 708,315 of JBAMBI010000187.1, forward strand.
TGTAATCGCTGAACTGCAAAACAAAACAGTCAATTATTTGATATTTATATTAAAAGAAGTGAATACAAAAAACTCTTCAAGATGGGTATGGTACAGAAGCGTAAGAAGATGCACTATGGGGACACACATCTGCAGCGTCGCTGGCGCGTACGCAACCGCAGAAGAGATCTGGACCAAATCGATGATGATATGCGTACTCGTAGTGCCGAATTAATCAATCAAAATGTGGATTTGGATAAGCCGGGATTTGCTCAGTTCTATTGTGTGCATTGTGCCAAGTACTTCATTGATGACACTGCCATGCAGGCACATTTCCGCACAAAAGTCCACAAGCGTCGCATGAAGGCTCTTGAAACAGAACCCTACAGCATCGAGGAGTCGGAACGTGCAGCTGGGCGTGGCAATTTCCAAGAGCCCAAAAAGCGTGTCATTAAGACGCAGCCAACCAAGGAAGAGGTCATCGCTGGCAAGCGTATCACAGTCGTTGAAGTTCCCAAAGACAGCGACACTACAATGGAGGAGGAGATGGTGGAGGATAGCAATGAGAAGCCCACAACGTCCAAGAGACTAGGGACGCAGCGGGACAAAAAACTATCAAAAAAGAGAGCTAAAAAATTGGCAACATAAATTGCAAGATTTTTTACGACTCAAATCCTTAGTTACGTAGACAACAAATTATAGCATACGATTAATACTTTTTTTTATGTATGTAAACTTTTCCTATTCTAATGCGAGACAAATAAATACAATCGTTACAATTGTAAAGAATAACTTTTATTAACCCGATAAGCCCGAAAAAGATCATGAAGTACCCTTTAGAAGTGAGAAAACCATTTGTTTCATTTGAAATAGCATCGTATAAATATATTTGTTTGTATATACACATCAAGAGTTATATATTTTGTATACATGATGTTCTTCTCAGCTCAGTTGGTTGATTTACTCTATGCATATGCTATATATAGTATTTATATACATATTTATGTGTATATCATTTGTATTAAAAACTATTCGAATTATACAACATGTATATATTCTATTTAATACAATAGGTGTAGCTGGTGTTATACTGTTATACGTTGCCAAAACTATTGTTATATTTAAAAAAAAAAAAAAAAAACAATTTAATTATAGTATGTATATATTATATAAATTTAATGTAGGTATTTATATTTGGTGTACATTTAGTGATATCGAAATCCAATCGATTTCTGATTCGGGTTTTGGACTTTTGAGTATATTAAGACATGGTGTACAACAATTTTAAAATGTTCATGCGATTTCTGTATAATTAGAGTTTTCTAAATCCTTCAACAAGATATTGATATATGAATTTTGTATAATTACTGACTGGGCAAAATTTAAAATATATGTTGACTAAGAATCAAAAAAAAGAGTGTGAACAAACCAAAGAAGGATAACATTAAAAATAAAGACATCAGGAGCTGGAAGAGCTGATATCTACAACTTTTTACAGAAATCGTTGTTGCATTGATGTGAACTTTGCTCCTAAACCTCATGTAAATCTATTGTACTGGGTGTTTGTTGTTAATTAAAATGGCTGCACAGTAACTTAAATATATATGCGTGTAGATAAATATATATATATACATATATACCATATATAAATATAGTTTAGTTTCGACTAGTTTCACAGTTTGTTTAGAGTTGAATGCAGTTGCTCGCTGGATGCCATCGACTGTTGATGGCCAGCAGCTCCAGCGCCAGCTCCAGTTCCTGTCGCTTTGGTGGCGCGCCTGCGCGTCGTCGTCATCGTCATGGGCACTTTCCGAGGCGGCATGACATGGGGAGCATGTAAAGCTGATGGAACAGTTGCAGTCTCTGGTTGATCGGTGAAGAATGGATGATTGAGAGCCTCCTCAGCACTGATCCGATTATGTGGATTAACCTCGAGCAGTCGGCCAAGCAGATCATATGCGCTGGCCGGAAAGCATTCATAGGGATCCAAGGGTTCGGTCACATAGTCGCTCTCCTCGCACAGACAATTGAAGAAATATTGATCACAGTTCTTGCACACATCGCATCTGCCATCAGGTGATTCATATTTTCGAATCATTTGGGCATCGCTGAAGATTAGACGATGACGAAAGCGCAGGCACAGCTTGCGCAAATTCAATGCCTTTGATCGGTGACTAATTGTCACCATACGCTCCAAGGCTAACGCAGTTTTCCTTATAGCCCGATCACCAAAGATGGTAACAATTTCGGCCAGAGCTACGAAATCGTTGGGTGCCTTAAAGAATGGATACACCGAGGACAGTATGGAGAGAAAGATAACGCCTGCCGCCCATATATCCACAGCAGTTGTCTGATCCGCATACTTGAGCAGCACCTCCGGCGGACGGTAGCCGGGTGTGCCAGCTCGCGAGGCATGCACCTCCTTTTTCATCAGACAGTTGAGGCAGACCGAGGGATTGGCAAAGCAAAAGCATTTCCCATTTCCATTGCCACCGCCAGCAGCTCGATTTGTGTTGTATTTGTTGTTGCTGCTTGTGGCAGGTTGTTGCTCCATCTGATGGCCGGCATGGGATTGCAATTGAGATTGAGGAGCCGCCTGTGCATCGCCACCATCGGCCAAACTCTGCTGCAGTTTGGGATCATCATTAATCAAATCGGCTATCTTTGTGCTTTGCGCTATCTCGTTGACCGGCTTCAGTGGCATCTTCTCCTCATTGAGACGCATCCGTTTAACGGCGCCACCCAATGTTGCATCTGTTGAGCTTACAGCTGCCTGCTGTTGAGAAGCACCCATCGAATCCCTTTCTCTTGGACGCTTGCTATTGGCAATGAGAACGACGCCGGCGTTATTGACTCTTCTCAACTCCTGTTGTGGACCAGAACCAGACACAGAAACAGACTGCGACTGCTGGGAGTGGGATAGAGGCGACGTTGTATTCACATGCTGTGCTAATCCAAAATCGACAAGCAGAAACTGTCCCTGACGGCGATTATATAGAAAGTTACTGGGCTTCACGTCCCGATGTATTATGTTGAATTTGTGAACATGACGCAGGGCCAAAAGCAGATTTCGCATATACATTCGGATCTCTGGCACATCCATTTTGGTATAAAAGTCATGGAAGCGGTCGTGTGGCATATAGGGCATCACAAAAGCTGCAGATGCCTCGCACCTTAGGCAACAATGGATGCCTACGACGTTGTCTGTGCCCCTAAAAAAGAGAGAGAGAGAAGAAGAAAGATATTATTAGATTGGATGTTATGGAATGGAAGATGTGAAAGCAAGACTTATTAAGGGGTGATTGTTTCTTGAATAACTTTGGCGTTTTTATCCAATAAGGATACGAAATATTTCAACTTGAAAGTGTCTGTTTTAAATATTAGAAAACAAAATTCAAAGTCAAAAATGTTTTTGGTCCCTAAAGGAGTGTTTTCTGTAACCCTAATGGAATACTAATTAACTATAAGTGTAAACTTGATAGTGACAAACCAGGTCGTCTGAATCCTCGTCCTGAAGCAATTTGGCTTTCAAGCCGAATTAAATGTTGTTAAGAGAAAAATGTATAAAATGTCAAACATGGTGAATCAGTGGGTGTAATTAACATTTTAAAGTAATTTTAAGGCCTTGCTGATTATTGCGATTATAGTATTTCATAAAAGCCCTTTCAGCTAAGACGTAAGCGTAAGACGTAAGAGGTCCATGCCGCCCACGTCGACAGTCTGCCTACGTCACAGCGATGATAATATTCATTCGTATAGCATTGCGCACGACCCAATCCAAGTCCCAGTCATAATTATCAACGCTGTGACGCAATTGGGCAACGGAATTTGCGCAAATTGAACGAAGAACGAACGAATAGAGAAAGAAAGATATATAAACAGATATACTACTTAGCATAGAGAGTGAGTGAGTGAGTGAGTGAGAGAGAGAGAGACATGCAGTCCACAGAGGACAAGGCAGAGCTGGGAGAGCACTCAGGCAGAGACATACAGACAGACAGACTGAGAGAGAGTGAATGAGAGAGCACTGGCTCAACGGTTAACCGACCAGCCGGCCGGCCGGTCGTCTGACTAACACTTATGTGTAGCCCGGCCAGCCAATTCCAAGTACCACCACCCAATCAACAATCAACCCACCGCCCACCTTATCTGCCCACGCACAGAATCATCATGCATGCATCACGCTGTCTCTTAGCATCTCCCTCTCTCTTTAATTTGTATTCAATCAGTTGGCATTAATAATGCAAGACAATACAATATAATAAACGAAAACAATCCCTAACGGAATCGAACGAAGCCAGCTGGCATTTGGTATTAAACTTAAATGACGATAACCTTGCTCAAGGTAGTTCAAAGCGGAATTGAACGGTTCTAGCTAAATATGTACATAAATACACAAACAACAAACACAGACGAGACGAGACGCACACAAACCCAATATTTGCATGTGGTCAAGTCAGTTTGCGTTGTTTGGTTTGTATGGACTTATCTAATCTCAGCTAAGCAGCATGTTGTCTATCGATAATACGTTTAATCGATAATTACTATTGGGCAGGACATGTCAAATTGATTGCCACTTTGCGCGCCTGTCAACAAAGATCTTCAAGAGCGCACACATGCATACATACATGCACATGCAGATGTATTATTTATGAATTGTATGTGCAGCAAACGCCTCCACACACACGCACAAGATTTGTAAACAAACATTACATGAGCAAATCAAATGAGAATAAAAACAAGAGAGTGAGTGAGAGAGAGAGATGGGGAGTTCGTGTAACTGAGAACTGGGCACGTGAATGGTGTGTGAAAGTGCAATAAACGTTCGGGAGCAATGGCAACGGCAACGGCAACTTAAATAAATTGCAATGACGTATTGACGTAGGCACGTAGAATTGAGGAGACGTCTACATGGCTACCGACTGACGTCGTTCGTGACGCTGTTAACGGTAAGACGGCAATCAAAGCACATACACAAACTGTTTGGGCCGTTTTTGTTTTCTAGTGTCTTGTTTTTTTTTGTATTGTATTTGAGGATTTTGAAATTAGACATACCCCATATCGGTCATGCACTGCAACTCCTTCATAATACGATCCGGATGACTGGTGGGTATGTGATGCTTGATCGCAAACTTACGCCTCATGCTGTCCGGTAGATGGGACTCCCGTTTAAGCGTTGCCAAGAGGACAGTGCTAAAGGTGCCATTGCCAATGCGACTGTGGACATCGAATATGTGTCCAATGTCGGGTATGCGCTGCAGCAGATCACCAATGGCCTCTGTGGATAAAGAGTAGTTAAATTTAATTCCAAATCAAGCGATTCATAAACTATAACTAATCTTAATCTAACTGTTCTCGAAATCCCATTAATAATAACATTACAAAATAGGTCTTAGCATTTTCTAAGATCTGGCAGCGCCCTCTCTTCCTCTCACTTAATCTCTCTCTCTGTCTCTCATTTTTGCTCATCCGCAAGTACAACGAAAGTTGTGAACAAAAATAGATTTGAAAAGACACACACACACACATGCGAACACAAATCTGTGCTGCCATAGGAAATAAGAAATAAAGAAATATAAATCAAAATGGTTGCCTACCTTCGCTTTTGTTGCGCGGCTTCGTTGTCCTTATGCCTGCTTGTTGTTGTTGCTGTTGTTCCATAACTGCCGGCGGTTTCAAGAGCTTCACAGCATTGTTGTGATTGTTGTTGTTGTGCTGCTGCTGCTGCTGTTGTTGCTGCCTCTGCAAAATCATCATGGGAACTTGCTTGCTGCGAGCAGCTGCAGCTGCTATTGTTGTTGTTGCTTGCAACGACTTCTCGTCCTGCCGAGATATTGGCCAGGAATGAACCCCACTGCTGGAATTCTGTGCCACATTAACACTCATGCTTTGAAATGTTGCTGCTAATTTGGGACTGGAATTTCCTCGAGCTGTTATTGCTGTATTGATAAGAGGCTGTTCTTGTTGCTTTGGCTTGATGTTTAGCCTCGAGTAATGCTTTTTTGTTGTTGTTGTTGTTGGGGCAGCCGCTACGACCGTGTTGTTGTAGTCGTAGCAGCCGGATCCGGAATTAGTGCGCTTATCCATTTTCCAGGCGTCGTTAGGTTTATCACGAGCAGCATCGACCTGACCTGAGCAGTCTACGGACCGGATGGAGTTGTGAATTTTGGTTTATCGATTGTTCCGGTTTATTCCAGTTGTCGACAGTTAGTTTCCCGTCAAGATTGCTGTTATTGCCACCCTGTTGAGTTATATGGATGATGAGGTGGACGGTTTTTGATCTATAAATACATGGAAATTTTGACCGAACTTTTATTTAATTTCGATTTAATTATGTTTATTTTTTTTCAAGCCAAACGGAATTCTTGAGAGCTGTAAGATAACTGACACACTGACTGCTCCGTTTTGATTTTCACAGCTAGTCGAGAGTCGATTTTGAACCGCTTACTTTTTTTTTTGTACTCGATTTGGATTCTGTTTGTGTTTTTGTTGTTGTCTCTGTCTCTGCCGCTGTCGCTGCCACTGCCACTCGCCGCCTTTAAACGTCACGAATATCAGCTGGAGCACTAGTCCAGCCGCCGCACTTGCCGTATTATTTCATTTGATGCGACCATACACCAACCACTAAGTTATTTACTCTGCGATGCGACGATGGCCTATGAAAATTGTTTTCGCTTGATTTGCCATTTACAATCATTTGCCTATTTGAGTTTATCGCTGTCGATAAACGACAAGCGACAGCTGACAGTGCTCCGATTGGCCATTGTAGTTTTTGCGCTCGCTTATCGACCTATCGAGTTTTTTAACACTGTGCGATAATTTAAATTAATATTTAAAAGCTTGTATTTTCATTGTGAGTATAAACATATGTTTAATAAATAAACAATTTACGTATAAACAAATATTTATGGATACAATAAATAAACTGGCACTGCCTATGATGCTGGATATGCCATTACATTTGAAAACTCAATACAATACTAGCACTTAACTCGGACTAAAATGAAAACTGGCAATATTTGAATACATGCATAAACACCTAATTAGTTTGCTTTCAAAGCTTACTAAAACATAAAAAATGATGACAAAAGGAGAAACAAATCTCCTTGTATATAGTAAGAATAAAATATTTTTTACGGAATTTAGGATTAGTCACGATTTGACTCGTTGCCTAAAAGTGGAATCCCAACCGTATATGTAGCATTTGTGGCATCTAACGACTGATTGGGATCATTGCAACGTGCACACGGTCCAAAGAGGCGCAGCATCCGCGATGCCAGCGATTTCTTTCGTCCAACCATATAATCATTTGCCGTGTACTGCAAAGTGCTCTGAGTGCTTGTGTTGTTGTTGTTGCTGCTTTGGGAAGAGTTTTGATTTGTTGCTGGATTTGAATTCAATGGGATCAGCTCGAAGACGCGGTTGCTGCGTTTGTCAAAGTAAATGAGATCCCGACGATGATTCCAATCGCCCACTGGACCAAAGTTGAATGTCTGACCACGATATCCCTGCTGTTGTGGTGATCGCAGCTCGTGTCCCTCAACCTCAATGGCTGAATCATTGCTGCTTGGATGACTGCTGCCGGAATTGTTGGTCGTTATGCGATTCGGCTGCGAATTATTATTGCCAGCATCGCCATTGGCTGCAATTGATAATGAGACAGTTACACAAAATTTTAAATATTTTAAACTTTTTGTTGACATACCAACATTAACAGCATTCCCATTGCCATCGACTTCGGCACTATCGTTGCTGAAGTTCAGAGAAAAAGGCTTCATGTTCATTTTGACGGAGGACTTGTTGAGTATCATATGGCGAACTGGGGGACGTACACTTAGCAATGGGATTTCAATAGATCCAGCACTGCTGTCATATGTGATGTCATTTAAATTTGCATTAGGATGCGGAGTCGCATTGGCAGCGATGGCGGGCATGTCCGACAGATCAGATAGATTAGATATGTGACCTGTGATCAAGGCCATATCAGTTTGCGTGGCCTTTGCCACTCTCTCAATTTGGATCTCGCTATGATCGTCGCTCTGATCATTGGCCAATGCTAAAGTCGGGGTCGGGTAATACATTAGAGAGCGCAATGAGGGATCAACTGTTGACTGACGTTTTACTTTGTCTTTGCAGACGATAAGCTCGTCGCGTACAGCATCAAAGTTCTGTCTCAACACGAGGTTTTCTTGAACCTTTCCGCGATATTTCGATTCCAAAAAATTGATATGAGACTCTAGGAAATCCTTGTCGGCAAGCAAACGCTCGTAACTTTCATCCCGGGTATTTGTTGTGTTTGTTTCGCTGCTGTTTGCCGTCGAAAGGAACTCTTCATCGAGCTTTTGTTGATCCTCGTCGGCATTGCCACGGGGCGTCAAAGATTCCGGCATGGATCGATGACGTTGAAATGATCCAGAGGCATTACGCTGCGGCTGCTTCTTAGCATTTAATTCGGCAATGTATTTGCTAACTTTGCTGGTCACGTGTTTATAACGACGCTTTGTATATGCCGAATGTATATCCTGATAAGAAACCGCCTTGCTGCTCCGACCACTGCCCAATTGTGGATTTATATGAGAGTGTTCATTCCCAATGCCGTCATTATCCCCAGAGACTGAAAAGGAGTCGCATGAATTTATCAAATCAATTTGAGTTGTATTTTGAGATTTATACTTACCATTTTTGGATTCCACATGATCATGATCATGCTCAAGCCCACAGGATCGCTGGCACAGGTCTCTTCAGAGCAGTCGCTGTTTAAATATGCCGACTCATTCAACTGAAAATGTTCGGCCTCAGGGAGTTCCAGGCGTACGCTCAATTGCCGCTGCAAGCTTCTGCTAGCCGTCGTTGCATTCAATTTGTCAAACAGTTCATCTGCGGGAAAACTTTCGTCCTGTATCATTTTGAGCTTACTAGTAATAGGCTATTACTTTGTGCTCTTATTACTTTGCACACTGGTTACTTTGCAGAAAAATGGCGAATTGTGCAAACTCACAAATCCATACATACAAACTGGAAAGGCACCGTTACTTTTAGCTAGTGTTGAAAAATACAGATATGTCGAGAGATATTTTCTGTGATTATATATTCTGTGCGATATATTCTATATATCGATAGCGTCATCGATAGCTGATGGCTGATAGCAGCTAGCCGGCGTCATTGTTACTCGAAATTTCGGCTGAACGAAGGAAGGAAGACAACCAACCACACCGTTCAATTATACTTGCGGCTTTTTATTTTTAGCTTCAAACATATTCAACAAACAACAATAAAATGTCTCTTGAGCAGGTGGGTGTACATTTGAATATTATTCAAAAAGCCGATTATTAACTAGATACTTATTTATATGCAAGATTAGCTCAAGGCTGATGCCGCCGAGTTCACAGCGTTATTGGAGCAGGCGAAAAGTGGGCGTGTTAAAGGCGTTTTAACCCAGGCCAAAGCAGAAGTGGAACGTGAAATTGTTAATTTGGAGATCAAAGCACGTCTTGCTGCTGAACGTCAAGCAACCGGTACTGTTGGCGGAGATTCCAAAAGGTAAAGTGTCCCTATTTTCTAGATGCTTCTATATTTTTAAATATTCGTTTCTTTGTTTGTCTTTATTGCGCTGCAGATATCTGCACGAGCTAACCGACTACGGCTGGGATCAAAGTGCCAAATTTGTTAAACTATTTATAACATTAAACGGTGTACAAAATTGCTCAGAGGAGGCTGTCACCGTCACCTACACGGAAAACTCACTTCAGCTCCACGTGCGCGACCTTAATGGCAAAGATTTTGGCCTGATGGTCAACAATCTGCTGTTTCCCATTGATGTTGAGAAGAGCTATCGCAAATTGAAGACCGACATGGTGGCAATTTATTTGAAAAAAGCTGATGAGGGTCAAAACTGGGATGTGTTGACGTCAATACAAAAACGTTTAAAGCAAAAGCAGGACAACGAAATGGCTAAAGATAATGCCAACCCCGAGGAGGCTCTAGTTAATATTATGAAGAAAATGTACAACAGTGGCGATTCAAAAACAAAACAAGTAATTGCCAAGGCCTGGACCGAGAGTCAGGAGAAAGCACGTTTCGGCCCGGAGGCTGGCGGCGGTCTGGGCAATCTTGGCAATCTTGGCGATTTGTAAGATAGTGATGTGATAAATTAAATATGCAAATGTATATTTAGTTTTTCGATGCTCGCACGAAATTCCATATGCTTAAAATAAAATTATAAGGAAAACTAAATATATTGTTAAATCATTCATTAAATACATATTAGTAAATATCGATATATAATATAGCTATCGATATCTTGGGCGATATTTGTTCATATTATTCCTTTCAAAACAAACAAGGTGAAAAAACTAATATTGAAAAATTGCAAAAAAAAAAAGAAAAATTGTAAATTTGAATAAACTTTTTGTTACATTAACTCATTTTTGGCTTTTCGGGGCTGTTGCCGGTGGGCAGCTTAACAACTAAAACCCCCGCCTAAAAGTATGCCGCACATTTTGTATGACGGACGTTGTGCGACCGGCATTAGCATTATTATTGGCATTGGCAGTTTTCATTAGAATTTTTATTAGACTGCCAATGCCATTTTAACTCTCTTAAAAATATCTTAAAACTCTCTTAAAACGCTCTTAAAACTCTCTTAAAACTCTCTTAACTCTCTTAAAACTCTCTCAAAACTCTCTTAACTCTCTTAAAACTCTCTTAAAACTCTCTTAACTCTCTTAAAACTCTCTTAACTCTCTCTTAACTCTCATAAAACTATCTTAGCTCCCTTAAAACTCTCTTAACTCTCTTAAAACTCTCTTAACTCCCTTAAAACTCTCTTAACTCCCTTAAAACTCTCTTAACTCTCTTAAAACTCTCTTAAAACTCTCTTAAAACTCTCTTAACTCTCTTAAAACTCTCTTAACTCCCTTAAAACTCTCTTAGCTCTCTTAAAACTCTCTTAGAATCTCTTAAAACTCTCTTAACTCTCTTAAAACTCTCTTAAAACTCTCTTAACTCTCTTAAAACTCTCTTAACTCTCTTAAAACTCTCTTAACTCTCTTAAAACTCTCTTAAAACTCTCATAAAACTCTCTTAACTCTCTTAAAACTCTCTTTACTCTCTTAAAACTCTCTTAACTCTCATAAAACTATCTTAGCTCTCTTAAAACTCTCTTAACTCTCTTAAAACTCTCTTAACTTTCTTAAAACTCTCTTAACTCTCTTAAAACTCTCTTAAACCTCGATTAAAACTCTCTTAATTCTCTTAACACTCTCTTAACTTCCTTTAAACTCTCTTAAAACTCGCTTAACTCTCTTAAAACTCTCTTAACTCCCATAAAACTCTCTTAAAACTCTCTTAACTCCCTTAAAACTCTCTTAACTCTCTTAAAACTCTCTTAACTCTCTTAAAACTCTCTAACTCTCTTAACTCCCTCAAACTCTCTTAGCTCTCTTAAAACTCTCTTAAAACTCTCTTAACTTCCTTAAAACTCTTTTAAAACTCTCTTAGCTCTCTTAAAACTCTCTTAAAACTCTCTTAATACTCTCTTAACTCCCTTAAAACTCTCTTAACTCTCTTAAAACTCTCTTAACTTCCTTAAAACTTTCTTAACTCTCTTAGAACTCTCTTAATACTCTCTTAACTCCCTTAACACTCTCTTCAAACTCTCTCAACTCTTAAAACTATCTTACCTCTCTTAAAAGTCTCTTAACTCTCTTAAAACTCTCTTAACTCTCTTAAAACTCTCTTAACTCTCTTAAAACTCTCTTAAAACTCTCTTAAAACTCTCTTAACTCCTTTTAAACTCTCTTAACTCTCTTAAAACTCTCTTAAAACTCTCTTAGAACTCTCTTAAAACTCTCCTAACTCTCTTAAAACTCACTTAACTCTCTTAAAACTCTCTTACCTCTCTTAAAAGTCTCTTAACTCTCTTAAAACTCTCTTAACTCTCTTAAAACTCTCTTACTTCTCTTAAAAGTCTCTTAACTCTCTTAAAACTCTCTTAACTCTCTCTTAAAACTCTCTTAAAACTCTCTTAACTCTCTTAACTCTCTTAAAACTCTCTTAATACTCTCTTAACTCCCTTAAAACTCTCTTAACTCTCTTAAAACTCTCTTAACTTCCTTAAAACTCTCTTAAAACTCTCTTAACTCTCTTAAAACTCTCTTAACTCCCTTAAAACTCTCTTAAAACTCTCTTAAAACTCTCTTAACTCCCTTAAAACTCTCTTAACTCTCTTAAAACTCTCTTAAAACTCTCTTAACTCTCTTAAAACTCTCTTAATACTCTCTTAACTCCCTTAAAACTCTCTTAACTCTCTTAAAACTCTCTTAACTTCCATAAAACTCTCTTAAAACTCTCTTACCTCTCTTAAAAGTCTCTTAACTCTCTTAAAACTCTCTTAACTCTCTCTTAAAACTCTCTTAAAACTCTCTTAACTCTCTTAACTCTCTTAAAACTCTCTTAACTCTCTTAAAACTCTCTTAAATACTCTCTTAACTCCCTTAAAACTCTCTTAACTCTCTTAAAAGTCTCTTAACTCTCTTAAAACTCTCTTAAAACTCTCTTAACTCTCTTAAAACTCTCTTAATACTCTCTTAACTCCCTTAAAACTCTCTTTACTCTCTTAAAACTCTCTTAACTTCCATAAAACTCTCTTAAAACTCTCTTACCTCTCTTAAAAGTCTCTTAACCTCTCTTAAAACTCTCTTAACTCTCTCTTAAAACTCTCTTAAAACTCTCTTAACTCTTTAACTCTCTTAAAACTCTCTTAACTCTCTTAAAACTCTCTTAATACTCTCTTAACTCCTTAAAACTCTCTTAACTCTCTTAAAACTCTCTTAACTCCCTTAAAACTTCTAAAACTCTCTTAACTCCCTTAAAATCTCTTAACTCTCTTAAAACTCTCTTAAAACTCTCTTAACTCTTAACTCTCTTAAAACTCTCTACTCTCTTAAAACTCTCTTAATACTCTCTTAACTCCTTAAAACTCTCTTAACTCTCTTAAAACTCTCTTAACTTCCTTAAAACTCTCTTAAAACTCTCTTAACTCTCTTAAAACTCTCTTAACTCCCTTAAAACTCTCTAAAACTCTCTTAACTCCTTAAAACTTCTTAACTCTCTTAAAACTCTCTTAAAACTCTCTTAACTCTCTTAAAACTCTCTTAACTCTCTTAACTCCTCAAAACTCTCTTAGCTCTCTTAAGACTCCTTAAAACTCTCTTAACTTCTTAAAACTTTAAACTTCTCTTAAAACTCTCTTCACTCTCTTAAAACTCTCTTAAGTATTAAGAGAGTTTTAAGAGAGTTAAGAAAGTTAAGAGAGTTTTAAGAGAGGTAAGAGAGTTTTAAGAGAGTTAAGAGAGTCTTAAGAGAGTCTTAAGAGAGTTTTAAGGGAGTTAAGAGAGTATTAAGAGAGTTCTAAGAGGTTAAGAGAGTTTAAGAGTTAAGAGAGTTTTAAGAGAGTTAAGAGAGTTTTAAGGGAGTTAAGAGAGTATTAAGAGAGTTTTAAGAGAGTTAAGAGAGTATTAAGAGAGTTTTAAGAGAGTTAAGAGAGCTGAGAGAGTTTTAAGAGAGTTTTAAGAGAGAGTTAAGAGACTTTTAAGAGAGGTAAGAAAGTTTTAAGAGAGTTTTAAGGAAGTTTAAGAGAGTTAGAGAGTTTTAAGAGAGTCTTAAGAGAGCTAAGAGAGTTAAGAGAGTTTTAAGAGAGTCTTAAGAGAGCTAAGAGAGTTTTGAGGGAGTTAAGAGAGCTAAGAGAGTTTCAAGAGAGTTAAGAGAGTTTTAAGAGAGTTAAGAGAGTTTTAAGGGAGTTAAGAGAGTTTTAAGAGAGTTTTAAGGGAGTTAAGAGAGTTTTAAGAGAGTTAAGAGAGTTTTAAGAGAGTTTTAAGGAAGTTAAGAGAGTTTTAAGAGAGTTTTAAGAGAGTTTTAAGGGAGTTAAGAGAGTATTAAGAGAGTTTTAAGAGAGTTAAGAGAGTTAAGAGAGTTTTAAGAGTTTTAAGAGATTTTTAAGAGAGTTTTAAGAGAGTTAAGAGACTTTTAAGAGAGGTAAGAGAGTTTTAAGAGAGTTAAGAGAGTTTTAAGGGAGTTAAGAGAGTTTAAAGAGAGTTTTAAGCGAGTTAAGAGAGTTTTAAGAGAGTTAAGAGAGTTTTAAGAGAGTTTTAAGGGAGTTAAGAGAGTTTTAAAAGAGTTTTAAGGGAGTTAAGAGAGTTTTAAGAGAGTTAGAGAGTTTTAAGAGAGTTAAGAGAGTTTTAAGAGAGTTTTAAGGGAGTTAAGAGAGTATTAAGAGAGTTCTAAGAGAGTTAAGAGAGTTTTAAGAGAGAGTTAAGAGAGTTTTAAGAGAGTTAAGAGACTTTTAAGAGAGGTAAGAGAGTTTTAAGAGAGTTAAGAGAGTTTTAAGGGAGTTAAGAGAGTTTTAAGAGAGTTTTAAGGGAGCTAAGAGAGTTTTAAGAGAGTTAAGAGAGTTTTAAGAGAGTTTTAAGGAAGTTAAGAGAGTTTTAAGAGAGTTAAGAGAGTTTTAAGAGAGTTTTAAGGGAGTTAAGAGAGTATTAAGAGAGTTCTAAGAGAGTTAAGAGAGTTTTAAGCGAGTTAAGAGAGTTTTAAGAGAGTTAAGAGAGTTTTAAGAGAGTTTTAAGGGAGTTAAGAGAGTTTTAAAAGAGTTTTAAGGGAGTTAAGAGAGTTTTAAGAGAGTTAAGAGAGTTTTAAGAGAGTTAAGAGAGTTTTAAGAGAATTTTAAGGGAGTTAAGAGAGTATTAAGAGAGTTTTAAGAGAGTTAAGAGAGTTTTAAGAGAGAGTTAAGAGAGTTTTAAGAGAGTTAAGAGACTTTTAAGAGAGGTAAGAGAGTTTTAAGAGAGTTAAGAGAGTTTTAAGGGAGTTAAGAGAGTTTTAAGAGAGTTTTAAGGGAGCTAAGAGAGTTTTAAGAGAGTTAAGAGAGTTTTAAGAGAGTTTTAAGGAAGTTAAGAGAGTTTTAAGAGAGTTAAGAGAGTTTTAAGAGAGAGTTAAGAGAGTTTTAAGAGAGTTAAGAGACTTTTAAGAGAGGTAAGAGAGTTTTAAGAGAGTTAAGAGAGTTTTAAGGGAGTTAAGAGAGTTTTAAGAGAGTTTTAAGGGAGCTAAGAGAGTTTTAAGAGAGTTAAGAGAGTTTTAAGAGAGTTTTAAGGAAGTTAAGAGAGTTTTAAGAGAGTTAAGAGAGTTTTAAGGGAGTTAAGAGAGTATTAAGAGAGTTTTAAGAGAGTTAAGAGACTTTTAAGAGAGTTTTAAGGGAGTTACGAGAGTTTTAAGGAAGTTAAGAGAGTTTTAAGAGAGTTTTAAGAGAGCGAAGAGAGTTTTAAGAGAGTTTTAAGAGAGTTTTAAGGAAGTTAAGAGAGTTTTAAGAGAGTCTTAAGAGAGCTAAGAGGGTTTTGAGGGAGTTAAGAGAGTTAAGAGAGTTTCAAGAGAGTTAAGAGAGTTTTAAGAGAGGTAAGAGAGTTTTAAGAGAGTTAAGAGAGTTTTAAGAGAGTTTTCAGGGAGTTAAGAGAGTATTAAGAGAGTTCTTAGAGAGTTAAGAGAGTTTTAAGGAAGTTAAGAGAGTTTTAAGAGAGTTAAGAGAGTTTTAAGGGAGTTAAGAGAGTATTAAGAGAGTTTTAAGAGAGTTAAGAGAGTTTTAAGAGAGTTTTAAGAGAGTTAAGAGAGTTTTAAGGGAGTTAAGAGAGTTTTAAGAGAGTTTTAAGAGAGTTAAGAGAGTTTTAAGAGAGTTTTAAGAGAGTTAAAAGAGTTTTAAGGGAGTTAAGAGAGTTTTAAGAGAGTTTTAAGGGAGTTAAGAGAGTTTTAAGAAAGTTAAGAGAGTTTTAAGAGAGTTTTAAGGAATTTAAGAGAGTTTTAAGAGAGTTAAGAGAGTTTTAAGGGAGTTAAGAGAGTATTAAGAGAGTTTTAAGAGAGTTAAGAGAGTTAAGAGAGTTTTAAGAGAGTTTTAAGAGAGTTTTAAGGAAGTTAAGAGAGTTTTAAGAGAGTTAAGAGAATTTTAAGGGAGTTAAGAGAGTATTAAGAGAGTTTTAAGAGAGTTAAGAGAGTTAAGAGAGTTTTAAGAGAGAGTTAAGAGAGTTTTAAGAGAGTTAAGAGACTTTTAAGAGAGGTAAGAGAGTTTTAAGAGAGTTAAGAGAGTTTTAAGGGAGTTAAGAGAGTTTTAAGAGAGTTTTAAGGGAGTTAAGAGTGTTTTAAGAGAGTTAAGAGAGTTTTAAGAGAGTTTTAAGGAAGTTAAGAGAGTTTTAAGAGAGTTAAGAGAGTTTTAAGGGAGTTAAGAGAGTATTAAGAGAGTTTTAAGAGAGTTAAGAGAGTTTTAAGAGAGTTTTTAGGGAGAGTTAAGAGAGTTTTAAGAGAGTTAAGAGACTTTTAAGAGAGTTTTAAGGGAGTTAAGAGAGTTTTAAGGAAGTTAAGAGAGTTTTAAGAGAGTGAAGAGAGTTTTAAGAGAGTTTTAAGAGAGTTTTAAGGAAGTTAAGAGAGTTTTAAGAGAGTCATAAGAGAGCTAAGAGAGTTTTGAGGGAGTTAAGAGAGTTAAGAGAGTTTCAAGAGAGTTAAGAGAGTTTTAAGAGAGTTTTAAGAGAGGTAAGAGAGTTTTAAGAGAGTTAAGAGAAATTTGAGAGAGTTTTAAGGGAGTTAAGAGAGTATTAAGAGAGTTCTAAGAGAGTTAAGAGAGTTTTAAGGAAGTTAAGAGAGTTTTAAGAGAGTTAAGAGAGTTTTAAGGGAGTTAAGAGAGTATTAAGAGAGTTTTAAGAGAGTTAAGAGAGTTTAAAGAGAGTTTTAAGAGAGTTAAGAGAGTTTTAAGGGAGTTAAGAGAGTTTTAAGAGAGTTTTAAGGGAGTTAAGAGAGTTTTAAGAAAGTTAAGAGAGTTTTAAGAGAGTTTTAAGAAATTTAAGAGAGTTTTAAGAGAGTTAAGAGAGTTTTAAGGGAGTTAAGAGAGTATTAAGAGAGTTTTAAGCGAGTTAAGAGAGTTAAGAGAGTTTTAAGAGAGTTTTAAGAGAGAGTTAAGAGAGTTTTAAGAGAGTTAAGAGACTTTTAAGAGAGGTAAGAGAGTTTTAAGAGAGTTAAGAGACTTTTAAGAGAGGTAAGAGAGTTTTAAGAGAGTTAAGAGAGTTTTAAGGAAGTTAAGAGAGTATTAAGAGAGTTTTAAGAGAGTTAAGAGAGTTTTAAGGAAGTTAAGAGAGTTTTAAGAGAGTGAAGAGAGTTTTAAGAGAGTTAAGAGAGTTTTAAGGGAGTTAAGAGAGTTTTAAGAGAGTTCTAAGAGAGTTTTTAGAGAGTTTTAAGAGAGTTAAGAGAGTTTGAAGGGAGCTAAGAGAGTTTTAAGAGAGTTTTAAGGAAGTTAAGAGAGTTTTAAGAGAGTTAAGAGAGTTTTAAGGGAGCTAAGAGAGTATTAAGAGAGTTTTAGGAGAGTTAAGAGAGTTTTAAGGAAGTTAAGAGAGTTTTAAGAGAGTTTTAAGGGAGTTAAGAGAGTTAAGAGAGTTTTTAGAGAGTTAAGAGAGTTTTTAGAGAGTTTTAAGAGAGTTAAGAGAGTTTGAAGGGAGTTAAGAGGGTTTTAAGAGAGTTCTAAGGGAGTTAAGAGAGTTTTAAGAGAGTTAAGAGAGTTTTAAGAGAGTTTTAAGGAAGTTAAGAGAGTTTTAAGAGAGTTAAGAGAGTTTTAAGAGAGTTTTAAGGAAGTTAAGAGAGTTTTAAGAGAGTTTTAAGAGAGTTAAGAGAGTTCTAAGAGAGTTAAGAGAGTTTTAAGGAAGTTAAGAGAGTTTTAAGAGAGTTAAGAGAGTTAAGAGAGTTTTAAGGGAGTTTAAAGAGAGTTTTAAGAGAGTTTTAAGTTTTAAGAGAGAATTAAGAGAGTTTTAAGAGTCTTAAGAGAGTTTTAAGAGAGTTTAATGAGAACTTTAAGAGAGTTTTAAGAGAGTTTTAAGAGAGTTTTAAGAGAGGATTAAGAGACTTTTAAGAGAGGATTAAGAGAGTTTTAAGAGAGTTTTAAGAGAGAATTAAGAGGGTTTTAAGAGAGTTTTAAGAGAGTTTTAAGAGAGGATTAAGAGACTTTTAAGAGAGGATTAAGAGAGTTTTAAGAGAGTTTTAAGAGAGAATTAAGAGGGTTTTAAGAGAGTTTTAAGAGAGTTTTAAGAGTGTTTAAAGAGAGTTTTAAGAGAGTTTTAAGAGAGTTTTAAGAGAAAACTCTAATGAAAACTCTAATAAAAACTCTAATGAAAACTCTAATGAATACTGTAATGAAAACTCTAATGAGAGCTCTAATGAATGCCATTGGCATTGGCACTGGCATTGGCACTGGCACTGACATTGGTATTCTATTGAAAATTCTAATGAAAATTCTAATGGAAACTCTAATGAAAACTGTTATGAAAACTCTAATGAAAACTCTAATTAAAACTCTAATGAAAACTCTAATGAAAACTCTAATGAGAACTCTAATAAATTTTATCCTTCAGACTCTTTAACGGCGCGAATGTTGACTTCAGCTTGGGTAAGTCTTGTGAATGTCAACTTTACAAGTCAAATTTTTGGTCACTTTTGGCATGATATTTTACAAAAAAAAAAACGACTTAGAATCAACTTTAAAGTGTTCTCTTATACTAATTTAAGTCGATTAAAAATAAAAAATCAAAATTTAAAATTTTGAAAAATTTTTTTTTCTGAAAATGTAAAGGGGTACCCTTATCTAAAATTCCAGCAAAATGGAAAAAATTTATTTTTGAAAATCAACTATTTTCAAATGTCGAATCAATTTGTAGATCAAATCATGACTAAAATGACATTCCGCATTAAAATCGGATTAGAGTTGACAAAGTTATGCATGTTTGAAATCTGTTGACCCTTGTGACTGGCAACTTTACAAGTCAAATTTTTGGTTACTTTTGGCATGATTTTTTACAAAAAAATAAAACGCCTCAGAATCAACTTTAAAGTGTTCTCTTATACTAATTTAAGTACCGGGAGTCGATTAAAAACAAAAAATCGAGATTTAAAATTTTGAAAAAATTTCTTTTCTGAAAATGTACAGGGGGGACCCTTATCTAAAATTCCATCAAAATGGAAAAAATCGATTTTTTAAAAAATAACTATTCTTAAATGTAGAATCAATTTATAGATCAAATCATAAATAAAATGGTATTCCACACGAAAATCGGGTTTGAGATGACAAAGTTATGCAAGTTTGAAATCTGTTGACCCTTGTGCCTGGCAACTTTACAAGTCAAATTTTTGGTCACTTTTGGCATGAATTTTTCCAAAAAAATGAAACTTCTCAAAATCGACTTTAAAGTATTTTTTTGTACTAATTTGAGCCCCAGGAGTTGATTAAAAATAAAAAATCAAGATTTAAAATTTTGAAAAATTTTTTTTTCTGAAAATGTAAAGGGGGGACCCTTATCTAAAATTCCAGCAAAATGGAAAAAATTTATTTTTGAAAATCAACTATTTTCAAATGTCGAATCAATTTATAGATCAAATCATTAATAAAATGGTATTCTACACGAAAATCGGGTTTGAGATGACAAAGTTATGCAAGTTTGAAATCTGTTCACCCTTGGGACTTGCAACTTTGCAAGTCAAATTTTATGTCACTTTTGGCATGGATTTTTCCAAAAAAATAAAACTTCTCAAAATCAACTTTAAAGTATTTTTTTGTACTAATTTGGACCACAGGAGTTTATTAAAATTACAAAATCGAGATTTAAAATTTTGAAAAAATTTTTTTCCTGAAAATGTACAGGGGGGACCCTTATCTAAAATTCCATCAAAATGGAAAAAATCGATTTTTTAAAAAATAACTATTCTTAAATGTAGGATCAATTTATAGATCAAATCATAAATAAAATGGTAAAATGTTGACCCTTGTGCCTGGCAACTTTACAAGTCAAATTTTTGGTCACTTTTGGCATGACTTTTTACAAAAAAAAAAAAAACGCCTCAGAATCAACTTTAAATCGTTCTCAAACTTTACAAGTCACCCATTTGTAAACAGACTCTAACCTCCTGCGGGGGGATAACTGTTGGTCCTCTCTAGGTATGGCAGGCGCTATCCTCTCTGTGGATCATAGTTGCTCCAATCAGCAACATCTTCTGTTCGGTGTAAGGATTGTGTATTAGCTGCAATGGTTGCTTTCTATTGCTTAT
This sequence comes from Drosophila putrida, assembly GCA_037043535.1. NCBI lineage: Eukaryota > Metazoa > Arthropoda > Insecta > Diptera > Drosophilidae > Drosophila > Drosophila putrida. Next base: position 728,406 of record JBAMBI010000187.1, read on the forward strand.
AATTTGAATAAATTCGTTTTTAAATTTGAATTAATTGCATATGAATACGAATTAATTAGCTGTCAAAACGTTGAGAAGAAAAACACTATATATTATATTTAATTAGATGCACTCGCTAATTTACCTTGACGACAGGTGAGCGAGACGACATCTCGTTGCAGAAATTTGCAGCCAGCCTTAACGAGATGCCATACATCGTTCGTAATGACTCCATTTCTATAATTATAATTAAGGAGAAGACTTTGCTTTCGGGCTTCGCTAACTAATTCGCTATGCCAGATTTAGGAGCTAAACAAATTGAAATTATGTATTTATCTATAAATAAAATTGTTGAGAAACGTTATAGTTATAGCATATACTTGTATTTATTTGTATTAAATTCTTGTGATTAAAATCAATAATGTTGTTGTTGTTGCTGTTGTTTGCAATACACGTGTATGTAATCTATTCCATTTTTAATAGTTAGTTTGCTTTAAATCGATTTAATATTAATTAATTGTATTTTAAATACATTTTTATATATGTTTTGTATTTTATCAACTTCCCAAAAAAAAAAACAACAAAGAATGAAAAAAGTGAAAAATATATAGAGATAAAGGGAGCAAATTTAAGATAGTAACAGATACAGATACAACTGTCTCTTCTGTATCTGCAAGATACGTTTCTTTAGTTATTTTTCTCTTATTTTGTTTTTTTTTTTTTAATATATAATTATAGTTAATTATGCAATTGCTGTTCTTACATTTTGTATGTGCGTGTGTTGTAAACAATTTAATTGTCCATTTGCTTTTGCTTTTGCTTTTTGCTGAAATAATTTTTAATTTGATTTGATCTATATATATGTCTGTATATGTTTCGTAATAATTGTAAATTAGCATACTTTGGAGCCATGGCCCCCCATCCATATATGTATGTATTTATGTATATATATATATATAAAGACAGTATGTGTGTTTATTTGTTTAAATTCATAATTATGTTATGTATGTTTGGTTTACACTCGACTCAAATCATTTAACAAACATCGAACAGAACTCATCAAGATTGAAGATTAAGGCCGATTCCAACAAATATTAAACAAAGCATATAAGATATACGATATATATATATGTATATAGGTTATATATCTTTTTAAAGGTACGACGTTCTATTTTTTTAAACTTTAATAAAAAAAATACATTTTAGAAATAAACAAATTATTCATATACATATGTAGGTAAGTATATATCATTTGTATAGTTCTGCATCGGGCAGTTTAAATTAAGCTAATGTTTATCTCTCTTTCTGGTTGTCAAATAATAACTGCAAACTCTCTCTATATATATGTATGTATATAGTAAGGTTATGGGATTCGATATAGGTAGAATCGTATATAGTATCATCGATATAAGTAAGTGTTTAAGATTCGAAAATTTGTGACTCTTGTATTGGATTGGTATATCGGAATAGATATATGTATGTATATAGTATGAATATAATAATTTTCTGTATTGTAAGTGTGTGTTTGCCTTGACCTAATTAAAGCACCAAATTCGTTTTGTTCTACGCTCTGATCGGAACCATGTTGCCTAACTACTGCAAAATACGTTATAAGTAGTATACTCTATCATATCTTATCATTTCATATCATATCATATCATATCATATCCTTTCTTCTTCTTCTACTGTAAAATTGCATTCGTTTGTTAAAAGCTTTTCCCGTTTCCGCTTGCATTGTGTATAAAAATAAATCTTCCTTTTCTAAGACTATGCTGGAAAATAGCAAGCATACACACACACACACCACATACACACACCCACACGCACAACAATCAGTCCTACGAATTCGTTCCTCTATTAAGTTCTTCTTCTTTTTCTATATACACTACATTCATGTGAGTGTGCGTGAGTGTGTGTGTGTCTAATCGTAAAACTTCTAGAAAATTATGCGCTTTCCTTTATAGAGGGAGGGGGGGCCTTGAGGGGTTCTACTAAGTTCTATCACGACACTTATGCATATATCTTAAAATGTTGTCCTCTTGCTTCCGACTTTACTCAACTCTTAGTTTAATTCTATTCTGTATTCCCAAAAAAAAAATCCATATTATAGCTAGCTGAAATTTGTAAAATTTTTTGTTGAAAGTCTCAATTTGGATTGTAAATGTTTGGTTCTCTTAGCGCAATTTGATCGACGGACCCAAAACCAGTTGCCACAATCACCAGATGAAAGTAACGAGTGCCAAGGAAAGAAAGCAACAATTATATATTGAATGAATAGCGATTAAATGTAAAACTGCCAAGATTTACACCTAACACTCTGTATAGAGTATAGAGTAGAGAGCTGTAACGAGTGCGACTAAAAATCAGTTGAAATTCTTGCGATTACAAAAAAATAACGAATGATATGGAGATAGTAAGTGTATTCACTGCATATGAATTTAAAAAGAGTATTTAGTTGGCGAGTAAAGAAATGCAACGATGTCGAGTAGAATTACTCGTTAAAATGCTATGATCGTTAGTTGATAAATAACGAAAGAAACGAGTAGAGTAAACGAGTAGAGTAGCGAGTACAAAAATACAACGAGTATGTGTTGAAATGATATGAAGATTGTTGTATCTGGTATCTGGTATCGTCGGATCGTCATTGCTCTCTATGGTACCTAATGAGGCAGTTCTAATTACATTTTATTGATTACGCTTTTCTTTTTAAATGTATGTGTATATAGTATATATGTAGTTATAGAGTATAGAACTATAGCATATATACGTATGTCTGTATGAGGTCTGTTGGAACGGTTCCATTCTCTTCGTTTGCTTTTGATTCGGTTCGGTTCGGTTCTGTTTTGGTTCGGTTCAACGTACACAACCACACACACACACTCACACACATATACACACACACACACGCACAGACGGACAATTCCAACTTGGCCTTAAGATTAACTTAACAGTTATCCCCGCGTCAAGTAACCCAACTCCCCCCGCTGTCCCCTTGGTAATCCTCTCCAGCTTCAGTTTTCAGAAAACACTACTCGGAAGAAGTTTGACATTGACCGTTGACCTGGTTCTCAGCCTGGTCTTGGCCATGGCAATTTGCCGGACGCTGGGCGTCCGCACGTGCCGTTAATAAAGCTCCGTATGATGGCGCACTGGAGCCGGAATTTTGGACATGCCACGTTCCCGACGTGGTGATATTATTGCTGCTGCTCCTCCAGTTGCTCCAGTTGCTCCACCAGCTGCTGAATGATTGCTGCCGCAGGAGGAGGCCGCTGAGCTGCGCTTGGAACGCGCCTTTGCTGGCGGGGAGCAGCTCTCGGAACGCTCCGGATTGCCATTGGTATGGACCCACGCTGTGGTGAAATCCTCATAGACGGGTGTCTTCTTGCCATTGGCAACGGGGACTCCGGGACGCTGTTGTTGTTGGTTACCAGCGGCGTAGCGTGAGAGCAACGTCTTCATCTTCTCGAGAATCTGGGCATCATTCTTGGCACTGCTGGCTGCCTCGAGCAGCTGTTGGGCCAGCGGCGATGATGCATGATTCTTCACTGGTGATGTGGTCAATGAGCTGGTGCATCCTCGCACTCGCCGCCCATTGCTGTCGTAAAGGATCTGTGAGGATCGCGTCCGTACGCCACGATCAAAAGGCGATGACGATGGCGCTGGGGATGGCGATGTGGAGGATGGCGTTGTAAATGTTTCCGTATTGATTGTGGGACGTTTCTTGCTGGGCACAGCCGTTGCTGTACTGCGTCCACTCCACGTATTTGTCACATCCCGCACCAGAGGCAATTGTGATGCCTTGCCACGTGCCACAGCAGCTCCAGGAGTTGGAGCTGGAGCTGGAGCCGGACGACGCACAGATCGATAGACGGGCTTCATGACAGACCAGGGTACGGTTCCGAAAGCCTTCAGATCCTGAAGACTTCCACCGGCTCCACTGCACGTGCTGTTATCAATGCTGCTCCTGCGACGTCGTTGTGCCAACGGAGATCTGGGAATCTTGCTGGGCCCGCCTGGTGCTGAGGTCACACTGGTCTGTCCTTGACCTGTCATCTTATTGGCAGCCGGTTGAACACTTTCCGTTGTCACTGTAATCTCATCGTCGGTGATAAATACACCCGACTGCTCAAATTTGCTGTGATCCGCATAGAGGAGCTTCGATTGTTTGGGCAGTGCCAGGACAGCAGGCAACGATTGTGGTCCATCAATTTCACATACTGAATAATCCTCATCCTCTTGTTCCGGTTCCTGCTCCTGTTCCTTTTCATGCTTCATTTTTAGCGAGTGATTTAACTTTTCCGGCTCCTGTTCCTGCTCCTGCTCCGGTTCTGGTTCATCCGTCGGCGAAATCTGCGAGTCGCTGGACGTTTGATCAAGACGCGCTGCAAGAATGGGAAAGAACAGAGAACACTCTTGAAGTAAGTAACAGTCTATACTCTCTCGTTTATTTTGGAAGGACTAATCATAGATAAAATGTAGACCTTACCATTGCTTTCAGCATCCTCGATGGAGGCCTGACTGTGCAGGGACTCGCGTTTCTGTGCCGTCGATTGGATCACTCCCAGACTGCGATAACCTTCATCGCTGATCTCGCTGCCATTATCACTAATGTTCTCAAATTTGCTGCTCTGCTCCGGCTGTGTTCCAGTTCCAGTTCCAGCTGCAGTTGTAGTTCCAACTCCAATTCCAGTTCCATTTCCAGTTGCTTCCTCTGCATTGGGTAATATCTTGGATTCCAAAGAGTTTTGTTTCTTACGCATATCACTGATCAGGCGACGCTGAGTGGGTGACATGCTGCGCCTGGCCAGATGTGGTGAACCAGGCAATGGTTCCATATTCGAACTGTTCCCAGCTGAAGCTGATTGATTGTTTGTCTGATTGAGAAACTTTCGCTGTGGCGTCGGACTGCGACTGCGATGTTTTCCTGTAATTCCTGCATTTGGCGACAAGTTGGCATTAACTGTTCCCACGCCAACTGTTCCCACTGTGGGTGATGCGGAACCAACACCAGTTCCGGTTCCAGTTCCAGCTACAGCTCCAGTTCCAACCGTTGACATTATGCGACGAGCTGCGTGCGGTGAGCTGAAAAGTAGACAAAAAAACAAAAAAAAAAAAATAATAGATTAGAAAATAAATCAGAAAAATAAATGATAACTTAATTTACAATTGTGAATTAAATTAATTGCATTTTCTTTTGGAAAAAATTAGAAAATAATTTAAGGATGATGTACCTTATATAATATAATCATAGTTTTTAAAAATAAACACTTTCAGTAATTGAGTAACGATCGTTAACTTCAATTTTAAATAGATTCTTTAAAAGTGTGACAATTTAGACTAACCCAACTTTTTGTGTAGTGAGATTGACAAAAGATTGGAATAGTATATATACTGAATCAGTTAAAGTTCAGATAAAGATGAAAATTTAAATAAGATGAAATGATTAAAGAAACTTTCTAACCAACAATAAGTTAACACTCAAACTATTCTATTAATATTCCTTTATTTATATTTTTTGTATAGTGTGCTCTCATTTCAGGAAATACAATTGTTAAACATTGGTAAATTGATCGTTTCAAATCGATTTTAAAGACATTTCTTATCACTTTCCCATTGTCTACATGCTATCAATAAATTGAACAACCTTTTATTATTTGATTAATCTATAAAAGGGTGATTATTGTGGACTGATAAAAAGTGACGATAGTTTTGAAGTATTTCCGTTGTGAGTATCTCAAGTTATTGCGTTTTTGTAATTGCTAAAAATAGTTATAGACAAACTGAATTTGCTTGATTTTAAGAGAAAACATTTCTAAGTACTTCAGTTTTTCTACAGATGGAATTGAAAAACTAAAATTGGGTGTTAAGGAATATCAGAAAGTATAGTTATTATGAGAATGGGCATGAAATTGGGAAGCGGTTCATCAACAACTTAATGTGCTACATTCAGTGTTGAATGACTGCAATCTGTGAATAAGTGAATGCATTTTCATACATAGTTTAACAACGCCTCATCTTAACTCATTCCATCTCCTCTTTCTCTCTCCTCTGCCTAGTCGTATAATGGAGCTACTAATGGAGCACTCAACAGACATGATTCTCTGTCTCAGTTGCCATCTGTCCAACCAAGTCAATTCTCTCCTGTCATTATCCGGCTTTATGCATGCAATTAGCGTGGCGATAACAACTTAATGTATATTTCTCCCCCTCCCCCTCCCCCCACCCCCTCTGCTAGTTTAGCTTTTTACCCATATTTAAAAAAAAAAAAGAAGAAAAAGCACAAATGGATGGTACTTAAATGGAGCTGGTGATTTGTCACCTGTTCTTGTCCGATTTAGTTTTTGACTCACCGTTCGTATATCACCTGCGCATTGTGCAACTCGATGCCGCCATTGCCTGATTGGGAATTAAGGCTATTGTTGCTATTCCTGGGCATCAGACGAGCCGTTATGGAACTACGATGCTGGGCACGACAACGGCAAGGATCATGCTTATCCAGATAATGGGAGAGTGTATCCCAACCACCGCCCACACGAACCATCACATGGGATCGTAGAATCTGTAAATATCCAAAACATAAAGCAAAGGAAATAATAGTTAGTATTTGGAAATCATCTACAAATCATCTATGATTGCAATCACAAAATTTGTACAACTTGATTGCAATCAAATCAAGTTAAAACAAACTGATTGCAATTATTTTTGTTATACATAGTAGTTGGTATTTGGAATCATCTGTAAATCATCTGTGATTGTAAATCACAAAATTTGTATAACTTGATTGCAATCAAATCAAATTAAAACAAACTGATTGCAATTATTTTTGTTATACATAAAAGTTAAATCCGTTTTTGAGCTTTGATTTATATCCTTTAATTTGATTGCAATCACATAATTGATATATGGATTTCAAGATTGTTTGATTGCAATCAAAAAGAGGAATAATATATATAGTATATTGTTGGAATCAACTTACCCGGACAAAAATGAGGACTTTGGTGTCGCCAATGCGATATTTGCCCTCGGAGACGCGTACCATGGGAAATTGTGAGGGGCATGTGCATTTCTCCACCAAATCTCTGACCTGCAATCCAAAAGAAGAAAAAAGTCAATAACAGAAATGTGTCAGCTATAGCTCTCTCTCTCTCTCTCTGTTGCTCTCTCTCTCTTTCATTGTCTCTGTCTGTTTGGGGGCAATGCAACCCGAGGCCTGACCCCACAGGGCATTGCATAAGATCAAGAGCCACAGGCGATCAACTAACAAATCCCAACGACCAGAAGACTATTGGACTGGACTCTATGCTAGAGATGGACCAAAATCAACACGAGATGAGCTCCAAATGAGTCCGAGATAAACACGAAATAAATGGTGGACAAATACAAGATCAAATTGAGATGAATAGGCGTTGAATATGAGATGAACTAAGAAAGAAATGCATGAGATCATCTTGAAATAGACAAGAGATTAACTCCAAATGAATATTGGTTAAATATAAGAAATACTGAAGATATATAAAATATAGATAAAATGAACTAGAGAAAAATGGAATATGAGAGAAGCTGAATATGAGATAACTTACTAGAAGACTGACACATTAATATACATTGGAGTTGTGTCACATTTCTAGTAAATGAGTGATATATTTAAGATAAATTTGAGTTAAACTAGAAATGTACTCAAAACTAAGATGAGTAATACACACAAATGTATAAAGAAATCAAAAGAAAACTAAGTTTCATATGCGATATATACAAAATGAACTTGAATTATGAATAACTTGAATGAATATGAATAAAATGGAGACATAAAACATATAGATAGCTTAATTATTATTAATTTTGAAATGTCAACAGTAAAATCCCAGTGAAAACTAAAGGATACTCTGTATTGTTTCTCTTTCAGTCTGTGATTGTGTAGTGTCGTGTCACGTGCTCATCTCTAGCATTAAAGTGCTGCTTGGATCAAGCTTTAGCTTTTCCACTGCATAAATTCACGCTGCCATTGTCCGAGCAAATGATCAAACAAATGAGCGGAACAGCCAACGACTTGGCTTCCAGTCCACACACAGTTGCAGAGACTCGACCCCTTAAGAAAAAAAAACAGTCAGAGGAGAGAAGATGAGAGGAGAGGAGTGGAGTGGAGAGGAGAAAAGGGAGGAAATGAGAGTCAACCCAGAGCCCAGGGCAGCTGCTGCTTGCTGTCTCTTGTTGCCAGATTCGTGTCTATAGGGATCGTTTTGGCCAAGTTGGCTACTGTGCCGACAACGCTTTGACAGGCCTTCGACTGGGCTAACAAAGCTCAGTCTTTTGGCCAGGCTAACAACAACAACAACAACAACGAACAACAACGACATCGACAAACCAAACAGACAAAACGCATTTGCACCTTTGAACTTCGCTAGTTGCAAATACCCTGTAGCCAACTAACTCTAAGAGGGGTATTCTCAAACAGAGATTAACTATGTAACAGAAGTATATAAAGAAAGTCTCCTAACTAACTCTTCAATTTATCTTATTTACGCTGACTTTTCAACTTTCTTATTAAAAATGCATTTTGAAAATCGAATCATGATAACAACTTAACATAACTTGGTCAAAACTCAACCGATTTGAGTGTGGAATGTCATTTTGAACATTTTGATCTACAAATGGATTCTTCATTTCAAAGTATATTTTTAGAAAATTGTTAGGTCTGGAGTTTTTACTTTAAATCAGTTCCTGGTACCAAATTTCTATCAATAAAAAAAGTATTGAATCTTAGGGCAAGTTTATTGACAGGGAATTACTATCATATTTTACACAGATAAAGATTTGATTTAGTTAAGCTATAACAATAATCTTTCACATAGCTTTGTTATCAAAAATGTTTCCATATCAAGAAAGAGAATTTTACCATGTAAACAGTTCATTGTCATTTTCTATTCGCCAGCTTTATCATTTCAAGTGCATCACATAAGCAACTACAGGGTATCTGTCAGTCGGGCAGTCCTGCGATTTCACACAGTTCATCACAGAGTTGTTAGTTGGAACAAGGAAAGCCAACAGGAGGGCCCAGGAGCAATTGGGAACTGTGCCACACAGCTGTATGCGTGCAACGGCATGAGGCAAGGGGCAAGAGGCGGGGCGATATAAAGAAGAAGAAGAGGAGGAGGGGCATAGGCAGGGGCAGGGGTTGCTGCCTTTTGTGTGGTAAGTCGACATCACAATAAATCTAGCATTTGGCGATAAGCCGCAAAAAAAGATCTGCAATCGACAACGGCAACAGCAGCAGCAACAGCAACAGTCGCTGCAACAACAGCAACAGCAACAATGTTGGCATGACTGTGACGCATGCGAGATTAGCTGGCGCTGGCAATGGCGCTGTGATCCTGGCCAGGCCATAAATCGCATGCAACAACAACAACAGTCGCAACAGCAACAGCAACAGCAGCAACAACAATAACAATGTTGCCGACGCGGACGTGCCAAACGGCAGCGACAAATGATTCGTGGCTGGTTTTGGCTCAGTTGCCGTTGCACGTTGCACGTTCCACGTTCCACGTTGCCCCTCGTTGTTGCAACGTGGTGGCACATCATTTGATTTTCGACAAGTTGTTGAGGCTATTTGCTGATTTGGCAGCAGCAACTGTTGCTGGCGCTGCTGCTGTTGCTGCCGTTGCAAACAAATTGATTGGCCAACTGAGTGATCGTCTTAGCCGGAGTCCAAGTCAGGAGACTTCAATGGCCAGGTTAAGCTTGGCCATTGAATCGATCCATTGACCATGTCCGCCCGCCGGGCCACTTTGTAACTAGACCCTGTACCTCAAACTTACACAGGGTCTATTAAATTTGTCCAAAAAGATAGAACTTGACTTCAGTTTGGTAAGCACACATACTGCTTGTCTGAACAGGAGTTCGGGATTGAAACATTTTTAGACAGTGTCGAAAGTGAAAAGGATCTAGAATTTTTGCTCAAAATAATAAATATACTTGATCTAAGCACGGTTTTTCATAACACTCTTAATAATCTTTCACTTTTAGAAGATTTTTAATTGAAAGAAATAATATTTAAGTTGTTTGTCTATTTCAAGGATTAATAAAAAAAAAACCACATCTTGTAGAAAATGCAAATACAAATGAAATTTTATATCTTGAATTCTTTAATGATTTATTTTTGCTGTCCCTTGACTTTAACGCTAGAGGCTTGAATTGTGGCACATTTAAATTTAAAATTTCAACACGCTTGGAAAATAAATTCGATTGTTATTAAAGGAAAAATTTAGTGAAGGCCAGATAAAGAAAAAAAAAGCACAGACGCTTGTTTCCAAGTACATGTGTTGCTTTACAGTAGAAAGACAGGGTCTTTCACAGTCGAGAGCGCTCGTCTGTAGCCTTTACTACTCGTTGTTGCTGCCAACAATGTTTGTGGCAGCATGTGGCGCTGTTGTGGCAGCCAGGCAGCCAGGCAGGCAGGCAGTGAGGCCTGCTCCATGTTGTGTCCAATAAATGCGCAACGATTTATCCATCCATCCATCCAGCAGCTGTCGATTATGGGCAGAGAGAGAGGGGAGAGGCAGTTGCAAAAGGGGGAGTGGCATTGTTGTTGTCGTCGTCGTCATTGATGTCAATGTTGCTGGCGGCGTGAGGAAATGTTTGCATGGCTTTTCATTAGTTTTCCGTTTGCCGATTTTGCTCCTCAATCCTTGGGCGCTGCCCGTTGTATGTTGTATGTTGTACGTTGTATGTTGTATGTTATCTGTTGCATGCTGTTGTTGCAAGTTGCTGTTGCTGCTGCATGTTGCCGTTGTCGTCGTTGTTGTCATCGCGCAATCGCTGCTCGCAGTCGCACTTGGCAATTACATTGCCAATTGTGAGATTTGTTGTAATTGTTGTTGGCACATCGGTGGCGCCACCGGGCAAACCAAAGTGCAACAGTGCAACACGGCAACCGTGCAACACGCCTCGAAAACATCTTGTCAAATTAATTTACAATATGATGAGACCACAAATGTGACATAAGCAACAACGACAACGACAGCAACACCAGCAGCAACAGCAGCAACAGCAACATTGGCAACATTTGCAACACTTGCAACAGCAGTTGCATTGTTTTTTCAATGTAAATGCAACTGCAACTATTTAACAGCAATATGTGTATCAATAAATCAATCAATATGTGTAACAATTGCTACAATTTAACTATTTATAGATTGCAATTATGTTTGATTTTATTTCATGTGTTTTTGGATTAATATATCCATATATATATCAAAAGATCATTAATAATGGTATATTAACAATCTGCTGATCAGTATAACAATAAATAAATACTTCAGTGAATGAATTGCTCAATATATCATTAAAACAATAGATCAACATATCCATATAACAATAGACCGATTAATACGAATTATTTATATGTACATCATTAAATCAATTCCATAGAATAATCAATAAGATAAATCTATCAATTGAATAACAGTTAGTACTGATTTCTTAGTACATCAATATATCAATTGATCAATGTACAATTGCAGACTGAAGGCAGATTTCTGTTCAATTTATAATTTAAACATTTCATAACTTTGAAAATAAACTGAAAACTGCAGCGATTTCTTTTTGCTTCTTTCTCATCACTAAACTCATTGATTTGCATTGAATATTTCTATAATTTAAATATAAAGATTGTTGAAAGATTTTTGCTATATACTATATACAGATATATGTTTCTGTTTCTGAATTGAGCAACTGCCTTGATTTGATTGGCTTTGAAATCATTGAAATATGAATATATGGTACTTGAAAAATCTTTAGCTGAATTTAGAAATCTCAGATCACGAAACACGATTCGCTTGCGATATCAATGTTCAATTTTGGTTAGGGTAATACACATATATATATATACATACATATATATATATGTATATCCGATATCCGTTTTTGGCCAAAGTTTTCCCCCCACGAATTGTTGAAACAATTATCCATGGCATTTGTTTGACTAGTCGCATTGTTGTTGTTGTTGTTTGCTTTTGATTTGTTTTGACCAAGTTTGAAACTGGAAACTTAGCCATGGCTTAAAATGGACATGAGAAAAGTCGCAACAACAACAACAACAACAACAACACCCAGAAGAAACGTCGACAACAATAAGAGAGAAAAAAAAGTCGTGAGTTCATTGCAAAAAAAAAAAATTTACAAAAAAAAAAGAAAAAAACTAAAGAGAAAACACCACAGAAGCACACACAAAGACAGAGAGTAAGAGAGAGAAAGAGGGGGTGGAGTGTGTAATCGATAGCAGTGGTAATCGATAACTTAAAGATATGACTAACTTACCATCTCATCGAGACTCTTCAGATCATTGGTAACAATCTGTGGCTGTGGTCCATACATCAGCATCGGATCCTTGTCATCTTCATCCTCGTTCTCGGTATCGCTATCATAGAGATCCGTCTCGACTGCCACGCATTCGGAGCCAACTGGTGGCGCCTCCGTTTGGGTGCCACTTTCCGCACAGCCGTTGCTTGTTTGTGTGCCACAACCGACGCCGTTGGCTTTATTATCGGCCGCAATTTCCCGATCGATTTGTCTTTCCATTTGCACCAACATTGGCGCTAACATGCCTGTTATCGATATCAGATCGAACAATTGTGATATAAATATATACCTATATATATATAGTATGATCGTAATAACACTTACCAAACTTGGCGCCTCGTCTGGCGACCTCCAGAAGACACAGAATCACATGCTTCTCGTTCTTTCGCATGATCAGATCGTCCGTCTCGAACAATAGGCACTCGATGATTTTAAGGCTCTTTCTGCAAATGATAAAACCGATTAATGATTAATGATAATTCATCCTTTACAATTCTATCATATCTATCGATCTTTATGCAAAAGTGTACCAATGAATCGTTTACGTGATTTCCGAAATCTATCAAAGCCTTCTCCACTTCTGATTTAATCACTCCTGTTTTATTTAAGATAAGTCTTTAATTTACTTCTTATCAGCCATCATTTCATTGAAATTCAATAAAACTTTCTTGATAGACTTGTATATAATTAATAATCTTTAATCGAATTCAAATAGAACAATTGCTGATTTAATGCATTTGAAGTCTTCTCTTCTCTCTTCAGTTCTTAGTTTGATCTTTTATAAGTCGATTTTTCTAGAGCTCATAGTTGGAATTTATACTATTTTTGTATGATCTTCGACTAAAGATCAATGGAAACAGTCTTTTAAGACTTATAAATCGTCAATCTACTATTAACTTGAGATCCTTAAATAGTTTTCCCCAGAGTTCTTAGATTGATCTTTTACTTTCTTAACTTCAACTACAGATCAATCGAAATCTACTATGATTGGTTACGTTTTCTATACTCATTTCTATGATCAGTTACTTTTGGAGTTCTAGGATTAATCTGCTATTAACTGAAGATCTGCAAACAAATATCAATTGTTACAGTTTAATTGCAACTTATAAATTGTTAGTCCATCATTAGTGATCACTTTGATCACATTATTCGCTACGCTTGGATATACGATTGATCTTTAAAGATCAATCGAAAAAGTCTCACATCGATTGCAATTTTTATAACATCTCTTTCACGTTTCATACTCGAATTTGATTTGAGATTGAGGAATTGAGGAACTCACCTGCACCAGGTTATGAAGTTGGACACATTGTCGCGGGAAAAGAAGGTGCCGCTTTTGGCCGTTGGCAAAAAGTGGACATTGCCCAGGGCAAGTATTGGTCCCGCCAATCCGGAAGTCATCGAGCGTGTCATTGATTTGTTGCGCGCCTGTCGACGGGCCAAATATCCCTCAGCTGCTTGCCGCACATAATTTGCGTGCTGCAACAAAAAAAAAGAAAAAAAATTAGTATAAAAATAAATGCAAACAAAACAAATTAAAGAGCGCAACAACAATAAATTAGACACCAAAACTAACAACAACAACAGAGACGCAATGCGTTGCAAGTGAAAGTCGAAAAAAAAACGAAAACCAACAAAAAAAATGGGAAATATTTTTGGCTTATTTAAAAGCGCGACAAAAATCTAGAAAAAGTTTATTTTTAAGCGTCTCAAGAATTTAGCGCGGCATTTTTAGGCTGACGGCGACGAGGAGACCGCCAACGGGGCACCTTACCCCCTTCCCTTCCCCACCTACCTACCTACCGCCCTCCCCTCTATGCACTACCCACTACCCCTTTCCACTTTTCCCTCTCTTAGCTGAGAGGCAGTTGAACTGATTGCAATTTAGTTGCAAAACAGTTCAGCAATTTGGTAGGAAGCGGGGATATACAGTTAGAAGGGGAAGGATCATCATGGCGCCGCAATGTTATGCATAATTAATTGAGAGAAGAAGAAAAATACACACACACACACACCGAATAACACTCCTTAGTAGACTCACTCACAGACACTCGTCACTCATCACTCATCATTTAAATCATTCGAAATTTCGTTTGTGAATGAAAGAATTGGGGGCCTGACACAGATACTACAGATACTACTCTCAGCGCAAGTGTCTGTGTCTGCAATTGCATTTCAGGTATTTCTCTACACACCATTATTATACACAACAAAAAAAAGAAACCCAGAAAACTCTTGCTTTAATTGATTGCGAATTACAAGATGTCTAAGCATCTGACCCCATGAAATATGCACAATAATAACTTTTAATGGTAAAACTACAACCCTTTCTCTATATATGAGAATTTCTGGATATAATCATAATAATAATAACAACCATTGAGTTTATATAACCAACAGAATAAAATAAGTTTTTAAGTATCTTTAGTTACTCCTCTAAACCTATGAGAGCAACCTTTTCACCTCTATCTGTAGTATTTAGTAGTAGTATTTAGTATTTAGTAGTAGAATTTAGTAGTATTTCTGTAGTATTTATGTATGATATATATGTTGTCTAATCTTCCAAATATAAATAAACTTTATGGGGTAAAATTACATGCCTTCTTTATATATTTAAGAATGTCTATGATATTCTTTCAAATCGTAGTCGGGCAAGGTATAATTACAATTTCTGTTTAATATATAAGTATAGAATATCACAGAATAAAATAGAATCTCCTCCCATATTTTATGAGATAGAAAAGAGATCTTAGCTTATTTGTAAAGTTGTTCAATTAATACATTAACTTTCATCTCTTTCTTTTGCAATTTATAATCTCTATAGATTTATAGAACAGATATTCTATTTACACAGTTTTTCTGCACTTATCCTATAGGGATCAGAGTTTTATCTTTCGCCTCGACATTTGAACATTTGAAATGAACTTCTCTAAAAGTCGCATCTATTTTCATATTCATCAAAGGATTTTATAGACTAATCCCATACAGTTTAGTCTATTGTTCATAATAGTTTATTCGTATTTTTAGTGGCATATTTTATTTGTTGCATCCTGTTGCAAGTGTTGACACTTGTTGCCACCATTTGACGCCCTCGGCATCGGCATTTTGAATGTCACACATGAGTTGAGCTGAGCTTATGTCATCATTGAAGTTGCATCTCTTATTATTTATTGCGATGCCAAAACGATTCAATCCCAGTCCAAATTTCAATTTCCAATTCAATTCCAATTCGATTCGTTGCACGACGAGTGGCAACAACAACAACAACAGCGACACCAACAACAACAACAACAACAACAACAATCGACGTGTCATGCATTTCCATTTCCATTTCCAATTCCATTTACATCATTCGATATTCATTTATGCACATTTTTGTAATAATTTAATATTTAAACAATTTCAATATTTCCTCTCCATCTCCCCCTCTCTCTCTCTCTCCATCTCCCTCTCTCTGTCTGTCTGTGTGTGTTTTTTATTTTATGGATATCTTTACAAACTGCATTCAAAGTGCTTTATTTGGTGTTTATTGTTTAACCGTTTTTTACTTTTTTTTCATTTTATTTTTACACTAACTCTTAAAAAGGGCATCATCAAGTGCCTGTGTCTCTGACAATTGACGTCTGACAATTATACGTACGATATCAAGTGGGCGTGGCAGTTGACCATTTGAAGCAACAGGATAAGCGAACTGCCATTAATGAAATGGATCTGATAAATTTGACTTTAACGCAGGTTAGAGCATTTCTCAGTCGAAGTCTCCATCACCATCTCCATTTCCATCTCCATTTCCAACTCGGACCTCGTCTTCAGCTTTAACTCTTATCATTGACTAAAAGGTAAACTTGAACTTTGAAACCAAGACGCCCACGATGCAGTTTTTCAGTTTCAGTTTTTTACCAGTTTACCAGAGGCGTTAAATAGCTTTGTATCTTGAACTGAAACAGAATCTTCGTTCACACTGCCCACTGATCGGGCATTTGGCCTTCTCCCATCCATTTGCAATGACATCCAATTTATGAGCTGCCAACTTTATTAGTGCATTAACAAATTCGACTAGAATTCGACTTCAATCTTCAACTGCAGTGTCTCGATTTTCACTTTCGAAAGCGATGACATCGAATCGAGACTTGTGAATATCTCGATTATGATGTCACATTTACATTTATATTTATAATAATACCACTTTAAATAAGTTTTATAAAGCATTCACATTGAGCACGCGCGGCGATTATTTCACGGATAGTGTTGGAAAATTGTCAAAGTGCTCTTCTTAGAGATGTGCCAATTTGATGTTGTCCTATCGCATACAAAGTATTTCCATTTTTATATTAAGTATCAAGTAAGTATTCTAGATTATTTTCAATTTATTTACATTGTCAGAAATTGCAAATACTATCAATCAATTCATCATAACTTTTTTATCAATTATTTCGATATATTGGAGCATATATTCAAGGACTGTTAGATATCAGAAGCTGAACAGCAAATATGACACAAGAGGAGGGAAAACGAATAACAAATTAAATGAAAAACTCATAAAAAAAGTTAAAAAATGGAATGTAACAAACATACCATAAATATTTACATATAGTATTACAAATTCAACTGATTTAAATTGTTTTAAATACACCGAGTACTGTACGCATTTTGAAACATTCACCTATTGCTAAACTTTGAGTATTTAAACAACTAATTCATCTGACTTGAGTGAACTTTAAAAAACAGTAACAATTAAAAAACCTAAAAGAAAATTATTGTGATAAAATTATTGGTTTTATTTATTGAAACATTCAGCATGAGTCTAAAATTACCTATTATTTATTGCGCTAATCACACGATACAAATCTTTCAGTTTTCTTCAGTTGCTTCCCTACTCTTGTCGCTTGCCACTTGCCACAGGGGTCAGAGGCCTTGTGTGTGGCAGCTTCAAGTGTCGAGTTGTTGTCGAAGTAATTAACGTGACTTTGGGTGTCAAAAGTGTGGCAAACTCCCACCACCCCACACCCCCGTCTGGTAACTCAAGAAGTGGGCCACATGGACAGACAGACAGAGAGACAGGCAACGTCATGTGCTGCCACAAACTGATTGCCATATGCAACTGTGCCACACACACAAAAAGTGTTGCGACTCGAGTACGTGACAGGTAGAAAAGAGAGCGAAAGCTGTTAAGGAAGCGCCTCTACATATATACAGATATATATACAGATATAAATGTATATATGTATTGCAACGTGCGGAGGCGTGGCAAGACGGAGGGTTTTCCATTGTGCATAATGTGGCAGGTGGCTGAGGGGGATGGGGGATGGGGAAGGGGCAGATGGAGGCATCATCAGCAAACAACGAGTGTCACGTAATTAGCTTAGATTTTTGCTTTCTTCTTGGCCCAAAATGTGTGTCAATATGGCGTTAATAACATTAGGTAAAAGGCAATTGCAAAAAGCAACCAACAACAACAGCAACAACGTGCCTGTCGCATTATGCACACACCCACACACACACTCATAGATATATATAGTTATATATAGAGCATATAGCGTAATACCCGTAACTGTTTTTTGCTTCCGCAAAAGTCTCCATTGGGTACAACTTAAAAAAAAAACGATGCCAAATGAAATCAAACAAAATTTAAGTGCAACAACAATTACTATTATAACAACAACAACAATAATAATAATAATAATAGAAATGACATTGCAAAAAAGCGAAAATCAAGCAAAATATACAACAACAAATACAATACAACTGACAGGGAGCATAATGTTTATTGTACAATTGCCGGATTTCAGCGCCAGTCGCGCAATAACAATTGTATTCGCATTGCTAATACCCTGTAAGATTTAAATAATATCGCACATTGTCGACTAAGCTCAGGAGATGGCTTGTTTAAGTAAGAAAATCATGGGCTTTATGTGTTACATTAATACAAAATTATAGTAATTAACAAACATCCAAAGTATCTACAGAAATTTACTGCAATGTTCAGGTAAAGCTCTGGTCACACTGTGCCACAGAACTTGTGCAAACAGAACCACATCAATAGCATATGAATAAGAAAATAATAAAAAGATTTAAATTTCTATTAAATTTACATCAAATTATCATTCGGCAAATTATCGATTAAGAATCGATATTTGATAAGAACTGTACGGACAGTTCAAAAAAACTATGTACAAATATTTTGTTATTCTAGGTTATGTGTTGTACACAGTGTTGCATGTTGGTATCTGATCTTTCGAATTTTAAATGGTCGATTTTAAGGCGCAGCTTACAGAGCAAATTATTCAATTCTTTTACTTTTTGCAATATTCAAAAAAAAAAAACTCTTTTCATAAACTGAATTTAAGCAAATATAGAATAGAAACGTTGCATGTATAAAAATACTCTCATATGTAAATAGTATATCGGTATTTTAAAATACCCATAAAAATATTGCATTCAATACTGTATATTAAACAATCGTAAACAATCGACCATCACTAGCCGAGCTTTTTTCTTTTCGCCTTGAATTTTGGAACAAGTTGGACGCATGCGCTGTTTGTTTGACCAACAAAATGGAATCGAATCTGGCTGTGAATGAAGACGATGAAGTTTTCGAGGAAAACCGTGGATTTCTTCCAACTCTCAATTTAAACGGATCTGGAAATGATATCTGGCGACGCAATTGGTCTATGTCCCGCATGGATACAGCCCAACAACGCGAGGTGATGTTCGACGACCAGTGCTCCGAAGAGGATGAGGACATCGATGAGGAGGAGTCCTTTGATAGCTCGACATCTTCTCGATCAAGCTACTTAATGATGACTCCAAGGCAAGTAGAGGTGACTGTGCCTGAAGTTGAAACTTCGATTTTGGAGGCAATCAAGAATGTTATGACTGCCCTGAAGATGTGCGCCGACGCCATCTATATGAAGCTAATGAAATTATTTGCCTTGAGCGAGCCTCGCAATAACTGATTTTATTTTACAGCTGTTAACGTGTGTGTAATTAATAAAATTATACAAAGAATTATTGCAATTTAATCAATTTATTTAATTTTATCAATGTGTGTGGGTAAACATAACCTAAAACATGCACTTGACTGCAACTGAAAGATAATATAATAAGTAAATGTATGGAATATAGGAGAGTTGGAAAGCATCAAATTCTTGATAGTTAATTAAAATATTACTGAATGCTATTTAAAAGCGTTGTGCAAACTTCAACACATGCACGGCGTCAAATAAATAATAGGCAGTGTTGGTAAATACTGTAAAATTGGGTATGTATGAACAGCTGTTAAATCCTAGTCAATTTTTATTCAAGAATTACAATTAATTGATTGCATTTGATTATTTTAGTTTTGCTGCTGTTTTGTATAGTGTCGAGCATACCCCATATACCCTGTAACTCATATCCCTACATGCCTGATTAGACTCGGAACACTTTGTGGTTGGTGGTTGGGTTTGGCTCTTGGCTCTTGGCAAAACTTGGCCAACGCCTAAGCGGATTTGCCGTCAACGGGGAGAGAAAAAATAAGAAGTAAGAAATATCAAATCGAAATCACAAAAGAGAACAACAACAATAATAGATAGATAGATAAATAAATAAATAAATGGGAATAAAAAGAGTTGAGCTTAAAGAGTCGAGTGTCTAATGGAGCGAACTGAACTGCCACCGATTGTCAGATAGTCAGATAGCCGGCTTTTCTGAATTGGCCATAACAGCTAACACCTAGCATGGCCAACAAAGCACGTCTGTCATTGTTGTTACTGCTGCTGTTGTTGTTGTTGTTGTTGCTTTCAACTCAATCAAAATGAGAAAACGGCAAACAGCAAAAACTGTCCACAATATACCACCATTCAAAATGATATTTCAAAGCCGTGTCGACGTTGCCGTCATCAACAGCAACAACTGTTGTTAACTGTTTTTGGAGTTCAAGGTTCTCATGGACAACTTCCTAGCTTTTAGCCAACCAGCGTTCATTTTTTGACCATTTGGCAATGATAGATTGCTGCCAAATGATTAGTGCAACAGCAACAATCGACAGACAGACAGACAGACAGACAACAGCAACACACCTACTACAACAGCAACAGCAACCATAGATCGATTGATCACCTGGTCACCTGCTCGGAGGTCTCTTTTGATCTTGGCTGAATTTGATTGCCACTAACGGTATTTCCACTATTGTTTGTTGCCAAAGTTTGTTGCTCTCTTACACACACAATCTATCTCTATCTAACACTCTCTCTCTCTGTCTCTCTCCTTTGCAGTGTTGTTGATGGTGTGGGAAACGACCATGGACATAGACATCATAAGATGGATGAGATGAGATCATTGATCGCCTGATTGCATCGTTGATCATTAGCAACACTGTGTGTTCTGTGTGTGTGGGCACAACACAACACACACAGCACACACATGACTCTTAACATTGGTAATTGATACATGCCACAACACTTGTGCTGCGCATTGAGGCATGCAACTTCAAAACGGTTTCCTCATGCAATTTCTCACAGTTTCAAAAGAATCTTTGCATTTCGATTGAATAGTTTTCATATACAGTTAGTCAAGTAATTGTGTGGACCAGGCAAAAGAGAACTCATTTCTCATTTATTTGTTTAACGAAAATCAAATTCATGATTAACAAATTCAATTATTTTCCTATTTAAATTAATGCAACTTCATTTTTGGTTATCAACGTTCTTTTAAATTTTAATATTTGAATATGTGAACTTATTTCTTTGTCAAGACAATTATCTGTGTAACTGTATATATCTATGTATTGTATATAGCTTTATATATATTGTATATGAGGTATAATCTATAACATGTCGTTTCAACTTGAATGCTCATTAAGGCGGCAACAACACCAACAAACGACAACAACTTGAAACAAGACAAAAGCCGCTGCCAAAACTAAACCAAACTGAACTGGTTTTCATTATTATTGTTGCTGTTACTGTTGTTGTTGTTGTTATTGTTGCTATTGCTATTTTCCAAATAGCCAAAGCCAAAACGAATTTTGAATGTGGGTGAAGTTGTTAAAAAATGTGGCAAACGCGCAAACGCAATCGAGGCCAGAGTTGCGGCCCCGTCTCGGCTTCCCGAAACCAAACACCCTAACTCCCCCCCCCTCTACCCCTTCTCCCCTTTGGCAGCCAACCTGCTAAGCGCATATTTAGTTATAAACTTGAATTTAGACTCGGCCCAAATTAGATAGATTGACTATGGGCCACGGTGAGAGCGACACAAATGTTGCCCAAAAAAAACGAAAACGAAAACTTTGTTGGCCAACAAAAGAATTCGCAACATTGGTAACAAAATTGTGAAACCAAATGGAATCAAATAAAATTAAATCAAATGCAATGAAACCCTTGAAAACTAAATTGAATTTAAGTTCAATCAAAAATATAAATTGTAAACTAAATAAAAAGAAAAGAAAAGAAATTTAAATACTATAAAGTGAAATCAAATGAACAGCAAATATTTATGCTTTGAATTTGAATTATTGCAAATAAATTCCAGCGAAATACAATTTAATGAAACAATTCCAACTTAAATTTAAAAACACAATAATTTAAACTTAATAATACTAATTAAAATAGAATAAAGTAAACAGAAATGACAGTAAACAAAAAAACAACTTGCAACAATAGGAAATTAAATAATCAAAAATTATAAGATGTCGAATTAGTTTAAGTCCCATTTCAATTTAAATTCTTAATGAAATTTGTTGTTTTGTTTTTTATATTGTATTTATTTTTTCATATTTGGTGTTGTGCTTCCTGTTACAAATTGCCATATTAACAAGTTTATTGGTTAAGCAGCGGGTCATTAATTTTGGCTAAAGGGAGAGAGAGAATTTATTTTGGTATTCTCTGGATTTTCATATGACCGCTCTTGATTTTATTATAAGTGTGTATATTCTGGATATATCTTTGCTAACTTACTGTTTTACATTTAAAAGGAGCTCTACTTTTATTTAGAGAAATTTCACTATAATTGATTCGGATTTCTATAATCAAACTTCAATTAAATTGTAGCTTTTAAGTTTAAGAATCATTTTCCATAGCAATTTTCTTGAATGTCTAGAATTTCCATAGAACAAAATATTCCCATTTAAACTATTGTATTTTGAAGTAAGTTATGTTAACTATGCATAAACTACATATGGAAAACTGTTTATCCTGACTGACTGATTCAGTAAGTCATCATCGTGGAGACGAAATGGGAAGCGCTATTGGGCTGAAATTTTCATCATATGTATTATAAATACATACATTTAATTTCTCAATTTGACAATAACTAATACATAATTTGCCAGAATTGAAATCTGTTGAATACAATTGTTTATGATGGAAGTTGGGAGATAAATGCTAAACGGGGAATACCCATAACAATTGTTTATTGCGTGCTGAAATCGTGCAAATAGCCGAGCCATGTCCATACCATATACTATGTTATGTATCTTTCTTTGGCTATTTGTCCAGTTTTGGGCACAAGAAAAGGCAAAAGCATTTTGGCCAAGTAAATACGAGCATATGTAAATATTAATTTTATTAAACAAACGTGACGCTAACTCAACTCTTTGTTAACTGTGACCAACCGAAAAAAAACCCCAACACACAAATACAAATACAGATACAGAGAAATAGATTAAAGAGCACGCGTTCTTCATATTTGACTTTTCAATTCACAATTCACAATATGCAATGTGACTCTAACTGTGACTGTTACTGTGACTCTGACTCTGCCTGCGATTGGCCCCGACAATCGTTTTGAGGTCTTCGTTATAAACTTGGACTCGTTTTGTCGGTAAAGTCGGTGACATCGTCCGTGCTTATAGCTTCGCCTGATCTACGTGCTCTCTGTGTGCTCGGTACTCTGATCCATCCATCCGTCTGTCCGTCTCCGTGTCCGTGTTCGTATTCAGGCGTTGGAGTCGAGAAATCGGAGTCAGTTCATCAACGATGAACGCATCCAAAATGCGTGGGAACTATGACGACGGCCTTGCTTTGAAGTCAGTTGGCAAAAAAAGGCTATTTGCGGAATTTCAAGCGCAAAAAACAGAAACAGAAAAAATGAATAAGTAAAAAAAAAGCTGTGTACACTCATACATAGAGAGTTGAACGATTGAACGCCTTGTAAATACATGAGAGCTTGCATTTGACAGTGAAAGTCACAATGCTGTGTGTACACACTGGCGGTCATTACAAGTGTAACCCTGCTATCGGCAATTAAATTTATTGTAGCTACATTTAGCTACATTTATACCATACTAGGCTTTTGTGTAAACTAATTAAAATGAATAAACTATAGAAACATATAATTAAGCTGTTTCTTTTAATTGTTTACACAGTTAGTTGGATACTTTAAACTTTTAAGTATTTGCCTAAAGTTTCAAATCCCTTTTAGGAAAAGAATAAGCTATGTTTAATTCTAATCATTGGCAACCTTCATGCCATTTAAATATATTTTAATAATAGCTTATTATAGTTGGCTAAAATTAAAAAGAAAATAATCATCAGATGACTCTTTACTGTCATTTAGCCAGCTTATAGCTATTTTGATAGCTGAAATTAGCTATTTTTGGCGAGATGGTTGGCAACGCTGTGCAAAAACAAAGTGGTTGGCAAATATGGCTAAAGAAGCATAATAATTGTCACATAATCGACACAATGCTTGACTTGGACTTTAATTGGCCAAAAGTGATTCATCGACAACGACAACGACAACAAATCAGCAACAGCAACAACAACAATAAGAAGAACAATAGCAGCAGCAACAATAATAAAAATAAAAAAAATAGTCACATTTCGTAGGCGACTCTCGACAACGATTTGAACTTCCTTTTGTGGCGGCCAAATGATTGTCGCCATTGAGACTGCACGACAACTGGCAACGTGACGCATGAAACAGCGCCGCCCTCCGCGACGAAGTTGCAACAACAGCAACAGCAACAACAACAATACCACCACTAACAACAACAACAACAGCAACAACAAACACAGCTAGAAGGGAGGCAGGAGGAGCAGAGCAATAGTCGATCTTTAACCTTTCCCCCCTGGACATTGTTTTCTATTTTAGAAACTGTGACAAATATAGAACGCGATTCCCAACGATGACGATCGTGTTTCCATTTTAGACTATTTAACGATAGATCAGCATATTTGAAAATGTTGAAAGGTTTTCGAAATTTAAGAAAAAACAGCGAGCTTAAACATTACATTTCAACCAATATTCATTGTTTTAAGAAAAGCAAACTATGTTTATAAAATAGTAAACAATTTAGGAAAAAAGAATAAAATAGAAAATAAAACAAATCATTTATTCAAAAAACTAATTACTATTTACGGTTCCTGAGAATTGATTTTGATTGCTACCAATTTTGAATTCTCAACTCTTCTAGTTGTTAAAATTCTGGCAGCTCTGGAGTGTGTGGGGCAGGAGGACTTGGATACTAAAAACTATTTATAAACAACAACAACACATGGCAGCTGCTTGCTAGTTGCAACGACAACGAACTTGATCTTAGCTATTTGTACTATATTAACTAGTTGCGGCACATGCCACAGACATAGACGCAGACACAGACACGGACACGGACACTCAATAAAGGGGCAGCATCGAGAGGTGGCTTAAACAATGGCCAAGTGGCGCACAGTGGCGACCACTTACAAGAACTTTAACACGCCAGAGTTCAAATTAGTCAGCAACACTCCATAAATCAGACAACGGCAAAAAACAATCATAAAGGCGCCCCGACGCTCTGTTGTCTGCCACAAGTCGTTGCAACAGCAACAGCAGCAGCAGCAGCAGCAACAGAACTGGCGCTTTGTGGACAATCAGACAGCTGCCACAAACTGGAGGCAACAACAACAACAGCAGCAACAACAGCAGCAACAACAACGGCAACTGGCCAATCGAGTTGGCCGCCCGCTGTTGCTGGGTCGAGTGATTAGCATACAATTTGTGTGGCAACTTGTTGTTGCACGTTGCACGTTGTCGTTGTCGTTGCAGTTTCTGTTGTTGTTGCAGTTGCCGCTGTTGTTGCACGTTGCATTGACAGCAATAAATAATAAAATTGCTATGCGATACCCTTGCCATGACATTAACAACTGATAAGGCTTATCCAAGAACAATCAGCCGTGGAACGAGTGGAATCGGAACAGCGTTTATTGTTAAACTTCCGAATTTAACAAGAAAAGCTTGCTATAAAGAAAGCCATAAGGCAAAGAATTACTTATGGAACATATGGAATTGGAACAGCATTTATATATTTACATATGGAACGAGTGGAATTGAAATTCTAACTATAAATTCGTAACTTCAAAACTTGAAACGTTTGGAATTAAAAATAATTTACAGTACACTAAGCTGGAATGAGTGGAAATGGAACACAGCAAATTCTTTAGGCGCAATAACTGCCACGAATGGAATTGGAACAAAAAAGTTTGTTCTCAAACGCATGAAAGTCAACAATTTACAGGGTATATCTCAGTATTGTGAGTATTGCACACAACAGGGCGCCCTGAGCAACATCAAGGGGAGAACTCGAGGGGACAGGTGAGTAGGGGCAAGGGGTAGGGGTATGGGAGGGGGGTACAACAGTAGAGAAACATAAAAAATAAGTGCGGCCTGTTGTTGTGTGTGCCTTGTGTTGTTGCAGTTGGTGTGTCGTACAAATTGCACCGTTAATAAAGTCAAAATCGGATTAGACACGCCTCTACCGACCCGGCCTAAGCCCCCCACCACCCACCATCCCCGCCCCTGCCAACCTTCCTCCCACCCTGATCTCTTGACCAGCTAAGCTGAGCTCCAGCTGCACGCCAGTTGGCAACTTGCAACTGGACACACTTGCAGATTTTGGTCCCCAAACTCCTCGACGATATCGAGCGATATTTTCGCAGATGCCGAAAAGATATTTGATCGCAGTCAGCAATAAAAATAAAACTAAAAAAAAATACATACAGTTAAAAAAATAAATAAACAACAACAAGAGCAAAAAAAAAGAGTGCCAAACAATAAATTGGCACTAATGAATTTGATTCATTTCGATTTGCTTTTGGGGCAATAACTAAATCAAGCTCCACGAGACGAGGAGGCAGACAGAGAGAGGGATATGGATATGGATATGACAGTTGTCATAAGGCAAACACTGCCCCATATATGTATGTGTCCATTGAGTGGGGGCTGCAGCACATACTTTAACTGATTGAACAGATAGCTACGTGGGGAATTTCAACAATCTGTAATCAAAATGGCCTAACCAGAAGTTAAACTAACCGAAAGATATGTTTTCCTACTTTCTCAGCTAGTAAATATATCTAGGAATTGTTGTGGGAAAAGATTTATATCCCTATGTAGATTTTTAATCAGTTTAAAGTTGGGTAAATTTTTAAATTTGTTTAGCTAAGGATTCTTTATTTATTTAACAAAAAGTACCAAAAGTACAGTATTCTTATTGACTCTACATTATATACATATATCTCATAAGGTCACAGAGCACTCAAAATAAATTTGCCTAAGATTTTGTCATGTGTTCAGTCTCTCTCAGTTTATACTAGCTCAAAATTGTAATCTATACTCAGGAGTTACTTTAGAAATTTTCGATCAAAGTGCATTCCTTATTCTATATATTTTTACTTAAAAAAACGTTAAACATTTCAAATTAATAAAACAATTTTGAATAAAATACTTCTTTAGATACTCAAGTGCGAACTATATTTTTATGATCTATATTCCCTTTACAGGGGATCACCTAAAAAACTATAATTGCCAACTGTTGCAGCTGAAATTGTTATCGATAACGATAACGACAGTTGAACGATTGATGGCGATTGATGCACATCCGTGTGCATGTCCAGGCATTTAGCTGCAGTTGAAATTTCCCAATAACTTGAGGCCACTTTGTATGCACAAGACAAGAAGGAAAACATAAAGTAACAACAAAGAAGACTTCAAAACAAAGTAAAGCAGCCTAAAGAAATACAATAAAAAAAAGACGCAGAGTCGAGTCTCAATTAAGAAGGCAACGACCGAAGTTGGACTATAAAATTGGATGGACTCACGAAGTGTCCATTGAGCCATTGAGTCACGATGCCAATGTGACTGACTGACTGACTGATTCAAGAATTCTTTTTTATTTAATGTCAATGTCGAATCTGTTATTTACATACAGATACATAGAGATATCTGATTGTACACGTATCTTTTAAGTATTTGTTTCAATTAATTTGCATGTCTCTTTAAGGAAATAATGGAATGTTACATAATTTTAGGTATTGATAAAAGTTCAGAGAACTTTAAGACAGATTAAAGCTGAATATTTCAAAAACAAGTACTACATAAAACGAATCCTCTATTGGAATATTAATTTTAAGAAGCGGAAGTAACCCAATTTGCGGCAATTTTCTAATCACTTGAACTTTACACATTCTCTTCTTCTATTTGCAGAGACTCTGTGTCTCTAGTGGCATTGTTGATATGATATCTGTGCGGTGCGGAAATCAACTTTTGTGGCACTTGCCACAATCACAATGCAGTCCGTTTAATTGGGGCACGAATCCAAAACTCGAACCCGAAACTTTCTTAGGCAAATTGTTGCTTGGTAAATTTGGTTAAATGAAATGCATTTTATTATCTGCTCACCGTTCAATTGAGTGCAATCAGAGTGGAGAGCGGAGAGCAGAGAGTGGAGAGCGTAGCGAAAGGGGAGCGATAGGAGAGGGAAGAGGTAAGTGATAATTGGCAGTGTGAGTGTTTGGCCAATTAAAAGCACTCGTCGGCTTTATCAAATTCAATTAGTAGACGCAGGCAATCGAGCTGACGGCAGTCCCAAGAAAACCAATTAGTACCGTATACAAAATGCTCGACTAGCCGATACCCTAACGGATACAATTTGCAAATACCCTTACAAGGTGTCTTTAAAAACTTCACTAATTATTTGGATCATAGTTTGATCGCTAAATAGATTCTACTTCTTAAAATAGTTGTTTTTCAGAAAACAAACTTTAAAATTTTACATCTTATGTTTTCATTTTTATTAACTCCTGGTGCCCAAATTGTTTGGTTTCTTGATACATTTTCTTTCTCTTTAATTCACTTGCGTGGATTCCCTTTCCATCACCCAGAAAACAGAATTTATAAAAATAAATATAAAACAAAGGTAACATTTATACTTCTTCTTAGATAAAACGATGAACTTCCCATAGCTGAACGAGCAAGAAAATCGGAGGTACTCGAAACCCATTGTACTGCCCGATTTAGAAGTATGAGTATTGATAAAGATAGTCCGTCAAAAACTATATTTAAAAACTCTCTTTTACTGTCGAGTTAAGTCTTCAGATGCCTCTGATTTCTTGCAGGTTCAGCTATGTGAAGCTCATCGTTTTATCTAAGAAGAGATCCATACAGAACTTTTGAAAATAATCAACAAAGTTATGATATCATCCGAGAACTTTGATTTTGAATCTTTACCACTTGGAGGCTAAATTGAATATCTAATTATTTGTAGTAGTTTATCTCAGCTTTAATTATGATTATAATTATAATAGTTGTGATCTTTGGGTGGATGGAATAGATATGTATCTATAAGTATGTAAGTAGTTAGTGGCAGGTGGCATATTATTATATTAATTAGTTAGCAAACAGACAGAAACTATGTATAATAAATTGGCAATGTTGTGTGTGGATTGTGTGTGGATTGTGTGGATGCTGGGATCGTTGTGGAACTTGTGGATCGTTAGACAATTCGCTAATGATGCCAACTAACGACCTGGCAATGCTAATTGGCAAAACGCTCAAAACTGCCGTATCCGTACACTAAATGAGATATATTTATAAATATATATATATATAAATATAAAGATAAATAATTAATACACAGACATATGTATAAAGAAAGACACACACACACACACTTGACTGGAGATGAAGACATGACAACAAAGTAGCTTTATTTTCATTCAGTTTTCGCGAGTGTCGCATCCACAAGATACAAATGCATCTAGATACACGCAGTACACTCTTGTTGCTGTTGTTGTTGTTGTCGTTGCTGTTGCATCCACATCGTGAGTTTCAATTAAAGTTCCATTAACGCTTCGCGACACACACAATTATCAAAAATTAAATTTATGCTTATGACATTTCCGGCAGCCAATGCCTCCCTACCTCCCCTCTCTCCTCTCTCCTCCACAAACTCCTATACCCCCCTCTCTTTCGCACTCCTCTTTCATATGCAAAATCGAAATGTGACGCATACTGTGTGTGTTAGTGTGTGTGTGTGTGTGTGTGTGACTAAATAAATAAATAAATATGTGTATGCAATGCATTTAAAGACAGCACAAGTCTAAAGATCAAAGCAACTTTATGATTATGCTCCATGCATATCCATCACCATATGGAGCAGCTGATCTGACGACTAACCTGACCAGTTCACTAAGACACACAGACAGATAGACAGACAGACAGACAGACAGACAGACAGATGGACTGATGGACAGACGGAAAATCAGAAAGACCGACAGGCAGACAAAAGAGTTCCTCCTGCATTAAGGTGAAAATAAATGCACGTAAATGTCTCAAGTTCTATCTCTCTCTCGCTCTTTCTCTCTCTCTCTCTCTCTCAAAATTCTTCCCTTTACTATTAGCGTTGTCAACTCAGCTTTTATTCAGATAAATCTGTCTTTTTTCTAACCATTTTTGCCGTATAAAATGTCAAAAATATTCCCTCTTCGTTTTCTTGCACTCAAATCAAACTTGTTTTCAAATACTTTTTTAACAAATGAAATATTCATCAAATATTTTTGGAATGTTAGGCACAAATGCTTCATATTCATATTTGCATAATAATATTCACTAAAAGTCGGCACTATAAGTAATATATAAAACTATAGCTATTGGTTTCGTATTCTATCTTCTTTTTCAATTATTTATCTTTGATTCCGTTCTGTTTTTGTTGCTGTCGCAAATTGTTGGTAACACTGTCTGGGTGTGTTTTTACTTTCAGGAATAGCCACAACAATGCAACAAATACACACACACACACACAGACACACACACACACACACAGGTACACACACCTCACAGCGGGAGAGCCCCCAAAGCAATGCGATGCAACGATTTCGATACGCATCCGAATACACTGAGAGAAATGCATTAGTTTCTCTATGCTGGCAATAAAAATACTTGTTTTGTAAAATACATTTCAAAATCAAGTCGAAATAATGTTCCTAAAGGTATCGGATTAAAAAAAAACTAATATATAACCGATCAGTTAAAAATCAACTTTTAGTATACGAAACATTTAAGTTTCTTATATCACAACCAAATTAACATTCTACACAACCTAATACAGACTGGCTAGAATCGGAGAACTATAATTAGACAAAAGTTGAATACATTTCTGTGTAGCGGCAATTGAAAGAACTTCTGTTTCAGAATTAGTCTAAAAAAGGTAGTTTTTTTATTTTCTTAATACAAATTCAAAGTTTTCAGGATAATGCTTTATCTGAAAGTTTTTTATTCATCTTTTTAGAAATTCATAAGGGTTCTTTTTTGAATTTATTAATGTCTATGTAAATAACAAATAAGCGAATGATAAATCAACGTAAAATGTATAGAAATTAAAGTCAATTTTAAAGATATCAATCAAATATATGGACATTGAATGTGATTTGTGTCACAGTGTAAAATTGCAGTTTCAGCTTGTGGCTGCATTCAGTTGGTCTGCTCTTCTCAGCTCCTCTGCTCGACAACAGCAACAGCAACAACGACAACAGCAACAGCAACAGAAACAACAACGACAACAACAACAAGTCAAGTCAAGACAAATTGTCTACGCGTTGAGGTCTTGGCTATTGGCCTCCAGCCTAAGCATGACGTTGTCGTTGTTGTTGTTGTTGCTGTCGTTGTTGTTGCTGTTGTCGGTGTCGGACTCGAAGTCGGAGCAAAAGATGTTGGCGCCAGTAGCCGCGGGCAGCGCCACTCAGCGCCATAATCACAACAAACATGGCAATGGCACAAACCACACAGAGATCGAGAGTACAACTGAAGAAGGGAGAGACAGAGGGAGACAGAGGAAGGGTGGTCGTGTAGGGGTAAAGAAGGGGAGGGGAGCGGGGAGAGTTGCAGTGGCAATGGGCAGAGGTTTTGTGGCATGCGCCACGTAACCGAAACCGAAACCAAAACCAAAACCAAAACAGGCAACGGCAACGGCAACGCATCGGTAATTAAAAGTGGCATCATGGAATTTGCAGCAGTCAACTAGAATCGAGGGGGGTGTGTGGCAAGGGAAGGGGGAGAAGCGGGGCAGGTAAAGAGAGAGAAGTAGAGGAAGTTGCAGGGTTGCAGACAAAGTTCGATTGTGCCACACAGCGGCAATTGCTCAAAGCATTTCGCACTGAAATGTACTTGAGAGAATTCTCCCTTCATTCAGTTCACGGAAAGGAAGAATCCTTCTCCCCAATTTTTCTTCCTATCCTTTGCTGCTTTTCCATATCATTTTTCGTTTGCTCTTAGCTAGTTAAAGACAAAGCAAGGAGATGAAAATAATTATGCAATCCCCAAAGATTCCAAATAGACAGAGGAACTTTAGCAAAGTATTTAGATTTTTCTTCTGAGAGGGAGAAATATACGATTTAGGTTCATTGATATATTTCTTTTGAAAGGGCAGTCAAAAGGAATTGACAGAGGATTAATTAACGGAGAGTTCATTGCTCTGAAGGGAAGATATAGACATATATAGTGTATAAATATATGCGTAAAGATAGAAGATGAATAGATTGAGATTTAGTCCCCATCATTGATAAAAATTAAACTCTTTTTTCAATTTTTCAGAGTTCAATGAGAGGAAAGAAATGGCTTTAACATCAGACAAATTGGATAGATAGATATAGGTAAATGTATAGGTAAATGTTAAAAGTCTTCCCAGATCCTTTATGGAAGAAAACTAGAGAGTTATTTCCCCCGAGAGGTAGGAATTGTTAAAACAGCTTCTTTTAAAAGATTTTTTCTCTAACACAAACTGAAAATCACTTTAGTTTAGATAGACATTTTTCCTTATTAAAATTTGTATAGTATATAATTTATTTATTTATGATTTTATTAGGAGTAATTTAGTCGAATCCTTCTTAGTTAAGAGAATTAAACCATTTAGCTAAAGTCTTGGCAATTATAACAATTTCCTTAGTTACGATGACTATTGAAAAGTGATAAGCTATTTTTAAAGAGTTTATTATGCTTGAGGCTTGGGTCGGGAGTGCAAAAAAAGTGAAAAAAAGTGGAGCAACTGCAACAAAATGAAGCATGCAACTTCACTTTGCATTGCACAGGCAGCACCGAGCACCGAGCACTGAGCACTCAGAGTGCAACATTTTAAGCACTTTACGTGGCAACAAGAAAAACTTTTGCATTTACATTTGAATTTGCATTTAGCCCAGGTGGATGGTGGATGGTGGATGGATGAAGACTTTTGGCAGGCAGTTGAACGGCACAACGAACGGAGGTAACCTCAATTCAAATCAAAAAGGGAGCTCTACCTTTTTGGATTGGTGTTGGAGCTGGTGTTGCTGTTGGTTGGGTAGGTGTTATTGTGGGCTAGTAAGGAGCTTTGACCTGGCCAACAAGAGGATAATGCAAATGCATGACGAAAGCGACTGTCAGGATGTCTCCACACTCTTCCTTCAACTCTCTCTCTCTCTCTTTCTCTCTCCCTCTGTCTCAGTCTCTTTCCGAGCAGGCTTTGGCTTAAACCCAAAAGCCGGATGGCTTTGAAAATGTGCCGCTAGTGGTGGCAGTGTTGCATGCCTATAACAAACGACCGACTGCCTGACTGTCTGACTGCCCGACTGTCTTACAGACTGGGCCATAAATGTCGAATGCACCTAAATCCGTAAATCGCCAGCGCTTTTAACACCTAACCAAACAAACATTAATGGAGTCAGGCAAACACAGCAGCCGCAACTAGAGATGGACTTTGCTTCGTGACACGAAAAATAAAATGTAAATGTTTTTCTTATTTTCCAGTTTCTCATTCACATGTTAAATTGAATTAACTACAAAAATTTGCTAATATTCAGCTGAAAACTGACTGAAAAGAAATTAAAGAAAATAAAGTAAATTACAATTGAAATTGGACATTTTTCTCATCCACATGTTAGCTGAAACTAGCTGACAATTGAGTTAATTTAACATGACATTTAACCTGGCTGTAGTTTACTTCATCTTCTAGTTATAAATAATTAAAACTAGCTAAAATAAGTTATTATACTATTCCTTCTTTTTAATTTCCTTAACCTCATGTTATCTGAGTCTGAGAAATGATAATCATGTGTCCAAAAACTTTTCCATCTCTAAAATAATTTGAAATCACCGCCCACCAACAATCGAAGGCATGTGTAAATTTCTTTTATGGACTGAAAGGCACAAAATCCAAAAGGTATTCGTAAACGGGGAACGGGACTACAAGTTATGGGACTGGGACTGGGACTGGGAATGGAGCTGATTCGTCTATTCAAAATCGAATACTACCAGTTGCAGCATCTGTCTTAAATATGGGCCAGCTGCAGGTCATAAAAAACTTTATACAATTGCCAAATAAAATCTCCAGTTCTTTGGGAGGAAACATATGTCTAATTGATCGATTGACTTACCTTGCATAAAGCGACTCCCGTATCTAGTCGATCCATAAAGTTTTCGGCATTGATGCATAGTTCTGGATATAGAGTACTCAGCCATTCGGCGAGATCCTCCTTCATTGCCTCCAGATATTCCTCACTGGATTTGAATGGCCGATATGGCCGCGCCTCGAGAATTGCCATGGCGCCACTCACTCGTTACTTTGTCTCGTTAAGTTAGTTAACAACTTATATCGAATCTCTCGTTATATCGGAAAATCTATTTACTTCTCAATTGAGTTTCTCGTTACGTTTCTCAACGAATGGTAAGAGGGGGGAAATCAAGTTAGTTATCGTGCTTTGATTAAACACGCTCTTCACTTATGGCTCAGGCAATAGCAGAGAGTCGTGCATTGTCTCTCGTTCGTCTGACAAAGAGTTGCGTAGGTTAATTTGTCTCGTTCACAATCTTGTTGTCGTTGTCTCGTTAGGAATCAGTTCTGCAAAGAGAAAACAACAAATAGAATATCAGTTAGTTGAGCTTACAAAAGTATTTGGTGTAACTCGTTAGTTATTGTAGCGAGTGCAACTTGAAACTATATATGAATACATATCATTTGGGCTTAGCACTCGTCACTATTGTAGCGAGTATTCAAAGTATTCGAACACTTTAAACTACGAGAAGATAAAATTGAAAATTAACATTCGCTACAATTCCAACGATCGTTTCATTTCAGCATTCCAGTTGCTAACATGGAACGCAATGGAATGGAAATGTACGTGAATTCTAGTTGAAAGTGAAAAGCGGAACATGACTGCATAAATATCAACTGGCCATAACAAATGAACTGCACGTTTAGGAATTTGATTAAGATATAAATATAAAATAACACACAAAGCAAGGGGAAAAGGGATGATCGGAGGGGGAGTTGGGAGAGAGAGGAGAGGAGAGGAGGTAACAGCAGAAAATAAACCACAACAACTTGAAGTGGAATCATAAATTTCAATATGCACAATTCCCATTAAATCTGCATTCCGTATACATATTTGCACTTAATGGATTGCTGTTGTCGTTGTAGTTGCTGTTGTTGCTGTTGTTGCTGATGCAGTTGTTGCTGTTGTTGGACGGCTAAGTATGTTCCTTTCCCACCTTCCTAGCATGCAATTCCCCCCCCCTCTTTTGTCCTCTTCCTCCATCAGACTGAACAAATGAATAAATGTACTTTGAGAGACGGCGCAAATTTATGACTTTGGCACTGCAGCTGACATAATTATGGGACACAAAACCACAGCAACAGCAGCAGCAACAACAGCAACAACAGCAACAGCAGCAGCAGCAACAACAACAAAGACAAAAATTATACAAATAAAATCAATAAATTAAACATAAAAGTGACTCGCGGCAGTCGGTTACTTAAAAGCCGCCAACAATAACCAGCAACAACTAGCAACAGCAACAGCAACAACAACAGTTGCTGCTGGGCGCCAACAGCAACTGTCCACCCTCTCCTCTCCCCTTCCCTTCCCTTCCCTCGCCCCTTTGGTTTCATCTCATCTGCCGAGCTAATTAGCGGTAAGCTCAATTGAACTGTGAACTTGCTGCTGTGAAGAAGGACTGTGGCAAGTTGTAAGATTAATGCCACCACATCGAATTGTGGCTGCCACTAAATGTTGTACCTTGTAGCTCGACTGTCTTATGGGAAAAATCTGTGCAAAATATCTGTATATATTTTATGTATGTACACAATATTTATAGTTATATCCAAGGCTATGACGTTCATAAAACTTATCGTTTATCTATTTATCAAATTATCGTTGTTGTTGCTGTTGTTGCAAAAACTTGCATAACCCCAGCGAGATCTCGGATTGTTGTAATTGTTGTTGCTGTTGTTGTTGTTGTTGCAAGCTCGATTCGTTGCGAGCTCAGTTCAAGTCCAATCCCAATTAACCTTGTTCAAGTCGTAGAACTCCTGTCTAGAAAAACTTTCAACTGCCATAAGTCAGATGTGTTTAAAATCTTTAGCTTTAACTTATTTGAAATGATTTCCTGGTACCCAAATTATGTTAAAACAACACCTAAAAATTTGATTCCAAAAGGAAGAAATGAAACAGTTTGACTTTAAACTGGCATAAATTTGCTACTATTTGACCGATTTTAATGTTCACTTATTATTATTATTAATATTATTATTATAATTATTATTATTATTATTATTAATTATTATTATTATTATTATTATCATTATTATTATTATTAATTATTATTTGATCTCTTTATTTATTCGCTATTAAAATATACTTAGTTGAGTTTTAAAAACCTTTTATATTGCAAAGATTTTCCTATTTTGTACTCCTTTTGTAGACTTTTCTAATCCAATAACATTTAAGTTGTGTCCTTAGCACATCTCTTGCAAAATAACTTTATTCATTTATTAGAGATTGTACATCACTATTTGCTTTCCATCATTGCTTTACACATCTCAGGAAAGAACCATCTTTAGCTAACTTTACCTTAATCTATACTATTTTCTTTAATTTATTCTTCTCAGTTTTCCTTTTTTTACCCTTTAAACGTAATGTTTATTTTT
Source organism: Drosophila putrida (assembly GCA_037043535.1). Taxonomy (NCBI): domain Eukaryota; kingdom Metazoa; phylum Arthropoda; class Insecta; order Diptera; family Drosophilidae; genus Drosophila; species Drosophila putrida. The sequence goes on from JBAMBI010000187.1 coordinate 764,929, forward strand.
TAAATTCTCAGTCGAAGCTTAAACTTTCTTTAACTATTAAATCTTCTCGATAAAAACACAAAGATTAATAATAAAATAATAATCACGCTTATTTCGATGTCGCCAAAAAAATTGAAGTAAAAAAAAATACAATCGCATATGCAATCTTTAAACCCTGTAACAGTTAAAAGGTGTATATGGGCTTAACAGGTTGTGCAGCAAATTAAAGTAACAAAAATAAAGAAGGAAACAAGTCTAATTATAAACTTATTCAAAATTTGATTGCTGCAGATATTGCCTTGATTTTAAATAGAAATCCAGCTAAATGGGAAAAAAGTCTTTCTATTTGAAGTCACTCTAAGTGTGTTCATTATAGGGTATAAAGAATCCCAGCACACTTGACTTGTACGTCTTAGTTGCTTTTGTTTTTACTTGTGCCATTTATATAACATAACATTCCCGACAATCCAATCCGATGAAACGACGACGTGGTCTTAATTAAGCTCCAGCTTTGCCCAGTTTATTTAACTCGCAGTTCGCAACTTAAAAGCGAAACAATAAGGGAAAGCTAAATATATTAAGCAATTGGCATCACCACGAAGAGCAGATACCCTAGCTAAGCTAATAAGTAATCAATTAGTAATTAAAAAAGAGACCACACAGATTCATCTTAATCAAAAGAACTTTCAGGAGATTCTGATACAATTTTAATATCAAGATTAATAATATTGTTTTGTACATATCCTGTTAATAAATAACCAGAAAAATGTATAGATTGTATATCTGGATTATCTGAATAAGTAGCAATGATTGGAAGAAGCTTATTAATTGAACAACTCTGGGTTAAAACAGAGTGTTATTTAGCTAACTATTGACTAATTAGTGGTATTGATCAAGCGATCATTGCTGATCAGATCCGATTGCAACATCATCCAAAACCTCAACTCTCTTATAGTTTGATAAGTTATTTTGTTGTGTTTTGTGCAACTTTTGATTGGAAATTGTAGCAAAACAATACACCCCGTGGTGTCTCAGATCTCAGTTAATGATGAGATCGGTTGGGATCGATGGATCGATGGATTGGATCATATATGTAACTTGAAAGACATACACATATTAGCAATTTAGTGTTCGATTTCGATTTCGATTACGATTTCGATTCCTCAATTTTGGATATTCGCCTAGGGAAAAGATTGCGCAAATTTCTTGTCTTGTTTTTTTTTGTATTTTTTGCGTAAATCGTAGATCGTCATCGATCAGTGAATGAGTCTATAAATTGTGATCGATGGGATCGATGCCACCCATGGCGACGATGGCTGATGATGAGTGAGTGAAAACAGTGAAACAGTGAAACAAATATGCAAATTTGACTATATTATTATTTATTTGCATGTATTTCTACCCGTACCCCCCCCCCCCCCTTCTTCCCTCTACCTTTAGTATTTCCCCAGCTGATTTCGAATTTCGTTTACCTGTTTTTTTTTATAATTTTCGGTTTTAATGATTAGCGGTATTTTTGAAAGTGAATTTAATTAAAATCCAAATTGTGCATAGGATGCATCCATCGCAAATACTTATAAGGCCAATCGCAAGTTACCTCTTCCACTCTTTCCCCCCTCGGATCTCCCACCATTCCCCTAACGGGTAATTGAATTTTTGTGCTGCTTCCTTCTTTTGTTTTTTTGGGTTTAGTTTTTGGCAAATTTGGCAATTGCAATTTGAATTTGTCTTTGTCTTTGGGCTTTTGCAAGTAACAACTTTGAGATTTACTTATGGATTGTGAACATAAAATGTTTCTTAACTTTAACTTTTCCTTTCATTTTGTGTATAAAAGGAACTGTTCTTAGTCTAACCTAAAGGCTCACAATGTGTAGGTTTGAATAAATAATATTATAAGTATAAAAATGATATCAATAATATTAAGAAAATAATAATCCATTAAAATATTTCTTTACAACATAATATTTTAAATATAAAAATGATATTTATAATATTAAGAGAATATCGAATCCATTTATTAAAATATTTATTACAACATAATATTATAAATATAAAAATGATATCAATAATATGAAGAGTATACTAAATGCATCCATTATAATAATTATAACAACATAATATTATAAATAAAAAAATTATATCAATTATATTATTAGAATATCAAATGCATCCATTATAATATTTATTACAACATAATATTATAAATATAGAAATGATATCAATAATATTATTAGAATATCGAATGCATACATTAAAATATTTATTACAAATTTGTCAAAGATATTTCAAAAGTTGAGACTGTAAATCGATATAAAAAGTTTCTTATTTTTCCGAAAAAAAAGTAATGCAAAATAGATTAATTTGAAAATAATATTATAAATATAAAAATAATATAAATATAATATTTATTACAATATAATATTATAAATTTAAAAATGATATCAATAGTATTAAGAGTATACCAAATGCATCCATTATAATATTTATAACAATATAATATTATAAATAAAAAAATTATATCAATAATATTATTAGAATATCGAATGCATATATTACAATATTTATTACAAATTTGTCACAGATATTTCAAAAGTTGAGACTGTAAATCGGTACAAAAAGTGTTTTATTCTTCTGAGAAAGAGTAATAAAAAATGCACCCAAGCCAAGGTTTATGTAAAAACTCAAGAATTATGAGACCTAAAGTGTAGCAAATAAATTTCAGTTGGAAAAGAACTAATCATGACCTACAAAACCAAAAAAAAAAGTAATTCTCTAGAGATTTATGAACCAAAAGAACGTAAAAACAATTTCGAGTTGTTCTTTTTTTTACCGCTCAACAAGTTAAATTAAAAACTCTGTGTTTATGTAGAGGAGGAAAGTAATTTGCACTTTGGAAAAAGTGTGTTAATAAATGATCTAAAAACAAAATATAGAAAGAAAAAAAAAACAATAACGCTAATGAATTTTTCAGGCCTCAATATGAATTTGGTGTGCAATGTTTGTTTACAATGTGATGGGCACATACAATATTATTATCAATGTTGTTTTTACTCTTTTTTTTATATATTTTGTAAATATTTATATTGTTGTTGTTGCTGGGGTTGTTGTCGAACGGTTTTTCATTATCAAATGACGACGAAGACTTTACGAAATTGGAGGTATGCATGTACGAGTGCTTGTCTGTCTGTCTGTCTGTCTGTCTGTCTGTCTGTCGATGGGATACTTGAAAAAGGTTGTTAAGTGTGAATTGCCAAATGACAGACAAAAGAGTGTGCCAGTAACAGTACAATAACAACAACAGCAACAGCAACAGCAACAACAGCAACAAAAGCACTTTCAATTCGTTGTTGAGTTGGAAAAATTGTATCTCGGTATCACACACAGAAAAAAAAATAGATGTTGACTCTTTCAATTAACAATTGCCGTTTGATAGATGAGACAGGTTGTTGCAATCCCAATACTTGCTATTACTATATCTATATATGTGTATATGGTGTATACAGATTGTTGTTGTTGTTGTTGTTATTGGGTCACACACTTGGAAAATGATATTGATATTGATTTGAATGGCTGAGAGGAAACAGATACAAGGGAAAGGAGTTCAGACTGCACACCTTACCTCTACCTCCACCTCTACCTCTACCATTACCTCCTCTTCATCCTTTCCCCGCTCTGTGAACTTGAGAGCTGCCACTACAACTCCTTCTATAGCTTCAATTCCTTCTCCAACTCCAACTTTAATACCAACTCCAAGTCCAACTTCAGATCCATTTGAATGACACTTGAAGCGACAATCGAAACGATTTTGTTTCAAGCCAAATGACATCAATGGCAACAACTGAGATATTCCCATTCCCATTACCATTTCCTCCCTCCCTCCCTTTTCCCTATTCACCCCTCCTCCTTCATTCCCCTCTCCTCCTCAATACGTTGTTGCACATGTGGAGCATGATTTTGAAGCGTTTGTTGCACTTCGCATCTGTCAGATTTCAGTGTCGAGGCTTTTTTTCACATTTTATTTATTTTCTGTTTTTTTTTTTATCTTTTTTCCTTTCTTGTATGTGGCATGCAACATCTAGCTGCAAGCAGCAGACAAAGTTGTTGAAGCTGCAAACGGAGCAGACGACATCCATGGACCATGATTTTGACAGATCCCCTAGCTCTTCTTCTCCCTTTCTCCCTTTCTCTTTCTCTGTCTATCTCTGTCTATCTCTGTCTAACACTCTTCCTAGTTTGCTTGGGAATCAATACAAGCAAATGCAAGGAAAACAAGTTGGAGTATTAGACTTATAGTTACCCCTTTACTAATTAAAATATATTTGAAATTTACCAAGTAGGGTATGTGAATTTACAGGGTATAAAGAGCGAGGCAAATATTTAAAATTTGAAATAGATTTCAATAAAAAATATTGTGTTCTCGATTTACTTTTTAGATCTAAACTTTAGTTTCATGTACCCATTTTGTGCTCGAATATTTACAGGGTATTAACAACAAGCAACGTCAAGTGCAAGAGTTATTTTCACAAGTTATTATCTATCCATTTATCCATTGAACCAACAACAATGCAACAGCTCTGCACCCCATAGCGTGCTTCTTAGGCCCCCTCCCCTCCCCCGTCTCTCCAACTCTCTTTCCCTTCCCTTTGTGCTGCACTTCAGTCCACACACAGAGAGTGTGGCATGTAAAACCCTATGATGGATGCGTTCACTGTGTGCTGCGGCTGTTGCTCTTTTTTAAATACCCTGTACCTAAAGACCAATAACGAGTATGCTCAACTATTAATAATAGAGATTGTGAATCTTAATGTAAGACTTGTTACTATAATTTTGCATGCAATAAATGAAAGGTCTATCAATACTATACTTGCTTAAAACTGTGCCTAAAAAATGTATCTATTAAATTATCGATTTGTCGTATAGACGGAAAAACTTTCCTATTTCCTAGATGTTTAGAAAAACAAAGAATAAGATACAACTGTTTATAGAAAATACTAGTTACTAGAATGCTGTTCTTTATTATTAATATTATTTATATTGTTTACAATCTATACTTGCTGTAAGTAGTATTTTTACTGTCTGAATAACTTACTTGAAATAATGATAAAAATATTGATGACAATTTTGTCATTTGTCATTAATAATTTCGCTAAAATTTATTATTATAAACAATGATTTCTGTATTTTGAACATGTCTAGTTTATTAGCTAACTTTACCTTTAAATTGGAATTGGAATTGGAATTGGGTCTCTTGGAGCACAGGGTATGCGTGAGTCGAGCAGACCGTGAAGTCCTTAGTTTATTGCTTGTTTTCCCCTTAGTCGGCTTAGTTTTTTATGCCATGCATATCCATATGTGAAACACGGGCATTGTCATCGTCATACTCGACACCAGCAACAACAACACCAACAACAACACCAACAACAACGACAACAACAACAACTTCATTATCATCATGATGATGATGAGCATGCTTATGATTATGAAGTGTTGCCATAAATGTCGTCACTTCATTCTTTACATATTACTATATATCTTTTTTTGTTTTTTGTTGTCTGTCCTTTTCTTTAGTAGGGTAAATGCACTGCAATGGCTAAAAGGAAAATCAATAGACCACCCCCCCCCCCCGCCCTGCCCCTCCCTCCCTGCCACGCCTACGCTGCAAGCCAGACAAAGGATCTCAACAACAAGAACTGCATTACTGGCCACGTTAAGTAAGTTGGCCAACAAAATCAGTTGACAATTTCATTTGTTGCGGCGACTTTGACTCATCGTCTCTTTGTCAAGAGGTGGAGGAGGAGGAGGGGAGTAAAAGCTGAGGGGGATGGGGGAAACTAGCTGACTAACAGGACGACGACCTTGGCTAAAAGTCCATTGGGTACAATGCCAGACAGAAAGAGATAGAGAGAGAGAGAGAGAGAGAGAGAGAGAGAGAGGAAGAGAGAGAGAAGAAAAGTCTGCAGCTGCAAAAATCTGAGTCACAGTCACCGTGTGTGTGTTGCACGTTGAAATGTGCAACATTCTGAATGTTGACAACATTTCCACGACAAATATAAATACACAACAAAATATATATATATAAATGTGTGTGTGTGTGTTTTTCAATCTGACCGAAAAGCTTTTTTAACCTTCGCTTACAATTTGAAACAGAAAAATAAATGAAAACTTGGTTAGGTCTTGTTTCTTAACATTTTTGTCGAAACTTAAGAACAACAACAACAACAACTACGACAAAATGTCGCACAAACTGTGCTTACAATATATGATGTTGCAAGTGTCTGTGTGTATGTGTGTATGTGTGTAAGTGTGTGTGTGTGTGTGTGTGTGTGTGTGTGTATGTGACAGCGACAAGTTAAGAATTCGAAACAAGAAACGCAACTTAAGCTGCGTAGGTTTCTTAAGTAACTTCAAATGTTTTGATTAGACTTTAAATGACAACAACAACAAATGAACAACAACAGCAAACAACAGCAAACAACAACAACAGCTACAACAACTACAACAAAAGCTGTGTGAATGCCAAATGGCAGTCGAAGTCACAGTCGAAGTCGAAGTCCAAACTCGAAGTCGAAGTCGAACTCGAACTCGAAGTCAACTCATTTGCGCAGTCGCAGTGTGGGTTGTCTCAAAAAAACCAACTAAGAAGTAAAGAGAGACCTGAGAATTGAGCACTACGACCAGAGATCTGCAGACACACACACACACACACCTAATGAAGGAATAACTACATACATACATATATAGTATGATTGATTAAAACCGAAGTTTGGCTACTCTATACTTGACATGAAAATAGAATTGTCAACTCTAATCTATACCAATATTTCTTTCCACTAACAATAAGTGCGCTTCTTTAGCTATAAATATCCAACATACTATATTATTGTCTTGAAAAGAAATGCGCTAAACTTTTGGTACAAGGTGTTTCAGGAGTTCAGAACACCCCAACTATTAAAAAACTAACTTTGTACTCACATAACTTGGTCACACTCAACTGGACTTTCATGAGGAGTATCATTTTGATCAGGTTTTGATCTAGAAATTGATTCAGCTTTTAAAAGATTATTGTTTTCACAATTTTCTAACAAAAAAAAAAATAATTTTCGGTTTTTTATTAACTTTTGTTTTCCAAATTAGTACTAAAGAGAATACTTTAAAAAACATTGTGATGGTACTGAATACTGAATACTGAAAAACATTCTGATTCATACTGAATACCTATTTTTCAGCTGAATTTCTTATTCATCCCGATTTGCGCTCTAAATTCCCACTAAACTCAATTTTCTCCATTTTTGAATTTATTGATATGTGTAAAGTTATATAAATTGCTGTTATACTATTACATATACATATATTTTTGCCAGTGTAGTGCTGTTAGAGTATTCAAAGTTTGTCAACTTTTGCACTTTAATTTACAAGATATTTCTTTTGTTTCTTGTATTTCTTGTGTTTAATGAACAAACAGAGAACAGAGAACAGAGTTTGAGTTTGAGTTTGAGTTGCACGCATGCGAATTCATTTGGTTTGTTGGCCAAGCAAATGTATCTGTATCTGTATCTGCAAATGTATCTGTTGCTGTTGCTGTGTCAAGTATCTGCATCTGTAACTGTCGGTTGCATTATCCGCACGATAAATAATCGAGAAACTGAGAAACCGCTGCTGCTGCTTGGGTGGCACACACAACTTGCAACGTCCGGTTGCAACTGCACCCCAAAAATTAAGAAAAAGATAAAAAATACTGTAAAGGAGTTATTGTTGTTGCTGCTGTTGCTGTTGCTGTTGCTGTTCTAAGCACACACACAGTTGCAAGCTAAAGTCACTTTCATTAAGCATAGAGACTTGGTAAGTGGCATAAGTGGCAAGTTGGCCAAAAAGTTCACAAAGAAAAGAAGATAAACGAAAGAAAGAAAGATCTGTTCCAAGACGCCGCTGTCAGGCGGCAAAACTCAAGAGATACTTTTTATTATATATGTATATTGTTGTTGCTGTTGCTGTTGTTGTTGTTGTTCTGAGCTCTGTCTGGGGTGCTCAAGTCTCGCTTGTTTGTGTGTTTGTATTTGTTGTTGTTGTTGTTGTTGTTACTGGTGGCCTGGTCGCTTCGCTTGGACGCAGCTGCGCATCTCAAACAACATTGTATCTGTATCTTTGCATCTGTATCTGTAAATGTGTGTGTGTGTGTGAGACAGACCCGCACTTGACCTTGAACTTGTACAGGTTTACTTTTGTTTTCTTTGGCTCGCTTTTTTGGCTTTTGGCTTTTTGTCCGCTCTTCAACTTTTCTCAAGTCTTATTTGCCTTTCCTTTCTTCTTCGTCTTCTCGTTGTCTTTGTCTTTATTTTTATTTTTTAACCTAATCAGGCTTAATGCCTCTCATTGTCAGTTTGTTGCTCTCTTTATCGGACTAGGATTAAAAAACGAAATGTTTCCAGGAATCATTTTACAGCCTCCTTGACTTATGCAGAACTTAAATTCGATACGCACTTAATTTCATACATATATTTATATATATTTACCATATACGAGTATGCAAAAGATTTATGCGATTTATGAAATTCCGCACAAATGTTGAAGCATTCAAATCTTTTGCCTCTGATCTTCCGATTCTCCGGAAAAAGCCAGTCTAAATAAAGAAGCGCGATCTTCTTTGTTTCCTTTGTGGTTGCAAGTTGAAGTTGAAGTTGAAGAAGGAGAAGCCAAAGGAGAGTTAAGTTATAATATCTGTGTGTTTGGCATGTGTTTCTTTCTATTTTAAGATTTATTAGCCACAAGAATTCCAGTTAGAAGTTTATGGTGTCTTTTTTTTTTTCTTTTTTGGTAAGGATTTTTAAGAATCTATCTTTTTTCAATAGACAAGAGATCAGTTGATGGGAATATTTCACAAAAGCTGAGAGATTGCTTATAGTTTTTCCTATTCGAATTTGATTCTTTACTGCAGAAAATGTATCACAAAATTTTAACCAAGTTTAGGAGTGTAAAATACACTTTAAACTTATATTAAAGAAATCCTGCTTTCTTGTACATTTCTCATTCCATTGAAGAGTTAAAAGTCATTGAAACTCTGATTCTTAATTTAAAAAGATTGTTCATGCTTTTTAAAGGCTCTAAGATTGATCAAATTGTGTCTGTATTTAAATGTTTTGAAACATTTTTGTATTTTAAAAGAATTATTAAAATATTCTTTAGGATATTTGAGAATATTAAGGAACAAATTATCTTTTTTTAAGCTAGTTTGATAATTAAAGTCTGATACAGCTTATATATATATATAGATATATATGCTCCTTATTATTTATCTATATTTACTTAAAATCTTCTTTAAATATTTTGTTTCTGTGTTACTATGTTTTCTATATCTTTTGTAACTTTCCTTCTGCTGAAATTAGTTCATCTCATAGTTGGGCTAGTGTTACGACACGGCAATTTGGCTTAAATGAAAAGACACTCACATTCACACACACTCTAGATGTGTGTGTGTGTGTTGTTTTTGTTGGTGCCACAAAGCGTGACATTTTACTCATGAGTAAATTTGCCTTATGCAGAGACCGTGTTGCTGACAATCTTAAGCTGCAACTCAATCTCAACTACAGACACCGTCAGATCTAGGTGAGCCAGACATAGTTAATGGATGAACCAGACCAGGAACCAGCGACCAGAGAGGAAAACGAGAGGAAAAAGAGAAACAGACACAGAGTAGCTATATAGAAGAGGAGAGAGAGAAGAGAAGAGAAGAGAAGAGAAGAGAAGAGAAGAGAAGAGAAGGAGAAACAATTGACAAGAGCCTTGGGGCGGAAATGCAGGTTGAGGCTGAGAGGCTGAGGCTAAAGGGATTGATACTGTGACTGTGACTGTAACTGTGACTATGACTGTGACTCGACCTGAGGCTAAAACACTTAAGTGGAGCAGTGGATACGAAGAAGAAGCAGCTCTTGGCAGTCAGTTTCAAGTGCACACAGAGATACAGATACAAAAGATACAGAACACATCTATGTATGACAAATGACATTGGACAAGTGGAAACAGCAGCTTTAATGTAATTGGAACTAGGTCCGTCCAGCTAGCTGGACAATCAAGAGGTGTGACACAATTGCTCGATATTAAATGACAAACAACAGCTGAGACAAGAACTAAAACAACAACAATTTGAGGAGACAATGCAACCGACAGATTGAGATTGAGATTAAGATTGAGACTGTAGACTGAATAGACTAAAGATTGTAGACTAGAAAAGACTTGAGATCTCTGGACATGGACACGAACATAATTGGCATTGTTGCATTAGCCACAACACAAGGTGTATATACATATATATGTATACATACATATGTGTACGTATGTGGACAGAGAAATAGATGCGCTTTTCAATTATAATTGTAGAACTTAATTCTTAACTTCAGATCTTTGACAGCATCAAAAAAATCAAGTCTAAATTGGAGAAAATATGCAGCATTCTAAAAGAGAACTTGTAGATTTTAATAATAAGTCTAATTTAATTTAATAATGAGTTTAATTTAATAAGTTTCTCATCTATTTGAGAATCAAAAAAAGATTTTTATACATAACTTCAAAAGATTTCTTTAGGATATGTTAACCGATATATATTTAAGAAAAACCTTAGTAAACGTAGGTTGGTAAACGATTGTTTGTATAACAGCCTTATGTTCTCCTGTAAAGAGGTTTATAAAATGGATTTCACTTTATTTTCAAATACTTCTAATGAGCTCCAAATAGTTTCGAATCCGTTGAATATATAACTACTCTTCAAGCCAATTGAAGTTATTACGTATAGCGGAAAAGAGCCAAGAATTTCGCACTTATTTTTCTGTCCACAAGTGTATATATAGTATATCTATGTGTATGTGTGTGTGTGTGTTTGTGTGTGTGTGGTGCAACATTGGCGTGGCTCAGTTGCTGCATCAGATCAGGTGAGAGTTATGCGCTGTTGTTAATTAACCATTTACGGACTGATTGCATTGTGACAGACAGACACTTAAGTGAGACAGAGACAGAGAGAGAGAGAGAGAGAGAGAGAAGGCAGAGACAGAGTTTCAGATATACGGTAAGCTAACAAGAAATATAGATGTATAATGAGGTCAGCTTGCAACCTAACAAGCAGGTCATGAAGTTGCCAGCAAAGGTTCAGAATATGACACAGTAACTAACTATTTATCTAAACAGAAACTAAACTAAACTGTATTCGAAAACTATCTATTTATAAACGACAACTCTTTAGAAGTAGCTTTATTAATTCAACAAAAATCAGACAGATAAAAGTGTTAATATAATTGTAAATTGTAACTTACATTGCGACAGTTTCCAATATTTGTTGTTGCACTTGTTGCACATAATGCTGCACAGCTGTAAAAGATAGATAGATAGGTAATATTTATTAGTTTATATTTCTTTCTTTTCGTAAATTTAATTTGAATTGAAATGCAGCACATCACTTGGAACTTGAATCAATCCAATTGATGCAGCGATATGTCAAGCGACAAAATAAAATCAACAACAACTTATTTGAAATGCAGAGTGAAGTGTGCATCTCGTATCTTTTAGGGGGCGTTGACAGCTACCCCCCCCCCCACCTCCTCTCCCCTCTCCCCGTCGTCACACCTTCTCTGTTTGAGAGCATAAACAACTCTTGTAATAGTGCTCGTAAATATATTTGTATATGTATCTATAACGTGGTCTAAAGTACATTCAAAGTAAAGCGTTGACAACAAATCGGGTCAATCAACTGACGTTTTGGGGCGTCTCACGCACGTTTTGCCTCATGTCTCATGCCTCATGCCTCATCCCCTTAACCCCTTTCCCTGTAATACGTAGCTGCCCACTGTAATGTGTGTGTGTGTGTGTGTTGGCCAAGTTGATAGCACGCAACGTGATCTGCAGACTGAATGAAGAATTTATGAATGAAACTCTCAATGCGTGAGCGAAGAAGCTACAACAACAACAACAACCAGTGTGTGTGTGTGTGTGTGTGTGTGTGTGTGTGTGTGTGTGTGTGTGTGTGTTGTTTCGCACATTGGACGATCGTATTCCATAGCAAAATCTACTTTAAAGACGCTGAATTTAAGCAAGGACACAGGCAAGGATATAAGTTTGTCAAAGAAGAATCCATAAAATAAATATAGTTATTCTTAAACAATCTATATGTAAACCTAGAATTGAAGGATTATAAGAGCTAAAAACACGAAATTAGTTTCAGAATTTTGTCACCTCACAGAATCGATTTGAATGAGCATCTTTTAAACTAGACCTTATATATAATATTTATTATCCATATCGGCTCTAATAATAATTAAAATGAAGAACTTGAGTCGTATCTAAATACTTCAGATTATCATAAATACTATTATTTATGTTTCACTGATATTTGTTTATTTCCACAATTACAGGGTCTCCCACAGTAGAGCAAGCCCCATTTTATCTTTTATTTTGTTAATTTCTGGACTTTTTCTGATTTATTAAATTTATTTGAGAAGTTTATATTTTCTATTATTTATTTCTAAAATTATATATTTTTCCTTATTTTAAATAATGATTTTTTTTGCAGTGATTCACTTTTGAATACCTTTAATATGATTTAACTATATTAAACTTTATTTCAACCAGAGTCAACTGTCATGTGAGCTCATTCAGCAATCTGCTAGATACAAAGATACAAATGTATCTTTGGCGCACGTGCCGAATGATAATCGATATAGGCGCTAATCACAGCGCATACTTGCAGTTGATTAGCCAGCTCTCTCACACACTCTCTCTCTCTCTCTCTCTCTCTCTCTCTCTCTCTCTCTGTCGCTCTCTCTGTCTTTGTATAGGGCATTGGAAATGCCAACATGCAACAAATTTCCGCAACGCCCACCGATTTGTGTGGCACTTTGTGGCACTGCAAACTCAAAGGTTTCTTGGCTACTGTGCAACTGAACTGAACTGGGCATGTATCTTTAGGATGTATCTGCAACTGTAGCTGTAGCTGTAGCCTGTATTTGTTTGTGTATTTGTTGTCTACTTATGTATCTATGTATCTTTGTATCTGTTTGTTGCTGTTTGGCACGCATGTCTCGTTGGCCCGACGTCTGACGCATTGTCTGTGCGTTGTGCGTGGCTTCAACAACTTGAAATTGTGGCATAAACACGTTCTACAATTTCCGGCATGAGTGTTGTTGGCGTTTTTGTTGCCGGTTGTTGTTGTTGTCGGTTGTTGTCGGTTGTTGTTGCTGTCGACTGTCGATTGTTGTTGTTTATTAGTTTCATTGATCATCATCATTACTCGCTTTAATGCAATGTGTTTCTGTAGTGTTAGTTGGTAGTTGTTTTTTTTCTTTCTTTCTTTCTTTCTTTTGCCTCTGGCTGTCTGTCTTTTGTTTTCGATCTTGCCCCATGTTGCAAGCGCTTCCCTTTGGCAACCACAAAACCACAGCAGAAACCACAGCTGACCTCTTGCCCTAATTGAATGATCTTTTTATCTGTCTCACTTTGCAGACACTTGCAGAAATCAACAAAAGAAACAGGTAATGGATTTAACTTTGTAATTAGTTGATATCCAGATGAATGATTAACCACAAATGATCAAAGATGATCACAAAATGTGCTAATTTGATGAGACTTAACAGCAGATGAATCAAAAATTATTACACACATAAAAAGCGATGGGAAAAGTATTTCAAATCTAAGCAAAGATCACAAACATATATGTTGTTTAATTGAATGGGAAACATTTAAATGATCTTGTGATTTGAACAATTTTCAATACTACAGACTAATTAAACTCTTTAGAGACTGGATCTCATGCTGATTACGGTTTAGTAAACAGTTATTATAATTAATTATCAATCAATTAAAGGGGAAATCAATGAATTCTAATGGCTCATAAAATCAATGCTCTCAAAAATATTAAAATACCAAAGTTTGTTAATTAAGAACTACGAATGTTGAAATTAGATTAATGTTTTCATTTCGCCTGCAAAATAAATAAAAACTTGTTGGCTATTTAATAAATAAAGATATATGGCTATGACCTTGCTAAAGCTAAGCTAAAGGTCTTGGGTCTCGGTCTCGGTCTCGGTCTTGGTCTTTAAAAGGTCTTTCATCTCCGGTTTGCCAAACAAAATGACAAATTTTCTCGTCTATCTCGTTTTAGAACAATTAATTTGTTGGTTTTGTTAAACGAAAACGAAACGAAACAAAAACAAATAACAAAAAAATCAACAACAACAAGAAAACAAAGTTAAGCAAGTGGGATGCAGATGGTAAAGTCTGAGTCCGACTCAGAGTCCAATTCCGATTCAGAGATCTATCGATCGATGGACAGAGTGACCTTAGGGGAAAAATAAAGTCGGACCAGAGTCAGAGACAGAGGCAGAAAAGTGTTGCGCATGTGCGCACTTAAATGATCGTAAATTAAATAAAAATTAACTTTCGATTTCGTTGTTGTTCAAGACAATGTTTGGGAAGCATTTTAAGTAATTAATTTATGACTCTTTGACGGGCAATTACAGAGACATTTTTGTTGATATTGTATTTGGGAAGGGCTCGCAAACTGATCAAGTTTCGAGGACAGACAACCGACAACGACAACGACATCATCTTCAACCTCAATCATTAGCTCTCCCTCTGCTCTGCTCTGGTCAAACATGATGATCATTTGCGATAATGATCCGTGGGTAATCAAACAAATAAGAAATACTGTGTGTGAATGCCAAGTCAATGGCATGTCAAATGACCAGGCCAAGTGGCCAGACAAATGGCCAAGACAAATGGCCAAGACAGCGCCTAGCTCACACTCCATTTTCTTGATTTAAGGTTCGACAAATAAATTAATGTCAGCCCTACAAACCTAATAAACATAATAAACATGCCAATGGCATTATAATGAACTTGCAGACTGATAGTAAAGGAAAACCAAAAACCAAAATCCAAATTTAAATCCAAATCGAAAACCAAAATCGAAATCAATTTCAATTTCAATTTCGAAAAACAAACGCAATACTCAGGGAACAAAATCAAACATACACAGCAGGCCATCATCAAGTTGACCAACTCCAAATCCAAATCCAACTTCAAATCCAACTCCATTTACATTAACATTTACATTTACATTTACAAGTTTGTCGCTGGTCGACATCGAACCAGCAATTAAATCATGTTGAAGGCTTTACAACGATCTTTTACACGCATAGAAAGTTTAATTTGCCTTGTTTTTTCTGTTGTTGTTGTTGGTGTTGTTGGTGTTTGGCTTTCGGTTATTGGGTTATAACAAGCTTTACGATCTGTATTTTGTAATATTAAATGACAACGGCAGAAACGGAGATTGAAATATATCATTCAGTCGGGAGATCCCGACAGTAGAATACCCTGAGGTAGTAGAGAACGTCACTCAAATTTTATATTAATTATATTTGTGTTTTCTATTTGTGCTGTCTGTTTTGTACTTAAAGGTCTAAGCAACAAAAAATTAAAGAATTTAAGCATGCTTTTACTGGGATTCGAACCCAGGTCCCCGGTGTGACTACGTGGCATCTCTATCGCTTGATAACTTGAAAGAGAGAAAGAGAGAGGCGAAAACTCACAACAACAATAGCAACAACATATTAAATTAAAGATAAAAATAATTGCGGATATCTTCCGTGTTTATTATCCGATCTTGATCAAATTTTCACAATGCATTCTTATGAACTTAAGTATTGTTCCTGCCGAAGCGCATGTCTCTAACTTGATAATTACCAAAATGGGCGAAGGGGGCGTGGCATCCAAAATTTGAAATAAACTTGATCTGCGTGCAAGTACAAGGAGTCTTCATACCAAATTTGGTGCTTCTAGGTCTTACCATCTCTGAGATCTCGTTGTTCACACGGACAGACAGACAGACGGACAGACGGACCGACGGACAGACGGACAGACAGACGGACAGACGGACATGGCTATATCGACTCAGCTTGTCGCCCTGATCAAGAATATATATACTTTATGGGGTCTGCCACGCCTCCTTCTGCCTGTTACATACTTTTTTTTTTGAACAAACTTAATATACCCCCTCAGGGTATAAAAACTGTTTAATGCTTAATTACGATCATTGATTCTTGAATCGATAATGAGAAGATTCCATTGACACGATCATTTAACAAGCATATTAACAAACTATAAACTAGACTAGAATTTTCGATTATTTTATGATTATTTATTGAGGGTAAAGGAAAGTTAGAACAGTTTCTGGGACACGATCATTGATAAACTTATGAAAACTATAAAGCAGATGATCGTTATGGTTTGATCATTTTTTGACTAATCAGTTGAAGTATTTTGAAAAGCAGAGCCTGGTATCTGTTTACAAATCAATTGAATAGGCAACGAGTAAAGAACTTGCTTTATATTTGGAAGAACTATTATATTTCTTATCAGATCAGGAGTTTTAACTACTTCAGTATGATTTACAAGTGTTCTTTTAATTATCTTGATTATTACACTTACTTTTATAATTATTAGACTCTCGTTTTTTATTCAACTATTCTGCCTATTGATTGACAGCTGTATTATCGATAGGTTATCGCTATCGTTGATCGCTGATCGTTGATCGCTGATCGCTTGCTTTTGTCATTTCCGCATCGTCTTTGGTAATTCGCATGCATATCGCGAGAGAGCTTTAACCATATTTGTCAACCAACGCCCATTCGAGCCTCGTTCCCTGCCGTATGTGAATATACTATATAAGATACTATATATACATATATATGTAGATTGTTCCGTCATATATCACTGGCAGCAATTGGCGCAATCGAGCCCCTGCTGACAGGAGGAGGTGACAGGCCAACGACAACGGCGCCAATTGCATTAATATGAGAGGAGGAACGATCACTCGAGGGAATCGTACAAATCGGGGGAGTTGAGAGATGGCAAGTGGGTAAAGGGGTAACGGGGTAAATATTGATGATAATGCTAGTTGGAAAAAATACTCGTGTGCAACGACAAACCGATTAATTGCCGAGAACTGCGCATACATAGATAAATATTAATGTTAACGACAACAATCTATTCCACCCCACAGAGCATACACACACACACACACACACTCGCACACACACACTCATACACTCACACACGTAACGAATGACCAAAGCCCAAACGAATTGCGCAGCGATAAATTACTAAGGAATTCGTAACGCCCAAACGTCCCCAAAACGAGGCGTAACGAGGCGGTAGCGGAATTTCGCCAGTGTTGTAAATTGCATTCCGAAAAAAAACAACAAAAACAACTGCATCTTTAATGGAAGAATTTGTGTGTGTGTTTGTGTGAGAGAGAGAGAGAGAGAGGGAATAAGAGAGCAGCAACAAAAGAAAAGTGGGAGTCAATGAAGTAAGACAGAAAAGTCAAGTGTGTAGAAAGTCTAAAAGAATATTACCATCAAAAAAAGGTCTAAGAAAATGTCCAAGAAAGAAGTGCGGAAAGAAAAGTTAAACAGAAACAAAAATTGAGAAGCTCAAAGTCAATAAATGGGAAGCAAGAAAGGCAAAGGACAAGTGCTTGAGAGAAGTTCGAGAGAAAAGTATAAGAAAATAGGAGTTACAAGTCAAATAGAAAGGTGTGAAAGAGAAGTAATAAAAGTATGTAAGAGGTATGAAAGAAGTTAGAAAGAAAAGTAAAAAATAGAAGATAGAAGTCTAATAGCAAGTTGTGAAAGAAAAGTATTAAAATATGTAAGAAAATGAGAAAGAAGAGCTTAATAAATAAAAAACAATTTAGTAAAGTTAAAATACAAAACTAAAACAAAGACAAAGATTAACGAAAAAGTGGAAACGACAAATTGAAATGCAAATAAAAAATATTTGTTAGAAGTCAGATAGAAAAGTATTTGGCAGAGAAAATAGAAGGAGAAAATTAAAAGGATAATAGGGAAGTTAAACTGCGAGAAATAAGAAAATTATATTAATTAATGAATGAATTAATTAATGAAATACGTTTTAGAGAGGGATTATGGACAGAAAAATAAATGTTGAAATCTAAATGATTATGTGTATATTAAATATAAGCCCTAATAATAAATTCCGATAACTTTTACAAGTAGAACCTATTTTCTTAACAATTTTCAACTAAAAATTGAGCTACTTTTTAAATGAACTTAAAATCTAATAGACATTTTTATGACAATTTTACAAATATTATGCAATTTAAGTAACTATCTTTTCCTCTCTCTTCCTGTCTCTCTTTCTCTCTCACCGTCTCTCTGTCTCTTACCTTTTCTCTCTCTCTCTCTCTCTCAATAGAATGTTACTTAATGCACTTCTCCTAGCTCAATAATTCCATGAATTTTTAAACAACTGTAACTGTAACTCATTCAACACCCTTCACCCTTCACAGACCCCTCTGAATAGCTGTCTCCAACCTTTCTCACCACTCAAGCACTCATTTAGTGATAGTGAATACTAGTCGTGTATTCACTTATTCACTTACTATACTCGTTGCGAGTGTTTGCTTGCGAAATGATTTATGCAAATTTTATGCGAAAACGCAAAAAGCAGCACGAAGAAAATAAGAAATAATAGTAAAAAATCGCTTGCATTTTCATTAAATAAATACACATATTGATAACAACATAAATCTGTGTGACAGTGTGTGTGTAAGTGTGTGTGTGTGTATAGTATTTCCATATGTGTGTCTTAATGCACTTTTGCAACTTGAAACGAATCGAGTCGCGTCGAGTCGAGTTGAATTAAGTTAAGTCGACTCTTTGCACTGGGGGCGTGTTCCAAAGGGGGCTGAAGAAGGGGGATGGGGCAGGGGCGGGGGCGTCTGTTGTCGGCATTTGTCAAAGGCATTTGGCTACCGATTTGTTTTACTTGCAACTTCGACATTGGCGGCAACTTGTTGCTGTTGCTGCTGTTGTTGCTGCTGTTGTTGCTGCTGTTGTTGCTGCTGTTGCTGCTGTTGTTGCTGTTGTTGCTGTTGTTGTTGTTGTTCTTGAGCTGCAAGCCAAGCCTCAACTTGGTGTGTGTTTATTTTCTGTTTTGTTTCTGTATCTGTATCTGTGTATCTTAAGTGTGTATCTTTTTGGGGAGCCACAGTGAGACGCATGCAACTAATGAGGCTGCCACGGTGCACGTTGCAACGCAGTGCAGTCAGCATGCAACATGTGTCCACATAATTAAACAAATATCCTCCACACATGAGCATGAACACGCTTTCCACATCCATACATACTACATATACACTTAACTATACGAGGTATCTCTATGCTATACAAATGTATCTGTATCTAGTACAAAGCAAGTAAGAATGCTTTTCTGGAATGCATGACTAAAAGATACCCGTCACACAATTTAAACAATTAACATATTATATGTTTATGTTAGGCTCGCTCAATCTGAACAATATTGCCTACATTGAGGCGCATCCTTTGTTTCAAATCCTAAAACAATCCAAACTACACTGACTAATAGCAAAGCGGTTCAAAAAATCAATAAGAAGATTATAAAAGTCACCAAATTTGGTTGTTCTAACTCTTTAAGTCTCTGTATAAACTAATAGATACAGATACAGATACATATCGACTTGATCTAACTAATAAAAACTAAGTTACGACTTCTTTTTGTCTTTTGTTGCACACATTGCAACGAATACAAAATATACCCTATACGTATGTATAACGGTTATAAACACTACCAAGCGACCAGGTCGCTGATGTTGGTGTTGCTGTTGTTGTTGTAGTTAATTAATGCAGAAAACAACAAATAAGAAACGCACCACGAAGTCGTCGTTGGCAGGCGGCAAGTTTTAGTCACTAAATTGAAATTTTCAAATGATTTAAGCCAAATGCCACTTTACATTCAGGGCCATCGACTTGGCCACACACAAACACACATAGAGACACACACACACACACTCATACAGACAGACATGGAAATGGGCGTCTTGTAGTTGCTAGCTAAAATCTATATCTATACATTTTGTATCTGTATCTTTGTATCTGCGTTGTCTGCAACTGCGTCTAGAACTTGGATGCCTTGACAAGTCAATTTTAGTTTCGTCTAACGGTAACAAGCTGTTGACAGAACGCAAACAGACAGATACAGATACAGAGATAGAGATACAGACAGGAGAGAGAGGGATAGAGGGGAGAGAGAGAGAGAGGTAAATACAAATGCAGTTGCAGATGTCAAATCAAATGGAGACTGCAACTAATGAACTATTAGAAACCATAAGTCAATCAGCTCGAGTTCCATTAATGGACTCCAAGAACAGCAGCTTATAAAGCTAATGTATCTGATATGCAACTAACTCTGAAATACTTCATTAAGATACATCTTTGTTACCTTTCAAATACAAATCTAAATTACAATAAAATAAATAAACTTATGGTAACTAAAAAAAGGTTAATTAAATTTGATTTGAATACAAGTTATAGTAATCGGATTTATTTTGTATTACAATATATATAGTTTGTCTAAAAATTGAGTTGACTTTTTGAAGATGAATTTGAAAATGTTAATTTGTTGCACGTGGCAGGTTAATTATAGTTAGTTAATTATAGTTATGAGTTCAACTGATCAATCAATGTCAATGCGACCGAATGCTAATGGTTTAATGATGATAATGATAATGATCATAATTTGTATGATCCCTGACAGACATAACATGCACAGTCTTGTCTAAGCCAAGAAGATACCAAGATACCAAGAAACCAGAAGATACTTTAAGCCGAGTCGAGTATCTCGAATAGAGCGGGTCTTAAACGATGATATCCGGTGGGATGGGAAAATTGGGAACGTTGTGAATATTACATATGAATGGGTGAATAGACGCATGAATAAATAAATGAATGAGTGAATAAATGAGTGAATAAATGAGTGAATGATTGCATATTAAAGTGAGCAACCCCAATGCCAAACAACTAAATGGAGACTTAAGGGAAGCGGAGAAGAAGCGGGAGGGAGGGGAGCAGGAGGGAACCATGCCACCGTGGGGCATGTGGCAAGTGGCAAGTAGCTTAAATGAAATAAATGCAATCGTAATTGAAAATGAAATTGGAATTGGAATTGCAGTCGGACCCAAAACGAGATACTCGTATCTTGGATAGGCGCGACAGACGACACTTCCATCCACACACACACCCCCTCCCCAACCTTACACACACACACACACACAAGAGCAGAGAGGGTTGGGAAAAAAGTAGAGAAACATTTTAAGGGGGTGGAGGACACGTGCAACATGGCTAAAAACCAATAAAATGCAATGAGAACAAAAATAAATTTTCCACCAAAGTGATTTTCGCATTACATCTGTGTGTCAGCATGTGTGTGTGTGTGTGGAAAGTGGGGAAAAATTGCCATCGGGGTTGGCCAGCACAAAGATTTTCATTTTGTCAACGCAAGAATTTCAAGAATGGCAAAAACGCAGCCAAACATTTGAGATTCATTAGATGGAAACAAACTGAAAGAAAACTGAAAACTGAATGGCAAAAGGAAAATGGAAAATGCAATGAAAAAGTCGAAAAAGAAAAAACGCATTTTTTTCCTGCTGAAAGGTAATAAATAAATGCTAGATGCGGACACGTGTGCTGTTAATCCCAAAAACCGAGAGAAACACGCACAGACACTCCCCAAGTCGAAATAACCCCATCCCCATCCCCATCCCTATCCCCTCTCTCTCTCTCTTTCAGCATATCATATCCCCCTAGACATATTTCCCTTCCCCACATTCAAGCGATCCACGCCTGGTGCATCGTTCTAATTAACGTCACAGCAAAAACACAGACCCAGAACCAGAAACAGAACCAGAACCATAACCATACAATCTACCATGCCCTATACCATATACTATATACCATAATACCACATACCATATCATTTACCATACCATACCAAACTGAACCGTACCGTATAGAAACTGAACTGAACTGAAAAGAACTGAAAGTGAAAGAAGTCGTTGCTGTCGGTCGCACTATGGAACGTTTTGCCAGTTACTCTGGCAAAAATCAACAGCCACAAATTGATTCAATTATTGATTTGTTATATCTATTTAAATAATAAATGTTTACCTCAATTTAAAAACGTAATTCTTTGACTATTTTTTAAGTTCTGCTGGTTAGCAATAATTAAATATATGTAATATATATAGTAGAGAAATATACAAAAATTGGTTTTTAGATAGTTATTATGTTATTAACATAAAATTTGACTTTTTTTCTTAATGTTGCTAGCAAAAATCAAATCTTTTAGATTTTATTTTATTTAATTTATTTATTTTATTTATTTTATTTATTTTATTTATTTTATTTTATTTATTTTATTTAATTTTATTTATTTTCTTTATTTTAATTATTTTATTTATTTTATTAATTTTTTTTTATTTATTTTATATATTTTATATATTTTATTTATTTTATTTATTTTATTTATTTTATTTATTTTATTTATTTTATTTATTTTATTTATTTTATTTATTTTATTTACTTTATTTACTTTATTTATTTTATTTATTTTATTTAATTTTAATTTTTATTTTATTTAATTGAAATTATTTTTTATTATATTTATAAATTTTATATCTATTAAAATTGAGTGCTTTACAATCGTTATGCCGTAAACTTATAGAATTTTTTGTTTTTGTTAAATAATTGAGTTTTATCACATTTGTTGGCCCGTTGTCCCATAGTTCAAATCAGCACACAAAAGATGAAAGCGAGTTCATAGGGATATAGCAGAGTTAGAGTGGAGAGGTGAAGATGAAGAGAGAGACGAAGAGAGGGGAAGAGAGCAGTACCAACGGGGGGACAGAGTGTTGCAAATGGGGGAGATACAGCTGCAGCTACTTCAATGCTATGTATAATATATATATGTATATATATGTATATATATATTTATATGCCTGCCTTGAAGGGGTAGCTGCAGCTTCCCAAGAATGAGTCCGACAAGATGAGAGGGAGGAAGAAAGATGGAGTGGGAGAGAGAGAGGGAAAAGAGTTGATTGCTCCCTGATTCCCTTAGGAGTTTGTGGCTCGCATATTTCTTCAATTAGGGGTTCGTTGCGAGTCAAAAAAACAAAACAAATTTGAAAGCAATAAACACTTAACAGTGTCAACCAATCGTATGTTTCCCCCCTCGGGTCAAAAGCGAACAAATCCGGCTTAATACAAGATTTCTAGTTACTGATTAAAGACTATAATTAAGTCTTTGGCAAACAGATTTCACTGAATTGATCACAACGAGATTCGATCGTATAATCAATTTGAAGCACAGTAGAAAGATTCGAGATCTGTGATCTTGCTGAACTCGTTGAACTTTTAAACCCTATCAATTGATCGGTCTAACGATCTATAATTTGAGTATTATGCCACTAAATTAACAAAGTTATCTAAAGTATAATTATTTAGTGATTGTACAATTAATTTATATCACCAAACTGTCAACTAATTTCTTCTATTTGTTTATGAAAAGGTGATCATACTTTATACTTTTAGTATCAGAGTTCTTATTTCTATAATTTCTATTACTAGGAAAATGTGATAGAATTATTCAATCAAACTTCAATCTTCAACTTGCTAATCAAAAATCATTCGCGATCGTTTGTCATTCTCTACGATCACTTTGATCACTTTGATTATTAATTAAGAGATCGCTTCATCAATTACTAGTACTGTCAACAGATCTAATTGAGCATTTAGTTAAACGATCACACAGTTGACAATCACTTTCTAGATCATCGATTGATCGACCAACTGATCGTGCAATTCATTTTAATGTAACATATTAATCAATCAATTTCTTCTTCAACTGATTCATTGATGTTCTTGTAGATCCGTTCGTTTGATTATTTATCCAGTGATCGTATAGTCATATAATCATGTAAATGAGTTTGATCATGATTTATTCAATTAGTTAACTCATTAAATGTAGCTGTAGTTGTTATCAATCTTGTGTCCTAGTTTAATGATGATCACAACTCTGTCCTAGTCTCTCTTTTAATATATTCTTCCACTTTCCTCCTTCCTCTTGCCTATCTGTTATATCAAGTTAGCCTACTTCTGATCTGATTTTGCCACTCAATTACTGGAAATGCATTGGCCTAGCCCATAACTGAAGTGAAGTGCCTCGATTGACGAGCCATGAACATGAAGAGAAGGAGGAATATCGACAGATGCCTCAAGTGAAGTTTGTTTACTCAGAAAAACCAACACCCACCAATAGATATAGATATGAAGATGGAGATGCAGATGCAGATACAAATGCCTGATGCTGGGTTAGGTTGGGTTGGGTTATGTATAGTTGTTGTTTCTTTGGGTTGGGTTGGGCTAATAACCTTGACCCAAATTATGTGGTCGATGTGTCTGTGGTATGTGCTGAAAGCGTGCTAATTGCTAATATACAGTTTTCAACGCTCTCCAACTAAGCATAAACATAATAAAAATAAAGCAAACTAAATATCGAAATACCAAAGAACCATCTGAATCTGAATCTCAATCGGAATCTGAAGAAGATACATAAGAAAAGATACAAAAGATATACTCCAAACAATTTAGACAACTTTATGGACACGCAATGGCCCACAAGTGGTTCAAGTAGCAAAAAGATTGGGTAAACCACAATACAATTCAGAGTGTGGAGTGAGAGTACCAGATACAGATACAACTATAGATACTTTACAGGCAGGAAGAATCATCCAGAGAGAGAGAATCCAACTTAATAAACAGACCCACAAAAAGACAAATGCGTTAAACGTTTCTTTTTTGTTGATTGTTCGATGTGATCCACCACACGTCGTTATATTCCTTCTTCTTCTTCTTTTTATTTGTTACCATATGGGAAAATACACATACAAATACAAATACAGTCACTCACACATATGGAATGACTTACCAAATACTAAGTTCGATAAGATTAGAAAAAGAGCCACGAGCATTTGCAGCTCACTGTTTACAATTGGTTCAAATTCCAATACTGTTTGCCTTGTGGCTTGATTGATACGACCAGCGATTATGTATTGGATATATACACTTACTGCCATTTATAACTATGTATCTTTTTATTCCGACTAAGGTAAAAGCAATAGACTACAGTCTACTGCATTTTAATTCAAAGACTGAAGACATATCTATAAAGTTCTTGGAATAAGTAATTCATAAATCTGATTCAATGGCTTGGATTCGAATAAGATAACTGGAAGTTGATTCAACCTTTCATCTGAAGTTTTAAGTAGTTCAAAATAGTATATTTTAAAGATACTTATGTAATAATCAGATCTATGATCAGATCTAATCAATAAGAGTTAACAGCACTGCAATTAATTAATATAATTGTTCATTAGAACTCTGGAAATAAATTCATGGATAAATAGTCCAAATATTTACCAAAGTATCTCACAGCTACAGTTATTAGAATGCTTTCAACTATACAGTATACAGTATCTGCAACTTAATATAAACCTCTTTAAAGCTAATAGAATTTAATCAACTTTATAGCAAGTTACTAGCTGCTTTTCAAGTTGACATTTTCTTTCAAGTCGCACTTATATTAAGATAAAAATATAAAAATTGAAAACCAATAAAAAGCGTTTGATAAGCATTTTATAGTTTTTTGTCTATAGGCCATCTTTGGCTTAATGTTCGTTATTGAAAATGGAAAGTTGGCCAAATCGTAATCGTAAGCCTCTATATGCAAATCCACTTCGAACTTCTCTCTCTCTCTCTCTCTCTCTCTCTCTGTGTGTCTGTCTCTGGTCAATAAAATGGCCATAAATGCTTAAATCAAATGCTCAAATGCTCGATATATCGTGCATTTGTTGGACAGACTAAGCTTTTGGCTCAATTAAGAGCCACTGTAGCTGTAGCTTTAACTGTAGCTTAAGCTTCCAGTCTTCTCGCCCATAAACAATAAAAAACGCTGGCCATAAAACTGGGCTAAGTAGGCGTGCCGCCTGTTGACGTTGATTTTCATGTTGACGGTGATGTTGACGGTGATGTTGATGTTGGCTTTAACTTTTGCTCAAGTCGCACGCTTCACATTTTTATGGCTAAGTCGGCGAGCAGACGATTAAGGTGTTTTCTCTCTGAGATACAACAGCCAATAGATCAACACTTACACCAGGTAGAGCCTCTGAGTAGACCTCAAAAGGAAAACCAAAACAATAACAAAACACACACAAAGCATAAAAGGATTTCCCTAAGGTCATGCCTTACAAAAAGGGTATTATCATGTGTAGGTAACTGCATTTTTTTAGAATGTATGTACAGTAAGAGAGTTATATATTTATATAAATAATTATGTAGTCCATTTATTCAATGTCTATAGAAGGTTTCAAATAACTATCCTAATGATAAACTGACAAAAAAAATGCATTGAAAATAATGTCAAATATCAAAGATATGTAAATAAAGCTTATAAGTTGTTTCATGATGAAATTAATAAATAATAAATAATTAATGAATTAATAATTTCATCATGAGTTGTTTAAGTATGTTTAGAGTTGTCTCTCTAATAAACTGACATTCAAAACTGTGCCACATATCAAAAATATTCAACTACAAACACAATTTACAAAAGATTTTTTTAGTTTAGTCAATCAAATATATAATCAAACTATCTTTATAATTTCATAACGTTCCCACAATGAATAGAAAACTTTTCTGCTTATTTAACAAATGTGTTAAAAGTAGCGAGTGCTTGCAGGGTGTCTCCTAGTCGAGCACACTCGCTTGTCGCTTGCTCACTTGTTCTCTAAGTTGTTTATAGAACAGTTGCCTATTAAAAGACTTAAGATCGTTTAACAAAAGGTAATCCCAAAGGTGTTGCAGGGATTAACTGGAAGAACCTTTCCCCTCTCTCTATCTCTCTCTCTTCCTCTCTCTCTTCCTCCCTCACTCTCTCTAGGGTATTTTGTAAGATAAAACCCCCTTTAAAGTGTTCTTGAGCTCGTTTCATTTGATGAGATGTGCGTTGGGTCAAGTTTTTTGTTGTATTGCTCAGGGTTGCACTTGACATTCACAAGTTATGCCAGAATATTGGCAAACAATTCAACAACAACAAAAATAATAATAATAATAGTAATGAAAAAAAGAAGAAGATGAAGTACACAACAATACTTTGAAAAATGATCACACATACAAAGATTGAGGTACAACAATGACAGGCGTAACTTAAGATTGCAAAATCTTCAAGAATAGAATGGAAGTTGGCTTTGAGCTGAAGGAAACACACATTCAACACACACACACTCATCACACACACAACAATTATGAAGTGTGATGTGCATTAAGAAAAAAAAAAGGAAAAAAAAAACTATGAGGTAATTCAAACAACACACAACAAATTAGATAAACACAAGAGAAGAGACGAGAGGAGAGGGAGCTGTAGCTAAAGATGGAGCTACAGTTGGAGTCAAAGAGGGAGACAAAGAGAGAAGGAGAGAGGGAGAGAGAGAGGGGAGACAAGCCCAAAAGACCCGCATCGCAAACAATAACAACAACAATAACAACACAAATGACATTGACATAATGATTCTTAGTTAACGTTTACAATTTCAAAGTTTCCATTGTTGTTGCTGTTTGTTATTATTATTATTGTTGCTGTTGTTGTTGCTGTTGTTGTTGTTGTTGTTGCTGTTGTTGTTGCTGTCTTTCAATGTGACGGCAACTCTGTGTTCCGGCGTGCGTCGCTTGTGAGACTTTTGACATGTTTTGTTTTGTTTAGATTCTTCTTATTCTTCTTCTTTTTCTACCATTTGCATACCCTGTGAGAGAAGAACAGGGGGAGTTTAGTATAGTATTCTACAGTATACTGTACATATTGAGTTAGCTAGTTCTCTATTTATAGAACTCTTTGTGCTTCACTAATTGATCAAAAGTCCATCTAATTAAATGCACATTAGGAAGAAACTTTTGCACACCGATGTGTAAAAATAATGAAAATCTATTGGTAAAATACTGTTCAAATATTGCTGTTAATGAGCTAACAATTCAATTTGAATTAAAAAACTTATAGTACAAATACATGTCTAGATGCTAGATTCTAGATACTAGATAGATTGATTGATTTAAATAGGAGAAGTTTCACTCTTCTAGTAAATGAGCAATGTATTCAAAAAAATCTAACAAAAACTAAATATTAATTAAAAGTTTCCTTTACAAACTAAATGTAAACTATAAGAGTTCATATATGTTTTAATCAAATTTGTAATAGTCAATATATTTGTTTAATAAGAAACTTGCAATTTCAATTAAATTAAAATATAATAAATCATGTATAGAATGAATGAAAAAGCTTTTAATTATATATATTTATATTTTTATATATTTAGAAACTAAATAAAAACTCAAACGTTAAGGTTTCGTAAACATATATTAATTTATAAAAGTTGTAATATTCCACAAAATTTATTTAATAAACAATTGTTTTTTAAAAGTTGTAATACACCACAAATTTATTTAATAAATTGTCGATTGTTTAATAATCTAAATGATCTTTATAAATTACAAGCAACCCCATGTTACTTTTGTAGGAAAAACTTAACACATAATTATTTACAGTGTAGCACTTAGTTTGTAGGGTAGTTTGTAGCGTATTTCGACTACTACTTGATTATGCTCTTCTCTTTTATTTTTTGGCACATAAATAGCATCTGAGCGAAGATCTGAACAACTTAATGAGCCAGACACTTGAGGCTAAGTATTTAGTTGCTGTCTTTTCTTCTCCTTGATCTTGTACTTCTTCTATCTCCCCACCTCCTTCTTCTTCTTTTTCATAGTCTTTAACTGCTTGTTGTTGTTGTTGTTGTTGTTGTTGTTGAGTAACCCCAAACCGATCGCCCACCCAACGAACGAAACTTTAGCCGAAAAAATTCTTAATTACGCGCCTTTGGGGCAATTTTGTTATTCAAAGTTGTTGTTTGTTGTTTCAAATTGTTGTTGTTGTTGCTGTTGTCGTTGTTTTCGCATAACTCTTAAAACTCAGTTGGCAAGATCATGATGTAAGCTGCCTAATTTGTCTTCACCTTTTATTCATCAGGTTCGTCCGGTTCGCTTCCATCATAATTCATCAGCTTTTGCACAATTTTCGCAGCCATTTGGCACTCAGTCTCTTTAGTTTTTTTTTTTTTTTTGGTTGTTTTTTGCTACTCATACCCATAGTCACATTCATATTCACATTCATTCATTCATTCATCACTCATTCGCATGGCATTTGATGGTGTTTCATTATATTCAATGGGTTTACCACTCGCTTACTTACTTACTTACAGAGTGCAACCACCCAACGAAAAGTGATCAGACTGCAAGCGAGTATGCTAGCAACGAGATACTCTGTATTTATAAATATAAAAGCACTTAATTGCAGTTATACTTAATACAAATAATACAGTAAATTGTATACAAGAAAAATTGTATAACTTTGATATTTATGATTGTATTATTCTGAAACTTTGAACATAAGTAGTTAAAGAACTTGACTTAATCTAAGTAGATTAAAACAAAAGATTGTATCTTTCAAATTATTGCTTAAAGTCAATTTTAACAATATGATATTATGACATAAAGTTGAACTGACTTTTATACTTATGTAACTATTTTAAGCTTAGAAATTAACTAATTTTTGTATATTTATGAGATTAGTTTTTGAGCGCTAGGAAACATCTTTTAATAAATGAATAAATACAATTTACTGCTCAAAATTGGTTCATATAAGGAATTACACACATTATCACTTGCCAATAGGGTATTAAAAAACCAAAAAATAACCAAAAAAACCAAATAAAATCCGTTGATGACTAAACGTTATTAAATGTAATGAAATTTAAGTACGAGCCGCTGTCGTTTGCTACCCCTGACCCAGTAACGAGTTTGTAATAGGAACACACACACACTCAAACACACTCACACACACACACACACACACACACTGAGATATGAGTGTATTCATATCTCATAAATATGCTTTTGATTAGAGCCGCCAGCCGCCCGCATCGTAGTTGATTTTGTTAATAGGCAACAATCGTGGCGAGGCATTTAATCGACCTACCCCGCCCCGTTTTCCGTTCCCCGCCCTCTTGCCCCGCCCAACGTTGAGCGGTTTAAATGATTAGGCCCCATAGAGTGTTAATTTGACAATTGCCTCGACAATGCCAAAGCTTAAAACTGAAGCTGAAGCTGAAGCCAAAACCCGCAGGTAACTCAAATTGGCTACTTACAAAACAATCATCATTTGATCATCATCATCATCCGATCTTGAGGTGAAGATAAACTTTGATCTCATTCAAGATCAAATCGTTGGATCATTTGAAAAGTTAACATAACAAACATAAGACAAATAAACAGAATAAAGTGCATTTTTATACAACTCGATTTAGTCAAGTTCAATGTAAGATTAACTTGAAAGTTAGCTTCAAGTACTGCTCGGTGTAAAGATATCTTTATATCTTTAACTGAAATCGCTTGAGACTAGAGAATATACTATATATCTATAAGGCATAGAAGTCAATGCAAGATCAGCTTTAAAATTGGTATTAAATAAAACAAATCTATTGAAAGCTAAAAAAATATACTTTGATCTTAATGAAGATCAATCACAAGATCACTCATCAAATTAAGAGCTATAAAAGATTATATTGATTAGATTAAATCCTTTTAAAATTGTTCTAATAGATCTCTTAAGCAGTTATTGTAGGTTAGTTTACAACTAGAACTAAACAAGTCTCAATTAATATCCTTATAAGTAACCTTATGTTAACCTATTTTAAGATTTTAATGTGAATAGATAGTTTTTTTAAATAGATTATAATCAAGCCAGTATTTTTCAAGTTTCGATCGAAATTGTAATCTAAAATATCCAAATCAATTCATTCACTCATAGGTTGTACAACTTTGAGTATATATGAGTGCAGTACACTATTTTATAGTACTCTGAAGTGAGTAATGAATGCATTCATGCAATACTCGAATGTACATTTAGTTGATATAGTTTAGTTGATGATAGTTTCATTGATTCAAAGACTGGTTAATCTGTTTATATAGATATATCCGTTTGCTTTACCATATGATTACATCCTCAATATGTTTCAAGTGATTTTCGCTCGTTTGGCTTAAAGTTTAAACATTAAAAGTTGGTTTCACTTGAAGTGAAACTTTGGGGTTACATTGTCGTCTATGACATTGTTAATTCAAATGATTTTATTTCACCCACAGCCCACATATTATGAGACATCCATCAAAAGCTGGAATAGCCAACATGCGATCTGCAGATCTGCAGATCTGCGGATCTGTGATCCGTGGATCTGTGGAACTCGAAGCAATTAATAAACAAATAAAAATGGCAACAACAATGCGGGTCCATGACCACAACACGCCCCCCAGGCAATGAAACAACTAAATTTACAATACCATAGTATGGATGGGAATTCACCAAATGATCATGATGAGCATCATAATCATGATGATACTGATGGTGATGCCATTTCATCTGATGGGAAGCCAAACGAAGATGCGTCTGCGCAATTAATTGAAATGAAGTGAAAAAATGAAAATGACAACGACAACAACAAAGACTAAGATATACATACATATGTATGACTGACTAACGTGGCAACACAATGTGGCAGCTGCCACATACAAACAAGTAAGGGTAATCATTCAGCTCAATCAATGACGAAGATAAAACTCCAAGAATCTGATGGACAGCTCATTCTTTGACTGATTGAATGCCACAACTTTATGTATGATAATTCAATCAACTGTGTGTGCGGGTGTGTGTGTGTGTTGCAGAATGACAATCAAAGATCAGCTGATTTCTAGCTTATAGTAATTAATCTTTTAGATCTTTACACGACAGATTCATTTAAGGACTCTGTAAGGGACACAAATTCAATGAAGGCATTTCAAAATTTGATGAGCCTCATTTTAAGTATCTTATCTGCTGTCGGACTTTACTGAACATTGTCAGTGATCATTAAGTGATCAAAGAGGTTCTCTAAAATCACTTAAAAAAAACAGTGCCAGAAATATCAATTTATGATCATTTTTAGTTTAAATTTTAAACAAAGCGAAAGCAAAGTAATATTTTCGTGTAAAATATATAATATATTTATATATAATACATTTATTTATATATAATAATATAATATATAATATATTTACCAAAGATTGTAAAGTTTCAGTTGCATTTGTTAGACCTACAAACTCTGAGGATCAAGGTTTTTTAATGGGTTCTCTTCATAAGTAGAGCATAGACTGATTAGTTCCAGATTTTAGTTTAAAGAACTTCAGTCGATTTTGAAATTTCAAAGACACAATTCCAGAAAAAAAGATCTGCTTTATAGGATTGTTACTTACTTTCAAGATCATACAGTAAATTTAAAAGCTTGTTAGCATTTCTATTACAATCAAAAAGTTTCCAAGTAGAATCTTTAGTTTTAGCTTTGCTATCAAATATTTTGATTACAATACCTTTTCTTTGATTTTGTCTTCCTTCTCTATATCTCTCCCTCTCTCTCCGAATCTCTCTCATTTCCAATCTTTTTAGTTGATCTGCCATCAATTGATATGTTCAATGTTGAACGAAGAACTCAACTTCACATAGTACTCGTTGTAATATTATCTAACTTGGGAGATCTTCAAAATGATCGTTTGATTTCAACCCTTGGGTAAGCACTTGACACACACTCACACTCACACACACACTCGCACACACACACGTCAATTGAGCTTGTCCATTTGGCTGGAGCTGTCCAATCGTGCCATAGATATTAATAAATATTGAAATATGGTTAGAGATAGAAAAAAAAAGCCGTCGATTAATGACAAACGACGACAAATCGTTTCCCGGCCGATTGAGCAATCGTTTGAATCGTTTGAATCATTCGAATCGATGGAATCGATGAAATTGTTCAAATCAGTCAAATCAAATCGTTGGAGAATCGATGGATTGTTTGGATCATTGGAATTGTCGTTTATTGTTTTTTTTTTTGCTGTTCACCTTTAACGTCTGTTTCTATCAATAAATCCATTTGTGCCACGTTTTTGTGCCCAATTTGTCTTCAGCCTTTTTTCATTTCATTTTCATTTCCATTTCATTTCTTTATTTTTGTTGCTGCCTCGTTTGAATAACAATTGAGGCAACTTATGATAAGCGACTGGAAAAGCGACAAAGAAATCAAAATGAAATCGAAATCGAAATGAAGTCCAAATGAAATCGAAACGCAAACACAACCAAAAATCCAAATCAAAATGAAGATGATGCGTCATATTTTGGCAAAGCAACCCAAATTCTTGACCTACGACACAACAAGCGATATATATGCGATATATATGCGATATATATACGATCTATATAGTATAGTTTAATATATTGTGGACGCCAACATCTGCCACTCGACTCGACATAATGACGAAACATTTGGTATTTTTATAACCCAATTTTTTTGGCCCCTTTGTCAATGATTCACACCGATTTTCGCAGAACCAAATCATTAGTGTGGAGGCGTTTATATCAAAACACACACTCATTAAGTCTTTTTTGAGATCATTCATTACTGGGTCTGGGTCGGGGTCTGATAAGCCCACCCAAGAGAGTATTGACAGAGCAGAGAGAGAGAATGGAGAGAAAATGTCTCTTCTGTGGAAAAACTATTACTAACTGTAGTATCTTTTAAAAACATCATCGAGTTTCTTTCAACCTGATAATAATGTATATTTATATAGCCAGAAAATATTACTAATAGTTGACTTAAGCTGCGGAAATATGGCCAAGATAATAATCTTAGTCACGTCTAGACATCAACACATTATCTCTGGGGAAAAATCTTGTTAAGAAACTGCAATATGTAAACTACATAATAAAGGATTAAAAGGCTTATCAAGATATTCTTTGATATTCTAAATAGTTTTTAAAATATTGCTATTTAGAATCCCAGAAAAATTAGACTTTTTATTATATGTAAATAAAATTTAGTTAAAAAACTGAGCTGTAACTAACAGAACAGTATTTAATTTCAATTAGAAAACATATATTCAATCATTTAAAGTTTCATTACGAAATAGAGAATATTATGTTTAATTTTCAAATTTCTAGCTTCTTGGTAGAACTTACCGTACAGTTTGTTAAGGTTATATGCTCTGGAACTGCCCTGCAAAGAGTAAAGAGGAAACAAAGAAGTTATTAATATGAGTATAATAACAATTTTTTAATTTATTAAGTATTAATTATTTAAGTTTTGTTAAAATGTGCAAACATACGAAACAATTGTGTGACATCATCGGGGAAAAAAAAGTGTGTAAGTGGAAAACGGTAAATGGAGTTTTATTTGCTTTTTGTCATTGAGCGTTACACACGCACACACACACACATACATATACATGTAGAAACGGTGAGGTGCTCTAAACAAATAAGTCAATAAATAAAGGCGTTAACTTGGTTCGAATGGCCTACGTAAATATGCGATGAAAGCTACGCGAAAACTACGAGTACGAGTCATGATGAATACGCCGTGGGACAGACAGTCAGACAGACGGACAGATAGATAGATAGACTGACATTATATATATATATAGTTAAACATATGTATATAAGAGATATACATATGAATAGACGGACAGGCGGACAAATACGAGTAAAACCGATACAACTCGTCAGCTTCGTGTAGGCTTGTTTTGCAATAGCAATCACACACACATACACACACACACTCGAACACTTGCACACGCACAAAGTTGGCAATAAGCTAAAAGCCGACAAATGTTTGACAAGCGGAAATGGCAAAAAGCACTGCAAACAACAAGAACTACAAGAGACCCGAGATCCATTGAGAAGAAACCATCCCAAAAAAGAAACTAAACAAAAGAAAAAGAACCGATCAGAAGAACAGGAAGTTGGCCTGTCGAAGTACTTGGACAAGTCCTGCTTTCCAGGAACAATCACATGACTTTTAAGTCAACATAACAAAAGCTTTTGAAATTGTTCTTTGAAAACTTCTAATAAAATAACTGCTAGAATTTTCGCAGGGTTTTTTTAGTGGTGCTGATAGAGCCTTAAATATAGTAGAGTACTTTAGGATACACTGAAAATACTGGGAATTGTTAAAGAACTCTTAGACAATACGAAGCTCAACTTTCAGAAGTTCAATAGGAGTTACTTTAATTGTCTAAGAAAACTTTTAGCTTTCAGTTTATAAATAGTACTTGCAGTTGAAGTTTCTTTCAGTGTAAAAAGATACTTCTAAGTAGTGATAAAATGTGTTAAGGATAAGCAGCAAAAAGATACTTCTAAGTAGTGATAAAATGTGTTAAGGATAAGCATCAAATTAGAGAGCTGAAAAAGGACTTTCAGTTCTGGAAAGTCAGATGGTAAGATCAGTTTCCGGTAAGGCTTAAAATGCCAGGACAAACGTGTGATAACCAAATTATAATGAAAACCATTCAGATACCATTCAGAAACCATTCAGAACAGCTAACTACGTAAGCAACCCAGCGGGTCTTGACACCTCGGTAGCTCTATCTCTATATGACTTTCTGGAGTTCCTGCAGTTCCGTTGAAATATATAAATAGTAGTGTTGCAATTGTTTGATGATTTCAGCGGTTGTCAGGGACTGTTGCCTGTTGTTGTTGTTGTTGTTGTTGTTGTTGTTGTTGTTGTTGGTATTGTTCCCTGAGGTTATACATATGCACCAGGTAGAGTCGTGCCTCGGCCAAGGTCATTGCCATAACATTTTCATATGTATATTTTTTTCTACTGAGCCGTTAATGAAGGCCCCTGTTGAGCATTAATTGTTGACCTTTAGTTTGGTCCTTGGTGCGTCAACTGCCATCTTGCGAGTGTGAGTGCGAGTGTGTGTGGTGTATGTGGAGTGTGAAGTGTGTGTGTGGGTGTGCAAGTATTAGGCCTGTCAAATGCCTGCGCATGCGGTCATCAAGGTCGCC
Organism: Drosophila putrida; assembly: GCA_037043535.1. Classification (NCBI taxonomy): domain Eukaryota; kingdom Metazoa; phylum Arthropoda; class Insecta; order Diptera; family Drosophilidae; genus Drosophila; species Drosophila putrida. The sequence continues at coordinate 800,791 of JBAMBI010000187.1, forward strand.
GCCCGAACAGCTGACATGACTCAATCGTCCTCCCCTCTCACAGAACATTTTCCCCCTCAATTCTCCTGGTATAAACAACAACAAACTTTATATTACACATTGCATGCTAAGCATATGACTCATGGCTATTTTGCAAAGCCCCCAAAAAACCCTTTAAGCTTCCTCCCCAACTTTTTACCTAGCCAAATAACAACTGGACAATTTTACCAATTTTGCAACTTTTGTCATTTATTTGGAATTTTTAATACAATTTCCATTTAGGAATGTCACTTGAATTATTTATTTGTACTGCAAAGGGGGAGAAATACAAGAGCCTCGAAAGCTCTCAGATAAAATAAATACAACGGAACTACAACAAACCACAACAACTTGATGTGCTATTTACAATTCAAAAGCACTACAGAGTTGCATTTGTTACTATTATACCCTGTAAACTTGAAAAAAGGCCTACAACAGGGAGTAAGTAATGCAGATAACTCAATTTAAGGCATATTGTAGAGTGACTAGGACATTCAATAGAGTCCTAGAAAAGTATACAAAAGTTAAACAAATTTTGATAGTCCCTGAAGGAAAAGTACACAGGGTATCTTCTGGCAGATCACACTCGTGGTTTGTTTAAGTCTTATCATTAAAAGTCCCATACAAAACAAAGAAATGTAGTAAATATAAAGTATATATATTTATTTACATAGTACAATATAATCGAGACGATTTGATGCCAATGCTATATACTACAATACTTATTGTAAGTACTGAAAAATGCATGTAGAAATCAGCACATTTGGCATGGACATTCCTCTGCAGACTCAGAAACACACACACACACACACACACACAGACTGAGAGTGGCGCTTGTCTGACAATCGGACAATCTGACAGTCTGACAGTTATTGGGTGGCCTGGCAAATGGATAATGGGCAATAATAACAATAATTTTAGCACCCAAAATAGACAATCGAATTGTTTTATATACAATCGTGTTTTCCCCTTTTGATTTGTTTGACTGCGCGACACGCAAATCGATGGTTGCCACCCTACAAAAAAACAACAACAGCAACAACTACAACAACAACAACTTCTACAACAACAAGAAGAAATATCGCAAAACTTACGTTTAATTCTGCGCTTTGTTTGCTGCACGCGACGAAAAACGCCGAAAAAATCGCGATTAACACAATAAAAAACACAAAAAAAAAGACACAACAAAAAAACCGAAACACAGATGCAAAAAAAAAACGTCTATCGACAAGGAAGCACGTTATTATGTATAACGGTATAAATGTGCTAAGATGTTGTTGCTATTTCTTAAGCCAACTAACAAAACTTTAAAACTTATTGTTAGTTAGTGGACAAAAAAACACAAACAAACAGCACAAGAAACAACAACTACAACGACAACGTTTGTCGCTGACGCTGACGTCGCGACGTCCGTGCAAAAGCCGCAGGACAATTCGCGAAAACTGCGGCCCCCGATTGCCAGCGACGTCGGCAGAGAGCGACACAGGACGAAACTAAACTGCCAACTGCGACTGCGACTTTTCCAATTCCCAATTCCAATTTACAATTTTACGTTTTCGCCTACTCCTGACCGACCATATGACAATTGCCAGGCTACCACAGCCAAGGGTTGCCTCGGACTCGGGTTCGTGCCCAGCTTCGTTTTTGGGTTCGGCCTCAGAGAGAGAGAGAGAGAGAGAAAGAACTTGAGAGAGTAAAACAGCTTCCGCGCAAGTCCTGCCGCAGCAGACAAAATTGTGCGGTTACCACACAGTGAAGCAAGTGTTGACAGAAAACTATTTAAAGTTAGATTCTTACCGAAATTGATTAAACTAGCAATAAAGCATAGCTATGATACTATAAAAATCTATATTATCATCATTTAATTGTGAAAAAATAACATTTAATAACATAGTTATTTTTCCACAATTTTGCTAGAATTTTAGATAAGGGTCCCCCCTTTACATTTTCTGGACCAAAAATTTCAAAATTTTAAAATTATATTTCTCATTTTTAATCAACTCCTGGTGCTCAAATGATTATAACAGAATACTTTAAAGTTGATTCTGAGGTTTTCCTTTTTTTTTTTTTAAATGAATGCCAAAACAGTTCAACAGATTTAAAACTTTAATAACTTTGGAAAAACTAAACTGATTTTAAAATGAAATATCAATTTGATCATGGTTTGAACTATAAATCTTTGGAAGTACATATATTTAAGCGGACCCTTTGAATTGGAAAAAAATATACATATAAATTTGTTCAATTTCAATTCAATTGAAATTCTAGCTGTTTTATGTGTTTCGTTTTTGGTGCTATTGTTAACCACTGTACAGTGGACTTTTACTTGCTTGAATATTAATATGTAATCCATATAACGCTATCTCTGTGTTGTTGTTTGGGAAATAGTAACAAATAACAGTGAGGTGGGGAGGGGGGATGGAACAGGCTGAACGTGATGAAGAGAGGGGAGCAAGTGAAACAGGCGCATGCGATCAGAAAGGGGACAAAACATATGTATGCCAGAGAGAGAACAAACTCAATCTTCGGCTCAGTTTGAGTTTAAGAGAGTGTGTGTGTGTGTTTGTGTGTTTATCAGCCATTGAAATATGTTTATATTATGTATGAGAGAGGAAGAGAGAGAGTGTATGTGTGTGTGTGTGTGTGTTTGTTGTAAGTGTATGGCCTGCGGCCCTTTAGCTTATCAGTAATTGCATTCGTTCCGTTTGAAAAGAAATTTTAGCGGATTTACCACAGCAGCCAGCTTTAACGATGACAAACTCTCGTTTGTATAGTATGTATATTCTTACTCTCCCACTCTCCCACTCTGTCGCTCTCTTTGGACAGTCCTTGGCTCTCGCGACTCGAGTCGCGCTTTGTGGATCTGATTGTGATTGCAAAGCAGCGTCCAACAGGCGTAAACAGCTGTCAATTGTTTGTCATGTTTGTTGACACACACACTCACACACACACACATACACCCTTTTACATGCATACATATTAAGGGCCATGCAAATTAAACACTTTTTTATGGTGTCGTTGGGTGGCTCTCTTATCAAAATGTATCCTGTTTCATTTTATTTTGATTGCTTTTTTTTCGTTTTTCGTTTTCTGTGTCATTTGTCATTTTCTCTGATTGCTGTTTTTAATTAGCAGCCTGGTACCGTTAGACCAGCTGTATGACTTATGATTGCATACGTATGTATGTATGTGTGTGTGTGTGTCTGTTAGTGTGAGTTTATATGAATTTGTGGGTGCTGATGCACTTCCTGGCTGCACAGTTACCAACAACTACTGATTAACTGTTGACTTGGCAGTAATTGAAATTCCAAATATACGTATTTTACTTTTAAGCATTTTTGTAATGACTAAAGTGTGTCAACTTTATGAAACTTTATTCCAGGAAAATTGCACAAGGCTAAGTCAATGCCATACAAAAACTGAAATTAAGCCAAGTCTTAAACTTGCAATTGATATTTAAAAAAGCCAAAACTAAAAAAAAAATATTTTATTATTACTATTGTTCTTATTATTATTACTACACCTTTCTTAAAAATAATTTAAATAATTGCTTTATAAAACTTTTTTTGATAAGGAATATGTTGTAATTTTTCTGATTCTACTATTACTTTATTATTATATTAATGCCATAAAAAAATGGTTTTAAAAATGTCCAAGTTTTAATTAAGTAAATATACTATTGTTTTATTCAACTTTTCTAATTTCTCTTTAACTACATATTATTTTTAGGACAATAAAATCAAAAGAAGATTTTTGTACTCTCTTTGAATAAATTTTTTATTTGGTAGAGTTACATATTACTGTATTATTATCATAATGTATTTTATTTTTAATAAAACATAATATTAGAATTGTTTTTTTCCACAATAGTGCAATGAAATAAAAATAAAGATTTATATACAATCTTGAAATAAATTGACTAAGCACATGTAGTTACTTCCCATATAGTACATGTGTACTTTTTTTTATATAAAAAAGATCTTTCTAATCAACAAGTGCGTGTAATTACGAGTAGTTGAAGCTTGGAGCGCGATAGACAATGACACTAACCGATAAACGGAGCTTGAGCTCTTCTTGATATGCCTCAGAAAGTGACCTATAGATAGTCAGAGACAAAGGCAGCTTATACATACATACATACATATGTACATAAGTAGTACTATCTTCTGGTAATAATGGGGGGTAAACAAAAAGTGGGGTAAATCTTAAACTTTGCTTCTGTTCTGCAAACGTGTGTGTTGATCAAAAACTCTTTTTTGCCAGCATATTTTCCACACATGTATGTACGTATTTATTTTGTTTCTCTTTTTTCAATTTGGTTTTTTTACTCTTTTGCCACAGATGCTGATGCTGTTGTTGCTTTTGCTTTTGCTTATCGAGTGACTGCAAACAAATAATTCAGTTTCAATCTGAGATTCATTTTCGTTTGCAATCAAATCAAACATGGAACATGTGTAACGGCACTTTGACGATCTCTTTTGTTGTTTTCACAGCATTTTGGCAAAAGATAGGGAGGAGGAAGCTGCGATACCGTTATATATCGCCATTTTGAAAGTATTATCTGACATCTTCACATAATATCAAATCTATGTATACATATATTTGGACTTTGTTTTTACAGTTACAACTCACCTTTTCTGTATAGTTTTCTGCAACCGATCGAAGCGATTAATGTCAATTTATTTAAATGAAATGCAAAAATTCACACACCGATAACGAACCCACACACGAAATTAGCACAAAACGAATTAAAATTCATAAGTCTTAATTAATGCCAATATCGTATATTGTTTTAATTCAATTCTAATTCGCAGCTTGTAAAGTTATTGTTGATTTTGTAATATTTTATGCTAATTTGTTTGTTCGAAAACGAAAAGTAACAAGAATTTGTATTGACACCAACCGTCTATCGCAGCTCTTCAGAATTTTATTAGAACTCGACTTTAAATGTTATTGCTAATATTTCAATTATTAATTTCATTCACATTCACAATAAAAAAAAGATAATCCAAAAAAAAAAACGTAACTAACAGAAAAGGCCGTCGGACTAACTTGCGCTTAACGAGAACGCACATGCAACGGTGCACGCGATTGATAAACAACTGAAGTTTTGGCGCGCGAGCTGCGCAGGTGTGAGACCAGTTGAACAATGAACGAAAAATACCAACACAACTTGGCCACATTCTGACTGGCTGGCCACACTAAATCCACCAATGTTAACTAACAGACACTGTTAATGTTAAACGATCAGGTCCACACATAACAGAGTGCATGTTGCATTTATTTATTTGAATGAAATTAACTCAAATACAATGCAAATTAAAGGATAATAATTTACCTATACATTTGTGATAGTTGAAATTAAATTAAAAATCCATTACATAAATAAAAAATTGCAAAAAACTGTACATTTCTTTACCCCAGATGGGACTCGAACCCACAATCCCCGGCTTAGGAGGCCGATGCCTTATCCATTAGGCCACTGGGGCTTGTCGACCACTGTGACAAAATGCGCTTATAAGCTACGGCTAGTGCGTAAACACAACAAAAACAAGGACGGCAACAACTGTTTCAACAATAATTGTGCTGACAATGAGTAAATAAAAGATTAACCTTTTATAAAACAAATAAACACTCACAAATACATGACAAAACGATTATTACATTTAATAATACCATAAATTTCATTAACAATGGAACTTCATTTATTTTAGCTATACATATTATGGAACATTTTAATACGGATTTTCCAAATCCGTGTATTAATGCCGATTCGATAGAAATTGAGAAAAAAGGAAAAAAGTATAGAGAATAATGAGATTTGTGGAATGGAAATGCAATTATTATACATACATTTGACTATACAGATAGATAAATAAATAGTTTGTGTAAAAACATCTTAATTTTAACTCAATTTGGAAATAAAATCAGTTTGTAATCTCTCCTTCGACGTCTTGCCAAAAGGGTTCGGAAAACGTGTCCGATTCCGCATCCTCCTGCGGCACAGCAGGCGATGACAGCTCCAAGACATCGTTGGACATTTCCTCACAATCTAGCGACCATTCATGACATGGTGTTGGCATTGCGGTAGCTGTGCTCCCGCTTCCTGCCACATTTGTGCTTGAGCTGCTGCTGCTGCCACCGCCGCTGGCGTCGCTGGGCTTACTTGCAACATTGGTGCTGCGTGCCGCCTTCGTCAGGGCATTGATACCTTCCAAAGCACGCCGAAAAGTCGGCTCTAGTCTGAAAGGATACCAAATTTATCAGTTGCGGACAGAAGAGACAGAAAAGACAATACTAAAAAACTTAAACTCACCCTAAAGCCAACGTGTAGAAATGCAGTGCGCCATCAAGATCCTTTTCAACGCTCAGCAATTCGGCGAGCATGGCAAAGAGCTTGGGATGGGGAAAATTGGAGACTTGCTTGCGCAGCAATCCAATGGCATCCTGTGTGGCGCCTTCATGTTGAAAGATGCCAGCCATTAAAGCAATGCCAGGTGCATAGTGCTCATCAATTTGCAACGCTTTCTCCACAAATTTCTTGGCATTTTTCTTGGCATCCGGATTGGATGAATGGAACAATGTGCCACCAAACATTGTATAACTGCGAGGCGAGGTGCGAAAATAACGTACGGCCGTGACACACATGTTCTGTGCCTCCTTTATACGTTTGAGCCGAATGTAACAGGCCACCAAGCCTTTGTAGACCTCAAAACGATATGGAGCCAAGTATTGTGCACTGCGAAACGCATCGATGGCCTCCTTGTGCCGTCCCAATCCCCCGAAGAGTTTGCCCCGCAACAATAATGCTTCAATATTACGCGGATCGATGGACAGGGCACGATCCGTAAAGATCAATGCTCGTTCATATTTGGAATTCATATAGGACAGCTGGGAATAGAGGAACCAATGTGATGAACTCAATTCACCGCTTCCACGTATTCGCATCGGTGTGATTAATTTCTCCTGCTCCGGTTTCTTTTTACTGTTGAAGTCATAGACAACGGCCAAGGGACAAAGTGCGTTCATATTATGTGGATTAATCATTGCTGCCATGGACAGATATTGCTCTGCTTGTGTGAAATTCCCATAGTAATACAAGCATTTGCCAATGTTGGTCAATAGATGTTCGTTCTGTCGCAACATTGTGGTATCGTTGAGCTGTTGGAATGTCTTGGCGGCCTCCAAATGCTTACAGCCGTACATCTGAGCATGTGCCTTAATCCAGCTGCTTAGCCATTCAATGTTCTTGGGCAGGGGGGCAGCTAAAAGGTATCAATAAGAGGGAATTAGAAATAATCAAACCTTATAGTCGATTCCCCGACTAACTATGAGATATCCCGATTCGGAAAATCTGTGAGAACAATAACTTTTTGTGTGGATGATAGAATACTTTTTATAGAAGTTCTTACAAGCTCTCAAACGAACGGACGGACAATAAAGATTGTATATATCCTTTTTAGGGTCTGCCTTGCTTTGCTTTTCCCTGTAACAATTGGAATATTGCTTACCATTGACCACCATTGAATGCACTTCGCTGCCATCGGTGCCCAGCTCAATTAATGCCTCAATCGATGTCAATGACATGGGACATTCACGCAGGACATCCTTGAACGCCGATTTAGTCTCACTTTTGCTGTTCCCACCTCCATGTTGATGCAGGAGTTTGGCCAGCAGCATATTGAGGCGTGGTGTACGTGATTTAACCGCCTGCAATGTGCTAATTGCCATGTTATATTCACCCAATTCTTTATAGCAAACGGCAATTCTGTAACGCAATTCCACATCCTGGAACTGACTGTAGGCGACTTCAATGGCTGACAGGTGGCTGCTCTTATAACGCAACATTGTCTTGTGCTGCAGGACACAGTCCTCAAGTTGATTGCATGCCATGCGATAATTGCGCATCTTATAATTGGCACTGCTCAGATACAGCATTGTTTGGTATTCCATCTCCAAAGTGGCCACATTTCGATCATTTTGTAAATACGTCGACAGCAGGCTTGCCTGTAATTTGCATATGCATGTGTGTGCATGTGTGTGTGAGAAGTGCATATATTTTTTATTATTCAAAATGGCTCCTTAAATGCAATGGGATGCTGTATAGCATCAAGTACTTACCGTTGGTATAACGCACTCGTATAATCCATTATCATATAGTTTTTGCACATTAGCATATAGCGCATTTTCCATAATGCGTTTGTTTGCTGTGCTTTTTGTTGCCGCCACAGACACGACACACAGCCTTCCAAAAAAATAAAAGGATTGTTGATACTAGAGTTGAGTCGTGAATAAGTTCAAATGAACGGGTCATCGAAATGAACAAATGAACTTATTCAGTATTTTATTAACTATATCGAATACTTTGCTAAGTTGGTCGATTGTTCGACAACGAATTATTTTCGTTAGTTTCGATTATTGCGGTTATTTTTCACCAAGTTTAAAATATGCACAAATTGAAATATGAGTTGTTTAAACTTTAAATTAAATATATATAATATATTGTGTGGAGTTGTCGATAATGAAGGGCGCAGTACGCACCGAGGCGGTCACTAGCTGGCGTGTGTAAGCACCGGCGTCTGTATTCTGAATGCCCTCAACTTGCAGTAGCAAGCGTACTTAAATAAATGTAGCACTCACGCATACCAGTGTACGGCGCCTACCACACCAACAGCTCTCTAAGCAGTGGACGGTGATCCACAGAGAGCGCGCTGCTCAGAGTGCGCTGCTCAGAGCGTGCTGCTGTTCGCTGAGAGTGTGTGCGTGTGTATGTTCGCTGTTGAACGTTTGAGAGTGTGCGTGTGTATGTTCGCTGTTGAACGATTGAGAGTGTGTGCGTGTGTATGTTCGCTGTTGAACGATTGAGAGTGTGCGTGTGTATGTTCGCTGTTGATAACGATTGAGAGTGTGCGTGTGTTTGTTCGCTGTTGAGAACGATTGAGAGTGTGCGTGTGTTTGTTCGCTGTTGAGAACGATTGAGAGTGTGCGTGTGTATGTTCGCTGTTGAACGATTGAGAGTGTGCGTGTGTATTTTCGCTGTTGAACGATTCAGAGTGTGTGCGTGTGTATGTTCGCTGCTGCCAACTGTCTCCTTGTACTTGACGCTTTCTCTCTCTCAACTGTTGCGCCGCTGCTGAGGCTAGCTGACCGCTTGCGTTGTGTGGACCGTTCAGAAGCAATTTAGTTGCCGTCCGGTGCAGACCTTTGAGCTCGCAAGGAATAAGGATAAATTAATTTTTTTTCGGTGCTGTGATATAAAACACAAACAAATTGTACGTATTTTCTCAACAATTATTGGAATAAAATTGTGCACAAATTGAAATCAATAAATCAACATTTAATAACAAGCATTAGTGAATTATTTTATTTTTTTTTATAATTTGTCTTCATTATCTGGAATTATTCCAAGCAACAAATATTTTGCAAGTTCAAACGCACAACACACACACACACACATGCACCCACCCAAAATAAACGGCATAGCACAAATTTAAATTGAACAATCAATTTTTAAAATAAAGCGCCACTTATTACAAAAAATTGTTAGAACTATATTGATATATCGATATCGATAGATTCTCATTTAAACTTCTACAAATCAAATAAATAAAATTGTTTTATTACAAACAAAAGATTAAATTAAAGCAAACCAAATTAATTATAATTTTATAAATTAAAAGCGGATTTCTTTTAATTCGAGTTAGTAAACTGAACTAAATGACTGATTTGGTTCACGATTTAAAAATTATCGATTGAACTTATTCAGCAAATTGAATTGGAAAATCTCAGCTCTGGTTGATACTCTATCGATGGGAACTCATATCGATGCGAATATTATCGTCAGACAACAAATATCATACACAAATATATTGTCACGAAAAAATGATCTATCGATATATCACACTTTTTGTTAAACAACCCTAGCCGTACACGCAATGGCCGGCACACTTGTCGCAATTCGATTGAACAACAATTATATCGATGCAAAAGTTATGGCAATTAAATAGTGATTTTATAATAACAAAATAAACATTCAATTAATTAAAATGATATTAGCACGCATTACTCTCGTTAGAGCCCTGAGTGCTATACCAAAAACACAAACATGTAAACTACACACACAGCTACCACGAAGCTGGAGTCCGAGTCCATCACAGTGGGTGCAAAATATAAACAAACGCCTGTCATCGAGCATAATAAAGGACACAACTGGAGCTGGAGGAGACGCTGAATCGGCTGCAAAACCAATAAAAAGTCGAATTGCCGGCAGTGTTAAGACATTACCCGAAGTGGATGAGCCTCTGGAGACGGCATTATCACCCAGCCGAACCCGTGCATTGCGCAAGAAGCGATTGGCAATCGATGAATTGTCTGCATTGGGTTTTCTGAAGACACGTGGATATACAACCGCCGATGAATACAATCTAGAAGAATTACATGAAGCACTCAAGCAACAGAATCTGTATGAAACAAAACGTTTCTTTTCCACCGATAATCTGGGCGATGAACAAAATGTGTTATTTGTGACTGCGAAATATCCGACAGGGGAACAGCCCCGAGAGATTTTCTTCTTTCGCGAGGGATCCGTTGTCTTCTGGAATTGCAACGACATCGAGACAAATAATGTACTTAATTTCCTTCGGAACTTTGAGCGGGAATCGTATGTGAGTGCCTTGGTTCATGGGGAAAGTGAAATGATGCCCTACACTTATATTTCATCTACGGCTGTCGATGTGGAAGGTGATCTTGTTGCGGATTGCAATGATTTGAATGTTGCATCACGTGCCTTCTTCCAGAATGGCAAGTTCTATGTGACGCCGGACAGTGATAATTTCCTATATAAATATACATTCTCGAATGCCATCGCACAGTCCATTAAACTGGGCCTGTGGGAGGCGACATTGGATCGTTATATTGATTCCATGGAGTATTTAACAGAGGATCTAAAGCGTGGCCGACGTTTGCGCATCTCCCGTGCTGCGATGCTACGAAAAACGGGTGAATTGTTTGCCTTGCGTCATTCGATCAACTTGTCATCGGATCTACTGGACGCCCCGGACTTTTATTGGGATCGCGAGGAGCTAGAGGGTCTGTATCTGCAAGTGTGTTCCTACTTCAGCATATCACGTCGCACCAAAGTGATGAACGAGAAGATCAATCATTGTGTCGAGCTGGCCGAACTTGTCTCGCACAATCTGAATGATGCCCATCACATTCGCCTGGAGTGGATGATCATTATACTTATTATGGTTGAGGTGGGATTCGAGATTTTGCATTTCGTGGACGGGGCTTTCCATCAGGGCGATGCCATTCATTCAGCTAGTCCTTATCCAATTTCCGAAAATACAGTGCCTAAGCCGACCAGTTTTATATTTGCTCTATGTAAATTGTTTGCACAATATAATAAAAGAAATTTATTATTGTTAAAGCATATGTTTTAGTTTATTTTGGCGCCAGGCGAAAATAATCGAACTATGCTCACGCAACACAATTAATCGATATATATATAACGATAGCAGTAGGCAACATCGACATATAGATAGTCTATACAATTATCGATATTTTCTGGCAGCTCTAGTCAGCTGTGTGAACAACTTGTGCAACAACATTTAACGTGCACCGAAAGAAAAATAAACTTAACGCGCCGATTATTAACAATAAATAGAAACACAAAATGCAATTAACTTTAATCAATTTCTTTAAGAAAACCGTGCCCGGTCACATATTTCGCGGCAAGCGCCGTCTTGTCAAGCCGGTGAGCAAAAAGGCCATGGAAACGCTGACTCGGGAATACGAACGCCAGGATCATATAATGTTTCTACTGCGACATCCCTATCTAACATTGGTTTGTGCTTTAGATTAATTATACCAATATTATAGCTAATGTTTTTGTGTGTGTGTGTGTCTGTAGGAACAATCGGCAGGTCATGCAAAGGAACTGCAAAAACGGGACAAACTGGTGGCCAAATGGACAGATAAACAAACGCTGAGCAAGATGAAGCCTCATGTGACCATTGAGGAGCGTCTCAATCAGCTAAAGATCAAGGAGGCATGGGATTAAATACTTAACTTGTTGTTGTTCTTTCAATCTACACACATGGCATTACAAATTATAGAATAAATACTATAACTAATAAGAATTACTTATGTAATTGAATGAGAACCGTTTACTGGAAACTCCTTGAATCATATTGTACAAAATTTTTACTTAACAGGACGTTTTTAAATGAAAACTGACTGTTTTTTGTTTTTAGCAATTTCATTGAGATTTTCACAACTCCTTTTTTGAAAAGTTAAAGCACTCCTTTAATTCTAATATATAATGAAAAAGTGGTAAACTTACCTATGTATTCTTCCTTTCCGTTGGAATTGATAGATGTTTTCCCTTTAGGTATCACTTTGGTATCCATTACTTTCTGCATATTCACAATCCATAAAAGTTTCTTCCTGTAATGCTGAGGATACTGCTCTCTCCCATTTGATCTTTCACAAAAGAGTCCTTAAAGAGGTTAACCATACACCTCTGGCAACACTTAAAGTAATCCTTAAATTATTCTTTTTCTTATAATAGATCGTATCATAATGTTATTTCAATATACATCTGACTTCTTTCTGGAAACCGAAAGCAATGTTTCCTCTCGCTCTGTTTTGTGTCTAACTTAGATCTTCTTAAACTCGATATAAGTTTCTTTCGTTTTTATTAATTTGATAAATTTAATATATAATGTATATTTGTATATTAATATGAATTATGTTATGTACATATGCAAGCATATATATATATAGATATATATATATTATGCATGTAACATGTTTTCTAGGCGCGCTCAGAACAACTCCGGCAGCTTCGTTTTATATTCTCTAATCTTTATTTCAAATTTAGTTAGGCCTATGCAGCGATTTAATATTCTTATTTTCTTATTTTATTTTTTGTCACTTTTAGAAAGCGTTTACTTGACTTTATTTTGTTTTGGAACCTTTTTGAAAGTACTGCTACAAAATTGAAAAATTCAATTTTTCAAAAAGGGGGAATGAGTTTCATTATTTTCTGATTTGCTGATTGATGATATTTTTGGGATCACAACGAAAAATTCATAGCGTTAATATTTATAATATAATTTCATGGTATTCTTTTTGATAGTTTAGTTTTCATTTTGCAAAATATTTAATACAATTTTCGAAAGAGCTAAGCGTGTGTTGTGTGAGACAGACATAAAGATATAGTATATAGAGGGTGTCGGTTTCGATCTTTTTTGGGAGGTGTTTTTGAAAACAGAAACATTTGGGTGTGTGTGTGTGTGTGCGCGCATAACCTCAATAAAACATTTTTGTAACAATTTTTAAATTAACGTTTTTTTAAAAAAATAGATGTATGTATGTATATGTATATATATATGCATTTGTTGTTGTTTGCTGTTCTTTTTTTTGTTATTTAGTAGTTGAATCTGCTTTCAGCTGCAGCTTCAGCTCCCGCTAGCCACTGAGTTGCTGCTGTTGTTCTGGAAATCATAATCGCAATCGTTTCTTAATCGCCTTAAAGCTGTCACTCAATCCGCACTTAATGGCGCAGCAGTGTTGAGCTTTTTGGCAGCAGCGGCAGCGGGAGCTGGGGCAGGAGCTGGTGGCGATGGCAATGCCACGTCCGTTAGCTCATCATCTGGATCAATAGTTGCTGCATCCTCATCCACATTCAAATCCAGCTGCATATTGATATCGCCTGCACCATGTGTTGGCGACTGCAACAAGTTGGCTACATCGGCTCCTGCTCCGCTGCTGGCCATGGGCAACGGAGGCGGCGTGCTGGACAACATGGCCACAGGGGAGGCGCTGGTTGTGGCCGCCGCCGCACCATCGCCCATGCCACGCTCACGTTCGTCAGTGGTAACTCCAGTTACAGCTGCTCCTGATCCTGATCCGATAATAATATTGCTTTCGTTGCCAGGTGTCATTGGTGAATTGGGCAGTGGTGAGTCCAATTGCTGTTGGCTAAACTCCTGATTCGGGCTCTCGCGTGTAAACAAACCCATTTTGGATTCGGCACCAGCACCTCCTCCTCCTCCTCCGCCGCCTGGCAGTCCACCGATATTACCAGTTGCTGCTGTGGCAGCACCTTCGCTATCGGTGCTGCTGCTGATGAGGGAATGGGCAACAGTTGGTGCTGCCGGTCCGCTGACCAAATGCGGCGGTGCATGCAACGGCACATGTTGATGCTGATGATGTTGTTGCTGTTGTTGCTGCTGCTGCTGGGTGGCATGATAACGTGGTATGTCCGCTTTGCGCCACAATGTTATCTCCTGCTGTTTAAAGTAGCGACGATCCTCAGTATCCATCAGCACCAGATTCAAGAAATATTTCACCGAAAACTTTTTATTAATATCCCGCATGGTCGGCGTCAGATTAAAGCCGGCAAGGAATAATCTGATCGGTATACTCTCCCCCTTAACGGGCGCCCCATCCATGATCTCATATTTGGCAATCGTTTCGTTCTCATTGAAGACATTTGGTCCGGTGCCAGTTGATTCACGTTTGATGATCGCAATCTCCATATGTTTGATCTTGATGCGTACGAGCAAAAAATAGATTTTCCCAATTATTGTATCCTTCAGATGATATTTACTCTTATTGTATTCGAATTCAATGTGCAGGCAATCCTCGATGCCCACCTCCATCTTGATGGGATTATTCATTTCCGGATAACTGCACAACGTATGCACAGCAATGTCCACTTCCCGTGTTATATCCGTCAATCGGCGGACAATTGTCGCCCGCAGAAAGTATCGCAATCGAACATTGGAGCCGGCATATACCTCAAATTGTTTCTCCACATTTGGGAAATCAAATGGATAGCTATTGTTCTGTATGAGATCGCCGGGACGTGCTAATGCCTTGGATAAACATTTGAACTCATGATGATTGCCACGATCATAGAATAATTCAATTTGTCCGATAAACTCAATCTTAATGCCTTGATGTTCCAGTTTACTTCCCGGCTTCTTTAGCGTAACATTTACCTAAACGAAAAGAAAAACATGTTAGCATGGTAAAAATAAGAAGGAAAAATAACGTTCACAATTTAATAATATTCCTATATCTATAAATTGTATGTCTGTGTACCCAAATGGGAGTGAGCCCATTTTACTGATCATTTCTGCACAGTATTCCACAACATCAGTGCAAACAGCACGTCTTTATTCTGCATACAATTCAGCTTTGAACTTTGCTTGAAATTTAAGGGGCGATTTCCCATCATAACGAGTAAGCTACGATTCTGCAAGGAATTCACTAAGATCATCATACAGAGCACTCTTCGATAAATCTGTATAGATTTCTGTACTGTCAAGTCCCACGGGGTTTTGTTATGCCACTGATAATAGTCGCTAGAGGGAGTCTCACTTAAAACGGAAGCCGCAGTCTTTTTCTTTTCAACTTCCTATCACTGCCTCCATTTCAGCTCCCTTCCGCTCACGCTCCCGCTCCCACACCCGCTCACACTCTGCACTTCCACTTCATACCTTGCCGGATACTGTTTCGCCATCGTAGAAAAGCAGCATCTTTTCCACTTTGCCATCTTCGCCCTTGACCTCGGCGGTTTTCCTGCTCTCGGCACCATCAAAAACAATTTCAATTTCGGCTGATTGGCCAAAGCCCAAGAAATTCATAATTGATAAATATGAATGTTATTTTGCGTGTGTTGTTGTTGTTGCAGTTGTTACACTTTGGTTACACTGTTCCACAGTAGGCGCAGTAGGGCTGTAACTCTGGTTATTGGAATGTTATGTTTTCTTATTGCTTTTGTTATGTCCTGTCCTGTGACCCTGATGAATTTGTTATAAAACTTTTTGTCTGCTGCCTTCGCCTGCAACTGTAATTTATTGGGCGTTTTTATATGTGTGTGTGTATGTGTGTGTGTGTGTGCTGGCTGCTGCTGGTGTGTAAAAAAATTTTCTCAAAACATATCGACCATGATTCATCCCTGGCACACAGCACCATAAGAAAAAAAAAACAAATCGATATCGATACATATGTATATCGTTGGAATGCTGTTTAAATGCCGGCTGCAGCAGAGCTTTCGTGCGTTAAGCCGCTGACGTCATGACTTTTGATGGTTTGAAATTGAAATACATACGTAAATGGGTAAATAATAATTGAATAAATAGTTGTATAGTAGTTGAGTAACATTGTAAACTGTAGTTCTCTGTTAATTTATTTAATTTTCTTAGCACAACTATACGCTCTATAGCCCTGGCATTGCTTTGGCTGAAGTGCAGCCCTGGCAGCTGTGGCTCTGTGACGTCAAAGCGCCAAATTGAATTGTAACAATAAAAGTTTAGAGTAGAGACAAAGCAAATTGAAACTCATTGCAGGGTTCTTCTTTCAATTTAGAACAGAACGCCAAACTATCTACACACTCCCACAGGAAACGCATATACTGCAGGAGAATGTCAAGATATTTCGAAATTCCATTTCTCTTAACGCTTTCATTTGCCAGCTGTCCTCTAATTATACTCTCTTTTAATTGGATTTCATCGATATTACTGTAGAATAATTCTGTTAATTAAATGTTATTTGTAAGTGTAAGTGAATTTACGCTCGTAGAGATGTACTGGCATATGTAATTTCCCTTGTTTTATCCTGGGTATTAATTATTTCCTGAGTCTTGTCAAAGAGTTGGTAAACAAACATTAGATCTCGTGATGTATATAGTTCCATAGCTTCCCTCTTCTGATTTAGGATAAAATGAATATATTACATTTAATATATGAAATATTTGTAATTTAATAATACCACTGCCTGTAACAAACGATTACGTTCTCAGGAGATTCTCGTTAATTACTCGACTTTCTTCTAGACTTTGTGTACAACGCTCTGATTTAGTTGTCAGCTTCAAAAACTTTTCCTCGACACATTCCAATTCCGATTTTTGTTTTTCTAACATTGCATTGGTTAAGCACAGTTCATCCTTAAGGATGATTACTTTATCAAGTACCTCCTCAAGTTCCTTTTGCATTATAAATTCATTCGATATGCATTTGAAGAATTTATCGTTAGCAAATTGCGGCTCTTTAAAGATATTCTCAAAACATTCGACTTGCTTTGTCGCTAGCTCAATCTGACCATGAAATAATATAAAAAAGTAGTTACCTTGAATTTAAAGTTAAGTTTACCAATTGTTGATATTTCAGAGCTGTCCTCTGCAGTCGGACACAGTCCTTATTTAAAGAACGCCAAGTCGCAAGCCAATTGCTCAAGGCTCGCTGATCCTCCTCAAGGAGCTGATCCTCCACTAACAGCGTCTTCATACTCTCCATACCTACATCAATATGATTTATTTTGAAAAATTTATTTGAATTTCGAATTTTGACAATTTTTACGTATATAAAAGATTGTAAACATTTGACAATGTTTTTCTTCAACTTCGATTATTTTTCTAAATTATCGTTTTCTTAATTGTCAGGATTTAAATTTAATAAACAATTTAGAATTCCATAAGAAAATGCAACGTATTTTATTGTACAAATCTCAACAGCTTTGGTACAAGAATAGACACAACTCACAGTTATGATATAATTTGTATAATACGAGCAAAAAAATTTCCAGAATACATAATACAAATATGGTATCCATATCGTAAGCCATGTCTGAGAATATAGTGTTACGATAAATGGATAGATGGATGTGCGGTTTGATTTTGTACGCTTTAAAAGATTTTTAACAATATACACATCTAAAATTTACATACATATACAATATATATAGTTTTTATATATATATAGCTATGAGCAGCGAGAGTAATAATCACACATACTGGTATGGGGGGCAACCTTTAAGATAAAGCAACTTTCCTTAGCGCACTTTGGGCAACGGCTCCTTGAGCATCGACGTCCAGGCCTGACGATCTGAGGCATCCTCGATCTGGTTGCGTCCAAGGCATTTGCCCTGGGAGATGAGCTCAGCAAATTGAGCGACAATTGGATCACGACCACAAGATGCAACGGCCGTAACGGTATCGGCATGATTAACGAAGTACGCAATAAACGACAGATCCTCGAGGCTGCCATCGATGATGACATCGGTGTAAGTGCCATGTCCGGCATAGCGTATACCCTTGCCAAAGAGCATGGTAAAGAAGAAGGGCACAGCCGCCGCCTTCTTCACACTGCCACACATATTGACCGCGGCAATTCGAGCATGATATTGGGCCAACTGATAATGGCCGATGGTGACACGGGATTGGGCCAAACCATAGATATGAGCATTGGCTATGTCGCCGCCCACATACACATCGGGTATGTTTGACTCCATGAAATCTGTGACATCCACCGATCCATTCTTATTGAGACGCACCCCAGACTTGGCCATAAACTGAGTATTGAGTGTGGAGCCGGTGCCCATGATGAGCAGATCACAGGGTATACGTGATTCATCCGCTAGTTGAACCTCAACAACTTTGCCCTCGTCGTTGCCAATGATTTCAGTGATGCCGCTCTCCATGATCATGTTAACCTTCTGGTCAACAAACAATTTCATTATTCGTTCTCCAATCTTCTCACCAAATGCCGCCTTGAGTGGCACATTCTCCCGTCCAATGACCGTCACGCTGGCCACCTTTGAGACCAGAAATGCGGCTGCCTCCAATGCAATAAAACTGGATCCCAGACAAACGACCCTCGATTCGGATGTTATGGATGCCATCACACTTTGAGCATCGCTAAATTCACGTAATGTTTTCACATTTTCCAGATCTGCACCGGGAATTGGCGGCTTAAAGGCCGAACAACCGGTGGCAATATAAATCTTATCATATTTCACCACATAGCCATTGGAACAATAGAGTTCCTTCTGTGAGGTGACCAATTGATCAGCACTAACGCCGAGCCACACTTCAATGTCGTAATCCTTGTAGAATTGTTCATCACGGAACTGGAGCGACTCGACCTTAAGGTTCATCGATTTCGAGACCTTGACACGATCATAGGGTAAATACGGTTCACGGCAGACGAAGATCAGGCGACCGGTGAATCCTTCCTGACGCAATGCCTCCACACAAACCGCACCCGATGGTCCGCCGCCGACGACAATGAAACAACGCTCATCCTGAGGATTCCGCTTAACCATATTCTTGAGCCGTTTCGACTTGGCCAGATCCGTATGCTTGGCCCGTACCATAACCTGGCCATCCGAGACATTCACCTTGTAGCAAGGCAATGAATCCAATCCAGGGAAATCCTCAATATCGCCCGTCTCCAGGCTGAAGCAAGCTCCATGCCATGGACAACGCACTCGACCCGATCCCAAGACTCCAGTGTGCAATGGGGCACCATAATGAGTACATTTGGCACCCACCGCTTGGAAGCGTCCGTTTTGCTTGACAAGCAGAATGTTGGTATCCTCATTGAACTCCAATTGCTTCATCTCATTCTCATTCAGATCGGTTGCCTGACAGACGGCAACCGGTGCCGTGTATTCCAAATCCTCCATATCATTATTGCCACCACTTGTCGACATCTTTTCTGTGCTGCACTTCGATTGATATGATCCAACGGCACCTGAAATATTCGATTTCGATTTCATTAGAAAGGTTTTTCCAATTTCCAAATCTGTTTATCTTCTGCTCTCTTTCTCTTTTCCAATTAGATTATAATCTATGGTCTCTGTTTTTCTTTTTTGTTTCAAATACAAAACACATAAAATTTTTCCCGTTTAATGACAATTTAAATTCTGGCAGACCCAAAAGTTAGAAAGTCTCCCGTTCAAAACGCCTGCTGTGCGTTCAGTGTTGCCACATTAGCTGCATTTTCCTCAAATCTGGCTAAATTTATAGCTGTTTAGCGCTGGTTTTAGCTTTTTTCTGAATAAATGAATTATCCAATTCTAAACCAAACTTTCTAATGAATAATCTGTATTTTGCAATGATTTAAAGTAATTTAAAAACAGATATTCAAGAAATTCAATGAAATTAAAATTAGAATGAAATTAAAATTAGAATGAAATTAAAATTAAAATATATATACAATACATATACAAAATATTTTCGTACATAAAATCTGTAAGAACGCAAAATTTGTAAGCCTTTTTTTAAAATAAACAAAAGTACCAAATAGTTAAGTTATCACTTTGATTAAAATGAAGAAATCTCGAACTTTACCATACAATTTTTGAACTAAAAAACTGTGATAAAAGTGTTAAAAAAAAGCTGTTATCCCTATTGTTATTTTTAAGTAAGGAAAATATTAATATTACTGCTTTTAAAATTGTTGCTCCCAAACATATTTTAATAGACAGTCTAGGAAAAATCACTTGAATAAAAATAGTAAAAGAAGCTTTTAGAAATTAATGTTCTAGTTACTCTAAATTACCCGATAATTTTAGTGAAAATGTAGACAAAGAGTTTATGCGTATGCCAACTATTTCTAGCTAGAAAGTAGCTAAATTGCCAACACTGTCTGGAAAGAAAGAAAGCAGAAGGTTCAAGCCCAGAGGAGGGTCATCTGCTGAGATGTGAGCGGACAGTTGACAGTTGAAAATATGACGTGGTCACGTCCAGAACTTGTTGCTCTCCAGCTGATCGCGATCGCTGTATTTGGATGCAGTTTGCCCAGCGTGACAGGAAGTGGAACTGTGGGAAGTGCCAATGGAAGTGTTACCACCCCGGAACAGCAGTTGGAACTAAAGCTGAGTGCATTGCGTGTGCATCGCCAACTGTTGCAGACGGAGATTGCACGTTTGTATATGGGAAACTTTAGTCCGGAGACGCCACTGTTGCTGGAGGAGTTGCAGCAACGTCAACAGGATGTACAACTCCAGATTGAGAGTTTAGAGGGCAAGGCACATGAAAAGGATGCCCAACATTTGGCCCTCACTTTGGCCGCTGATTTTGAGTATTTGCAGCATAAACTCGACGAGCTGAAGATGCAGTTGCAACATTTGGATGCAATGCAAGGCAACAATCATAACAACAGTAGTAACAACAACAATATGAAGCATCCTGTGGAAGCCCAACGTGATGATATTCAATCTCCATCTCCATCACCAACAGCAACAACAACTGTTGCCGCAGGCAGTTCATATTTCTGGACACCATTGTTGGCAATGCCAGAATATCCGAGTGGCAGCATTAAACAACCTGCCGCGAATTCCCCTTCGCTCATCAAACGTCTGCTTTCAATTTTGAGACCAAATGCCTCATCAACTACCTCATCATCATCATCGTCTTTTCTACGCGGTCATTGGCTGGATTCATCCAGCAATTCCAAGCACAAGTTGCATCTACTCAGCGCCGATGAGCTCTTGCCACAGTTGCAGTTGCAACGTCAGTTTCTGGACGAGGCAATCACACGGCTCGAGCAGCTCGACGCCAAGAAGAACGACAGCAATGTCTAAAAACACTCAACAACTCAACAATATTTTTTATTATTTTATATATTTTAAATATTTAATAATATTTAAATAATATAATATTCCAACTCAAGAATATTTTAATTTATATATTTTAAATTACTCTATTTATTTATTTCTTTTAATTTTTTTTTTTTTCAAATAAATATTTGAAAGTTTGCATAAATTATTTGAAAGTTAATTTCCTTTTTTAAATAGCCTTTTTTAATTTGATTTGATAGTCATAAATTATTCAAAACTCAACATTTATTTCAGATTACTTATTATTATGTAAATCTCAATGACTTTGGATTAAGTACAAAAACTATATACGACAAATTGTTAATTGACTATTTCAAAAAATTGTAGTGTTTGTTAAAGTGTTAAAACTTAATTTAAGATTAATTAAGATTCTTTTGCCTGACAACTTTGAATATAGATAACTTATTTAACTATATAAACAATATATAAATAATGCTAATTAAATAATGTTAAATTTTTAAACATTTTAAACGTTGCAAGAAATACATAAAATATTGATTATTTTGAAATAATTTCTGTATTTCTTGAAACGTTTGAAATGTTCAAAAATTTAACTTAAATGTTTCTGAATCTTTGATTGACTTTAAGCATTATTTATATATTGTTTGCATATTTAAATATATATATCTATATTCAAAAATGTCAGGAAAAATACTCAAAATAATATTGGCTGTTTTTTAATAACACTTTCAGTTTTCTATTTAGTTGCATGTAATTAAATTCCAAACATTTTATTCAGTTTCGATAAGAAATTTGAAGATCTATGAACCAATGATGATTTGTAAATGTTGTTCAATGATTAGGAATTTTATTGATATGAAATTATTAAGTGCTTTATCATTCTAGTGATAACAGCATACATACATATATAGTATGTATGTAAGTATCATATATGATATGAAAATGCTAGTTTTGACGCGAAAAGGCTAGATATGATTGAAAGAATTGTAAATTGCGAGGAGAAGGGCCAGATTTGGCGGGAAAAAGCTAGATTTTATGGAAAAAAATGCTATATTTGACGGAAAAAGTTGAGACTTGCAGATAAAGGGCTAGATTCAGTGGGATAAGGCTAGAATTGGCGGGAAATTGCCAGATTAAGGCGATTTTGGTGTGTCGAAGAGTCCTAAAGTCTGTAACCTTAATTATAATAGCATGGGATATACCAAGTGTGCATCATAAACAATATATATAGTTTCAATTTCAAGCGGTTTTATTTATTGATTAAAATCCAATAGTTTGACCCCCAAAAATAAAATCAATAGCTCTGTGAGTAAACGCGACTAGTTCCTTTAAAATTTGATGAGTCATTTAGTGAGTCGGGGTAGGAAAGGTCGAAAAGTAAAAGCCAAAAACGCACTTAATAGTTAATTTCGTAAAGAAACGAGATATCTATCAAAATGTCAATATTTGAACTAGATTGACAGTACAGATTGACAGATTGAAGAAGTGGGCTTCTTAGGGGCGTAAACACTTGGAAAATGCTCAACTTTAGTAAACAAGTTGACAATTGTTTAATTTATGGCACAATTGTTAATTTAATAAGCAGCTTTAATAATGAATTCAATAGTTTTATGCCTTAAATGTAAATAGAGGCCTGAAATATTCATAAAACTTGTAGTAAATAACAAATTATGTTAATTCAAAGTAAAAAAAACTATATTTTTATACAAAACTTCTATTTATTTTCCAGCTTAAGTCTAGAAATCATATTGGAAAATTGTAATTTCAATAAAAGAAAGAAAATAAAAGTAAAAATACAAACTCTTGATATAAACATTGGCAGCAATATGACGTCAGAGCTTGAGGCAACTAATTAAGGCTTCATCTTGATAATATTACTAAATATAGAGCGTCTCATGATTCAGACCTTCGATAGTTCCAATCGAAACAATTCCAAACACACACACAATACTTTAGCGACAAGTCAAAGCAATTGGGCTAAAACCAGTGTACAATCTAATTAACTGAATTTTGTATTAAGCCATGTAAATGTGTGAATTCGCTAAGATTTACTGCTATTTGAAATACACACACAGTCACACACACACACACAGGCACAACAAACCAGTTGGCCTTGTCTCACAACAATTGTAATAAAGCACACAAAAAGAATACAGAAGAAAACAACAAAAATAAACAATAAGCAAAGTATATTTGTATATATATTTTTGGTTTTGCTTTTAGCCACGTTTTTACCTAAATTAATCCGGTTGAAATATTTGAAAAGATTTTAAAACTGATATGCGGTGTTGTAGGTACAATATTTCTGAGAATGTCCAGTCAATTATTGTACTTCTCTCACAGTTAAGTTCAGAGTGTAAACTGACAGTTAAAACCAAATGCCGAAAGGCGTTTGCCTCAAAAGCGCAAAAAGAGCGAACAAAATTGTTGTTTTACCCTCTTTTCTCTATTTCTCTGTCTCTTTCCCTACCTTCTATTGAGACTTGACGAATCGAGGTTAAATATTGGCAATGTTAATTACACTTAAACACACGATATGATCCAAGACAAGAAATTCAAATTGTAATTATTGATTTATAATTAACCGAAATGATAAACTGGCAGATAAGTAGAAAGGAATCGCTAGAGAAAGTTCCATAGCACAGAGAAATAATAAACTAACTATAATTACTTCAATCAACTCTACAATTATTGTAGTTTATTTACTTAATTTAAAAAAACAGCTTTAAAATATGGTCTTGTTTAATGGAGCGTACCAACTGTTATTTTGTCAACTAACTTTTAACTAATAACTGAAGTGATTGTGTCTAATAGTAGATTTAGATTTCAATTACTTATCTATATAAAACTATCTCACATATGGTCATACTAGAATCTATATAGTTAAGAGATTTCATTTAAATAGAGAGAATTAAATACTAAATAGTTTATAGGTCAATTACCTGTGGCCTGTTCTGGATTAGGCGTTACTTTCCCCGTTGTTTTATATTCCTTGCAGAGCATCGAACCCATTGTGTGTATTTGTTGTTGTTGCTTTATGAATTTATTATGAGTATTTCGGCACAACTGCAATGGCACTCGACGCGTTGGTCTATACTAGAATTAAGAAAAGTACTTTTAATCTATGCATATATAATCTTTATAGGCTAACAAAGATACGCACTACGTACCTAGCGTGTGAGCCAAATTGTACTAATAATTTCAATTGCTTAAACAATTTTAAATTTTTCGACTGCAACCTGCAAATTATTAACAAAATTTTCATATTTATTAAAGGTCATTGTGAATCATCGCAAAACACGCAAATAACAAATTAGCATATGAAACAAAACGAGCACTGTGTTAATTATCATTGATTATTTTTAGGTAAGAGTATGCAAAAGTTGTCATTTCTTTTGAGCAGCAGTTTAATATATGTATTTATTATGTTATGTGCAGTTTTCCAGCATTCTGCTTTGGCATGGGATTACGCCATATTGCCATCTTTCTGTTGTTTAATGATATCGCACTCGCTCTCTCTCTCTCTAGCTCTCGTTCTCACAATCTCTTTTCGCATATGGTATGCGCTTTGACGCTCTCAAGTTCTAACTGCTATATGTTTGTGACTCACAGCCACCGATGCACAGTGGGAGAAACCAAAACACACATACATACACATACAAAAAACAAAACAAAAACAAACCGGCACGACAGACGACAGCATGCAGCAGGTTGAATATTGATAAACGATGACGATGACGATAACTCTACACGACTCGAATCTATTATTGTTGGATTATTGTGACGATTCTGATTGCGTTTGGAGAACACGTCCGACGTTCATGAGCTACAAATCAAGTATGCCTCAAACTAAACTTCGGTAGTAGGCAACGTCGCCGCAAAGCGCTTACATCTGTATTGGTCGCGTCTCCATACACACATGCGAGCGTATATTGCATATGTTTGTATGGGTTTATAAACATGGTCAAAATTGTAGCCTATGCAAGCGGCTGTGTATGACTAACGAAACGTTTTGACCTTGTCGTCGCTCTCCAAACAACAACAACAACCATAATAATAATGATAATAATAATGAGCATGCCAACAACTTTATGCCCTCGCAACATGTGGCCAACATTAGCCACGACTTGCCACATTACCGGTTTGATGCAGAGATGCGAGAGAGGTCTAAGAAAACGTCACGATTCGCTAATATGCATTTGATTTATAACTGTATGCAACTTTTTTGTTTTTCTTGAAAAACGTTTGATACTTTGTAGTTTGTCAATCCTGTTCAAACAAAAATTATAACATTGATCTTTTGTTTTCGTTTGAAAAGGACAAAATTCAGCTCGTGTCACGGCACGTGCGCAGCTCCAATTCAAAGCGCACAGCATTCAGCAATTGCCAATTAAGCGCAGAACAAGAACAACAAGCAGCACAAGCAACAGGTTACAACAACACCAATACAATAAATAACCTCCAAAATATTGGTACTCAGTCTTTTGGCCAAAATGCACACCGTGTTCAGTGTAGCATAAGTGCAAAGAAAATGTAAAAAAAAGAAAATGACAAAATTAACCGGATTTTAATTATTATATGTACACATATATTTAGGCAATACGTGCTCAATTAACGATAAAAATCTAACCATTTCAATATTAATGACTATTTTTAGCATTCGATATCAAAGAACAAACAAAACAATTACTGACATTGAAGATACTGTTGTTTATAAATATAAAACAAATTGTCAAGTTTCTTTTTACCAAATTAACTATCAGAACATGAACAGTTGAAGTTAGAGATGGACTCGGGCCCGAATAGGCCTCTTAGTAAAGGCTTTCAAGAATCGCATTACAGGTCGAGCCGTGCAGGGCCTAACAATAAAGTCCAACACACAACAGTCCCTTGGAAAGGGTATTTTTTTACATCTGTAAATGTATAATGAATTGCGCTCGGAACGGTTCGGGCCTGTGAAATAAGGCCCGCACTCACCTCTATATGAAGTTCTTGAGTACACACATACACACTTGACACATACACTTGTGTAGAAAAGTTACTTAAGCTGCATATCTGCCACTTATTGTTGCTATACACTAACTGCTGTTATTTACTTGTCTTAGTTTCGGTTTTTAGCACACGTTAGCACGTCGCTGATAAGGCGGCTTATTGGGTATGGAAATAGGGAACGCTCCTAAGTCAATGAAATTGATATAGCATTGCACAACAAACACACAATCAATACGAAAATAAGTATATAAAATTTACGATGATAAGCTGCAGCTTACTTACATTTCTTTCTATCTCTGATTCGCACTCTTTTTTAGTTATGTTTTATTTAAACTAAGTTGTGCCGGCATTGTTTATATTTATGTAAGTATGTATGTATGTTTGTATTAAAAATGCCTGGCAAGTGCTGTTTGTTTTGCTTTTGTATTTATGTTTGAAAAACAGACAAGAGGTGGCGCCACATTACTGAAACGTGGCGCCTCTATCGCCATTCAAATTTACCAAAAGTCGATTACTGCTGTTGGGTTAACCGATTTCAAACTTGCATAGCTTTGTCAAATCTAACCCGATTTTCGTACGGAATCTAATTTTAGTCATGATTTGATCTGTAAATTGATTCTATATATAAAAATAGTTACTTTTCTACAACGGATTTTTTTCGATTTTTTTGGAATTTTAGATAAGGGTACCCCCTTTAAATTTTTTATAAAAAATTTAAAAATTTTAAATCTTAATTTTTTAGTTTAATGAACTCCAGGATCCCCAATTAGTATAATATAATACTTTAAAGTTAAGGGTGAGGAGTTTTATTTGATCTATTTTGTAAAAATTCATTTCTAAAGTGCCCAAAAATTTGACTTGTAAAGTTGCCTGTCCCATGGGTTAACAGACTTCAAACTTCTACATTAGATTTATTGATTGATTCTATATTTAAACAGTTGACTATTATTTTAAAATGATTGAAAATTCATTTAAGTTTATAATTTTTGTTTGAATTTTATGTAAATTGCGCGGCATGTGAAAATATTAAATAAAATATACATCAACCTGCTATGTTACTTTAACATTAAAATTTAAATGTTAAAATATTGAATGTACCTTACAGGCCGAAAGATGTCGCTCCACTGATGTTGGCGCCAAATTTAAATACTGAAGGCAAAGCTTTTATTTATCCTTTTGATCTGTTAAGAAATAAAATGCAAAACAAGTTAAATAAAAATTAGATTATTAAATAAAAGAAGTACACTATTTTAGATGTCAAATTTGTGAACTTTTTAAATAATAGCTTCAGCTTTTAAGAATTGGATATGTCAAAACGATTGGCAAAAAAGGGTAAAAGTATATTTTAACTTTAAGTATATATATATCGATATGCGGATTGTATTTTGAACTGCATTTAGCAATATTGTATTAAAAGTAATACTGAACTCATTTTATTCGTAACGGCAATGTTTATTTCTATTTAATTGACATTAATGTTAATTGATATTTTTATTGCATTATTATTTGTAAGTATGTGAAATATAATTGCACTCTATATATATTCTAAAGGTCAGCATGTGTTGCATGAGTATTACTGGATGCTGTTGTTTTTTTTTTATTATTATTATTTGATTCAATTAATGACTGATTAATGTTTGTGATAGAAATGCGGTTAAGTATAATCTAATCAGTATAGTATGTATATATTATTCATATACATATGTGTATATATATTTGTTAATATATCATATACATATGTATATATGTAGTTGTTGTTGTTTGTTTACAACTGCTTCCACGCGACGGGCAAGTGATTGCCGTGTGCCGATTACAGATGTTGATTTGTGCCTCCAATTCATGAGAACTGCACAATTCGAATCTAAAGATTAAGTTCAAAGGTCACAGGCACACACGCATAACACACGGACGACCGACTTCTCACATTGATGAAGATAATGATGATGATGTTCTTGTTGTTGTTGTTGTTGATGATGATGCCTCCTCTCATGATGATGATGATGATGATGATAATGATGTTGGCGATGCCTCCATTTGGGGAGTGCAATGTCCAATGTTTTTTGGGTGCGTGCTCAAGGTCATCGCTGCCAGACAGTGCGACGTCCTCAATACTCGTAGTTCAAGTGCCTAATTCACAGATTTTCAAAATCACAATTTACCCAGTGACCTCCCCCCGTCCACCTCCTCCTTACCACCATTTCCCCTGTCCCTTTTTTGCCCGCCTTAGAGAAACAAGCGCCAAAAGCAAAAAATCCGAAACTTTCGTCGTTTATTTTTTTGTTCATCATTTTTTGTGTGCGTGTCTGTGTGTGTGTGTCTGTGTGTGTGTGTGTGCCAAACATTGACCTTGACGAAGGCCTTTCAGCGTAGCCGAATTTGCACTGTGGCACCTTTTCAAATTTTGAGTGCAAATTTAATTCAATTCATGGGGCAGGAGAGCTAAACCCAGCTTATCGGTGTATATAAAACTCTTTGTTCCTATTAAGTTAGTTACAAATAGTAACGAATAATTCAAAAAAGTTTCCTTAATCTCAAAAACGTTGTTTAAACTAGCTTGAAGCTAGGAACTAACGCCTTCTGACAGAATGTAGAGAAACTTGATCTTCTGAATAAGCTTAAAGCTCTTCTGAAGAAGCTTAAAGCTCTTCTGCTAGTACTAAATCTTAAAGATCCCATTGTACATATAATAAAATGCATTTAGTAATAATTATATTATAATAAATATATTATGTCGTAGAAGTAACCAAATCTTATAGGATAGCATAATAATATTTTTACTATATTATAGTAATAATAGTATATTATTGAGACCAAACCTATGCTTGCTACTTACTCATAAATCAATCAATTATTTAATTTAGTAATAATATTAGTAGCATTAGAACTTTTACTTTAAATTTTTACTTAATTAAAAAGCAAAGCTTTAACATTAACTATTTACCATTAAGTCTAGCATATATATGTAAGCCTGATGCATTTTAAATAAGGAAGAATGTGAGGAAGCTACGAAAAGAGGGTGTTCAAAAATTAACTAGTATTAAAAAAGTTATTTTCAGTTAGCAGAAATAATATCAACATTTCTGAGCGCTAAAAGCGTAATGCTGACCACTGTGCAGTGGCCTGTGCAGTTCAATGGCTTGTGGTCCTGCAACAGGGCCAAAAGGCATCGTAGCAACATCTCCTCATACTCTAAGGTAGCTTTTTTGTTTTTGTGTTTTTTTTTGGAACTGAATATGTGTCTATGTCCGACCTGGTTAAGGTCGGTCAAAATCCGCAGCCATCGATGGATGGGGGATGTCAACGACGCGACGACTGACGAAGCTGAAGCTGATGTTATAGCTCCTGTTATTGTTGTTGTTGTTGTTGTCAGAGGTCAACTTGGTCGTTTAGCAGTTTATTGACACTCGCGATAATTTCGAATTGTTTCATTTTTTTCTTTTCTTTTCGTTGCGCTTTAAATATGAGATAATTGTTAATACTTGAAAATTGGAATACAAAGTACTTACAATACAAAAATGATTGACCATTATCATCATTAAAAGAATTATAACATTGATTCCATATTGTAATGATATTTTATCTACAAATAATTGATTGACCATTATGCTCAGTCCAAGGATTATTCAATGATTCTCATATTATATTGTCATTACTTTTTGACCATCGAGTCATAAGCTACAGTATACAGTGAATCATTATAATAAAATTTGGTATAGTTGTATCCTCTCTAATGCCGTTCTCGTCCCAGATTGTAACAGGGAGTTCCTCTTGGTATATAGAAATTACAACATGACCCTCGACATCCTCGAAATAAAGACAAAAAAAATCGATATCTTCCTCTCCCTCATCATCCGACAATGGCGGTAAATCTATAGGGAGAGAATGTGCATCTCCTACAGGATATACATATATATTAGATAATGATACTACTTACCTGGCATTTCAATAAAATACTTATTATTATATTGATGTCTATGAAACTTTGCGGTATTTCGCAGTTGTTAAATCAGTTTCTTTTAATTTTTCTTTAATTTTAGAATTGTTAACAATTGTAAAGAAATTCTCTACGACTGTCGACTCTAATGAATTGTCAAAGGATGGACAGCCTGCTACGTAACATAATTTATTTTTTATTAACAATGGCGAATACTGACAGAAAAGTGCCAAAAACAAAAGTCCAATTACAAACTTTCGATAAGAAAAGTACTGAAGTTCGATAGGCGAAATGCGAACGAATGTCGTCATTTGCAGTCATTCGCAGCGAGCGATCATTTGGGCCCTATGGGAATTTTTCCAGGACGATTTCGTCATTCGGCCTAAATTCCGAAATTCTGGCGAATCACGTCGAAACCTTTTCTCAATTTGCTCTCTATTTACTTACGATTTGTTAAGATCTTTTATTTTGACACTTAAATACAAGAGGCTTAATATAAATATAAATATAAAAAATGCTGAGGGTGCTATAAAAATAAACGCTAGCTCATCGGAAATTATTGATATATGTATGTAGAGGAATTCGTCAAGCTTATAGGGAATACACGAGTTAAGTTAAAACAATCAAAGTTCAGTTTGCAAATTGTTTGTTATTTGTTTACATTTTGTCATTGTTGTTGTCATTATTGTTATTATTATAGCGCGAGTGTCTGGAATGGACTCTCGTCTAGGCCTGGTATCGCCCGCCTGGTACCCGGCACCCTGCACGCTTCTGGGTCAATAATCTGCGTCTGAGTCGCACTGTTGCGCACTGGCGCCCATTTGTCGCAATCAATGAAGATCCAATTTTAGCACAAGTAAACAATATTTGCACAATCCCCCGAACCGTACCCGAACCCTACCGAACCATACCGAGCCATGCCATGCCATCATCATCATAGATTTCCAATGAATCTATTTATCCCGCCCACAAGCGTCAAGCGTTATCTTTAGCAGCTCTCTCAATCATACTCTCTCTCTCTCTCGCTCTTTCTCCCTTTCTGCAGATTCGAAGTGTGAAAGGAAAGTTTTAAAGCAGGAGCTTGCATAAATCTATCGAATAAGTCGATCAATTCCAACTCATAAATGCTATGGGCAAAGTATTTAGGTCAGAATTAACAGTAATTGAAAGAGCTTTTGTATGAAAGCGTATGCACGCGCAAGCTTTGAGCGCAGCTTTGACCTGAATAATCAAAAAGCTCCGAGTTTAGATATATGTATGTATGTATGTATATGTACACACACACACACACACACACACACATGCATAGGCTTGTATTCAGATCAATTAAAGCCACCGAAAAGCTGTCTTAAAGTCTTGCTCATCGCCTGCTTGAACTTTGAAACGCATTGCGTACACAATGCCGGCCCTCTTCCCCTCCCCCTTTCCGACCTCCTACACTTTCTCTTTAGACACTCTCCTTAAGGCGAGGCCCAACCCTCGCTTATCATGTAATTTTTTTTAAATGAATACGTTACTCTCATTCGCTCTCGCTCTCGCGCTCGTGTTCTCTTTGCTCGTTACTCTCCGCACTGCACTGTGGGGAGAAGATTGTGCTAAAAATAGGGGAGTCTGTTATTATTTTTATTTTTAATGAAAACTAGATCACGTATAATTCACGTTGCCGTTGTTTACGTTTTACGCCCACAGGCGCTGCATTTGTTATCGTTGTTGTTGTGTTTGGTGTTGTTGTTGTTGTGTGTTGTTGTTGTTGTTGTTGTTTCCGTTCTTCGTTCACGGCTGGCTGCAACAAACAACGACAACAACACCAGCAGCAACACCAACAACAGCTGTAGCTTAAGCAACCAAATCATCAACAACATGCCATTATCAGAAGAGAGCAGCAGCGTTTACCGTTATCAGAGCAGCACTCACACACGTACACATACATACGTACACATGTGTATGTGTTGTGTGCTTGTAATAGACGATCCACAACAAGCCAAGGACCCGACTACTACATACCGTCCACACTCTCACACACACACAATTCAGGCCAAAATTAGCAAACGATCTTGACTTCATTTTTTTGTAGCCACTTTTGGCATTTGGACGCATTTAATAGTTGAGGGAAACCCCATTTTATTATAATACTATATATAAAAAAAAAAACAAAAACAAGATCGCTGATAAGTCGTTATCAGTTTGTTTTTAAATGAAATGCATAGCACATACATACATGCATATGTATATATGTAAATGTATTGGTTTATATCGATAAGTCCGCATTTATCGACTGCTAATTGCTGCTGCTAATATCCAGCAACAACAACAAGAAGAACAATGACAATAAGAGTGTGCACAGGTTAAAAGTGTTTTAAAGAGAGCAAAAGCTTGAGAGGTGGTGGGAGGGAAGGAGGAGAGAGAGAGAGAGAGAGAGAGAGCGGGATGCTATTGTCGTTCACTGATGGATTCACTCTAGTTGTTCTTTTTGTTTGCGTTGTTATTCGTCGTGTACCCAAACCGATAACATACATACATACACAAAATGCACTTGCTCTCAGTATATGTATGTGCATCTGTGTGTGTGTGTGTGTAAGTGTGTGCTTTGTTCAACAGCAAATATTATTATTAATATTGTCATTGTTATAGTTATTAATGCTGAATACAGCACAAATTCACACACGCACGCACACACACTTACTTTCATGTGCTGCGTGCTTGTATGTGTATCTGTGTGTGTGTGTGTGTGTGTGGCAACAGTGACCCCTCACTATAGTTTTCTATGTGTCATGGACAGCATGGACTGGTAAAAAGATTGAAGTTGTTGATTATTATCAAGGCTGCAAAACCTTTAAAATATTGAAGAAGATTTTGGTACGATTTGTGGAGCAGGTTTCAAAACTCCTAACCCCAAAGGGTTCGGCTCAATGTGATACAACAAAGAAGGACTTGTATTTTACTGTGTTCTTTTCTAATATTTTCTTGATTTCTAAAACATGTCCACTTCTTTCAATTTAATACAAGAAAATCAATTTCTTTTCTCATCAGAAATACACAAAAATTCGACTGTAGGTAAGTCTGGGAAAAGCAGCGTGTAAGCTCACAGTTAACGGTAAATTAAGCAATGACAATGTTTTCATAAGCTCGGACACAGTGTGCTTGCACCTACACACATGCACATACATACATCGATGTGTATGTACATATATACACATGCGAATTATGTATTTAAATAGATATGTATGCATGTGTCTTGTCAGAGATCGTGGCATGTGGAAAGGGGCAAAGCGGGCAAGGGGGCAAGGGGCCGAGGCATGGCAACGGGCAAAGCGAGGCTTCGTGCGGCGCTTGCAGCATACAAAGAATTCTTTTTCAATTTGGCTGTGAAACAACGAGCAACGATTGCCCCCAAAAGCTATATATGTATATACATACGAAGCTTCATACATTCAAACATACACATGTTGTAACTGTGAAACTAATTAACTGTGCAAATTAATATGAATATTGAAATTAATCGAATATATATGTATTAAATATTGCTTGGCTTGTGGGAAGCGAATGCAGGAAATGCCAAGCTTGCCAAACAGTAAACAATCACAGCACACAAAAACAAAACGAAAAATACAAACAAACAAAAACTGAACCCCAACCAGACGGCAACAGCAACAAATAAACAAACAAATAAATAAACTCTTCTTGCAAGTGCCTTGAGTGCGTGTGCGTGTATAAATACATACATATGTGTAAGTGTGTGCGTATGTAAATGAGATAAGAACAAGACGTACCACAGCTTTACAGTTTCCTTCGTCGCCGTCTGCATCTCTTCTGTCTCTGTCTGTGTCTGAGTCGGAATCGGAGTCTAATTATAGCACAGAGCTCGCTAAAAATACAATTCTCATCAATTCTGATGCCGTTGCCCAGCAGCATCAGCACAAACACTGGCAAACATATCAACAGGCAAGCCCAAACGATACCCAACTAAAATTCTGTGTGTGGGAGAGGAAGCGGGAGCAGTCCACACACACACACACACACACACAGACAATACAAAAGGGTGAGAGCGAACGCCTGCCGGAGAGCGCGCGCTTAAGAGAGAGAGCGGAACAGCGAGAGAGTGTGTGATTTTGAATTTCGTGTACGGTTTCGTAATAAGCGAACAAACACGACGACGACGACGACGGAGACTAAGCAGCTGATTGTTTTTGTTTATTTGATATTTGCCGATAACAATAGCGAAGTCGATACAAAGCCGAAGGCGTATACTGATCATCGATAACGACTAAACTGATTACAAAACAATCACACACACATCGGATCGGGTGCGGTGCAAGGGCAACGAAAAAAGGAGAAAAGCTGACTGACTGCGAAAAATTCGCCAAGCTTAGTCAGCAAAAAAAAAAAGTAAGCATCCCCGCTCCCCAACGCTCTACGGACCCCCCACCGTTCCCTCCCCCTGCCACCCCATACGCCAGCAGCGTTTGGGTGACAGAGAGTAAGAGTACAGTACACCGAGATAGAGGAAGAGTGGAAGAGAGTGCGAAAGAGATAGACACAGAGAGAGATAGAGCGAGAGAGAAAGAGTGTGAGAGAGTGAGTGAGGAGAGAGAGAGAGCAGCAAAGAGCTGGCGCACATTTGACCGACCAGACGATTGATCAACGCTGAGCCTGATCATCAAAGCGCGTTCCAAATCCAAGCCAGAAGCATCGTTAGGTCGTGCGCTCGACCGCTTTCTGAAGTCCTCGATTAACATCACACACACATACAACACACACACACAAACACAAACACACGGAACATACACGCAACAACAAACAGAACGCCAGTAACAGCTTCAATTCCACATAACGGCATATTCACGAAATGCAACAAAATCGCCAAACATCGCGTGTGACCATCAATAAAAAAATATTAATCAAATTCGTCGTCGTCATCGCACACCAAAGACTCGCCCGCACACAATCGTCCCCGATTCTCTTGTCTTCATCGTAATTATAATCGACACCAATTAGCTACAACAACAACAGCTCTCTGCATTTATAACAATTATTTAACAAATATTATTACTATAACTTTTACTTTTTGTTTGCACGAACTATCGAAGTATCGAACTATTATCCCCCAAAACACATCCCAGGACAATTTGTTATCGTTTTTTTTTCTCTCTATACATATATGTATAGATAAATATATATATTTAATTGTTTTTTTTTTATTGTGGCAAATTATTGTGATTTCTGAAACTGTGTGATTGCAAAAGAACGAAACGTAACGAAGCGAATCAAAGCGAAAATAATAACAATTACAAGAAACGAAAGAAAGAAAGTTCCTTAAGCAACGTGATAAGTTTGAAACTGAAAACCGTGCACAGGATCAACGTCTAAGCAAGCAGAGAGAGAGAGAGAGGAATACAGAGAGATAGAGAAAGAGAAAAGAAAGAGAGCAAGAGATCGTATCGGAATCCAACGGAAATCATATTCAATCAACGCACATCAAGCCTTATTAAGCAACAGTAAGTAACTTAGATCTCAAATAAATTACTTTTAATTCCGATGGAAATAAATCAGGATTTTCATCAAATCTATTGCATACTTCTGGAGGGTTGTCATTCACTCAACTGAACTATCAAAAGTATGCTACACAAAATGTGTTAGAACTAAAGGAGTTTTATAGGAGCTTTAACAGTTGGATTATAGAGGAAACTACTGAAAATGCGACAAGGAAACAGTGTTTTATTGATCTACAGATAGTTGATAGATGTTATAACTATAGAACATTATTGATAACATACGCTAAAATAGATATATAAAGACGTAAAAAAAAGGATTAACTTATAAATCGCCAGATAGTTGATAGATGTTATAACTGTAGAAAATAACACACTCTAAATTAGATTTTTAAAGACATAAATAAAGGGATAAACTTATAAATCGGCAGATAGTTGTTAGATAGATAGAACTCTAGAACATTATAGATAACATACTTTTAAATAGATATTTAAAGATATAAATGAAGGCATTAACTTGCAACTTGAGCCACGAGGCAGCAAAGCTTAGATTAGTTTAGACTACAGACTAACTATAGCTACCCAGAAGTCAAGAATAACCGGGAGAATTCTAGAAATATTTCTAAACTTTAGTTTATATCAGAGATTATGTTTTCTTTTGATTTCTCCGTAACGGTATTTTCCTTGAAAACAAGAGTTTCTCTCCCCTTTTAATACACTCGTAATACATCTATACAAATACATATTTATGTAAGTGTATGTCTGAGATAATATGCGTTATGTGATCTGTGTGTGAAACAAGACACAACATTGAACCCCATAGACAATCGGCTCTGGGAGCAATACAAACAAACAAACAACAAAAAAATGATACACACAACTCACTTTTTATTTGTTGTTGTGGTTTTTTTGATTATGATTTTATTAAAATTCTTGTTCCAAATGATAAGCAGCACAGAGAGCTTGGGTTTATTTTTAAACATTGAAGTTTATGTAAATATTTCCTGGCCTGCGACGCAAACAAAAACACAAACAGAAACAGAAACCGAAACAGAATATGAAAGGAATGGGAATGAAAATATACAATAATATTTGATATTGATAAGACGTCAGGCCCCAGACGCAATGTGATGCGATAGGAGACTGAGAGAGAGAGAGGGAGAGAGAGAGAGAGGGGGGGATTATGCTATGGCGACACGTGTAACTTGATAGCTCCATTTGGACAATTGTCTATTATGCACATATCTTGTATAATTTCCAAATTCTTATCGATATGATTTTATATAACTGTTTTTGGATTATTTGCAGATGATTTTCTCGCTGCCAAATTCATGTATGCTGCCAATGATTGCCACAATCGTGTTTGTGGCATTCAGCCTAACCACATCGATGGTTTCCGGCATTCCCGTTGCCCAGCCATCCGAGGATAACGAGTACAGGAAATATTGCAGCCAAGAGCTAAGCGAGATCATCAGTAGCACCTGTCGAAAGGGAACCTTGTCCTTGCATGACATCTATCGTAAGTAACTTGCATAATTTGATTAATTAATCGATTAATCGGTTTTGTTTTTTCTCTCTGATTTGTATAGCTGATAGCTTTGGGCAACGCACAAAACGTTCCGATGATATCAACTTCAGGCTACAACATCAGGGTCCAACGCATATGTGCTGTTCACGTCCCTGCAGTTATAATGAGCTTAAACAATACTGTGCGCCCTCTGATACCACCTAAAAAACAATAATACCCCATAATAATGGGCCATACACACACATACATAACATACATATACATAGATAGTGTTTCCATTCACCTGCACTTCCTCCTATTCCTACTATATAAGCCCATATGCCATATATTTTGCACACATACCCCATACATTAAGTATACATATATTGTACTAATTTAAGCTATGCACTAATAAAAATTTATACAATTATGAGAGCAGTACGAACAGTACCCTACAAAAAAAACATATATACATAAATGGCAGGGTTTATTTATAGCGTCTTTCGAGATTAATGCAATCTATGCCACTTGATAAGTACTTGAGTTATATCCAGTTTCGTTTAGTCTCACATCTCACATCGGTAGTCGCTGATATATGTACTATATATACTCACAACACTTTCTCACACAAACACAGATAAGATCTCTCATCCTCCTCCATCTCTTCCATAGATCATGGGAACTTATCTTTACGTAATACCGCTTTGGAATAATATTTTAGCATAAAATTGTGCAATTACTTAATTACTTGCACTAAAGGTAGAAAATTTCCTTAAATTAATGCTAAACTAGATTTACTATTTAAAAAGAGAGTGAGCAAACAGCAGATACCCTGTAATATGTATTTAAGTAAACGTTTTTATATCTCTTCCTCGAAATGCACTTTTAAAATTAAGAACTTCGACTAGAACTTTTCCTAGTTTCAACGAATCTTCAGTTTAAAAGTACATTATATTATTAGCCTTATACTAAAAATAGTAAATTTGTTGAATTAAGACTTTTGAATACCCTGCTGTCTTCCTTTAAGTAAGACCAACGCATTTAGAAATTTTTTCTCAATCATTTAAAAACTGCTTTAGCTAAAAAAAAGAATGTATGTACTTACCAAATTTCCAAATTTATTTTAAAATTCCTACCAACATCAGGGAAAAAGTGTCCACCTAAGAGAAGTGTCCGCTAAGGGAGTTTTCACTGTAGTAGCTAGAACAAGAGTTTTGGATATATAAAATGTAGTTAAGCCTCAATTTTAGCTAGTTTAGTTAAAAGTTTAATGAAGTGCTAACTGCTGTTATTAGCGTAACTTAAGCATACCCTGTTTGAGGTTATTTAAAATTACAGGGTATCTAACTGAGCAAGTATGACGTAAAGCTGACTGTGCTTGCTTCCAAATCCATTTCACAGCATACAAAGTCAAGTATTAAAATTGTAATGTCGAACCTCTCCCCAGGTTTTATAGCTTTCTCCCTCCCTCTCTCTCTCTGTCGCTGTCTCTTTTACACTGTCGCTGTCCCGCTTGCACTTGCTGTTCATTAGTGTGTCCTTTGGCATTTTTAACCTACAAAAAAGTTGCACATAGAATGGCATTTAACATCATTGCCATTGGGTGGGCTTTCAATCTATTCATAAAATACGCAACGTTGACCTTTTTACAACGACGAGGAGAGGGTGAGTTTATCACCTCCCTCTCACTCACACTCACTCTCCCTCTCTCACACTCTCTCTCTCTCTCTGTGTGTGTTTGAAACCTTTGAGAAAGGACACTGGACACCGCTGAATGGGGTCACATGACTGCAAATTATGTCACAGGCGGCAATTTCAGATGATTTTAATGATGGTGAAAATCAACTACACATGGGAATTGAACCCAACCCAATCCAAGTGGAATCCCCAACTCCGATCCCAAACTTAATTCCCAATCTCAATCCCAATCCCAATCGTAAATGCAGACTCATCGCCTTTGTGATAACAGATGCCTCTACACATATATATATACATAGGTAATCCATCGACTCTTTTGTCACTCTTACCACCCTCTTTTTGAGGTTTCAGGTTCCATTTCTTTCTTGGGAAAGTTAACTAATATCTGATAATGTTTGGTTAAACACTTTCTAGGTTTAATCAAGTCTAGTTTATTATACTTTTCAATCCACAAATATACTTTTTATTCTCTTGTAATGCATGAAAAGAATCATTACATTTGCTAAAAAAATCCATGTTAAATTCTTCTTTAGTTTTTTATGAAGTCTATGTAATATAGGCTATATATTTTACAAATTTGCGGAATATTACGCAAAGATATATATGTGAAAAGTATATTAAGCTAAGTATATCAGCTAAAAGTAAAGATATTTAAGCAGCACTGTCTTAAAAACATATCAAATTGTACATATTGTATATTCTATTCATAGGAATCTACCCCGTCCTATAACGTCTGGTTAGACAATCCATTCAAACTTAGTCAAATCATTTCTGTGTTCAAGCGCTTGTGACCAACAACAGACTCAACAGATTCATAAAGTAAAGTCGATAGAATTGAATTCGACATGTGTCACGCCGACGCTTCGAACACACTATAAGCCATATTAAATTGTGTAGTTTTCAATTTTCTTATAACAATCGTAATTAGAGAGTGGTAAGAATATCAAGGTCTGGCAACGCTGTAAGCTCTAAAGAAATTCATTTTGTATCTTATGTTATTCCCATAAATATCGTTGGAGACTCTTTTACTTTTAAGGCATTGTTCAAACTTCGCAAGGTGCTACTGCCTATAAAGATTTATCACCAAAATAAGCTTTGACAGCGTTGCCACCTTGTTACTATAAACAAAGCACAAGTTAACTAAGAACTAATCAAACAAGTAAATGTAATATTAGTAATTTACTGAATCGCGCTGTCCACTTTTCATTGCCGGACTGTCCACTTGTTGAAGTTTGGCGTTGCCAGACTGACACAATGTGTACGGTCTGCTAAGAAAGATGAACTTTAACGCTGACTTGACAATTGCTCTCAACTTATTGACAAAGTGTGTAGACCTCACCTCACTCTCACCCAACACCCTCTCTTTCTCTACGTCTCTCTCTCTCTTTGTCTCTGTCTCTGTCTCTCTGCTTCTCGCTCGCTGTGTGTCTGTGTAAAGGATATACAGACTGTAACAAGAGCACACCCTGAAACGTTTCGCAATACAAAGAAAAAGGGGCGACCTAACATGTTCTCCCCTCAACAAAAGGACTTCTCTCCTTTCTCTCTCTTTCTCTCTCTTTCTCTCTCTCTCTGTGTATGTTTGTCTGTGTTTGCCTTGTCTTTGTGTTTATACGGAAATTGCAACTGAACTGGTAAGGGGGAGGGAAGGAGGAGGTACGGCAAGGGAAAGGAAGAAGGAACAGCAAGGATAAGTCGCATGGAGTAGGAAACAAGACAAAGTTGTTTGCCTGGTGTCGAGAAGTTTGCGCTTATTTTTATTTGTATTTTTTCCCCCTCTCTTTTTACTCTTGTAGAGAGTATTACAATTTAGTCACGAGTTGTGTAACACACTAAATTAGGCGTGACGATTGAATCTACATATTAAATTGTTTGTCTC
Source organism: Drosophila putrida (assembly GCA_037043535.1). NCBI lineage: Eukaryota > Metazoa > Arthropoda > Insecta > Diptera > Drosophilidae > Drosophila > Drosophila putrida. The sequence continues at coordinate 841,686 of JBAMBI010000187.1, forward strand.
TCCAACTTTTTCTACATATATAACATAAGAAATCATCTCAGTAAAGGACACAAACGAGAATGTTGATGCCATAGGAATTATAGGTACAAAATCAACGTTTATTATATAAAGCAAATTTTTTATAAATTAAATTAAAAATTCGTATTATTATTGTATAATCGATTTTATATAGTTAATCGATTTTTGAATTTAATAAATTAATTAAATACGAAATTCGTATTATTATTGTAAATAAAAAATTCGTATTATTATTAATTTGTTATAATTGTTTATGCATTTTTTATTTAATTTAATTTATTAAATTCAAAAATCGATTAACTATATATGTAAGTGTTTCTAGGAGCAATCAAAACCAACAAGTTGCGTATTTAATAATATTTTATATATTTCTTATTTAAAATGTTAAAAATTTTATATATCAAAAAGCTTAAGAGCCTATGTTGGTATTGAAAAATTGGTCCTTAGACCACATACTATACATCAATATATAGTACGTAGCTGCTATAGTATCGAGCTGTCCACCCATCAATTTTTGTATGACAAAAATTTATACAATATATTTTTTTATAATTTACCACTTTTAATTTGTGAAAAAGTTACAAAACTTACATAAAAACAAGGGTATCACGACTTCGGTGTGCCAAAGTTGAAGTTGCTGCCCTTCTTTCTATTTATTTTTTTTCTTATGGCTGGGGTTAAGGAATGGCAAAGGGGAGGAGAACGGAGGGAGGGAGGAGTACGGATGTAGGAGTGAGAAGTGAAGTTGTTTCTTCCCACTCCGTTCCGTTTCGTTCCGTTCCGTGTTGAGCGTTTGAAAGTGACATTGATGAAACGAGCCCATGAACATTAGCCAAATATTGCAGAAATTTAGCACTAGACCGCCGTGAACACACACACACACATACAAACACCCTCCATGGCAATGCTAGAGCACCCCTACGCCACCCCCAACCCCAATAATAATACACACACACACTCTCTCAGTCAGGGGTGGTTGGGCGATGGAGCTGAAGCAACAGAAGTCGTACAAGGACAATCCCAGACATGTATCCCTCCCCCGCCTTGTCACTACTCACCCCAACCCCTTGCCAACCCCCACCCCCAATACCCTTCAACCGAACTGAACCGAATACGACCCCATTGAATAAAAAAGAAGTGACACTCTACAAACCATTTGACAAACGGCGACTCGACTTCAAAGCAAGTCCTGGGCGTGGTCCTTACCCCCCCTCACCCCTAATCACTCTACTCTTCTTCTACCCACATTTGATTTGATTTGAATATGATGTGAGAGAAATTTCAATTTCCTATGATTAATTCTATGGTTACCAAACAGGCACTAATCGGATGTTCGTCATGCCTTAATTCTGATATTTATCTTATTTCAACTTTCAATCAGGTTATTTTCCTACGCTTTTCACAGATTTCTCATGACTACAAATAGTCGAAGAATAACAACACCCCTATGACTAAACAACACCCCTTTTTTATAAAAATAATATATTGTTGTTATTCATACAGAAATCTTAAGACGAAACCAAATAATTGGAATAAAGAAGAACTAAATGTTGAATTGGAAAACGATATATTAAGTTGGGGAAAGAGAAATCCATTATATGTATATTATTTTCAAAATTCATTTATTACGGCTTGAACTGTCCGATTTATTTCAAATATATCCCGTTTTAATTCGAGCAATAATGGACTACTTTTTCCCCAACCTAATCCTCTTTGCAATAAGTACAGGGTCTTCCACTGTCAAGCTTACTCCACTATTTTTTAGGGCTCATTTTCGCTAGTAATGTCCCAGAACCGATCGGTCAACATTTAGAAACTTTCATTTGAAAGTTGTCGATAGGTTTTTTTCATACCCTTTAAAATAAAATCGTACTATAACGGGCATAACCAACCCTTGGTAGTATATATAATTTTATATAAAATGTTGTAAGCGAATATGTATATATTCGTTCTATTTATTAAGAAAATACCACTACTAAAATATTTCCAATGTATGTACAGTGAAAACTCCTCGTAGCGGACAGCTTTTGATAGGCAGACTTTCCTCTTGGGCAAACACTTTTCCATGATATATTGGTAGAGTTTTTTCAAATCAAATTTGCCTCTATATAGTGTTGAACAGCGTTTTCATTGTATGTATTGAATACTAATTGCAAATAGATACAGATATAGATAGATATATACACAATTGAAAGGTTTGTCAGGTTTGGCACTGGGTATCTGTCAGTCGAGCGATTTAAGTTTCAACAATGGAATATGTTTCATTGAATTAATTTCTTTTTAATAACTTATTACAAGTATTTGTTTAAGCAGCCGCAGCAATAACAACAACAACAACAATCGTACCAGCAGAGAGAAAGAGAGGAAAAGAGAGAGAGAAACATACGCAAATGACCCTCAGATGCCGCAACGTGTTTGAAAGCAGCGCAGCAGCAGAGGCAGCAGCAGAAGCAGCAGCAAAAGCAACAGTCAAAAACAACAGCAACAATAAAGCGAGCAGACACAGCAGCTACAACAATAACAACAACAATAACAACTACAACAACAACTGCTCACCACAAGCACAAACCGTTTCAAACCGGTTCAACGTGTCGCTGCTGACGTCGGTCATGTGTGAGCATGTGTGTGTGTGTGTGTTTGTGTTCCTCTCTCTCTTTGAACCATATGCTGTGAACCGCTCTCTCTCTGGCTCTCAGTTCGCTCATTGCAGAATTGCGAGACGAATTGCGTGTGTGTGTGAGCGAGAGAGGTAGCTATAGCTAACTGTGATTACGATTGCCAGGCACCGGTTCACAAATTGGTTTCTGCTCTGGTTTTTGTTTCTCTCTCTCTCTTTATCTCTCTCTTTTTCTCATTCATTTGGTTCGGTGCGTTTCTCTTGTTCAGTAAACGAACGATACTCAAATACGACGCACGCTTTGCTGTTCCAACCAGTTGTTGTTGTTTTTATTATAATAAGTGTTGTGCTTTTGGTTTCGGTTACCGATTTGTTTTAAATTTGTTGCTTAAGGGAAAATGTCGACTCGAAAATATAAGAATCCAGTTAACAATCATTTCATCTATAACGATGATACACGCAAAAGCACATGCCAAATCTGTTATTTTGATATGGCCGGAAGGCATTCGGAGAACCTGATGCGACATTTAAACCGCAAACATCCGGCCACGTATGCCGAAGTGTTGTTGGAGAAACAACGCCGTCGATCCGCCTGTCAAAAACAAACCGGTTCAAATCCGTATAAATGTGAAACCAGAACCAGAACTAGAAACTCAAATACCGAACCACATAGTGTGTTTATTAAATCGGTAAGAGATCGAGAAAATCTAAACTTAAACCTTATAATTCTCTTTAGCTAATGCAAATATTATTCTTTTTATCTTAATTTAACTATAGGAAAAACTTTCATTCCGACTCGATGAACCCGGCCAACAGCAGGTAACCAACTATACAACAATACAAACTATAGTAAACAGACCGGTTAACTAACCTAAACCAATAAACGAATATCGTTTTCAGTATCAATTACAGTTTATGGTTATCGGTTATTGGTTATTGGTTACCGGTAGCGCAAAAATTCCTCTACTTTCAAAAGAGTAGATCTTGTTAATGAGATAAATATTCGTAGAACTTAAAATCTATGATTCAATTTAATGTTATAAATAATTCAGTTGGTAACCGGTTTTAATTACGGCTACCAATTTCAAAGTGCTAATTCCGGTTACGGCTTGAATTTAGGAATCTTATATAAAGAAAAACTAAATTGAATAGAAAAGCTTAGGCTACTCTATCAGAACCTGTAGATGAAAGCCGATATGATTTTAAGACGTATTTTATTTTTGCAGATATCCATTCCGGAAACCTTTTCGAATGAATTCGATGACGAGGACGACGATCCGACCGGAAACGGAAACGGACAATTTGAGAGCGTTTATCTTGCCAAAGCGGAGTTGAGAGAGAGTCAATTGAATGACTCCAATGAATCTCTCTCCTATCAGGAAAGTCACCCCGAGGAGAATGAATTTATCATAAGCAACTTGTCACCACAAACCTCAGCTGCTTCCACCACAATTGCAACTGCAACTGGAACTGCAACTGTTGCAAGTGTTGCAACTGCTGTGGCTACCTCATCTGGATCCTCGAATATTGCCCCAATTTGTAGCAGCAACCAGGATGATGCATTCTTCTTGCAATATCTAGGCAATAAGTTTAGCAAATACTCGGAGAGTACCAAAAATACTGTACAATTTCATATAAATCGCATACTCTATAAGGCCGATATGGGTTGTTACGATAATGCATACGATGCATCGAAAGTATCCGAAACGGATGCCTAAGTTCTTGAATCTGATTAAATTTAACTTGACTTTTAAAAAAGAATCAAAAATAGGTCTTATTTCCATTATATTACCATGTTAAATCTTGAGTTTTCACTATAAATAAGCTCCAGTTGCCCGAACTTGTTTAAAGGTTTAATTTGTTTAAATCAACACTTGTAGTTTAATTCTAAGGTGTTTCTTATTTTTTAGTCATGCCAAAATAAATCATTGACCAACAGGCTCTGAAGATATTAACATACAATTATTTATTTAATTTTTATTTAAAAAAAATTACGAATGAATTGTTTTTAAATTTTGTTCTTAATTTGAATCAAATATTGGGATAAAACACATTTTTATGGCTTAACATATTTTCAAAATGCAAAGTTTATCCTGTTTCGAGGACAATACTTTGCTAGATAACTTCTTATTAATTATTCAAAGTCTATGGCTTACTTGAAAATTAAAGGTTATTTTAAATCAAATTAAAAATAATATTTATTTTCTTTTTTGCAATTTTAAAATTGAAAAATACCTTTTAGTTTTTACATTTATTATAAAAATTTGGACATAAATATTATTTTTTATTTTATTTATTAAAACTTCATTTGCTAATTTGTGCAATACAAGTTCAAAATTAAAGGTAAATTTCAAATTTTAAATTCAATATTAATTAATGCATTAATGCTTTATTTTCAATTTAAAATTGTAACTGTTACGGTCTCTGCTTTAAATAGCCCCAGCAACAACAACAACAATCGTACCAGCAGAGAGAGAGAGAAGAGAGAGAGAGAAACATACGCAAATGACCCTCAGATGCCGCAACGTGTTTGAAAGCAGCGCAGCAGCAGAGGCAGCAGCAGAAGCAGCAGCAAAAGCAACAGTCAAAAACAACAGCAACAATAAAGCGAGCAGACACAGCAACTACAACAATAACAACGACAACAATAACAATTACAACAACAATAAGCACAAACCGTTTCAAACCGGTTCAACGTGTCGCTGCTGACGTCGCGACGTCCATGTGTGTGTGTGTGTGTTTGTGTTCCTCTCTCTCTTTGAACCATATGCTTTGAACCGCTCTCTCTGCCTCTCAGCTCGCTCATTGCAGAATTGCGAGACGAATTGCGTGTGTGTGTGAGCGAGCGAGGTAGCTATAGCTAACTGTGATTACGATTGCCAGGCACCGGTTCATAAATTGGTTTCTGCTCTGGTTTTGTGTTTTTGTTTCTGTTTTTTTATTTCGCTCTCACGGTCGCTCTCTCTCTCTCTCTCTCTCTTTCTCGCTTGCTCAACTGGTTCGGTGCGGTGCGGTGCGTTTCTCTTGTTCAGTAAACGAACGATACTCAAATACGACGCACGCTTTGCTGTTCCAACCAGTTGTTGTTGTTGTTATTATTATTATTGTTGTTGCTATTATCATATTACTATTATTCTTATTATTATTATTATTATTATTATTATTATTATTGTTGTTACTGTTGTTGGCCTCCATATATTTTGGGGGCTATTTGGTTTCGGTTCCGTACCGTTTAGACTGAGTTGGGAAAAGATGTCGACCCGAAAATATAAGAATCCAGTTAACAATCATTTCATCTATAACGATGATACACGCAAAAGCACATGCCAAATCTGTTATTTTGATATGGCTGGAAGGCATTCGGAGAACCTGATGCGACATCTGAAGCGCAAACACCCCGCGACGTATGCCGAGGTGATGTTAGAGAAACAACGCCGTCGATCCGTGAATTCGAATCAAACCGGTTCAACAAACGATTCGACAGCCGGTTCGTTGTCATCCATGTTCAAATTCGAAACGGAACCACATAAATTGTTTATTAAATCGGTAAGAGATTTAGTCCCATCTTCAAATATATTTTTTTAAACCTTACCATTATCTTCAGTTATTAAAAATATTTTTTCTTTTCGATCTTTTAACTATAGGAAAAATTGGTATTTAGACTTGATGAACCTGACCAACAGAAGGTATTTATAAAACAATCCCAACAGTAAACAACAGACCGGTTGACTAAGCTTAGTCTAGCTACTAACATATTACCATAACTAACTAATTCTAACAACTAAAGTTCAGGTTTCTTAGTGAACGATTTTCAAATCCCTTTCAGATTTGCATACTGCAATCGGAATTTCCGCTGTAACGAAGCAGACTTTTAGATTTAATATAAATAAGAGTAATTTCCTTATAAAGACTTGATCATAAAAGCAACCCCTAGAAGTTTGTAGCTATTTATATTTGGAATGTATCTCTTAGTTTTTATATCTCATGTATTTTTTAACGTAAAGTAATAAAATTCAATTCAAATTTTAAGATACGATTCTATACAAAATTAAAATATAAGCTTTGGATCATTGAAAGCTCCACCATTTTTAAAATTAGACTTAAAATGTTTCGCCGTGAAATTAGAAACTAAGCTACCTTTCTAAGCTAAGAAAATAGTTTTTCTAACCAAACTGGTTTCTCTTCTATAGCTCAAAATCAGTATAATGTTTATCCATTTATTACATTTATAGATACCCATTCCGAAACCTTTTCGAATGAATTCGATGACGAGGACGACGATCCGACCGGAAACGGAAACGGACAATTTGAGAGCGTTTATCTAGCCAAAGCGGAGTTGAGAGAGAGTCAATTGAATGACTCCAATGAATCTCTCTCCTATCAGGAAAGTCACCCCGAGGAGAATGAATTTATCATAAGCAACTTGTCACCACAAACCTCAGCTGCTTCCACCACAATTGCAACTGCAACTGTTGCAAGTGTTGCAACTGCTGTGGCTACCTCATCTGGATCCTCGAATATTGCCCCAATTTGTAGCAGCAACCAGGATGATGCATTCTTTTGCAATATCTAGGCAATAAGTTTAGCAAATACTCGAGAATACCAAAAATACTGTACAATTTCATATTAATCGCATACTCTATAAGGCCGATATGGGTTGTTACGATAATGCATACGATGCATCCAAAGTATCCGAAACGGATGCCTAAATTTTTGAATCTGATTCTTTAAATTGTAATTCGAATATATATAATAAACGTAATATTTTATAGTTGCATATATACATGTTATTATAAAGTGGAATATAAGCTGCCGTATATATTTTTTAGTTTTTAAAAATGCAATCCCAAAACTGATAAAATTGGATATTGAAAGCAACATTTTCAAGCCTAATGTTAACAGAAGTAAAGTTTAAAGGAGTTTTCTTTAAAGTAAGTATACAACTCGAAATAAATCAATTCAAAGATTTTCCAAATTAAAACTTTATAAGATAGATTTTCTACCGCTTCTTTCTTTGGATTTACGTTGTCTAAAATAACTTCTGTATTATTCATTTTCAAACCAAACTTTCTTTATTTACATAGTTTTTTAAACTGTTGAATGAAATTTGTAGACCTTTTATAGAGATACTAGAGACAAGTTGACATAACTCGGAAATGTTACCCAGAATCTATAGATGTAGCATTATTTTTGGAATTGATTGATTTTGAAGAAACCCTGCCTTATAATTTTTAAAAACTTAAAAAAAATCAATTACTATTATTCGATAGCTCGCAATATTGTTAGACAAATCGCACGTCATGGGCGCAAAGGCGTGGCAAGCCTAAGGGTTGGGGGAGGCGTAAGGGTTGGGGGAGGCCATGGGGTGAAGCTCTGTTGTGGTAAAAGCCGAAAGCCGAAAAGAAAGAGGCCAGAAATGCTGTTGTGTGTGTTTGTGTGTGTTTGACTTGTACACCATAAAGTCACAATGGAGTAACCTCGACAGTAAAAGACCCTGTACTTGTGGGAAGGAGCAAATAGTGTTGAAAAGCGAACAATGGTAAAAAAAGAAAAAATATATATAATATCTTCTATCTTTTGTCCGATACTATTCAAAATTGTTTCTTGAATAACTGCCGTTTGAAATGAAATTTTCAGTAAAGACTTGGTCTATAGTGTATAGTAAAAGTGCTAAAACTCCTTAAAGTTTTCTACTTCTTTAGCGCGGAGGTAAGATATTAAGATACCTTCATACCAAGTTTGCCTAGGTTTGCACAGAAGGCCATTTGTTTATCGACTCGACTGTTGATGGTGATGTAGAATATATATACAATACTTTATGGAGTCAGCCACGCCTCCTTCAGACCCCTTTGTACTTTTCAAAGTACAGGGTCTGAATATATACATACACTCATAAGCACAAGCACGGTCTGGCTTCGGATACGTTTAGGGCTTCGGTTTCTTTCTGGCTTTCCTGCGAAATTTCAGAACCTGCGTTTCCCTCAGACTATCTCAAAGTGTGTATATGTGTGTTCGGGTGTGTTTGTGTGTGTGTGTGTGTGTGTCGTTGTCATAGGGGCTACCCTGCACGCTAACCCCCGAGCTGGCCGTGTACCTCACATACCCTGTTGTACCTCATCTTCGCCGCCTCGACCTCCCCGGTCCTTTTGACGGTTATTAAAGGTTCATTATCAAATATGTCGGATGCGATGAGAGCTGGTTGTTGGTTGTCGAGTAGCTGAGTATGCTTGCCGCATGCTGTATGCTGCATGCCACATGCTGCATGGGGCATAAACGGCAGAACGAGAACTACATTCAGTTGAAATGCAAACAGAAAAACAAAAACATACCAAAGGCAGTTTACTTAGCTGCATTTCGGCTCACACACCTGCCGTCTTTTGTAGTTGTAGTTGAAGCTCTTGTTGTTGTTGTTGTTGTTGTACCTCTTACACACACACATACACACAGTGTACGCACAACCCTGCGGAGGAGGCCAATGCACTGAGCTGAACCTTTTCTAAGGTTCGTGTAGATGCTCCACTTTAAATACAAATAAACCCTAGGATAAAAACTTCTTTTTATCATGGATATTATCAGAATTGAAAAGCAATTTTAAATTTGTTCTTGTTATAAACAATAAACAAAAAATTTAAAACTCTTTTTATGTTAGAAAAATTAAAAATTAAAAATGTGAAACTATTTCTTAAATATTTATTTAAAAAAAAGTAAAGAAAAGTAATATTTTAATACATAATAACTTCTTTAACTTCTTTATATATTAGAAAAATTAAACAGTAATTTTTACTTCAACTGTTATAACTGTTATTTCTTAAATATTTATTTAAAAAAGTAGTTTTTAAACCTCTTTTTATATTAGAAAAATTATGAAGTAACCTCTACTTCCACTGTTATTAAAAAATTGTGAAATTATTTCTTAAATATTTAGTAAAAAAAGTAAAAAAGTAATATTCCTAATTTTGTATCATATTATTATGTATTTATTTATATATTTTTGTATTTGTATTTATCACATAGAAAATATTTACTATTATTTACATAATACCGAACCAAAACTTTGCCATAATTTACCAATTTTAAAAATAAACTCCTTTCTCTAAAAGATATTCAGATACGGCAGTTAATATTGAACTTGAAATTGAAATGTTACTAGCTTGTTATTTTCTAAAGTCTTATCTCTTATCTGTGGATTAACAAATTCAGTTGAAGTTTATCTTTAAAGTGGTAGGGTTCTCTTCTGGGTTCATTGAGAACATATGTTAACGGCATAGAGCCCACTAATCTGGGTGAGGAGTGAGGGGGCGTGATAAGAGACGGCGATTGTTCTGATTGATTTGAGTAACGCTTAGTGGGGGGTGGAAACAGAAACCGAAACGGAATGGTATGGAATGGAGTGGAAACAGAACAATTTGAGACTGAATTACAGTTGCAGTTATTCAATACATGCAAACTAGGGAGGGATATGTGTCTGTGTGTGTGTGTGTGTCCGCATCCGTATCTAAAAATGTAAGCATGTCTCGGTTAGAGTCAGAGAGAGGGATGTACACACACACACACACATGAACATACAGGGAGACAGTAAGAGAGAGAGAGAGAGAGAGAGAGAGAGGGAGAGAGAGAGAGAGAGAGAGAGGGAGAGAGAGAGAGAGAGAGATAGGTCTGAAGGTACACGAAATGTCGCCTGACATTTGTTCCCTCTGCTTTCCATGTAATTCGCTTTAGTTTCTGTTATGTATTTTTTTTCTTCGTCTTGTTTTTTTTTGTGTAAATAAAATAGATGAAAATCAATTTGACGTGTCTTGAATTCTGTTTAAGGTTTAAAGAACTCGTTTTACAAAAAAGATAAAAATGAACAACAGCAACAACAACAACAAGCACAAGGCGAAAGAACGAACGAACGAAAGCAGAAGCCGAAGCAGCAGCAGGAGGAGGGGGGAGATGTACATGGAGCTGAAAAAGGAGTTGAAGAAGGTGGTGGAGGCGGAGATGGAGGTGGAGGTAAAGGCGACAGCAAGCTGGGCAATAAGAATGAGCGAGAAAAAATGGAAATAAACTCAAAAACTCAAAGTGTATGTGTGTGTGTTTGAGTTTGAGTGTGAGTGTGAGTGCGAGTGTGAGAGAGTGAGCGGTGTGTGGGAAGATGGACTGTAGAGGGAGACTGTAGAGCGAGAGTGAAGTGAAGTGAAGTGAAGTGAAGTGAAATGGAGTGGAGTGAAGATTGGAGCGTGTGGAGAGCAAAGGGAACGAACACACACACACATGCATGCGTAGCTTACATTTGTGTGTATTAATGCGACAACATTTTTGATGAATAAAAGTCAAAATATGAGATTTACCTAGCCTTAAGGGATGCCGAGTATGCTGGCAAAGTGGTGGGAGAAGGGAAAACAACAACGGCGTAGAGGGGGGGAGGGGGAAGGAAAGGGAATGCCGGATTACGGCATTTAATAATTACATCAATCTTTTTACCATTTTAAATGGAACAACAAATGTCGACATGAAATGGAGAGTACACAATTTGTAAGACTGAATGCACCCAATATCGAGTGTGAGTATTCACACACACACACACACATACACACACATACATACACACATGTCAAATCGAAGCGGGAAGATTCTGTGGGAAACTGTAATTGCATTGTTTTGTCAATTTGTCAAATGAATATAAGTATGTATGTATGTATGTACATATGTATATTTAATTTTATTTGTATTATCCTTATGTTATTTATTTCTTTTCCTTATTGTTTGTTTGTTATATAAATGAACTAGATTCTTTATTTCTGCTTCAAATGTAGTTTAAAAGTTTGTGTTTTTTTAAGATACAAATGTATCTTAAGCAAGAACACATATTTGTATTTAACACCTGTATATTGTCTAACACATCCGGAACAAATTAAGTTATAGTAGAATAAGCATAAAAAGTTTGTTTTTTAAGATACAAATGTATCTGAACCAAGCCCAAAGATTGTATATTTGATATTGATGATGTGTTAAACATCCGGAACAAATTTAGTTATGGCAGAATAATTATATTATATAGCTACCATAGGAGCAAAAAGTCGAATAAAGAAGTAAGTTGAAAGAAAAATACTTAAGAAATCATTTTCTATCATTTATTTTTGTCTTCGAAAATCTTTTCTACGAAAAATTCAAGTACTTATAAAAATCCGATTGTTTCTAAACCGACTTAATTAATTCATATTCCTAAATGAGTATTTTAAGGCATTAAATTCTTAATTTAAAGAACACACCAAAATTGTTATTAAAGGTCCTTAGTTTAACTGCTTACTTAGTTTGAGATACATTTGCATCTGTACTTTACATATATGAAATTTTACTAGTTATATGCAAAAACTACAGAGTGCAGATATTTTTTGTAGGCTACGCTTAGTTTCAATTACAAATTCAACAGCTTTTATCAAACTTTTTCAACGCCATGGCGCGCCATTCGATTTCCTGTCACACTAAATGTATCTTTGCACGATTTCATTATATATGTATGGTTGCAAGTTGCAACTATAGACAGAAATCGGAATCAGGAATCAAAAATCTCAACTGACAGTTATGGGAGGAACATCAACAACGTTGGTTGTCAATCATGCAGTCAATCGTTCAGTCAGTCAGTCAGTCAGTCATTCCTTTAGTCATAGCACACACAGAATGTACAAATCCTCATCAACTAGCAACAACAACAACAACAACAAAAGACAACCGTCATCATCGTCAACATTCTCATCATCATCAACGAAGGGGATGCTGGATTCACAGAGAGGGTGGCTGGGCTGGAGGGGGGTGTGTGGTGGGTAGGGGAGGGGGGAGAGGTTGCAACGCAACTAGAAAACAATAAAGAGAGTCGAAAATGCTTGCAACGTGAAGGGAGACACGGAGACACGGAGACATCTCAAGCACAAAAGGCAACCAACAACAGCAACAACAACAACTACAGCAACAACTACAACAACAACTACAACAACAACTACCGCTCCAACAACAACAACAACTGCGGCAACAAAGGAGTCCCAGGGCCCAGTGAACTCGACAGCAGGCAAACGAACTGAGGCCCAGCGAAACTATTTTTTCTATACCCTGTAAACTTTACCAGCACATGGAATGGGTTGTACACGACTTGTACGACAAAATCGCTTTAAAAGAAATTCAAAATAATTACACTAGCCAACAATTTTTAGCTCTTTTTATGGTTCCAAAGTCCCAACTCGACCTTAAATATTTTTCTTAGGTGACGTTTTTTTAATAATATTACATTCTAAATTTATTTGTATTAAAAAATAAATAATTACTTATAGTAAAATTAAAATTCAGATATATTTATCTCCCTAAACTAAAACAAAATTATGAAAAACTATTTAATTTCAATAGTTATTGAAATATCAAAATAAAAATCTTATTTTCAAAATTTACCCTAGAAATAAAATATGTTAAAAATGTAGAAAATAAAATACTATAATATAAAAGTAAATTCAATTAAATTGTTTCTTTAAAACTTACATTAAAAAATAATTTAACATTTTTAAACAAACAATTTCTAATTTCCAAAAAAAAGTAAAACTATATTTAGTTTTTTCGAAATTAATACAGCAAAAAGTAATGGTTTTTATAATAATAACTACTTTTTTAATTTTTATATTTTATATTAATATTTTCGAGCTAAAATTAATTTAATTCATCATTTTTCAGATCCAAAATCGCATTGATTTCTATAACGAAAATTGAAAATATGACTTTTCTAGGATAGTATTTAATATTTTAATGCAAGTATCAAAAATTCTGTGATTACAGAGTATTTGCCAGTCGAGAACGTAGCAAATTGTAGCATTTCAATTTGTTTGTAGCATCTGTCCAAGTGAAATGCAGCCAAGAAGTTGCCTGATTTTGATTTTCATGCTGATTTCGAGTTGAAAAGGCGTTAAAATGAATTTCTGTTTACGAGCAAATATGGAGCATGTTCTTTATAACAGATCTGGACTGGAGCTAACCCATAAACTGACATACATATATGCAATTTGAAGCTAACCTAAATACACCAAGTAGTTAAGCGTTAAATAGAGTTTGAGTTGTAGAGCTATCTGTAAGAAACTAAATGTACATGGATAATTCAATTTGTTTCAACTCAGAGTTGCTTTATATTAATATGAACTGAATCGGAGTACAACAGTTGTCATATATCTGTTATAGAAATAATCGATGGAAAATAAAGATTCATTTATTTAACCAAGTTTTAGATCAGTATCTATATCTATATCTATATCTTTATCTACATATATCAATATTAATATCTGTACCTATATCTATATCTACATCTATATCTACATCTACATCTACATCTATATCTATATCTACATCTATATCAATATCTGTACCTATATCTATATCTATATCTATATCTATAGCTACATCTACATCTACATCTATATCTATAGCTACATCTACATCTGTATCTATATCTATATCTACATCTATATCTATAGCTACATCTACATCTGTATCTATATCTATATCTATAGCTACATCTATATCTATATCTATAGCTACATCTACATTTACATCTATATCAATATCTGTACCTATAACTATATCGACATCTATATCTATAGCTACATCTACATCTACATATATATCAATATCTGTACCTATATCTACATCTATATCTATAGCTACATCTATATCTATATCTATATCTCTATCTATATCTATAGCTATATCTATATCTACATCTATAACTATAGCTACATCTATATCTAAATCTATATCTATAAAAATAATATAATAAATTGAGTAAAAACTGTAAAATCAATAAAGGTTTTATTTGATAGATATATTTTTACTTTCTCTGCATTTAACGTCAGTTTAATATTCAAATAGTTATGTGAGACCTTATAGAGACATTTCATATGGACAAACCGTATATCATGCCTTATAAAGATACCGAACCCAAGGGAAAATGAAAGAACAAGATATAGAAATCAATTAATGTGAATAGGACTGACTTTAAGTAAAGGTTTTTTTGGTCAGCAAGTCAACATAAATGAAGTTTCAGCGATTACTAATCGTTTTAAATGTCTTTTGAGGAATTCCATTACTTATCTGTCATTACGTTGAGAGTTTGGATATTTACCTGGAGCAACGAATGACCCAATTTCTCAGTCTGTCTCTGTCTGACTCAGAGTCTCTAATTGTTTCCCTATCTCTCTCTCGAAGACCCTCGACTGGGATCGCAAATGCAATTCTCGTCTAACAGATTTTTTTTGGGTTTGGGTTTTACAGTAGCCTTTTTTTTACCTGAGTTTACCTGCTGGCACTTACACACCTGCCCCTACCCCTATATATATATGTACATATATCTGCTTTCTTTCTGGTTTATAATGAAACGAACAGAGTTCAGAGTTGAGTTGAGGAAATGGATGTGGAAATGGAAAGACAACAACTGGTTGTTGTTACAAGTAATTACAGCGAATTTAAATAAGTATGTGTTGATGCCACATCCACATTCAAGACTAGCCAATGGTCCAGGAAGTCCAGGAAGCGAAAAAAGAGAAAAAACAACCCTCTCTCGCAACACAGCACGGAAAACTTTCCCCCTTGTCACTGTCATCAACGATGAAGTTGTGAATATGCTAAAAACCAGAGACTGAGAATCAGGATTGTGGATGGGAAATCGAGGAGCAAAGGGGGCTAGTCATTGTTGTCGATGATACACACGTTGGGATGTTGGGATGGGCTCTTTTATAATGCCAACACAGCCCGCAAAATCATTTACGGGACTTTTCGCTTTCATTACGCCCATTTTGGCACGGGGAAAAAAACCGAGCAAGCAAAATCTCCTCTTCTTAATCTCCCTGGTAACCATTATAATCGCTGGCTTAATTAGTTTAAGTGGCACCGATATCCACCATTCATTCATTCATACATATATTTGAATAAGTAACTACCCCATGAATATATACATATACATACATATAGGAACATAAGTGGGTGATGATTGTGTGCAATTCCATTCATTGTCATGCAAATCGCACATTGTTTGGATTATGAGAACACGGTTCGCCGATTTATCGATATGTCGATAAATATGCACATATGTATAAGTAGGTGTGTGATTATATAGATGTAAAACATTGAGACCTATTTTTTCAATATCTGTATAGGATCTCAATAATAAGCTGACCTAAAATGTCAAGAAACTAATGTCAAATTCACAAATATCTATCAAATGAAGCTTATATCTCTATAAATTCGAGTTCCTAATCTTATAAATAGTCCCTGATAGGTTTACTTATAAACATACCTTCTTAAGCATGTTTAATCTAAAAATTTCAGAGCGATTTTCTGAGAAACACAATAAGTTTTACAGGACTTACAATTAGAAGTGAGAGGAAAGAATCGGAGTATTATATTGTAGTAGTATAATTAGAAAGAATATTTATACTGTTTATTTAGCATTATGCAAACCATTATTTAGGAAAGAAAACAAAGTGTAAAAGATAGATAGATATCAAAAACAAAAAGATAAAAGATAGATAGATATCAATTGTTTTACTCAAATCTACATATTTTCCACTTTTTTCTAGATTTTCGATGGTTATCTAGAATTATACTATATTAAAAGCCCTAGCACTCCCTTATGTTAGTTATTATATTATCTTTAAATATAAATTAATCATGTAAATTTATAATAGTTTTCCTCATTTCAATAATTTATACTTTATATTTGCTATTCAGTGTTATCTAACGCTTTTTAGTGTTTGAATAGTTTTTGAATTCTACTTTTTTTTATTTTCCGAGAAATGCTCTTTTAAAAATCCATAATAGATAACATCCACAAACCTCACACACACCGAAACACACACACATACACACGCTTACACACTCAAACATTGGGAAAATGCGATAGAAAATGATTTTCTAATTATAGTTGCCCCAATGAATAGAAACAAACAATTTGTTTTGATCCAAGGAATTTCAGGTTTCACCCTCGCCCCGTTCTGGGATTGGAACTGTGAGTGGGACTGGGACTTCCCCATTCCCCATTTGTTAGCGACCCGCACTTAACATTTGATGTAGAACTGCTTACGCCTTCTAATAACTGTAGTCGCTTATCGTAAGTTCCCAAAGAGGGGGTGGTTCAACAGTCTGTGTGTGTGTGTGTGAGAGAGTGAGAGAACATATACATATTACTGTTAATCGGCTGTGACAAAAGCCGTTAGTTATCTATGCCAATCGTAAAAAGGGTCACAACTTACACACATACACACATACCATTAAGACGCAGTTTCGGGATCAATTTGTATACAACTTTAAAGTGATTTCCAATTAAAATTGGGCTGCCCCTGAAAATAAAATCAAAACCAACAAAAAAAAAACTGTGAAATGATTTCGATTCCCAAACAAACGGCGATAAGAAGTGACGACGTCAACGTCAACGTCAGCAGCATCCGCAGCAGCAACAGGATTGCAGAACAAAATAAAATATGCGTTTGTATGTTAATTGGTTTCAGCGCCTGAAGAGAAGCCAAGAGCAATCCCCTTTCTCCCACCGCAGCAACACTCCTTAGAGACCACAGCGGCGGCGACGACAACGACACTTTGTGCTGCTGAGAGCATAAACATACGACACGCACACATGTCAACGTACTACTGCAGTGAGTGCGCGTGCATGTGTGTGAGTGCGTGTGCGTGTGGCTTTCCCGCATGCAAGTGAAGCTGCAGCTGACGTTGACGTTGACGTTGACTTCGACCACAGCTATAACAGCAGCAGCAGATGTACCTATGAATTTTTAACAGCTGATAGCATTTGAAATTTATGACGACGTTGTTGACTCTCTCTCTCCCTCTCTCTCTCTCTGTCTCTCTGTCTACCAAGCGCATTCAAGTCTCACAATCAGCCTCCCCAACGCAACGCTCTTACACTCACTCTCTTTCAATCTTCTACACACACACACGCACTCACACACATGTGCTGCCTGCGCTCTTTGCGACGCTCTTTGCCTATAGTAAGTAATTTTGACATCGTTGCTTTGCTCTCGCTGTTAAGTTGTTGTTGTCTGTCTGGCTGTGTCTTTTGGAGTTTCGTCTGCCTTTTTCGTTACGGATGATGGGGAGGAAGCTATCAACTTCCGACTTGGGGGGATCATCACGCTGTCTGTGTGTCGACATAAGTTTGATCGAAGCTGCAAGCAGAGCTGCTCTGCTTAGTTGATGTTGTTGTTGTTGTACATTGTAATTGTCATGTTGCTGATAAGCAACAAAACAGCTGACAACACGCTGAGAGGGGGGAATACGCGCGCGTGTATGCATGTGTGTGTGTGTCTGTGTGCCTACCTGTAAACAGCTGCACACAGTATCTTCTTTATGTCATTGTCAATGAGCATTTTATTATGTACACAGATATATTTTTAGAAATCTGGCAACGCTGTGCATCAAGTCATCAAGTAAATCTCTGCTCAGCATAATCTATGCTTAATTGTTGGCCACCCCACTTTGTGTCATCTTCTACATACTACATTTCTCCCCCTATCCTATCCCATCCCATTGTTGACGCCATCAACAACTAACTGTACACACACACACAGACACAGACACAGAGACGCTGTACATTTGTACCTAAACTGGTACATTTTGTATGCGTTGGTACATTGAACCCATTTTAAATTGTACATGGGCTTTGCAAATATTTATTTATTATTATAAAACTTGGAATTTATAATTTGTATTAAAGCCATGATAGATAAGTAAATAACTGCATTTTTTCAAATTATTAATTAAGTTCAAATATATTGATTAATACCTATTTGGTAGTATTCCCTTTTGCTTCTCATTCATAGTACATATTTTCATAAAGTGGTAACCGTGGATAGATAGATACATAGATACACAAACGTTGATTATTTATTATGAAGCCAAATGGGCAATAATTACTTCAAACGGCTACGACGAAACCTTAGAAAGTTTTTTGGGCCTCACCTGCCTCACGACCACGAGACAACAGCAACAACAGCAGTAACAGCAACAGCAATAACTTTAACAGCAACTACAACAATGTCTTCGTATCGGGATTAGCCCAGAAAAGTAACTCAATACCCAATACCAATGGCAACGAAGCGTCTCAGAAATTTTCCAAACCAAACGAACAGACGAACAGACGAACAGACGAACGAACGAACGAGCAAACAACCGAAAGAGCGTGCAAAATTCATGTAAAACTGGAGTGTGGAGCAACGAGACGATTGGGGAGGAGTAGTAGTAGAAAAAAAGGTGAATAAGACAGTGGAGGAGGTGAAGGACGGGGAGGAGGAGAAAGAGGAGCAGGAGGAATGGCTGGGCAAGAGGGCGCATAGGTGATGACATAGGCGTGGACAGAGGAAGCAGCAGAAAGCACTGACTACTGACTACTCCCTGGCAATGTTAAAAGCAATATCGTTGCATTTACACAAGCACACAACACACACACAAACACACTCATACATACTACGTTTATACGAAAAATGTTATGCAGACAAGGTTCGCAAGTTGATAAAACTGCTCATTTTAACTCTACCAAAGTAATATTTTGTAATCTATAAATGAGCTAAGCTTATTACATATGCATATTTATTCAAATGTGGCTTTTTTTAACAGTAAAAGTAATCAGTTATAATGATTAGAGATCAGCTGAATGCCCACAATTTTAAAGCGTTGCCACCTATTTGTAGTAAGAAGATAAGACGCCAAATATAGTACATGAATTGGGATACACCTTTGACAGCATTTCATGAAACGATTACGCGTATAGACAGAGTAATAGAGACGGGCAAGAGCGCATGCAAAGACACAGAGCAACATTTGATTGTCGGCTGGCTATGCACAACAAACCAGTATAATTGCACAAGCACACTCACACACACACATGCATACAGTTGTAGCCACACACTTGAAGAGATTGGCAAACACACACACACACACACATAGACGCAGAGACTAAAATTGACTGGCGAGTGAAGGGCGCTCTCTTTGGCCTAAGGACGAGACGTAAAACAAAACATACGACAGCCGCCAGAGCGCAGCAGGCAGCATAAAAATTCACAAAAATGAAAAAAAAAATTAAGAAAAGAAAAAAACCAAAAAAAAAGAAATAATAATAATCAAATGGAAGCTAAACATCGTCGTCCCTCTGCCAACTCTGCCAGCTAGCACCCACCCCACCCCCTGTTTTGTCCACTCCAGTTGGGGCCAGCCAGCGGCTCATTTGTATTATGCATGTATATTTTCTGTGTGCGCTTGTGTGTGTGTTTTTGACCTCGACGTCGCTGCTGGCGTCAACGTATGTAGCTGTAGCTAGAGCGCAAGCAGCTCTTTGTGCGTCGTTGTTCGTTCTCTTTTGGCTAGTCTTTTGGTTTGTTTCTCTTGCTTCCGCCCTTGTTGCTTGCTATGTGTAGTTGCTGTTGTTGTTGCTACTCAGCGCAATGACTTGTGGGACTTGTTGGCAGAGCGACGTTGACGTTGACGTCGACGTCGTTATTGTTCCGCGCGGCCGTTTAACTTTGTGCTTGTGTTTGTAAATGTGTGCGTGTATTTGTGTCTGTGTGTGTGTGTGCTATGGTCTCATTTCAAGATAATCGTCACACGAATGAGTTGTTGATGTTTCTTGTTGTTGTTATTGCTCTGTTTGTTGTTGTAATTTAGCGGTTTTGCTTTGTTTTTTTTTTAATGTTAGCTTATAAGTAAGTTAGGTATGTATGTATGTATTTTCACATGCATACACATGTTTGGTCTTTTTTTTTATAGTATTACAAGTGTATTTAAACTTCTTCATTTTATTTTATTCAATTTTTTTCGCTTTTTTGTTTCGCTATGGGGTTTTTTCTGCCCTCTCTCTCTCTCTCCTTGTCTCTCTGCCGCTCTCTTGGCGCTGTTGTTGTCATTGCCTATTCACTGCTTAATGTTATTAGGTTTTTTTTTTGTATTTGTCTTCTGTTTTTGTTTTGTGTTTTTTTTTATGAAATTGTGTTTAGCATTTTAACCCATTTAAGTGTTAAATGTTTTATGTCAACAGGTTCTGACCCAAATGCAAAGACAAACAAACAAATAGACAAATACAAATTGTACATAATTATAAGCATTTACATATGTACATACATATGTATGTATGTATGTATGTATGTATAGGTGCTTAAATGTGAGTGTGTGGACAAAGAGCAGAAAATGTCTGCTGAAAGTATTTGCATCCGGGATACGGAATCAGTTACGTAAATACGTAACAACTTATGTATGTAAGTATGTATGTGTGTATGTATGTAGTTATCTGTATGACCTTTTTGTGAATATGAATACCTGACTTAAGTTTTTATACATAACCTCAAAAATCATTGACGACCTCTTGCTAACTGACTTGAACTTGGATTCAATTGGGGATCAGTCTCGGAAATCTGGGAACAGACAAAGAAGATATGGCTGGGGGTGGAGGTGAAATCGGTTTCAATGTGAGACAAATTCATTTATAAATTGATCAAATGTCCACACACACACACACACACACATAAACAAAAAGAATGGCGTCAACGCTGCCAGTGTTGCTTAATAACAAAATAAATTGAAAACAACAACAATAACAACAAAGATTTATTCAATTTGAATTCGAAATGCGTCGCAACAATTATTGATGTTGCTGTTTTTTTTTTCACACAACAACAACAACAACAACAGTAACAATAATGATAATAATAAGAACAGCGAAAACGAAAATCGAAAACAAAAACAATGTCAACGCGCTTTCATTGGCAGCAAGCGGCGGCGTCGACGTCAACGTCAACGTCGAAGGTGACGGCGTCATCATTCAGCATCAAGAACAACGACAACAACAACACGCGCGCTGCTCTCTGTCAACGTCAACGTCAGCAGCGACTGCGACGGCGACGCAAGTGAAGTTGACGTACAATATTGACTGCGACGTTTAACTTCCGGCATTTTCTTGCTCATCTTGCGGTTGTTGTTGTTTCTGTTGTTGTTGTTGCTGTTGTTGTTGTTGCTGTTGTCAGACAAGTTAACACGACACGTATTGCAATAATAATATGTATGTAATGAACAGCCAACAACAACAATAACACGTAAAGTTTGAAAATGCATAAAATAAAGAGCGAAAAACATCGTTCATCAAATGAAATGTAATCAAATAAAATACACTACCTCACACACACACATACACACACGTGCAAATGTACACACACATATTTACTGTACACTTACAGACGTGTGCGAAATAATAAGAACAGCTTGCGTTTTAATTTATTTCTAAAATATAAGCAGCTTAATATGAACTTAAAAGATCACAATAGTAATCAAATGATTTGTTATAAATATATTATTATAAGAGTGCAAATTAAATAATAAGCAAATTAACTAAGCTTTCCATACAATTTCGCACAAGTCAATAGATACAGTGAAAGACGTAAGTCTACAGACGCCTCCAACTTTCGCTCTTTAGGAAGTCAAAGAGACAATATCAAGAAAGTAATGATGCAGTGTTGGTTTCAATTTTATTTTATTGAAAATTAATAATTGAAATAAAAACAAAATTAGAGCATAAAACACAAAAACAATCTGAATACGACTTATTAATTGTTAAAATAAGAAAACAAAACAAATAGCCAATGGAATATATTTTTATTTAAGACAATGCAATTACATACTTGACAAACTGTATGAAAGCTGGTATGTATGTATGTATGCTCACACATACATACATATGTATGTATACTACTTACACAGCGTACCTGCCTTTTTCTCTATGCCAGCATTTCAAACAAGATATCAATCGAAAATATGCTAAGAATGTTTCATATATGAACATAGTACATGTGTGTATGTATGTATGTATGTAGAAACACAGTGCACACATACATACATGGATGTGAATGCGTGTAAGGGACACGAGGCAAATAAAAATCAGTCGAAAAACGCATTTAAAGCCACTCAAAAGCTAAACAGAAGACCATAAAATGTTTTTTCA
The DNA here is from genome assembly GCA_037043535.1 of Drosophila putrida. NCBI lineage: Eukaryota > Metazoa > Arthropoda > Insecta > Diptera > Drosophilidae > Drosophila > Drosophila putrida. Next base: position 864,323 of record JBAMBI010000187.1, read on the forward strand.
CGCCGCCAGCAACGGTCTGGGTCGGACACTATGTCATGGGGAGAGAGCGAGGGGTGGACACAGGCCACTTGCGTACTACACACGCACACACACACACATTCATTTCGTGTTACAGTTTCAATTTAAAAGGAAAATGTTCCCACACGACACGCATACACACACACACACACACACACACGCAACATACAAAGAGGCATCATCATCAATTTCTAAATGCAAAACCGCAATAAAAAAAACCAACAACAACAACAACAACCAGTAAATACCATAACAAATGCCATAACACCGAAACAGAAACACACTCTCTCTCTCTTTCACACACAGAGTTTTTAAACACTTAATACGTGATAGATGTAGTAGGCAGCTAAGAGTATAAAGTCATATTGCAGCTGATATGCCATTTGCCTAGTCAAAGTGTATTGAAAACACTGCAAAGCAAGAGAAGCCAAAGCCAAAATTCGAAGTACACACGAAGTAAGTGAGAGCCGCACCAAACGCAAAAAGAGAGCGTACATTGAGAGAGAGAGAGCGCGCTTAAAGAGCAAGAGCAAAACCAAAACGGTTGCGCTCTGTTTCGGTTAGTCGAGTGTTGATGATTTTATGAGATATGGTTTGGTGTGGTGTTGTGTGTAGTGGGCGGGGGGGGGGGGGGGGGGGCAAAGGTAATGACGAGGACGACGCACGCACGTGTAACCGTAAAAGAGTGTAAGTGGGGTGGCATGTGAGTGAATGTGCGTTTCTATCTGTCTGTCTGTGTATGTATTCACATGCGTGTGTGTGTTTGTGTATTTGCTTTGCAAAATAACAAGCCAAGAGAGAGATGGGTGACAAGATAATTGTTGTTGGTACTCGTGTGTCCAATGGGAAAGTGTTTGGCGAATTGATCTGGCAATTTAAATGTGTGCTGCTGTACAGTTAATAGATATGTACGTATGTATGTATGTATGTACATATGTATGTATGAAATTGATAATCGTCGTTTATAGAATTGCATTTAAATACATAAATGTCAAGTCGTAGCCCTGAAACCACAACGTGTTTGTTAGAGGGAATAGGCGAATGACCCAACATTTTGACTCGACAGTTATATCAATGTCATATCCATGCCAAAAAACACACGCAAAAACAAAAACAAACACAAAAACATCAACGATATTTCGGCCGTTAGCCCCTTGTATCAAATACTCGTTTCAAGGTAATATTTATTTAACAATTTTTTGTTTTGTTTGTTTTCTGGTATTTAGGCCATTGTACGACAATGACTAAATTGCTAACTACTAATAAGCTGGGTGGGTGGATATCGAAGTTATCGATAAGAATGCAAATTTAATGATTGATTTAAAATACGTAACACAAAGAGAGAATGAAATTTGACTATGGAGAGATTCATAGATACCTAAGCAAAGTTTCATGATAATAAATTCGATTATTTTAATCCAAACATAGAAGTATTAAGCATAAATTAATAGATACAAATACTCACAGATTGATTTTTGTCTATTTGAAATAGCCGACATCAGCTGTGACGTCATACCTCATCAATTTATACAAAGACATTTTAACGTAATTTCCCATCACTAAGATAACTGCATTCTGCTCTTTTACTCTGATCCCTTTTTCACATTGTCCATTGTACGTCAAAGAGCTTTGATCGTCTTTCGTGCTTTCTATTATAGCTCTCTCTCTCGCTCTTTCTTTCATGTTAAATCTCTTAATCGTACGCACACAGTGCCAGGTAAAGTTACACATGCTTAACTCAAACAGACACAAGTGGAGCGCCAGTGACGTATATATGTATGTATGAATGCACATACATACATATGTACATTTAGGCGTTAAAGAGCGCTTGCGACTTAATTATTAAATTAAATACGCTAAATGGCAGCACACGCAAGTGGCAATAAAAAAATATAATGAAAACCAAAAACAACTCTAGCATTTTAGCTTGAAATAAACGCACGCACGCACACACACGCACAGACATACATATAAACTTACGCACGACGAGCGACGCCACATGCTTACAACCTTGTCCGTTATGGCTCCCCGCACTTAATTCACTCACCCACAACCCTTCGGCTTCAACAAGAACAACAGCAACAACGGCAACAACAACAATAATAAGAAGAACAAGATGAGAGCTAAAACAGCAACAACAACAACAGGCAAATCAAATAAAATTGTCAACGCCTCTCTTGTACTCTCTCTCTTTTCTCGCTCTCACTAAATGTATCTGCTTCTCTCGCACGCTCATTTAGTGCGCAATGCTTTCGTTGTAGTTGTTGTTGTTGGCGCTCTCTTTGGGCTTTGGAGTTGTTCAAATTGTACTGTTGTTGTTGTTGCTGTTGCTGAGCTGCTCTTCATGCTTTTTTATGGCTTTTATGGTCATAAAGACGCTTTGGCCTGTCCGACAGCCGCCAGCTGTTGACGTTGGCGCTGTCGCTACCGCTTCACACTCTCGCCTGACAACAGCAACAATGAGATGGTACAAAATGAAGGCAAAATAAAAAAAAGTATAAAATAAAAATATAAAACAAAAACAACAAACGTCAGTCTCCTCTCAGTGGCCAAGCTAAATGGCAACATATGCACATTCAGACACATTGCACACAAAATACTCACATACAGCCAGGGACAAAAGTATTTTACCACTTTTTACTAAGCATCTATTTACATATGTAGTTGTTGCATATTTAAAATTAAGATTCAATAATTGAAAATTATATTAATAATATCAATATTAATACAGCTTTTATTGTTTGAAATTTGTTTTTATTAATAATTTCTTAATACGACTAAAATCAAGAGATCACATCTAATGGCCACAATACTTTTGTCCATGTCTGTACAAATTCACACAGTCACGTCAGGTACACACACACCAATGCACATACCATACACACACATATATACATATGGATATGCATGTATCTGTATGCCAGAGGCCCGCAAACAAACCCAAACGTAAAAAGCGCGCGCGAATACAGGTCGACGCTCGGCATAGGCGTCGTCGTCGTTGTCTACGTTGACGTCGACGACGACGACGACGTCGGCAGCGACCATAGGCAGCATTGTCAGACAGGAGATGGTGAAGAAGAAGAAGAGGGAGGAGGAGGAGGAGTAGAAGTAGGCAGCGACAGCGGCAACGTTTGTAGCGTCAGCGTTTGTAGCTTCTTGTTGTTGCGGTCGACGCTATGTTTATGATTTTCGGAAATTCCATTTCGTGTGCATTTTTCGTTTGTTATCGCTACAGTTTTTTATTTGTTGCTATTGTTGTTGTTGTTGTTGTTGTAGCTTGTTAAAATATTTGAAATGTAATTAAATCAATTTGTCTTTGCTCCAATGAGCAAAGTCTTTGTTTGTGCTGTGTATCTAATAATTTTTGTAGTTTGCTTTTAATAATTACTTTTAAAGCAGTTTACTTACAATTAGAGATAAAGTAAGGCTGTAATATTAATTAGCAAGCATTTTATCAATATATTTAATCAATTTAACTATGCGATTATACATACTTTGGTATTTTTGGTATTTATAATAAAATAACAAATGCATTTTTGCTAGTAACGTCTTTAATAGACATTACAAAAGAAACTAATCAGTATGTACATAAATTAGAGGAGTTCAAATACTAATTTCCTTCACTGTATCTCAAAATATTGGAATTGAAAAATGCTGCCAGTTTTAAAAACTTCCATAACTTTAAAATAATTCGTTTTCAAAAATCGATTTTTCCCCCTCTTTTTGTATGGAAAAACAAAATTGTTTTCCAATTGTTAAATCTCGAGTTTATTTTTAAACAAATTGTGTTGTCCAAATTAGTATTAATTAACACTTCAAATTAGATTCTGAGCAGTTTAATTTGATGGTAAAAAATCATGTCAAAATAGACACACAAAAAAAACTGGACTTGCAAAACTGACATACTTAATTATGTAAGGTTGTGGTTTTAAGTTTTTTAACATACATACAATGTATGTATGATTGTATTTAATCTATAAAAGTTTGCTTAAAATAATAATAACAAAAAAAATGCTCGCTTTTTATAAACCAAAGGTTTTTTCAGCAAGTTAACTGCTTTCAAAGATATGATAAAAGAAACTTAGAGGTACATACATATGTATGTATGTGCATATGTTAAACTTAACATAATTATGCTAATGTTAACATGTACGCTCTCCCCATTGCGCTGTCTGATTATTTCTGAATATTTCTTTGTTTTGTTTGTGTATTTTTTTGGTTGAATTGTCTGGCAACGCTCGCTCATCCATGTGCGTGTTTGAAACTGGTTTGATTTTCTGATCAAATTGGGCTTCCCACTTAAAGCATCACCTGCTATGACGTCACAACGTGCTTATCAATTGCGCTGCCAAATTTATACTACGTACACACACACATGCATATGCAAATCAATGCTAGGACAGACTCGCACACACACATGGATAACTGTTGACGTCGCGGTTGTAGCTTGTGCGTGTGTGTGTGTGAGAGTACGATGTCTGCTTGAAACTCTTTCTGTTTTATGCTGTTGCTTCTTCTTTTGTTATTGCTGCTGTTGTTGTTGTAGTTGTACATTTGGTACATTGGCACTAAAACTGGTACATTGGTACATTGAAACACTTTTCTTTTAATTTTCAATAATTTCTGATACAGTAATTTTTGTAAGGAAGTTTTAGTTGCTTCCAGTCGTTTTAAACTAACTATAAATAAAACACAATCTCAGACACCCTGTAAATAAATATTTATGTGCATTATATACTTTTAAGGTAAACAATAAATGCATATAAAAAAGAAACCAAATTATTGTGTATATGATTACAGAAATGGAAAAACAATAAATTGAAATTTGACACCCTGTAAGTTACACACAGCCAAGTGCAGATAAGTATGCTACGCATATACATATGTATGTACATATATGATTCGTAAGTAACGCATTTACATACATACATATGTAACATAACTTAATATACCCCGCATAGCATTTGTATATAGGATATATAAACGATAGCGACGATTCCAACATGGCAACAACAATAACCACTACAGCAGCAACAACAACAACAACTAGAGCCAACAGGTTTAAACTACGCAAACAGCAAACACAAATTACAATAACACAGAAGCGACCGCGAAGTCAACGCGACGGCGACGTCAGCAGCGACGCGTCAACAGCGACAGTAAAAGCAATAACACAATAAATGGAAATGGAAATCATTTCGACATGTGTACACACACACACACACATATGTATATGTATGTATGAATGCGCACATTTATGTTTAATTCCGGAATGAATCCAAATTGTCGCCAAACAAACTTGACAATCAATTGAAACAACAGAAATCAAGTGAATTTAGCAATGATCAAAATTGAAATGAAATGAATTGAAACGAAACAAAACGAAATGGAATGGAGCAAGAAGAATGATTTACAAAGCAGATAACAGCAAATTTGTATGTATGTATGTGTGTGCAGCATTCGCTTTGTATGTTTGTATGTATGTGTGTATAACCACAATCACCAATCACAAAATTCGATGACATCTGCTTATTAAGATTACAAAATCGCATTATGCCTTGAACCATATTTATAAAGTCAAAGAGTTTACACAAACACACACACACATGCTTATACAGGTATATTTTATGTTCATATGTATATGTAAATAAGCCCGAGTTTGTGTTTACGTTACGCGAGTGTTCTTACGTTTACTTTTACGCTAACGAAAATGCAAATGCAAAGGCAAACGCAAAAACAAAACGTGTCAAAGCAAAAGCAATAACAAATCCGCCGTCAAGACTGTAACAACAACAATAAGAAATAGAAATGATAAAAAGTGTAACAAATCAAAAATTGTAGTTTTATGAAAAAGTCATTTCAAGATTTAATTTTATCATCAGAAGTTATCGATATTTACTTTACGTTATAACTGAAAATTTATCTAATTGAAAATTTTAGGGTATTTAAAGGTTGTGTAATGAAATGATGTGAAATAAATTCAGACAAGTAAACATTACTCTATAATTTAAAATTTAATAATGTTGAAAAGCGGGACTCCCCCCCCTGTCAATCTTGTTAATTAACATTTCCTGCGGCAACCTGGTAGAGCTTAAGTGATTGATTTACAAAGGTTACCGTATTAAGTTAAGCTCGCACTCATTAATAGCTCATTATAATTATAAAGATACTGAGGATTGTAAAGGTGTCCTGTTTTCTTTGAAATACTTTATATGTGCGAAAATTCTTAATCAAATACTTAGCAAAAATAGTATCGAAACGTAAAGAGAACACTACAATCTCAAAGAGAATCTTAACCTAATCATAATCATAATAAACAAAAAAATATGTCACGTTTTAATCTTAATCTTTAAGAGAACAATAAAAAACCTGTGATTACAGCTATTTTCCTTATCAAATAACTAAATTTAAATTTAATGATATTGTATGTACCTAAATACATAGTTCCTTATCATAAATCGTTAGATAAAAATGCATTGCTGGTGGTACTCATTATAAAACTATAGGGAAGAGCGTATTGCAAGAGTATTTGTTTACATATATACATACACACACACACACACACACATATAGTCTGGCTCAGTCTTGAAAATGCGTTGCGATTATGAGATTCGTTGAGTGAGAGGTGAGCAGCACACACACAAACGCAAACACACACACACGCAAAACCAAACTCATGCACGTAAACAGACAAACACACACATACATACTTACATGCCAGACAGCTGAAGCATATGCACCAGCAACAATAACGTGCACAAAGTGGAAGGGAGAGAAGATGTCGGAGATGTGTTAAAGGTGTATCAAAGGCAGCGCGCGGGCGGCGTACCAGAAAAAAATAAAAAGAGCTCAAAGGTTTTTTGCTAAATATACTTGTGTATGTATGTATGTATTTAAAGATGCGTTGAGTTTTAAGCCCACTTTAACTTAAGCAAAGAGAAGAGAGCAAAATTATGTACACAAAACATATCTACGGTACATACATACATATGTATGTAGGTTGTGTAATAATATTTTGTTGCTTTCTGTTTTGAGCTTGTCTAGAACACAATTAATTAGTAGCTGATCACACTGAAAGTCGTCTTTGCTCTTCTCTCTTCGCATGCGTTTGCTCTTAAAAGTTTTGCATTGCAACTGTAACTAGCGTGTAGCCCTTAGTGCTAGGCTATGTCACGCCTCATTTCTCCTCACTGCCCGCATAAAGTGTGTGTGTGTGGGGGGAGGGGGGAGAGAGAGGTGAACAAATGGACAGCAAAGAGCTTTTGCTGCGGCTTTCTCTGTAAGTATAAGAGTTTGTGTGCAAGTGTGTGTTTGTGTGAGACAAGGCCGCAATTAATTACAAACTTAGCCAGCTGTCCGTGTCCCTCTGCTGCCGTTGCTCTGCCTATGTATGTATGTATATATGTGTGTGTATCTATCTGATGGCGGCGAAAAGTGGCACGTATCAATGTTGAAAGCATAAACACAAAGAGTATAAGGCGAAGAGAGCTACAGACTGCCAGACTCATAGAGAGAGCAAGAGAGAGAGAGAGAGAGCAACGGTGACAGCGTTGAGTGAGGGAGAGGCAGGGAGTATGAGAATATGCTTTACCGTTAACGTTACCCTTTTTGCCCATGTCTTTTGGCTTTGCAATAGATTCTGTGTATAAATATACAAATACAAGTATAAAATGTAGACAAGCGACAACTTCAACTACAACAACAACAACAACACCACTGTTTTTTGTGAAGGGCACACAGTAAATAACAACAACAGTCAAAGACGTTGTAAAATGGCAAAAACAGCAGCAACAATATCTAAAACTGGCCTCTTCTTGGCATGAAAGAGTATTTGTATGAATGTGTGAGTGTGTGTGTGCGTATGTGAGTGAAGCAAAGCAATAGCCTCAACTTGGAATACTTCGGAGTCAATTCAACACAGCTTCAAACACAACTCATTTTTAATGCACAATATCCAACAGCAACAACAATACAACAGCTACAACTGCAGCAACAACAACTAAGTGTGTTTGTATGTATGTATGTATGTGTATCACACACTCAAACAATCTCCCCAACTAAAAACGCTGACGCATTTATCACTGCGCTGCTTTTGGCTGCCAAACAACAAGAACAAGAACAAGAAGAACAACAGCAAATGAACGATGGAAGGGAAGGAGGAAGAAGCCCACCGACGCCGCAGCTACAGCCACAGTCGCAGCAACAAATAGTAACCGCCAACAAAAGCAACAACCACAATGTAGCTAGCCAATGGCTGTTTTTGTATCAGCACACAGCACAGAGGAGGGGAAGGGGGACGCTCAACAGTCGTCGGCGCGCATTGGGAGTCATTGATTTTCGTTTATGAGCCTCGCTCTCACTTTTTATACGTTCATTCACTTGGCGCACAGTGGGTCCCATTTGTATGGCATGTTAATGAGCCCAAAAACGCTGTTGTTAATGTGCCATGTAAATAAATACACTAATATACATACATGTAGCTATTGTTAAATAGAACACTTTAAAGACTCTCACTAAGAGTCCCAAATAACTGTTATGAAAGCCTGAATGAATATATTACAAATCAAAAATACCAATTATTTGTAATGAAATTAAATGAAAAACAAATAACTGCTAAAAATGTTGTTTTCAATTATTTCTCTTAACAGTTATGGTCCCTGGTTTGTGTATTAAAACATCTCTGCTTACGAAAATGATTTGTCGTCACACTGTCACTGCTTTTGCAAATGCAAAGAGCGCGCGCAGCAAGCAGAGAAAGAGAGCGTGCGCGCGAAAAAAAGAAGAAAAAAATACACACACACACACACATGGACAGAGAAGGAAGGCGGCAACAAGAGACAAACAAAACTTAAATATGTTATTGATAATTAAATTGTTGTTGCCGTAGATGCGCGTGCGAGTGTATGTGTGTGTGTATGTGTGAGATGGAGATCAACTCCTACTAGTCCATGGGCGGCATGTCTACCTTTGAGGTTTGTTGTTGCTGTTTTTGTTATTGTTTGCCTTTGTGCGGCTTTTGGCGAATTGTGTGTGAAATGCAGACGTCGCGACACCAACGCGGTTGCTGCACTGCCTATTAGAGATGAGACGATATTTACGTCACTGATATCTCAAGTATTTCAAGGCAATTATTGCAAAGAGTAAACTGATTGATATATTTTAAGATGGATAGGCAAGAAATTTGTAAAATTAAAGATTTACATAATAACATATTATATCTAATTGTTGTTGAACAACTTAATCAGAGCATATTTAGAGGATATTTTAAAATTTAAATATTTCAACTTACCTTATCTTGCTGTATTATGCACATAAATATAAGTTAAATTGAATATTCTTTGTCACTTTTATACACATGTCACAGATATTTTTATCACATTCACAGTTGTCACCATATCGCTCATCTCTAGATGCTCCATATGAGTTTCGCCTGTTGTTGTTGCTTTTGTTTTGGCAGTTTTCGTTTTCGTTTAGTTTCGTTTTGTTTGTTGTTTGTGTGCTTTAAATTGACGATTGCGTCGTACCTGTTAAAGCCAAAGTATGCAGCCCTCGCTAATCCAGCGTCAAAGAATGAATACAACAACAATTACAGCAGCAGCAACAAAAACACACAACGAAACACCATCTTGAAATAAAGCGCGATGATTTCTTTTTGCAGCCGCAGTCGCCACAGGTAGTCGCTGCTGCCGTTGACGGCTCAGCGTGCGTCAGGCCAGTGCTGCCAGAATTTCTCGATCAAAAGTAGCTAAATTGCTAACAAAAGCAGCTACTCTAAACAATAGCTAAAATGTATTACAACTTAATGATAAACTTACTTGGTCACAATACAACATTAATAACATAATCGATTTATGTGAAAAAATGAATTTAGCTTACATTACGTTATTTAAGATATTTTCAGCCGCCATTTTAATGAAAGTAGCTATTTTGCTCTTAAAAATTCTGGCAACACTGCCATAGGCCTGTGTTGTGTGTGGTACGCGCTCACATGTATGTATGTGTGCTTGTGTGCGTGTGCGCTACGACAGCGTTTCCAATTTTTTCTTGTGTATTTTTTTGGGCTTTGCCGCTGCTTATCGTGCAGCAAATTGAAAGCAATAAATACTTAATTGTTAGCCCTGCTTAATTACGTAATTTGAATTTATCTTGAAGAATGCAGGTCGCTGCTGCATACGTGCCTACAAAACGAAATAATAAAGCACAGCACAAAGCGTTGCAGATGGCGACGAAGAGAAAGAAAGAGAGATAGAGTGAGTGTGTGTTTGTGTGTGAGGGAGGGGAAGAGAGTGAATGGGGCCAGGGGCAATTTCGAAGGCCACAAAAGGTCAATGCAATGCAAAAGGATACAAATACACACACACTTACGCACATCTCTCTCTCTCTCTATGTGTGTGTGTGTGTATGACATTGAACATGGCGGCATTTTGTAGTATTCTAGTGATGATTACTTTTGCAAATAAACAGTTTTTTATTTATGTACAGCAAGTAAAAGTCTGATAATAAGTACACATGCCTACAAGGTCGAGGAAAACAATAAACAATAACCACACACATGCATATACATATGTATACTTGTACATTTCTTTTCGTTATAATAAACCGAAATGAGGTTAGTTGAGTTTTTCTTCTTTTGCTTTTGTTCCTATTTTTTTTATGGACGCCAAAGGGAAAACCCTTCTAGGTCAAGTCAATAAGTACTAATTTTGTTGTTGATTTCTGTTTTATTTTATTTTTAGGCTACGGTCAAATACGAAATTCACTGAAAATTGGAGTGAGAGGGCTTCAGCAGCGCTTCCAAAAGCTACTCATCTCCTTCTCCCACTCAGTTCACAGTTAAATGTGTGTAAACATTTGAGTCATGACATTTAACGGGAACAATTCGCTATGCAGTGTTTATCGCAAAGTATATTTATTTGTTTTTCTTCATTCTCTCGACTTTTTCTTTTTGGTTTCAAAGAATTAGCAACGAGTGGCAATTAACTGCAATCGGAATAAAAAATAAAGAAACTATCAGCAGAAAACTGCAGAAGAAGAGGAAGAGGTAGAGGCGTAGAAATAATCGTAATGATCACTCTCATTTGCATGCATGTGTGTGTGTGTGTGTGTGTGAGTCTGTGCTTTTGCATTGTCTGAACAATAAAAGCGGACACACACACACACACACACACTTATGGATTTAAAAAGTGCTACGCTTGGTACAATTGTACTTTATCTGGTACATGGTATGTTTGTGATTGTATATTTTTTGTTGTCTAGGCTAATTTTTATTTTATGCCACTTCTAATTGTAAACAGAAAGTATCTTAATAAAAGTACATAATTTTCTTTCGAAAACGGTACATTTTGCTGTAAATTCTACTACTATTTCTAATACTATTTTCATGAAGTGGCAACAGTGTTTAAGTGCCACACACACACAACCATGTGCATTTGCAATTGCCAAAAATGTTGATAGAGTCACAGCGAGAGAGAGAGAGTGAGAATCCCAATAACAATTCCTAATGATGACAATGGCCGCCATTTTTCATGGTAGGCAGGCAACTTAATAAATGTTGCCACTAACGGTCTGTGGCGCTGTCGCTTAAGGCCAGTTACTTTTTACATAATAAAAATATAAAAAAGAGACCAACCAAGAAAATATATGTACATACGCTCATACATACATACAAACATACATATGTATGTACATACATACATTCAAAAAGAAAACTATAAAATTTATGCTCATTGGCCGCAGCGAGTGCCAAAGCGCGTGCCAAGCCGCCAGAGCAAAAAGGAGCGACAGCGACACGGCGGTGGCGGCGACAGACAACAACAACAACAAGCAAGAGGCTCTTAAATTTTGCAAGCTGTCCGCTATTGCCACCCCACCCCCTTTGCTCTTCTTCCCTTGTGTTGTTGGTTGGCCCCAGCGGCGCGTGTGTTTGCGTTTTGCTTCCGTTACAAATGGCACACAGCAGAGACGACAAACAACAAAACAAGCTAAGAAAATGCCCCACACAACACTTACACGGACACGCACGCACACACACACACACACTTACGTACATATGCCAGCATAGAGTGCCAAAATCTTGAATATCACACAGACAGACACTCACAAATACACGTTAGCATGCACGTACGCCATGCAATGCTCTCTTTTGATTTTTGGCTTGCTACGCTCTCTTTGTAATCTCTCTTTGGCTAGTGGCGCTTCTGCTGCTCTGTCAACGACAGCTTTGCTTAGCCGATGACTTTGTCGCGACGCGTTGCGTTGCGTCGCTGCTCTGCGTTGTTGCTGGTCTTAAATAAAAACAATTGTTTAATTAAACAATAAGAAGAAATGATGGTACATTTGTAATTTAACCATAAATTACATAAAATAAAAGGTATATGTTTTGGTGAGCTTGTTATAATTAATTGGAACTATATAAATAATTGAGATTCGCTAAAAATGTAATAAAAATGCATACAAATATTAATTTGACATTTGTGATACTCTTTTTCTTAAAACCAAGGCTGCCACACGTTTCAAAACAAACGTTGGCGCTGACAAAGTCGCTGTCGCCGCTGCTCCGACTGACAGAGCATACAAAACGGCCGCTGCTTGCGCGCGCTCTTTGTTTCGCTCTCTCTCTCTCTGTGTGTGATGCCCGCCAGCAGCAGCAGCGGCAGTAGCAGTAGCAGCAAAGTGCCAGGCAGGCAGGCAGGCAGGCTGGCTTCATTCATTCAGTGTTTCAGTTCATTTCGAACGCGAGAACTGTGCGGACGTGCAAGCGGCAGCGGCAAAGTTCGGCCTAGTAACAAAACACACAAGTAATAACGCAACAGCAACAAAAAACCACGCGCTCCCCAAAACGCTTACACGTTCCGCTCTCTCTCTTACACACGCGTCGCTTTTCGCCGCCATCAACCTCAACAGGCGCTTACAGAATTAAAAAAAAAAACATAAACTAAAAGAAAAACTAATATCAACAAAAGAAATTCAACAATTAGCAATAGACTTGTGCCTCTCTTTTTGACATTGTGTGCGTGTGTCTCTATTAACAATTGCGCCCCTTAAATATCCCCCCTCTGAACTTGCCACTGCCCACCGCGCGTTTTAGATTTTATAAATCTATATGAAATCAAAGAAAAAACACTAAGAAAATAAATACATAAATTGTGTGCCTAACTGAACAATTTGTAATTACAAATAAATATTGAGTTTATTATTTTTTTTTAAATATTTTTGTTGGGTTCTATAAATAATTTGCGCTCCTTCCATGCACTTCAAATTCAAAAGTCCTGGATTATTTTGAATTTTGATACGGCAACAAAATAACAACAACAACATTAGCAACAATATCATTAAAAGTAAAAACAAACAAAGCAAACGTAAACGTAACGAAACATAACGGGCCACAACAACAACAACAACACACAGCAAAAGCAAAGTGAAATCTCACGCAAAATAAAACGTAAAGAGGAGCAAGCATTACTTCCTCTCCTCTCTCCACTCTCCACTTCACCCTACTCTTCTCTTCTCTTTGCCTCTAACCAACAACAAAAGCAACGAGCGCGTGTCAGACAAGACACACACACATACACACACATCACAGTGACAGCAGTGTTGTTGTAATTGCAAATGAGAAAAATTGCTTCCTGACTGCCAAATCCTACAAATTTCATAAAAAACAACAACAAGAAGAAGAAAAAAGGAATCAGCATTCAAAAAGTATGTGAGAACATGCATTATTTTAAACAAATCTAAATGAATGCAGACGGAAAGAGATAGCAAGTGCGAAAGAGAGAGCGAGAAAGAAACGATTTGTGGTTTACCTTGTGTGTGCATTGGGAAGCAACAACAACCACAACAACAACATCGGCACTAGAGTTTAAGCAATTGCAATAGCAAAAAGCAAAGAAGCAAAATAAAAACGAAGAAGCAGCAGACGCAGAAGAATCCGCAGCAAGAGCGAGAGACAGAGAGAGAGAGTGAGTGAGTGATACAGACTCCAAGAGTCAGAGCTTGAGTGCGAGTCTCGAAACGCACACACACACATACAACTACAAATACAAATTTATACACACACACGCGTCGCACAATGACCTTGCCAACAAATACAAATGCAGTGAATGGCGGCGGTAACAAGGGGAATGGTGGAAATGGAAATGGAAGTGGAAGCAGTGATGATGACTCGGACATGTTTGGACCACCCCGCTGCTCTCCCCCCATCGGTTATCATCATCATCGCTCACGCGTGCCAATGATCTCACCAAAGCTGCGACAACGTGAGGAACGCAAGCGTATCCTGCAACTTTGTGCCCACAAATTGGAACGCATCAAGGATTCGGAGACGAATCTTCGACGCAGTGTTTGCATCAATAATACATATTGCAGACTCACCGATGAATTGCGACGTGAAAAGCAAATGCGTTACCTACAAAATTTGCCAAAGTAAGTAGATACACATTAATATACATACATATCTCTATATATATATTTAGATGTGTGAGTGTGAGGGAAAGAAGAAGAAGAAACCCACGCATTTTGCTCATATTTGATTGCCCTTTAAAATTGTGCGTGGTTTGCAACCTTCACTCTGGGAAAAGGCCAAAGTGCGTGTGTGTATGTGTGTGTGTGTGTGTGTGATCCCAAGAGACTGTGTGAATGAAACAGAGACAGACACGCAAATACCAAGAAGTCTAAATTTATCGATACTAAAAACTACTACTACTACTAAAAATAGTAGTATGTAGTTAAAAATAGCAGTAGCAAAGAAACTACTAAAAGTAGTAACTTTCGTTTACTACCTTTTACAAATAGTAGCAAGAAAAACTACTTTAAATATTAGAAGTACAAATTAGCAATAGAAAAGAAACTATTACTATTTAAAATAGTAGTCAAAATTAGCAATAGCAAAGAAACTACTAAAAGTAGTAATAGTAAAAAGTAGTTTACTACCTACTAAAAATAGTAGTAGCAAAAGTGTTATGAACAAGAAAAAATTACTTTAAATAGGAGTAGGCAGAAAAAAATTAAATATATTATATATACTGTTGGTCAAGTCATTGTTTAAACAAGAAACAATAAACATAACGGTAAAGTTTTAAAAATAGAAATCATTATTAACTTTTGATAAACTCGTTTTAAATAACTAACGGCAATCAACTAAAATAAAACTAAACAAAAATATATACAGGGTCTAACAGTTCTAAACCTATAGAATATATTCTATTTTGTTTTTTGCTGAATAAAATATGGAAATTATTATAATTATTATTACTGTTAGAATCTCAAAAAAATAATTGGAATTATTTATATAATTTTATTTAGAAAAAGTACAGGGTCTAAAAATGGTCAACAATTAATTTATTTGCTGTATTTTTGTTAAATATAATACACTATATGTATGTGAATTAAAATCATTGTCAAAACAATTACTTGACCAACTGTAAATTGTGAGAGCATGAATTTGCATAAATTGACTCTCGTTAGTATTGGTGGTAATCCCCTTAATCAGCTACAACAACAACAGCAGCAAGAACAAGAGCAACAACAACAACAGCCACAATTGTAAATTACTCTTTGGGTGGTTGGAGTAACTTGATGCCTTTAAGGATATTTCCGTTTTATCTGTTGTTGTGAGGGGAGGATGTGGTTTCAACAACCGCAGCTTGTTGGCACTCTTCCTCTTCTACTTCTTCTGCTTCGGAACACTGTAAATAGTAGTAAGTAGTGACAGTGCAGATTCAATACAACAAAAACTTGAAGCAACTTGAAGATATAAAAAGCTGAAAATTATGGGTAAAAAAATAGTTGTAGAAAAAGGAAGAAAAAGAAGAGAAAAAATTGAATAAATATTTAGTTTTGAATAATATTATTTTTTATACATATTAGTTGTTATCTAGGCTAAACATGGGCAACACTGATATATAGAACTAGTTTAACTTTTATAAGACTTTCTATAGCTAATCGACTATCGATAGCTGCGACGACTACAATTAGCTCATTATATCGAGTATGCACTGTATTTTGTTGCATTCAGGCCAAGCGCAAAGCAAAAGTCAACCAAAGCGAAGCAGAGATACTCAAGAGACATTAAACAGCAACAACAGCAACAACAATAGCAGCAGCAACAACAACAACAACAACAACAACAACAACAACAACAACAACAACAACAACAACAGGCAGTCAAACAGAAACAGAAACGACACAAAATAAATACAAAACGAAACGAAACTAAAAAAAACGTCAGCAGAGCAGCAACAACTAGAAAAAAGTAGACAAAAAAGGGGAAGAAGACAGCAGAGGCAGCGACACAGTGGCAACTAAAATTGTTTGTCCGTCTCTGTAAAGAAGGGCGTGTGTGTGTGTGTGTGTGGCAAAGATGAAGAAGAAAAGTAAGAGGCATTTTGTCCAAAATATAAAATAAAGATGCAACAATCACAATTCGATAACAAATCGATTAAAAAATTATCGCACATGCAAATAACGTATGAACAGTGCCTCAAAAAAGTAATACTTTAGTTTGTTTTTACTTTTTTTCACTTGTAATGTAATTTTAGTAAATTGACAAGTTTAAATTTGACTACTTTAAAAATTATATAATAAAATAAACTATTAGAGGCGTGCCCCAATACGTATTTGAGTCACTGTTGTACATGGGCTAGTCACAATAATCAAGTTATATTGACGCGTCAATCAGCAAACCAAATCAAAAAAGACAGGAATAAAAAATTGAAAATTAAGAAGACAAAAAAATACATGGCTTAAAATGCAACAACAACAGCAACAACAACAACTAAAAGAAATCAAAGCAAAAGCTGTAGAAATACACACCTATATAAGTGTATATACATGTGTATTTGTATGTGTGTGTGTGTGTGTGTGTGTGTGTGTGCTAAAAAACGTTGCGCTCGTTGAAATAATCACGTTCCACTTGCAACAAAAAGCAACCATAACAACACCAACAACAACAAAGCAGCGACTGCGATGATAGCAAGCAATGTTTGTAGTTGTTGTTGTTGTAGTTGTTGTTAGTGTGCTGTGTGCACCTCTAGTGTCTCTGTCTCCCTCTTACCCTCTCCCTCTCTCAACAACAACAAGACGAATCGCAACGCAAAACCTTCAGACTTTGCAAACACACACACACACACATACATGCATGCATTAACACATTTCACATATATATGTATGTAGTATAATTATTTATAGCCTTGCAAAGTTGCTAAAGTTATTATAATTTTAACACAAAGAGTTAATTTTGTTGTTGTTGTTGCTGTTTTTTGGTCATTATAAATGGATCCTAGTAATAAATAATACCAAATGTGGTTGAAAGCAGAGATAAAAAGGCAAAATGCGCATGCAATTATCTGTGTGTTATTCAATGGGCAAAAGTCCGACTGGGCTATCATCATGTAATATGCACACGCTCTCTTGCTCTCTTGCGCTCTCTCACTTGCAAATGCGCTCTCTTGCATAAATGTGTATTGGTATTGGTGAGAGCGCATGTATTTGGCGATCATCAATTGTTGTTGTTGTTGTTCCTTTTCTATGCTACAATGTTGATGTTGTGAATGCAATTCTGCGCTCTCTCTCTCTGTCGCTCTCTCGAAGTGTGTCGAATCCGTACTTATTAAGAGAGGCGCAGATTATAGGTGCGAAAGGAGGTGGGAGCGAGAAGGAGGAGAAGATGAAGCATGCCTAATGTATTTGTATCTTGTAATTTCAATGCTTATCTATCAGTATCAATGCATTGTTTCCTTACAACACCGCAGATACTCTCTCTCTCTCTCTGTCTGCTATCAGAGCATATTCGAATTTTAACAAGTTTTAAACACAATTAAATCTGCATAAACATATAAATAAATATATAAGAAAATATAATTTATTTGTATTTTCTGTAGTGTGTTTAAACGTCGGCTTAAGCTGTTTTTATATTTGTTTTCCTTCTCCTGTTTTTTTCATTTTGCTTTTGGCGTTGACCGTTAAATAGTTTGGCCCACTGTGCGATGTGGGGAATATATATTGTTGTTATTGTTATTGTTGTCAGTCAGTCTACATACTATATTTAATTGTGTTTCTTCTTTGAATTTATTTTCGTATTGCTGAATTTGCCATTTGTTTTACCGTTAGTTGTACGCATTACGTTATTTGATTTATTTTTTTGCTTTGCTTATGTTTCTCTTTTTTTGTGTCTTTCTTTACCTTTGTTTTTTGTGTGTTGTGCACGCATGTTGTGCCCCCCCACCCCCTGCAATATTTTCCTGACATTTATCTATGAATGTAGCTACAGTGCATCATAAAAGTATAGACACACTTTTAAGCTATTTGTTTGTTTCATAATAATATCTTTTAAAGTAGATTACTAATTGTTACTGAAAAATTAAGATTGACATTCAAATTGAGAAATATTTAACTAAACGTTTTATTAAAAGTTTATAAATTATTTATTTATATTAAAAAAAAAATAAAATACTTAGAAATCGACTAATATTTCTTGGCTATTTATCTGCTTAATATGTTTATTTAAAAAAACAAAAAAAATGTTTAATCTTTAATTTGTTAACTACTTGATAAGCAATTGGAGGTGTGCCAATACTTTTTTGATTCACTGGATATCTCTAATGGCTCTTTTGGACATTGTCCGCTTTGCCTTTCTTTTTTTATTTTGTGTTTCCTCTTTTTGTTTCACTTGCCGCCGCCGACTGCAAGGAGAGCAGACAAACCAAATGCCGTTACACACACACACACACACACACAGTCAGACACATTTTCTTTTCTGTGTGTGTTTGTTGTTGTTTTTTTGCGCGCACCCAAAAACTTAATTCATCGCAATCGCAGTTTTTCCTTTTGGCTTTTGATTCGCTTCTTCTTCTTGTCAGAGAGTTGTTGGCCCGCTGTCGACGTCGGCGTCGCTGCCTCTGTCTCTGTCTCTTTCTGTCTTTTGTGTGCTGCGTTTCCGTTTTTGCTTCGTTTTGCTTTGTTTGACATGTTTTCTCCCGCAGAGAGACGCCTGCATAAGTGTGTGTGTGTTTGTGAGTGTGTGTGCTTATTACTTTGAAGTTTTCAATGCAGCGGCAGCAGCAATCGATAAATTAATTAAAAATTTATAAACAATTATACAGACATAAAAGAAATCGCTTGTTATCGATATACATGCATTTATCGGATGCAGTTGTTGTTGTTCTTTTTATGTGTCAGCTAAAATACAGAAGAGAAATGATTTTTATCAATTTCTTACCGCATCTACATCTATTTATTGGCTACCTTTGATTCCTTTCCCTTCTTTTGTCTCTTCTCCTTCGTTTTGTAACCCACCGCCCCATTTTCCTCTTCTTTATGATTATTTTCTTCGTCGTAATAATTCGCAACTTGGACGACGTCGTTTTTTATAGTTTTTTTCTTTGCTGTTATCTTGACTGTTGCTGTTTCCATTTGTCATTTGTTGTTGTCTTTCGTTGTCGTGTTATTGTTGTTGTTGTTGCTGCTGCTGTGGTTGCTTTGTTGCGCATCTCATATATTCGATAACTAGCACCACAGGGCAGTGTTGACATTTAAAAGCTATAAAGTAGCTAGATATATTGAGCAATTTTGTGACAACAATAAAAACCCCTTTCGAGAGGTTAAAGTCTAGTGCCGAAAGCATATTCAAGTTTCTTCAGTGTATCATATTAACAAACAATTATTAAAAAAAAAAAGAAGAAAGTTCCTTTTTAACAAATTATTTTGTATAGCAGCTTTAATAGTTTATTTTAAAGCCATTTCTAGCTATATTTATAACTTGTCAAATAAGATTAACATACAATAATGAGGAAAAGAAGAAAGTTTATTTTTTCTATATTTTAAAACAACTTTTCACGTCCTGTCAAATATTTAACAAATTATTTTGTATAATTTAATAATAATAATTGAATAATAATAATAGAATAATAATAATTGAATAATAATAATAATTTAATAGTAATAAAAACTTAATAATTTATTTGAAATCCATTTCTAGCTATATTTTTATAGCTAATTTAGCGTAAAAAAGGCTGACAACACTATTGTCCACTTTACACTCATGCACTGCACTCAATGAGAAGTGAGCGAGAAGTAGAAAAGAGCGTGAGTGATAGTGAACGGGGTGAAGAGTGGAAGGGGTGAGGAGGGGAGGGAAAGAGGGGGAGAAGAAACGTTTGGGGCGTGTTTCATTTGCATTTTGTGTTTTGTTTTGTTGTCTGGGCGCGCATTTAAAATATCTAGAACAATTAGATTATACAATTACAATTACTTGATTGAAGCAGATGTGAGTGTGAATATGAATATGTGTATTCATGTTCATATTCATACAAATACATGTTAGGTCGTATAGGACTTAGTTGGGTTCATTCGCTACCAAAAGCAGTGTCACTTTATATTATTTAAGAAAAACTTGTTATATCAATTCTTTAAAAATATATACATATATATAAAAGAATCATTTATATCTTATATGAAGTAACCAGAATTAACAAAAAGTTTAGTTAATTTTGATACAAAAGAATAAATTTATAACTTTTTATACTGAATAACCTTTTTAGTTCGAATACATATATAAAGACCAGCAAAATGATTAATACCTGTAGTAGCTCATTGTGTTCAGATTAACTTTGTAGAAGATTAGCTCATACTAAGTACATATGTATGTGTGTATTTGTAGTACAAGTGTAAAAGTGCTACTTGTTGTTGTTGCTCAACTAATAAAAAACAACACACGCGAATTCGCT
This sequence comes from Drosophila putrida, assembly GCA_037043535.1. NCBI lineage: Eukaryota > Metazoa > Arthropoda > Insecta > Diptera > Drosophilidae > Drosophila > Drosophila putrida. The sequence continues at coordinate 885,061 of JBAMBI010000187.1, forward strand.
TTTCGCATTTTCTCTCCAAGTTGTTGCTATTTGTGTAACTGCTTATCAGTAAAGTGTAAAACACACATTAATATATATACATATATGTATAATAGTTAATAGCTGATAAGACAAAAGACACTAGCTAACGGGAATATATATAGTATATACCTATGTATGTCGCTTTAAAGAGTTGCATTAAATTGAATTTGCATGGGGGCAAGCATATCATCTGAAGCGAAACGAAGCCAAAAGCGAGAAGAGGGGCAGAGAATGAGAGTGGGGAGGGGGAGAGGGGGATCCACATCAAATGAAGTTGTCTCTGACATACGCCTCCTGCGGCTCAAACGACCGACCGACCCCTACACAGCAGCGCCCCCTACAGGCGCGTCCTACATTCGCGACTTGATGCCGCCTGCTGTCACTCACCTCTCTCTCTCTCTCTCCCACTGTCCCTCTCTCTTCCACTCTCTCTTTCTTTCTTTGTCTACTTTTGTGCTATGCCGCGCTTTGCCTACTTCCTCCTCTCCTCTCCTCCTCTCTTTCTCTCCATTTACTTCTTGCACTTGTCGTTCGATTGTGCGACATTTTTTATGCAAACTGCGCTGCTTCCACTTGCTGCACTTCTTCCACTTGTATGCAGCTCTCTGCTCTTTTCTCTTGTTTGTTCTCTCCCCTCCCCTCGTTATACAGAGTATAGTATAATATATTTCCTACTACTATAAATGTTGCCTAGGGAATATATACTACATACACTATATATATTCATAAATATTTCTAAGGCAACTTATAGCCTTGAACTCAGAGAACAATGATCAAGAAGAAGAAGCTGAAGTAAAAGCGGAATGTTAAATTATTATTATACAGGTGAAGCGCGCATAATACATATGCTCCAATTTTCATAGGAAACTGAGTGTGTGGGAGGAGGAGGAAGTAAGTCCCCCCTATAATGCTAGAAGCAACTGAAGCAAAAACACAGATACACACATATACATCTACATCAGTGTGGGTTGCAGTCCACGCTAGTGACGACAGACCCCGCGCAGATTGACGTTTTGCTACGTGCCGAACGCCTTACTAAATATTGGATTGTTCAATTAGTCCCGATATACATATAATATATAGTATTTCTTACAAACAGTGATAACAACAATATTAGTGGGTAGTTTAATATACGCTTTTCTAAATAGTTAGACGACATCTATTGGGTATAAGTAAAGCAATAATTGAAAGATAAAAAACACTTGTGTGTGACAACACTTTCTTGACTAACTGTATGTATGTATATGTGTAGAGAGACGGCGGCATATTTCGCCACAACGGCCACGGACCATCGAAAACGTGCGCAAAACGAAAACACAGATAAGACGAAAAGAAAAAAGACAAAAAAAAAAACTGAAACCTTAACAACAAACACAATAACAGCTTCAGCTTAGCCAACCCACAACCCCCTCCCACCCCCACACCTTATATCACGTCACACGTTTGCCATTGGACAGTGGACAATACCGTTTGCTTATCGGTCGGTCGCATGCCATACAAATACAAAAACAAACAGACACACAGCTACAGAGATACACAGTCACACGCACACGCCAATACAAGTGCATAAGCGTGCTCCCTCTCTTCTGCCCCCTCCCACTCTCTCTCACACCCATTTGCTGTTGTCTTTTTGATACTCTTCAATGTCAGTTGACAGCGCATCCCAAAAACATTGACAAAAGCTTTATTACTATTAATTGCTGCCTCTGTCAAATCAGTGTGTGTGAGAGAGGGATAGAGCGAGAGAGTGAAGAGTGCAGAGTGGTGGGGGGGGGGAAGCTCAGCTCTCTTTGATGTCATCATGGCGTCGCGTCGTAGGCAAGTGAAGAGTAAAGCTTTAATGACTTACTTGGTACTTGTAAGAAATTTGCAAACTTCTGTGAAAGCTGTGCTCAAAGGATTGAGTGTGCGTGTGTGTGTGACTGTATGTGTGTGTGTTGATGTATTTTATAATATGCCGATGGATATAGCACTCAATTCCACTCAAGCCTCCTTCCCTTCCCTTGCCACTTGTCAAGCTTTTTGCAGTTGGTAACTTTTAGTATTTATTTTTGTTGTTTTGCTTCTCTTTTTTGGTTTTTTTTTGGGGTCATTTGGGCACTTGTGCAATGACTGCATTTGCTACGCTTTTGCCCTCTGTCGACGTCGCTGCCACTGGCGCTGCCTTTGCTTTGATTTCTGTGCACTGCTTTTTGGCAATGTTATTTGGTCAGTTTGTTGTTGTTGCTGTTGTTGCTTACCCTTTTTATTTTTTTTATACGTTGCTCTCATTTCTAGTTGTTGCTGTTGCTTTGAAGCTAACGGTTAGTCAACAAGCAATAAAAGCAACAACAAAAACAACATTGGCAACAGCAACTTAACTAACATACTGTTTTTTTGCTCCCCTTGGCAACACTCCACACCACACACACATACATACACACACATACAGACACACATAAATGCGCTGCTCTCTTTGTACGCTTTCTGGTTTTGGTTTCTATAAAGCTCTTCTTCAGCATTTCGTTTCGTTTCGTTGTGTTTTTTTCCGTTTTCGTTATTCGTTATGTTTTGTTTTGTTTTTGTACAGATTCCTACGTACTTTCGCTTTTTATTTTATTTTATATTTTTCGCGCTCCCCCCTTCCCCCATCCTTTACTCCATTCTCTTGTTCATTGCACCTTACGTGTGCCATTCTTGTCAGTTATTGTGCGTGTATTTCTGAGTGTGTGTGTGTGTGTTTACAGTTTGGCAGGAAAGTGTTTTGACAAAATGTGAAAGAATTTACATAATTTCTGCGTTTTCTTTTGGTTGTTGTTGTAACTAATCAAATTCAACAACAAAAATCAAATATTTTACAACTTGTTCTAAGCACATGTAGAAAAGCCAAGAGAAATCAATTAAAATGTAAAATATGTATGTGAATTATTTGTGTGTTGGGGTTTGTCAAAGCACTTGCTTGTCTAACTGTATACGCGTTTTTGTTTTTGTATTTTTGTATTTCTGTTTTCTGCTTTAATAGTGAGTGAAACATTGACATGCTTAGCTGCGCGCATTTCAATGCGTCGCTGTCGACGTCGACGTCGTCCCACTCTTGATGGCTTTTGTCTTCTTCTGCTGCTTCTTCTTCTACTACTACTACTACTTCTCTTCTTCTTTCACCTGCTCTGACTTAATTCACATTTTGCTGTTGTTTTGTGTTGTGTTGCTTCTTTAAACAGTTGGACATATTGGCTGACTGACTGATTGACTGACTGACTGACTGACTGAAGTCGGAAGGTGGTTGGCAACACGGTGTGGAGTAAGAGAGGGGGGGGGTGGAGTGGGTGACACAGTGGCGTAGTTTGGGGGGAGGGGGGCTTTTATTGAAAGAGAAATTAGCTGAAATGTATTTTGCTGGCCGCCATTGCTCAAAGCATAACGGGACTGCAAGCGGTGCGCACAGTTGGCCCAGTTAATTAACCCATGTGCGACCCACGGACATGGAGGGTTAAGGAAAGGGGAAGGGGGTTAGGAGGAAGGGAAGTTGCCAAAATGTTTATGTAAATTTGGCAAATTGCTGAAAGATATTTCTCAATTATAACGAATTATAACAACAATCGATTATCGATGTGACCAAAAAAACTGACATAATTTTAAGTGTTTAACAAATGTAAATTTGGAATACAATTCAAAATGGATAAATTGATAACGAATTAATTACAACTTGATTGCAATTGATATGATTGATAATAATAAGTAGTGTAAACCATGTGTGTGTGTGCGAGTGTGTGTGTGTGTTGCCTGTATGATTGTCGCACAAGTTTTTCTTGTATATTTACCTTTTATACCGTTATACGTTGTCGTTTTGTCTTGTTGCCTTTTCACTAACTAACTTTCCCTTACCACTTTCTCTCTCTTTTTCTCTCTTTCTCGCGTGGACACACAGAACCGAAAACAGCAGCACGGAATTGGCGCGTGAGAACCTCTTCCAGCCCAACATGGACGATGCCAAGCCAATGAACAACTGTAACAACAACAACTGCAGCAACAACAACTGTAACAACAACAACAACAAGTCAACATATGGAGATGTCAACAACGGATCACGCACCATTTGCTCCATTGAGAATCATCAATCGCCTCAACTGATGCGTCACGGCTGCAACTCCTCCAACTCCAACTTGTCATCATCATCCACATCATCATCGTCCTGCTCCTCCTCTTCCTCCTCCTCGGTTGCTGCAGCGGCAGCGGCGGCGGCGCGAAAACGTCAGTTATCGAATAGCAATCTGGTCAACGATCTGGAGAGTCTCGATCGTGAGTTGAGTGCGATTAATGCTCCCATGCCGCTGATCGATCCGGAAATAACCCAAGGTGCCGAACAATTGGAAAAAGCATCGCTTTCGGCATCCCGCAAACGTTTGCGTAGCAACAGCGAGGATGAAAGTGATCGTCTGGTGCGTGAGGCTCTATCCCAGTTCTATATACCACCACAACGTCTGATCTCGGCCATCGAGGATTGTCCACTGGATGTTGTGGGTCTCGGCGTCGGAGTCGGAGTTGTTGGCATGGGATCTGGGATGTCCAATATGATGGATCACAATCACAATAAGCGGGCCAAGCTGAACGGGGGTGATCATCATTTGGAGCTGGTTGATTTTGATATGAATCAGAATCAAAAGGATTTCGAGGTCATTATGGATGCACTGCGTCTGGGAACGCCGAGTCCACCGAGCGGTGCCAGCAGCGATTCATGTGGACAGGCGGCCATGATGAGTGAATCGGCGAGTGTGTTTCATAATCTGGTCGTGACTTCGTTGGAGACATGAAAGTATCAGTAAAGAGGTGGAGATGAGGATGCGGCGGGAGGGGGAGGGCAATGCACAGGTGCAAAAGAGTCCCTACACCTCCCTCCCACACACTCCACACACCAAGGATAACAAAAGCAAATGGAGATGATGATGAAAGCAAAAGAAAACCACAAATTGGCCTGAAAGCAGCAGCAACAAACAAAGCAAAATACAACAACAAACAAACAATTTACAATTACACACACACACACACACACAAGACAAAGAGCAAAGAGTTAGTTTTTTTTTAGGTTAGGTTTAGCGGCTACTTAATGCATAAGTTTAGACTAGCTGTATTTTGTTAAGTCTCCGGGCAGGGAAAATACGAAAGGGGGATTAAACAATACATAAAAACAAAACAAAACAGAAAACAAAAAAGAAAAGAAAGAAAGAAAAACAACAACAACCAACAAGTCGGTCAGTATTACAACATATAATAATATTAGTATATAGTATACATATATACTGTACTATATATGGACATATAACCGACTTGCTCCTGCCTAAAACTTTGTACAAACTTTGTTTGTTGCTTTCTGTTTTCTTTATTGTTTATTTTTTCTTAGGTTAAGTTGAAGTGAAAAGAATTAAAGAAATACACACACACTCTCATACATACAAACACACACACAACAACAAAAATCAAAGAATTTGTAGTCAAAAATAAAGTAAAAAAAAACAAAAACTTAAAGAAAAAAAATCAATTGCGACAAACTGCAAAAAACAATTACATATATCAAATCTTAAAGAAGCGGAGAGTGATAGCAGGAGAAAGAGAACAAGAGAATAAGTAACAAACAAAAAAAGTAAAAAAAATTAATAATATTAATAAAATAGTTAGTTGATTAAGGACAGAGGAGAGCACAGGTGTTCATTGATGAAGCAATCAATAAACCGTTATTGTTCATTTTTTATATGATGATTTGAATTGAAAAAAATAGAAATAGAAAAAATAGAAAAACACTTGGAACACACACAAATTTTCCGGAATGCTCGGGGCTCAACTTCCATTTTGCACATTCCAGGCTTTAATACTCGCGCCGAGCATTCAATAAAAAACAAAACAAAACAAAGAAAAAAAGTAAATAATACATACTACAAATACCAAAAAAAAATGAAATGAATGAATTACAAATTGTTCACAAGTTGTGTGCATCAATTTTTTATGTTGCTTCTTTGATTCCAAAAAAAAAACTAACAAAAAAAGAAAATAGTTCCTGCCGCAAATGAATTTCCTCGTTTCTTTTTGTGCAACAGAATCTTAAAAAACAAACAAAAAATGTGTCGTTCTCCTAGTCACAAAAAAGAAAAACAACAACAAAAACTAAAGAGAGAACCTAAAACTTATTGTTAGCTAAAGTTTATTTGCCTCGTCAAAAGTTTACAGCAATCCGCTTCCAAATACCAAAAAAGAGAGAAAGACAGAGAGCGAGAGAGAGCGAAAGAGAGAAAGAGAAAAATATGCCGAATTCCAATAGTTTAAACTCAAAAAAACAACTCCAAAAACGAACTGTGATCGTAGGTCACGTCGCACCTATAAAATATACTAAATGAAAGCTTGAGATTTTTTAGTTAATGCCAAAACGGGCACACTTTTTTTCCTCTTTGTTTTCAAATCTATTTCGCTGCTGGAAGTGGAATTGCTTTAAGCAGCTTTGACGAGGGGCTGAAGAGAGAGGGAAGGGAAGGGAAGGGAGAGGCAGGATAACGGTTTCATTTTCCTCTTTATATACAACAAAAACAACACAAGAACATTTTCTAATTTGCTAAACTTTTTCAACTACTGTGCACAACAACAACAACAAGAAGAAGCAGAAGATATTTGTAAGAAAACAACAAGAAGAAGAACAAAATGGAATATTAAATAGCAATTTAACAAAACAAAAAAAATATATACAAAAAGTGCAATTAGAATTTTTTAATATATTGACGCAACAAAACAAAATGAAATGAAAGGAAAATAAAAATCAACAAAAGTGCATTCAAAAGATATGTAAACAAAAAACATAGTATTTAAAAAACTATTGAACAGTAATTGGGCAAGCAACAAAACAAAACAAATCAAATACAAAAACAATTTAAATTAGTAAACAAAAAACTAAAGAAATGCAAAAAAAAAATTAACAATTTTTTCTTCGAAAAAAAAAACAAAAAAAATGGCTGTGATAGAAATTTAAGTTTTTTTTTTGCTTAAGAGTAATTATTATAAAGAAAAAAAGGATAAACAAAATCAAACAAAACGAAAATCCAACAAGAAATCATCAACATACATACATACATACATGTACACACATATGTATATGATGATCTATCTGTGTGTAGATAACACATACTTATGTATATGAAAAGCATTTAGTATTAGTAATCAGCAAGAAGCGGCAAGAAGAAAAAGAATACAAAAACAAAACAGAAACAGTAATAGAAACAGAAACAACAACAAAAAACAATAGCAAAATTGCAAGCGGAGCTTAAGAGCGTGTTTTCTACACACACACACACGCACGCAATCGCGCTCTCTTTTGGCGCTCCTCTCTCCCGCTCGCTCTCTTTTAAGTTGTTGCGTCTCTTGTATGCAACTTTCGCCGCTCGCAGCTTTCATTGATTTGTTGTCTATGTATATGTATATGTAGATTTTTGCATTTCTCTAACAACAAAATCGTAAGCTTTCGTTTCTGTTTCTGTTGCTGTTTCGGCTTCTGTTTTTGTCGCGGTTTCATTTTGTTTTTGTTTATTGCCTCCGTTTTTTCCAGCTGCAGCGCCAAAAAAAACGCCTCCAAAATACATAAAGAAGGGAAATACCAACAAATTGAAAGAAATGCCTACAAAAAAAAAACAATCAAAAAATAACAAAAAAGAAAAGAAAGAAGAAAATGTAACAAACTTGAATGTTTGGCAATTACCAACTAATTATTATTAATATGTAATTATTATAATTTTTCAATTACAATATATTCTTGTATTCTTTATTACAACACTTTGGCGTGGCGTCGTTCCAAAGAATGTGGCGCATCTTAAGCGGCCAGTCTTCTAGCCTAGTTATACATACAAACAAACAAATACATACATATATACATAAACAAATACATATATAGTACATATATACTATATACGAAATACTTGCATTATTAATCATATTATTATTTAGTATTGTTTTAATTGCCAAAAAACAACAACAACAACAAATGAAAACGAAAAGTTAAGATTAATTTTAATGGCAAACCATAAATTTAATCATTTAATTGTTAAAAACTAAAGCACACACACCCACACACACACACACATCATTTTTTGTTTGAAAATGTTAATACCTTAAGTTTCCTTTACAATTTAAACGATGCATAAATATATGTATCTGATTTTTTTTCTTTCCTATTTTTATTGTATTATTATTATTACTATTACTACTATTACTATTATTATATTTTTCGTGTTTAACTAGAAGAATTTTAGAAGTACTACATAATGTTAGACTATATATATGCGTATGACAATTATTTCCATTTTAGTTAATATACATATATTTTATCTCTTTGCAATGGAGCAAAATAAATTATATATACAAAATGCATAAACCACATTTTTTTTATTATTTTCCCAAGTTTGTTTAATTTTTCTCATTTTGTTTTTAGTTGAAAACCGAAAATTATGAAAGCTTTTGGAACTTTTTCGTGAGTTGAGTAACGAGAAAAATTCAAAAAATCTGTTCTAATTAGTCTTACTGAAAAGTTAGACCCAAATAATCGGAATCTATAAACGGAAATTTGAAACTAATTTTGAAAACTGTTGAAAAAAATTCAATTTTAACACCTAAACTGATTAAACGAACTTTTCAAAATATTTTCAATATATTCAGAATAAGGTTTTGTAATAAACTTTATCTACATAAAGTCTTGAGCAATTGTGGATAAGTTTATTGTTGAATTGGGCGCATTTTTGCACTAAAATTTGATAGATATCTTTGAGACCTAGTTATTTGAGACCTTATATAGACATATTATATATTATATATTCAATTTATCTTTCAAACTTTCCTGACCACATTTTGAAAATATACAAAAAATATAGCAAAAAATGCTGAGACAATTGTGAGAAAAGCTTTCAAAAAATCTAAGAAGAATAGTTTTGAGACAATTTCGAGAGTTTTTCAAGTTTGCTTCCGAATAAAAGTTGGCCACACTGGTGTTTGTATGTTTGTGGACATAATCATTATTTTGCATGCGTTAGCGGCTTTCGTAACCTTGTTCAATGTTGTTGTTACTCTTTTTTTGTGTAGTCTACTGTTGTTGTTGTTGTTCTCTCATGAGATCATCCCCGTGTAGAGTAGAGTATAGAGAGCTCTAAAAAATTATAAATATTTCGGCGATTTGCTTAACTGAACTCTGGGTAGTTCAGGGTTATATCTCTTTTAGTTTTTGGGGGTCAAACAACATCAGCAACATGAACAGCAAGAATAACAAAAGGTATCAACAATAAAGCTCACATATAAACCGAGAACAAGAGCGAGACAGACAGAGAGACAGAGCGAGACAGACAGAGAGAGAGAGAGAGAGCAATAATATAAATTGTTCCGTTGACTGATTGCATTTCGTTGTTTTGAATGCCGAATTTTCAAAGCTCGCTTCAAATGTTTTTGTTTTTTTTGGACAGAAACAAAGTGAAGGTTGTTGCTTGTATTTGGGAGTGGCAAGAGGGGTTGGTGGGGTGGGGGGAGGTAGCGTTGTTTTGTTGCCAATGTCACAGTCGTTCAACGACACGATGAGCTTGAACCTTTTTTTACGAAACGGAACTAAAACCAAATTAAAATATATAGTAAAACAACAAGTTGAAGACAACTGATGGATATAGACAGCTCCACTTTTCTGATCCACACAGTTTTTTAATGGATATCACTTTCTATCAGAGACTCGAAATCAAAACAAAATATATTATCATTATTAATATGTTAATATTAAATATATTTATTGTAATTTAAATTAAATTCAATGCTTACTTTGACTTTGGCTTTCATTTTTAATTACTCTCGATTAAAAATATTCGAAATTTGTTCCATATCAAGAATTGCTGAAAAAAACCGAACAAAACCGTTATTCATGAAATGGCTTCTAAATTGTTTATTACGGTTTGAAGAAGTAAAAATGTTCAGTTACGCTTAAAAATTTCAATCGGTTAGTATCGGTTAACGGTTATGGTTTGAATACCCGCTTTTGAAAGCTATTGAATATATCGGTCAAACATTCAATCAATTATATTTATCAATAGTTTTCCAGTTTTGAAGTATGAAAATTTACAAAAAAAATTCAAGTTAAAAAATTCAGAAAAAGTTGATTTGTTTCAAATTACAAAAAGTTCGAAATTGCAAATTAAAGTTAATCGACTTATCGAAATACTTACATTCCTCATCTCTCTCTCTCGTTCTCTCTCTCGCTTTCTCAGTCTAAAAAGACCAAAAGAAAAAAAAATTTGGTAGACAGTTAATTTATTTGATTTATTTTTTATGCATTTTATGAATTCGACAAAAATCACAAATTTTCAGAACTACTATTTTCACGATATTGAAATTTGCTTTGCTTCATCAAATATAATCTTCCAGTTGAGCACTTTTGACTCTCAGTGTTTGAAAAATGCCGTTAACTATATCACTTTTATATATAGAAATACTTCTAAAAGCTTCCAGATATTTTGCTTCCTTTTGTTAAATAGTAGATGTTTTTTACAAAAAAAAAAACCAAAACAAAAGAATTTCTAAAACTTGCTTTATTTTAACATATTGTTTGACATCCACACACACACACACACACACACATACACTAAATAATACCTCTTGATCTATGGACCAGTTTTATGACATGTTTCTCTGTGTAGATTTACTTGAGTTTTATTAAGTAAACTGATTATGAGAAATAAACCAATTCAAAGCAAACAAAAGCAAAAGCAAGAAAAAAAGAGTTCACAGACCACTCCATGCTTACTTCTTGTTATCGATAGCAAACGAATCGATATCGATATCTTTATTTATACATACATACATACATACTTCTTTAATGTTTGAGAGCATATAGAAAGTACACTTTCTTACTGCTTCAAATTTGTTTAAACATATATACAATAAAAAAAACAAAGAAAACATACTTAGATAAGTACATGCATATACATACATACATATATACAAACATACATACATACATACATACATACATACATACTTAGGAGACATCGTAGTTGTAGCATTAAGGATACATAAGTGCTTTTTAATGGAATATATAGACCGCAAAAAACGAGAATAATGAACAAAATACTTATAAATAAATAGTAATTAATTATTTGTAAAATAGCAAACAAATTCGAAAATGAAAAACAACAAAAAAAACAAACAATGAAAGACATAATAATAATAAAGAAATTCAAAACAAACAAAACAAACATAAATTCGTATATGTATATGTAAATATGTATACATATGTATATATATTTATATATGTACATATATGTAAGCTAAATATATACAACAACAACAACATACAAAAAAACAACATATATACACCATATAAAATTGTACGTATTTATTATGAGTTGCTTTTAGTGTGATAATTCTTAGTAAAACGAAATAAGAAAATTTGCAAAATAAAAATTGATACCAAACAAACAAAAAGTCTTCAGATTTTTTACTAACGATATATAAAAAATATCTATCATCATATATCATATATCAGTTTTATCGGTTTATAGAGATTTGATAATCCTAATCATAATCCCTGAATCCCTTACCATTAAGAAATTCTTTTTTCATAATCTATTTTTGTTTGGAAATTTATAGCTTTTGTTTTTCAAACAATTTGGCTTGAAAAGTTTCGAATTTAAGGTATTTTCAGATTCCAAACTTGCATAACTTCGCCAAAATCTGTCAAGTTTTTAAGCATAATATCATTTTGATCACGATTTGATCTCTGAATTGAATCTGTAAATAAAAATAATTGAGAAAATATTCATTTTTTAAAGTGTTCATAAGGAATCCCTCACCTATTATCAAAAATAAAGCTCAGAATCTTATCTTATGTCAAGCCAAGTTAGTACTATAACCATGGCTTAAACTTAAAGATATGACTTCACTATTCTCCTTAAATTCAGTACTAAAACACTTATTAATGTATTTTTTTTAAATACTAATAATATCAGGAAATTGGCAAATATAAAAAACTGTTTTTTTTCAGGCATTCTGTCAAGAGGTTTATTTAGCTGTTGTCATATATTTGTTTTAATACGCTGATCCTTGGCTGCAAGGAGCTTGTTGGAAAACGCTGCGGCAACTAAACATATAGTTAGTTGGACAAGCTGGAGCCGGAACGGTTGATCCGCCATAACCACCGGATGTCTGGCCGTAGCTTCCCATCTGCGGCGATCCCAACAATGCGTCAAACATACGGGCTGAATATCCTGATGATTTGGGTGCTGAATATGCAGGAGTCGCGGGAGCTGAATAGCTTGGTGCTGAGTATGATGGAGCCTTAGGTGCTGAATAGCTGGGTGCTGAATAACTTGGAGCGGCTGGTGCTGAATAGCTTGGAGCAGCAGGTGCTGAGTATGTGGGAGCCTTGGGTGCTGAATAGCTGGGTGCTGAATAGCTTGGAGCAGCTGGTGCTGAATAACTTGGAGCGGCTGGAGCTGAATAGCTTGGAGCAGCAGGAGCTGAGTATGACGGAGCCTTAGGTGCTGAATAGCTTTGTGCTGAATAGCTTGGAGCAGCTGGTGCTGAATAACTTGGAGCGGCTGGAGCTGAATAGCTTGGAGCAGCAGGAGCTGAGTATGACGGAGCCTTAGGTGCTGAATAGCTGGGTGCTGAATAACTTGGAGCGGCTGGTGCTGAGTATGTGGGAGCCTTAGGTGCTGAATAGCTGGGTGCTGAGTAGCTTGGACCAGCGGGAGCTGAATAACTTGGAGCGGCTGGAGCTGAATAGCTTGGGGCGGCAGGTGCTGAATAGCTTGGAGCGGCTGGTGCTGAATAGCTTGGAGCGGCTGGTGCTGAATAGCTAGGAGCAGCTGGTGCTGAGTATGAGGAAGCCTTAGGTGCTGAATAGCTGGGTGCAGCAGGAGCTGAATAGCTTGGAGCAGCTGGAGCTGAATAGCTTGGAGCGGCAGGTGCTGAATAGCTTGGAGCAGCTGGAGCTGAATAGCTTGGAGCGGCAGGTGCCGAATAGCTTGGAGCAGCTGGTGCCGAATAACTTGGTGCAGCAGGAGCTGAATAGCTTGGAGCGGCTGGTGCTGAATAGCTTGGAGCGGCTGGTGCTGAGTATGCGGGAGCCTTAGGTGCTGAATAGCTTGGTGCTGAATAACTTGGTGCAGCAGGAGCTGAATAGCTTGGAGCGGCTGGTGCTGAATAGCTTGGAGCGGCTGGTGCTGAATAACTTGGGGCGGCAGGAGCTGAATAGCTTGGAGCAGCTGGTGCCGAATAACTTGGTGCAGCAGGAGCTGAATAGCTTGGAGCGGCAGGTGCTGAATAGCTTGGGGCGGCAGGAGCTGAATAGCTTGGAGCAGCTGGTGCCGAATAACTTGGTGCAGCAGGAGCTGAATAGCTTGGAGCGGCAGGTGCTGAATATCCAGAAGCTTTAGGCGCTGAATAGCTTGACTGAGAGTTGTAGACAACTGGAGGTCCGTAAGCCTGAGCCGGAATACCCTGGGATGATCGTGAGACGCGCTCATCGACGCTGGTCTCCGGGATGGTCAAATCCTCGAGCTCCTCATTGCTGGCAGCCACAAAAGTCGCAAGGCAGCCGATGGCCAAGAAAGTTAAAAGACGCGCTCCGTACATGGTCAACAGTCGATCGGTTTGTAAAAACTATGTAACTGCATTCGGTTTGCCAAATCTTTTATGAGGTCGGAACCCTCCGATCAGCAAAAAATCATATTCTCAACGTTGCGAAATTGCGCAAGACGAAATAAATGTATTTTGTGTGTTGTTCTTTGGTTAATTTTTCGCTTGAGCCAATCAATTGTCATGATATTTTATTTGTTTCATTGTGTTGGCGTTGCTATGTTGAAATCGCAAGTGTTCTAGTTCTGGAAATGCACTCACACTGACTACTAGATACTCTAAACTCAGTTCTTTACTACATATAAAGGTTTTCTACAGAAGAAGTTCTTATTATGTATGTTCATGTTTGATATCCAAAGTTCTTTGGAATAGCTAAAGACTTCTCCAACTTACTATTCAGTAAAGTTAAAGTAGCCTCTTTAATAGAGTATGGCAATAATATATTTCCACATATGTCAGCATTTGAGGGGCAGACAAACTTTTGGTAAGAAGAGGCTTTGCATGTAGAAAATATGGTTAAAAATTTAGGTGCTTGCTGAATGGACAGTATGTGTAGTATTTGGGTCAATGAAATTTGCTATTGACTTTTGTAAGGTCAAGCAAAAAAAATCAACAGCCATATGCATTAATTGTGCATACTATCATTTAATATTTCTGACATTTAAATATTGCACTTAAATGGCAAATTTTCAAACAGCGCAAAAGACGTTACAAAAGCGTGGCGCTTTTTTGCTGTTAACTAACATTTGAGCGGACTGTTATCAAAAGCGCCATCTGTGGTTATTCATGGTAGACCACAGAACATCTGGACATGACTTGATTAATCGATACATTTGTCTTTTATTTATTATCGACATCTGGCGTTTACGTCCAATTCAACACGTCAACGCTTTCTTCTTCTTCTTCGTTTTCCCCCAACATCCGAAACAGCGGCGGCGATTTGGCCAACAAATTTATTAATGTTAATTACAACGGATTTATTGATCTAAAAAGTCACAAACAGAGCTTTCATTAAATTTGTCATTACTGCAGGCAGTGTTTACCATTTAAGGATTGCATTAAATACGACACGTAAGTTTTAAGTTGGTTTTGTATGTGAAGTTGTGAGTGAGTAAGTGGTTGGAAGGGGAGGGGGGAAGTGAGGTTTACCGCAACCAGCTGCTTGCGTTGGCAGAAAACCGAAACGGGGAATAAGGAAGAGAACAAGACATTGAACAAAAAGGTTATTACTCTCTCTCTCTCTCTCGCTCTCTCTCGCACGCGCTTTTCTTAAAATTAATAACGATTTTTTGTGTGCATTATAAATTTCTTAACCAATTTTTCTTGTTTACTTTGAATACAGTGACTTGGCCAAAATGAGAGGCTCCTATTGCCTGTCCCTGCTAATGATGCTGTGCATCATGGCATTCAATACGCACAGCGTCCAATCGGCCGCCGTCATGTCTGTCGATCTCGGTACCGAATGGATGAAAGTCGGTGTCGTTTCTCCCGGTGTACCCATGGAAATTGCCCTGAACCGTGAATCGAAACGCAAAACGCCGGCAATACTCGCTTTTCGCGATGGCGTACGCACCTTTGGCGAGGATGCCCAGACAATTGGCATCCGAGAACCATCGGCGGCCTATGGTTATCTATTGGATCTGCTTGGCAAGACTATTGATAATCCCATTGTCGATCTTTACAGGTAAGTGTACATTAGTGTGTGTTTGTGTGTGTGTGTGTGATGTCTGGGCCACGTCATGTTCAATTGGTGTGCGAAATGTAAACGAACCCGTTCACGCTAGTGACGAAAGTTTCGATTACGTTACGGGAGTATAACCGATTAGCTTCAAATGTAATTAGTTCTCAATTTACTAATTCAAACAGACCCGCACAAAAGTTGTGTTTTAAAAAAAAATATTTTGTGAAAAACCAATTATCAAAATTCGCTGAAGCTATTCAATTTACGGTATTCCGTATAGGCTGTTAACCGCGACAGATATGTTTTACGTTACGGTAACGTTACGTTACGTTACATTACAAAATCAAATTATTGGTAAACATGTCATTTGTCAATAAATTGAAATCAATTAATTTGTAGGGAATTAACTTAAGCTCCGTATTTATCGATCAATCCAAATCAATAAATTTGTAACAAATTAACGTTACACCTGCAATTTATCGATATATAATTCTATATTAATAAATTTGTAATAAATTAACAGTATACATGACATTTATTGATATATAATAATATTATTATTGAATTTGTAGATAATTAACAGTACACATGACATTTATCGATATATAATACAAATTCAAGAAAATTAACGGTACACTTGCCATTTATCGATATTTAGTGATCAGTGATCAATGAATTTGTTGCAAATTATAGGAAAACACTTGATATATCGATCAATAATAATCGAATTTGAATTTGCCGAGTAAATCCTTATAAAATCATACTTTTTTTTTCTTATTATTTTTCATTAGAAAACGCTTCCCGTATTACAACATTGTGGGCGACAAGGAGCGCAATACGATCGTGTTTAAGAAGAGCGATACGGAGGAGTTCAGCGTGGAGGAATTGATTGCCCAAATGTTGGTGAAGGCCAAGGAATTTGCCCAGGAGTCGACTCAACAGCCCATAACCGAGTGTGTCCTTACCGTGCCCGGCTATTTTGGCCAGGCCGAGCGTGAGGCTCTCCTGGTGGCCGCTCAATTGGCCAATTTGAAGGTGTTGCAATTGATCAATGATTACGCGGCCGTTGCCCTCAACTATGGTGTGTTCCATCGTGGCGAGATCAATGAGACGGCACAGTATTTCCTATTCTATGATATGGGTGCGTATAAGACATCGGCGGCTGTGGTCAGCTATCAGTTGGTTAAGGATAAGCAGACAAAGGAAACGAATCCTGTGGTGCAAGTCCTTGGTGTTGGCTATGATCGCACCTTGGGTGGTCTGGAAATTCAATTGCGATTGCGCGATTATTTGGCCAGCGAATTTAATGCACTGAAAAAGACCAAAACCGATGTGACCACAAGTCCCAGGGCTTTGGCCAAGCTGTTCAAGGAGGCGGGACGCTTGAAGAATGTCCTTTCGGCCAACAATGATCATTATGCACAGATTGAGAATCTATTAGAGGATCATGATTTCAAACTGCAAGTGTCACGCGAGAAATTGGAAGAGCTCTGCTCGGATTTGTGGCCAAGAACAACGAAGCCATTGGAAGAGGCGCTGGCAACGTCCAACCTATCGCTGGATGTGATCAATCAGGTTATCCTTTTCGGTGGTGGAACTCGTGTGCCACGTGTCCAGGAGACAATCAAGGAACTGATCAAACAGGAGCTGGGCAAAAATCTAAATGCCGATGAGTCAGCGACAATGGGAGCTGTTTACAAGGCAGCCGATTTATCCACTGGCTTCAAGGTGAAGAAGTTTATCGTGAAGGATGCAGTGTTGTATCCCTTGCAAGTGGCCTTTGAACGGGATCCTGGAGATGGTGCTGCTGTCAAGCATGTGAAGCGTGCTCTGTTCGCCCTGATGAATCCGTATCCCCAAAAGAAGGTCATCACCTTTAACAAACACACGGATGACTTTGAATTCTACGTAAACTATGGAGATTTGGATCGCTATAGTCCCGAGGAGATTGCTGCCATTGGTAGCTTGAATATCACACGTGTCCAGTTGCAGCAGGTGAAGGAGCTGCTGGAGAAATCCAAAAAGGATATGGTTGACAATAAGGGCATCAAGGCTTACTTCTATCTCGATGATTCTGGCATTTTCCGTTGCACGGGCGTTGAATATGTTTACGACAAGCCCAAGTTGGACGAGGAACTCGATGAGGATAGCACATTGGCCAAATTGGGCAGCACCATTAGCAAACTCTTCGCCAAGGAGACTGAAAAGGCCACCGCCAACGAGGAAAGTCCCAATGCTGCTCCATCCGAAGAGGAACCCAGCGAGGAGCCCGCCAAGTCCAAGGATGATGCCAAGAAACCCGCTGAAGGCAGTGAGCAAACTGCATCCGGCAAAGCCGATGAAGAATCTGCCAAGAATGCAGATGTTAAGAATGAAACAATTAAACTGGTCACCGTCAAATCTCCAGTGGTGCACAAGACGCATCTGCAATTTACGGCTCCATTGAGCGGTGCCGGCTACGATAGTTCGCTGGAGAAATTGCAAGCGATCAACAAGGTGGAGGAGCAACGGGTTCGTTTGGAATCCGCATTCAATGCCCTTGAATCCCACATCATTGAGGTGCAACAGAAACTGGAGGAACAACCCTATGCCGACTGTGCCACAGCCGAGGAGAAGGAGAAACTTTTGGCCGAATGCAGCAAGCTCGCTGAATGGCTCTACGAGGATGTGGAGAATCCCAAGCCCGAACTTTATGAGGGTAAACTGAGTAAATTGCAGAAACTTTCGAATGTATTCCTTAGCCGTCATTGGGAGCATGAGGAGCGACCGGATGCGATTAAAGCGCTCAAGGGCATGATTGATGGTGCTGAGAAATTTATGATTACGGCACGTAATCTCACCAAAGATACCAATCCCGAAAAGGATGTCTACACTCAGGTGGAGATTGATACGTTGTCCAAGGTCATAGATGAGACGAATGCCTGGCTTAAAACTGAATCGGCTGCCCAAAAGAAACTCAGTCGCAATGCGGATGTCCGATTGACTGTCAAGGATATTACGGATAAAATGAGTTTGTTGGATCGCGAGGTTAAGTATTTGGTGAACAAGATTAAGATCTGGAAACCGAAAGTGAAACCCGATAAGGAGAAGAAGGAACCCAATGAGACTGATACTGATGAAGCGACAGCGACACAAGGAAGCGGAAGTGGTGATAATGCCGAACAGGCTGAAGCACCCAACACGCAGGAGGATCAGGAGTCAAACCAGACCCAGAACGACAACGAAAAGGTGCAGGACAAAGAGGAGGAACAGGAGGAAAAGCCAGTGACTCCTACGCCCACAGCTGAAACCAATACGCCACACAGCGAGCTCTAAATGATGACATCACTAGAATATCACCAGTAGGAAAAAGATAGAAAGAGAGAGAGAGAGCGAGAGAGAGATAGAAAGAGCTAGAGTCACAGAAAACGCAGGATAAACGCAGGATAAACGCAGGGCAAAAGAATCGCTTAGAGGAGAAAGGGGGCGGGGCTAAAAAAGTGTGCATTGTGTATTGGGTAATTCAGATCAGTCAGTTTATTTTTTTCTACTACCAAAATGGGGGCAGTGTGGGGCGGGGCAATGTCATAACAAACAAACAAACAAAAACCAAACAACAAAATCGACAATCGATAAATCGGAAGGATTGATAAGTTTGATGGGTTGGGGGGAATGGGGACTCTGATCTGCCACGCCCAATGCATTCTGTGCATGTTAAACAAAACAAAAATATAAATATATAAAAAAAACCAACAACAACAAATGGAAATGCAGAGAAAAGCGCGTTCAACGTATTTTTTATAAATTATTATTATTTTTTGTTCAAACTAGCTAATGGCGGGGTTAAATTATGCTATCTTTAATTTTAAACTAAAGAAATTTAATGAAAAAAAAACAAAAACAAAAAAATACATTATATAAAATCAAGTTTCATTCCGTCGTGCTTTAAGTTTTTCATTTGAAATGCCTGGATATATTATCTAAATAAACTTAATAAAAGACTTGAAGTACTCAACTCCCCCTTACATCTATATACATTCATACATATTATACATAGAACATTTAACAATATTTATGTGCTCTCCAAATCCCAAGAAAAACACAATGTAAAACAATACAACAATAATGTATCATTAAAGAAATACAAAAACCATAATACTGGGAAACAAGCTCAAAAATAAAATCGACAAAAACAAAGTAGACTTACATTTTAATATCCTTTAAATATGAACACTTTTATCTCAGTTTTGGATACAACTGACAGCAGCTGTGCAATTAGTTTCTTTAAATTTTCCAAATTTTGTGTTTTAGCCATAACAATCTTGGTAGGAACACAGAAGATTTCGCGCGGGATAATCGAGAGCCTTTTTTACGTGAGTACGCTGAAAAATAAGAAAATACTTATTTATTAGCTTGTAAACTTGAAAGAGTTCCAATGGTCAACTTCAAACTTGCACAATTTCGACAAAACTAGACCGATTTTTTAAACGAGTGGAATCCCAATAAATTTAAAAATCCACTTACAGAAAAACGATAGCACTTGTCGTTCACACAGAGCTGCTTCTGAAGCGTCTATCGATACTCAGCGATACTATATTCAAAACTGTATCGCCACGAAGAAAGTTTCTATCGATTTACGTTTCATAACGGTGGTGGCGCCATCTCTTGATTGTTAGTGCCGCCAGCTGCTAGGGCTATTTAATTCTACAACAAGGCTCTTATTATTACATTTAATAATATTATATTTAATTTGAATGATAAGAACCCGAAGTTTCCGTTATGATATTTGAGCGAGTTTTTGGACAAACTTTCTCTAAAAATTAACTATCGAGCACTATCGATAGTGCGGATCTGCTATCGATTGTGACTTGATAGCGCTTGGCCATCGATGGCTCTCCACCTCTAGTACATAGATTATAATTCCGGAGACTTTTACACGCCTACGTGATTGTTAAAGATTCGGGAATATATTTTAGTTAAAGCCATCATTTGTAATTATTATGTGCGCATCTGCGATAATTTATATAACACCCGTCACTCCCAATTAATTTAATGGAGTTATAAACAACAACAAGAACAATAACAAAAAGACATTTCTCGTCTACACAAATACAAGTACAACAACTGCGACACTCAAAAGCGATTGCCACAAAAAATATGGCGAAGGCGAATTAGTGCAATCTTGCAAACTTTCATATATACATACATACATACAAACATAATAAAATACATACATATATAAATATATTGTATATTTATATATATTGTGCACAGGTAAATGCCTGCATAGTGTAAATGTATGCATGTGTCTGCATACCATACATACATATGTATATGCATTCAAATATTCGTACATACATACCGTACATATATGTATGCATATGTATGTTTTGTGATCTATTGTAATGTTTGGAGGGTAACGAAAACATGTGTATATATGTACGTATGAATGCAAGCAATTGATTTTGCTTGCATTAAGATAGAAAGAAAAAACATATCTACATACATATGTACATGGCCCCAGCAGCCATTTCGATAGCCCAGCGTTGGGAAATTAAAGTTACAAAACAATGACGAATCTGCCTTCTGCAAGTAAAGGGAAACCATTTCATTAGGTAGATCCAACGTTTACGCTTCCCTACATACATACATACATGCGTACGTACGTACATCTGCATGTATGTATGTAATGTATGCTCTGTTTATTCATACATATGCATGTGGGGATACACTGGTGCAGAGTGCGAATTTCCTTTCGATAGCAACGCAAGCGCACCGATAACTTCTTTCGATTGTCATTGCTGTTGTCTCTGATTATTCTGTTGCGGCTGCTTTCGGCACGTACATTGTACATATACACATACATATATATTTGTTGTACGTCGTTCATACATACATACATGCATGTGAATGTAAGTTTGTATATGTGAGTCGCTTGCACGGCGACGGCGCCTGTCTGGCGAAAGTGATTTTTCAGTAAAATTTCGCAGCTTCAAGTCGACGGACGGATAGTGGAGTGTGTGGAGTGCAGTGCAGGTCGATCGGTCCGGTGGAGTCAAATTGACAATGTCGTAAAGGTGCCAAGCAGGCGTGCGATTGACTCCGTTTCTTTTTATTATTGTCTCTGTGTCTCTTTGTGTGTGCGTATGTGTATGTGGAGTGTCGTCTATTTATTGTTGTCTCTTTACAATTTTCTTTGCACTTGTTTTTGTTTTCTGTGTGTGTGTGTGTGTGTTTGTTTTTTACGGCTACATACATTTAAAACTTATTGCGAACGGGTTCAAATAGAATGTGCGTGAGAGTGTACCCTGTGGTTTTAGTCTTCAGAGATAAATCGAGGAATCCTATAGGACAGTAAAAGTGTGATTTCCTAAGGGCGAGGATTGAAACATTTTCTATCGTTTTTCTCAAAGAATTCCATGGGGAATCCTCATATTTATTTGTTGAAAATTCCTTGAAATATAAAGTAAACAAATTGTTGGTACCACAGGGAATGTTCCGTCTGCATGTGTGTGCGTGCGTTTGTGTGAGTACGCAGACAAAGGAGCTCATTGCCTTTTCATCTCTCCCTGTTCTCTCTTTCTGTTTTGAATGTGTAAAGTGCAGGACAAGGTAAATTGAATATAACAAAGTGTAGCAAAGTCTATTTACTGCATTCGCTTACAGACATGTAAATATATATATGTGAGACCATAGATAAACATTAAAAAAATTATTAAAGACACCTTCGTTAATGTCTGTAGCTGTAGGTGTGTGTGTGTGTGCTTGTGCGTGTGTGCGTGTATGGTGATTTTACATTGAGTCCAGCAGCTGTCAAAGCTTGGTTTTGAGGCCTCTCTCAGCTCTCTCTCACAGCTGCCCGCAGTTAACCTGAGCGTAAGCTTCAAACATTGCACAGTGGCGCCAGAGGTGCCAAAAAAGAAAAACACAGCATTTGAATCGTTATCTCATACTGAAAGAAGTTTAAACCATACATTTGTACAACTGTGTACACTGTAACATTTGGTTTGTCAGAAATGACATTCGTTCTACTGTTTTACTGTCACAGTCAGCTGTCAGCTGGCCATCATTTATTTTTTTTCAATTTCTTTGTGTGTCTGAAAAGTAACTTTTTTCATATCGGATTGTTGAAATTCAAATTCGGAACAAGCTATGCCAAATCGCCAAATACAAAGAAAACTAAAATCAAAAACAGTGCGCAAGTCCAAAAACCATAAAAAATAGCAAGAAAAAATAAATGTTTGGCAAACAAAATGTGTGGAAAAGCTACATGCTAGAAAACAATACGCGTCAACTGTGGTAAAAGTTGTATTTGGCTTCTGATTTTATTTTTTTTTGTTTTTATTACCAGTTTATATTGGTTTCGCGTTTGAGCCAAAACGAATTTCCATATATTTGTATGTATTTATGTATGTATATATGTTTGTGTGCGTTTGTTGCCCTTTATTTTGTTTTGCAACGATTGAAACTAAAACACGTGCTTTTATCATTATCGTTTTTTGAAAATACAGAGTGAAACCAATCAAAGGACCCCCAACAACAATAGAGTGGGAGAGCAACAGAGAGGGAGAGAGAGAAAATAAAGACATTGCTCAAAGTCAAAGCACTAGCCAAAATAAGCAAATCGCAAGAAACACAACAACAACAAACAGAACGACGCGTCGCGACGCCGCAAAGCGAAAGGCAGCAAAGAGAGCAAAAGCGTCGTCGTCACTGTAAAAGCTAAAGAGCGAAACAGAGCGAGCGAGAGAGAGAGAGAGCGTATGCTGTGTGGGGGGGCGCTGAAGAACTCTGTGCTGTGGTGGAGTGAAGTGAAGTGCAGCAACAACAAACAACGACAACAATAACAACAGCTCCATCCGCGAGGAGAATAGCAAAGAGACAACGGAAAGAGTTGATGATGATGATAATGTGGTTGTTGCTGAGCTCTTGATGACATTATCATAATATAAACTACCTCCACTACACTAATACACACACATAGGCAAACTTCATAAGAATTGCAATAACAACAGCAAGAGGAGCAGCTTTCTAATTGAACACACAGCAAAACGCCACCTATCGTCGAGCATACGCACAATAACAATATAGGAAGAGAACGAGAGTGGAAAAGAGAGAAAGGAACAACAACAGCAAACACAACAACAACAACAACACTACAGCAACAACAACAAACAGAAATACAATAATAATAACAAGAAGGAGAAAAAAAGCAATAATAAAAACAACAAAAGCAACGAGACTTCGAAACGCTTACAACACTGTGCACTGTGCATTGGTGCATGGTTTGTGTGTGTGTGTCTTAGTGGTCGTAGCTGCCTTGCCACCCCCTGCCCCCCAGCCTCTGCCTAGAAAACAAAAACAACGACGGACTAAACGGACTTCTCCCCTGGTTGGAGGCGAATCCGTATCCGTGACTGACTATTGTCCGTCACGTTGCCTTGCCCGCCAATATGGCGTGCCTTAACACACTAAAGCAAGAAATCAAAACACTGGAGAAAATCTTTCCGAAGAATCACGAACGCTTTCAGATACTCAATTCCAGCGTAGATGAACTCTTATGCCGGTTCATCGATAAGAATGGCAAGCGTTACGACATCCATGCGAACATAACGGTAAGTAAACTGTTAACTGTAATCTTAAACCAAACCAACCAACCAGCCAAAACAGTTATCTATAAAACCAATAAACCTAACATATCACCATCATATATTGTGTCAACAAACAGTCCTAGGTCCTATATTCTTATCAAAAATGTGATACCCGATCTAAGTATAAACAAACGTGTAAAGTTTGTACTTTAATCCAATGACGAGTTTATCTTTCGGGAGAGAGAGAGAATGAAAAATGTGAAGAATTATTGAAAGAGGTGCAAGAAGTGAAGCTCGATATAATTTTATACAAGTCCAGTTGTGCCTAATGATCAGAAAGTATAGTGGAGTTCCCTTTAAATACGACATAAGAGATAGAAGGTACTTATAGCTGTTAAAGCTGCTATTGAGGAATCTGGGAACAAATAATCTATAGTTTGGGTATAATTTTTAATACTTTACTATCTTTACTTAACTTATCAAAGATGAAAACCTTTTACTATGAGGATAATTACACACATATTTTTTTGGCCCTATATGGATTCTTAAATCTTATCTATAAATATAAAACTCTTTGCCCCAATTGATTCATTGACTGACTCATCACGCTGTAGAGCAGACGGCTTAAGATATCGAGCTGAAATTTCCACCTGCGTTACGGTTGGAAACATTGGAACATTACGATTTCTCGATGCGAATTTGAGACTTGAGATCACTTTCTTCATATATCTAGAATGCATTATAGTTTCTATGCAAAACTCGAATTTCTTATAAATCAGCTTTTCCTCCATCTTGTATTTAAATTGTAAACAATATTTTAAACATATCAAATTGTAAAAAAATGTTTTACCATTCAAGGAATTCAGCATTTTACAATAGTAAATAAACATTTGCAAAATTTGTTTGGCAAATTAATCCTCGGCTTAAATCAAAGAAGCTGCTTTCGTGAGCTTTTGTTGCTCTCTCTTTTCCTTGCAGCTGTCCCGTTCGCACTGCTGTAAACAATATGCTAAACTGTATCTGTATCTTTTACGTCATCTATTTTTTGTTGTTTATCCCTGATTTTTTTTACCTTTCTGCTCTCTCAGATGCTGCTGTTGTTGTTGTCGTTGTTTTTGTTGTTGTTGCTGTTGTTTCTTATTTTAGGGGGCAGCGTGCTTCAATAATTTATGATTCATTGCCCTGTGCGTTTTGTGCAAAGTTGCCAACTTGCCAAGTTAGCTGCTGTTCCGACTCTGCGACACTTGGTTCAACGATCTAATTAAAGGTTATACATATGTACATACTATAGATATAGTATGTGTGTAATTTCATTGACACTGCGGATACAGCTTTTGTGTGTTACACTCTTTTGTGATTCCTCTCTTATTATTCTCTTTTTGCTCTCCTATATAAACATTTCCCATAGCAGCAGCAATTTATAATCTCTGATTTTTAATAATTCTCCCAATTTGTATTATCATTATTTATAGGAAACGTATCCATCATCGCCGCCAGTTTGGTTTGCAGAGAGCGAGGAGACGAGCGTTACAAATGCCGTACAAATCCTTAGCAACACAAATGGCCGTGATAATCACGTGATTAATCAGGTAAGTCAACTTTATACCTTTTCCCACCTTTCGGTTCTATTATTCAGTCGAGTCTGGTTATAGTGAAGACTTAGAAATAGTAGAGATTAAACAGGCTTCTTTTTAATTTGCACCCGGGCTAGAAAGCTTTTTTTTTAAACGGATACAGAAAATGAAAAACCATCTACGTGAAATATCAGAGATTGATATATGATTTTTGGTGATGTATTTTTAATTATACATTTAATTTTAGTCGGTTAATAAACTCGGAAGTTATTAATGAACGAAGGGTCAACGAAAGGAGAAAGATCTGAACACTTTGTTTATAATTTAATTATATATGTTATTTAATTATAACGTAACTCATTTCATCATGTTCAATTGTGTCTTTGTGATTAATTGATTTATAGAATATTGATATATAGAATAGCCATAATGTCGAACTTAAGCCTTTGCTACTAGTTATATTAGTACTAGGTATACATGATTAATATATTTAGAATATGTAGAGAGTCTCTTATAGCCAGAATGTCAAACTTTCCTACTAATTATACTACTACTAGTTCTATATACATGATTTGTATAGAATAGATAGAGTCTTTTATAGAATGTCCGATTTAAGCCTTTGCTACTAGTTATGCTACAACTAGTTATATATATATATATATATATATATATATATATATATATATATATATATATATATATATAATATATGATTCATATTGATTAGGTAGAGAGTTTCTTATAACCAGAATGTCTAATTTTAACCTTTCCTACTAGTTATGCTACTACTAGTTATATATACTTAAGTCTTTCCTACTAGTTATAATACTACTAGTTCTATATACATTATTTATATAGGAGGGAAGACTTAAATCGACATGCTGCCTATAAGAGACTCTATCTACTCTTATAGACTGAATGTCCGATTTAAGTCTTTGCTACTAGTTACTCTAGTACCAATATCTATATTTTTATAACAATATCCATTATCCATCCGATAGGTTGGCATATTGCTACGTGAGCTATGCCGTTTACACAATGTTCCACTGCCACCCGATATTGATAATTTAACGCTGCCGCTGCAAACACCTCCACCCTCCGCATCGCCTTTACGCTTGGATCGTTCGGGGGGTGGTGGCGGAGGAGGAGGTGGTCCGGGTCCACATGGTAATGAGGAGACCGATTCGGATCAGGATGAAATTGAGGATCCCATCGGTGAGAGCGAACAGGAGAGTGAAGGCGATGAAGATTTACCACTGGAAATGGACGATGTACGGAGTACAAACAAAGTACGTATCTCTTCTCTCCCAATTTTCCATTATATAATTATTGTATTTGATTTACAGAAAGATGACATGGAGGTGGAACATTTAGCGACTTTAGAAAGACTGCGTCAAAGTCAAAGACAAGACTATTTAAAAGTATGTAAATTAAGGACAATGGCAAAAGTATTTTTTATAAATTTATATTTTTAAAATTGTGCCAACTCTTTTTTGTAAGAACCTGTTTTCTGTATCAACTGTTAACTGATTACTTCATTTCATTTCACTCACACACATATATTTCCATCTCTTTCTGAATGGTGTATGTATTTTATATAGGGTTCAGTTTCTGGTTCCGTGCAGGCAACAGATCGCCTGATGAAAGAACTACGTGATATTTATCGGTCCGATGCATTCAAAAAGAATATGTACTCGATTGAGCTGGTTAACGATTCAATTTACGAGTGGAACATACGCCTCAAGTCTGTGGATCCGGATAGTCCGTTGCACAGCGATCTGTTACAGTTGAAGGAGAAGGAGGGCAAGGATAGCATACTGCTCAATATATTATTTAAGGAGACGTATCCCTTTGAGCCCCCCTTTGTGCGTGTCGTTCATCCAATCATCTCAGGTGCGTATGCGTATAATTGAATTACTAATTACCAATCTGAAGAATTATTAATTAAATTATAAATTTTGTATATTAGGTGGCTATGTGCTCATCGGCGGTGCCATTTGCATGGAACTGTTGACCAAACAAGGCTGGAGTTCCGCCTACACAGTCGAGGCCGTCATCATGCAAATCGCAGCGACTCTGGTCAAGGGCAAGGCGCGCATACAATTTGGTGCTACCAAGGTATGTGAATACTAACCGATTATAATTTGTATACATATATATATAACTATTCTTCTATAAATCATCAAAAGCAGGCGCTTACCCAGGGACAATACAGTTTAGCACGGGCTCAACAAAGCTTCAAGTCCTTGGTGCAGATTCATGAGAAGAATGGTGAGAATAAACTTTAACTATAAATAAATTTAACGGAATGACTATTTAGTTATAAATTTAATGCAATATACAATGAAATATATATATTGTAGTCTAATTTATAATCCTCAATTATAAATGAATTAATCGTTATGAATATTTAGATATTATTTAGATACAATATACAAGAATAATCCTCAATTATAGATGAATTAAATGTAACGAATATTTAGATATTAATAAGATTGTTTATTGTATCTAATATATGTATATATATAGTCTGATCAGTAACTGTTCGTCCGTCTGTGTAAAGATCCAGTTTTTTCAACTGGACCAAATCCAGAGTTCTTAAGATCTTATTTTTTAATCAGACCAAGATTCTTTATAATATAAAAATAGTTATGACTGTTTTAAGCTGTGGGTTGTAGTCATCTTTATACCATTTAGGATCTCTAATTCGTAGTTACAATTAATGGATATCTAACAGTCGGAAACTCGACTTTAGCTTATTTATTTCCCCACTCTATTCTATACTTCTGCTTTTGTACTTTAGGTTGGTTTACGCCGCCCAAGGAGGATGGCTAAGATTGGCTCCGGTTTATGTTCTTTTTTCTACGGACGTTTGCCAAATGTCGCCGCTCATCCACAAACAAAACTTTCTTCAACACCCTGAAACATCATCAGACACATGGCTAGATCAGATCCATCAGAGAACACTACCATCATCATCCATCAGTAAAGGGCAAAAGGAGGAGTTGGAAATCGAAACGGAGATGGAAACGGAAACGGAAGGGGAAAATGCAGATCGAAACGGAAACGCAAATCTAAGAAGAAAGAAAGGAAAAGGGAGAGAGAGCAGCAAATGCAACAAAAGCAAATCGAACCCGCCATTCATTCATAAATAATTTACATACATTTAACGTGCGCGATTTGTTTACGTTAAGTTCTGTAACTTTGTGTATAATTGATAAATATTTAAATGCATAATGATTATACTATATACATATACATACACACAACAACACACACATATACAGACGCGCACACACACATTCAAAACACATAGATACACACATACCTATATACGAGCATATTGAATAATTATAATTATTAGTCGCAACTAAGTTTGTAATTATCATATATACATATATAATTTATGTTATTATCGTGTATATGCGTACGTATGTGTGTGTGTGTGTGATATATGTGTGACTGTATGCATGTGTGTATAGGTAAAAGTGTATTTGTATTTCCTGTTCTCTTTATTTTTTATTGATTTTTTTTACGAAAAACAAAATTGTTTTGTTAATAATAATGCTTGCATCCCTTCTGCCCCTCCTGCCCCTGCTCCCCTTCAATTAGATACATAAGCACACACATTTTATAATTCTAATTGTAAGCGATATAAGATTGTACAGTTAGCAACATTAATGAACAATGTAAATGTAAAGGCACATATATCTGTATATGTATATGTGTATCTATATCATGAAATATATATATATACTATATATGTATATATGTCTGTACATGAATTGTATATGTATATGTATGTAAATGTTACAACAATTATCAGTGATTGTCATGTTTAGTTTAAATTATTTCCAATTCCATTTGGATTTTCCTTTTGCCCTTTCTTTGTTTGTTCCTCTCTGGCCTTTGATTTGAAAGAGAAGAAGCATAAAAGCATAAACAAAACACACACACATATACACACACGCGCGCACATCCCATAAAGGAATACACTCACACACTCACTCACACACACATACGCATACCTTCAGAGCCAGATATACATACATACCTAATTGTAAAATTAGCTAAGTCGCATCTAATTATATATAAAATATATACTAATATTTTTTTTAGTTTTAAAAAACAACATGTGTAACTTTATTTTGTCTCTCTAGACTTTAAGGGAATGCTGCGAATGCGGATGTAGTTATACAAATATAAATACATATATATATCGAGATCGAGGTATATATATACATATATCTATATATACATACATATGTAGCATATACAATTAGAAGAGTTAACGAATCGAAAAAAAAAACAAAAAGAAATACAACAAAAAAAGAAATGAATAAGATGAGCATAAGCAAATTCTAACTGTAAATTCGTCTTTCCAAATAATCGTAAACCATAATGATAAACAATAAACAAAATAAAGTAAAATAAAATGCAACAACAACGTAACGTATAAAGTTGATGATAAAATAATAAAAAAAAAACAACAACAAACGAACATTAACAAGATAAGCATAAATTTTGCCGTTTTTATTATTCTTACCAATTGTTATTAATTTTTTGCTTATACATATATGTGTAATATTAAAGCGAAAGTAATTTGAATTTTATACTTGCAACTGAGGACAGCGAAAGTTCTTAATCTTAGTATCTTTAAATTTAAACGTTAATTTATCGATAGTCGATTAATCCACACAGACCACATAGTTCTCCGCTGCCTTGGAGGGTTTCATTCTTGCTGGCGTTGCCTTTATGTAGCTAACTTCTTTCGTCGTCTCACTGTTGTCCAATGCCGCACCGATGATCATCTCCAGGGCTCCCTTAAGCTGCAGGAGTTCAACGGTTAAACGAATCTCGGCCTGCATCGTCTCGCCTAGACGCTCCAAGGCGGCAAGCAACTCTTTGCTGTAGGCAAACACCTTTGTTTCAAAGACATCCATCAATGTGGTTGCCGCATTCAAAAGCGGACGCATGAATCGAACTTCGCCAATGTGAGTGCATAGGAAATCAATGAATCTGATTATCGTCTCCTCCGGGCGATCGGTGATTGCCCGTAGGAGGCCATCACGATGCAATAGCTCTGTGATTAGGGCCACAACTACTTCAGGCTGTTCCTCGATGTACAGGGGAATCAACACCGAGTCCAAGGCTTCTTTATAATTGTATTTCCTTAGATGTTGATCGTACATCTTCAAGCCGAGTCCCTTCCTCCCTTTTGTGGCCACTTGATCCA
This sequence comes from Drosophila putrida, assembly GCA_037043535.1. Lineage (NCBI taxonomy): Eukaryota > Metazoa > Arthropoda > Insecta > Diptera > Drosophilidae > Drosophila > Drosophila putrida. The sequence goes on from JBAMBI010000187.1 coordinate 915,760, forward strand.
CCGGTTGGGTCAGATTTGCTGGTGCCATTTTTCTGCGCTGCTTCTGTCGATGCGTTGACTTGATGCCCTGCAGATGACTCGGTTTGCTGTCGACAATCATGCGCTTTATGGACACCAATCCATCAACCATGCCGACAACAACAGCCTGATCTTTGGCAGCAACACCCAAACTAACCACCGCATTGGGATAGGTCAACGTATGCACTGTCTTGTATGTGCTCACATCATAGATCTTTACATGACGATCCAAACCGCCGGATAACAATCGTTTGCCATCGGATCCAAGACGCAGACAAGTCACAGTCTTGTGGTGTTGGGACATTGTGGTGAGCAGACGACAACCACTGATTATATCCCAGACACGGACATGTGTACCGCCTGCCGTAATGAATATGGAACCATTTGGCAGATAGAGCATCGATTCCACTGGACTGCCATGATCCAGGGTTTTGGTTATAGCACTCGATGGATTGATGCGAGTGTCAAACAAATTGATTTTGCCATCGTAGCCACCGGAGACGAACATGTGACTTGCCTGTGGATGCATGGCACCGGCACGTATGTAATCCGTATGTGCATCCTCATATGTTTGCACCACCTTCTCATTGGCCACATCCCACAATCGGACCGATTTGTCATCCGCAAAACTGGCCAATTGCAGTTTGTCGGCGGTGAAGAATGTCCGATGTACGGGCGCTGTGTGTCCCTTAAACAGACGAAGGATATTACGGCTTGTGGTATCAAAGAGTTTCACATGTCCCTCCTCATCGCCGGCAGCCAAGAGACGACCGTCCTGTCGAAACGAGGCTCCATATGCCGTCTTTTGGAAGCGTGATAAATTCTTAACCACAAGTTTCGTCACTAGATTGTAGATCTGGACACGCACCGAGCATGTCAACACAAAGTTATCGGGATCACTTGGACTGAAGTCCACATAGTCAATTGTGGTGTGTTCCTTGAGCAATTCGGGTTTCTGTTTATGGATTGTTTATTTTTGTAAATACAAAGTAGACTAAAAAGTTCAATTTATTTGCCATACCGCCAAGCGATCCCAGTAGATTGTATCGGGTGTGACAACATCGGCTTTTTGTTGAAATTTCCGTACATTTGTTGTTTGAAATCTGTGCATCTTGTTAATATATTATTATGTTTTTTTTGTGCTCAACTGTTGGCGCGATGTACGCACGTGGGGGAAAGAATAAGTGAATATTCGCGCATATCGATACTTTCGATAACTTGAGACGATACTATCGCTAAATTATATATTTTCAATTAAACATTTAATAAAGTTGCATGCACATATAATGAAAACAGTTTATATTTATTTATAGTACAATATACTTATTCTGAGATCATTTCGTAAAATAACTTTATGTGTTGATTATATTGATGATATATCGATAGTGACATCGATAATTTGCCCGCTTCAGTGCTGTCAGTTTAGCTTATTGTGAACTAGTTTTAGCATAGCTATATTTCAATGATTTAGCTTGTACCTAAAACTAATTGATTATAGCCGAAAACCTAGACTATTTAAATAAAATCTAGCTGCTTTAGCTGTAACGCTTATAATATTGTTTTCAATGGTCAAATCGGACCGACTTTCAGGTCGAATTTCGGAAAACGACGTCGTATTGCACGATTATTTAATCTCAACTATGTCGTCTAAGAATTTCAGATCCTAAGTTAGTCAATCAGTCGGTCAGGATAAGAAGTTTTATAAATAAAGAACAGCTCATAAAAAATTGTTTTAACACGGAAAATATTCACATATATTTTATTTAAATTCTAAAAGAGTTAAACATTAGTTTATTTTACCTCTTTTTAGCTCGTACTTGTTTTAACATGGAGAAATATCCATATGGGTATATATTTATTGTTTTTGAGAGTTAAACGCGATAACTCTTGTTTTTATCTTATTCTAACAACCATTAGCAACTTAATAAATAGGAATAATTGCAAAATAAATTATTTAAGTTCAGTTTGTACTACTATACATCAATAAAAGTGTTAGATTCATTGCCAAATTGAACAAATTCAATATTAGCTTATTTATTTATGATAGCATTGACCGTTAAAGCCTTTAACTATCTAAATTTGAATATTGTTATGTTTTACACAATTAATACAATATTTATATTCGAAAGTTATAGAGCAAAAAAAGTGTGATTTATTTTGTGTACAATTGTGTGATAGTCTCTAGAGTCTAGAATATACATACATACATATACATATATATATTTATATATATATAGATCATAATTAAACATATAATAAATTACATGCATTTGCTGCGACATGTGTGATCTTTATTACACAATGTTTTGTGGACATCAAAAAATGCCATACGCTTTCCAAAGTTTTACAATTCTTTATATACAGTTTGTGTGCATATATCTCTATATATGGTAAATTTATACTAAGTGTACGTGCTTAAAATTAATTGCAGGAGGAGGATAATGTAAGCACTAAACAATGAACTGCATTCAATTCATTGTTTGGTGATTGTAACCTTCGTATTTCCTTGATGTTGTTTTAGACTAAGCAATAATAAGTCATAGCATAATTGAACGTCAGATCTTCATCATTTAATGTTAGTGTGTGTTTGTATGGGGGTGTGTGTGTGTTGGTTTTTTGGGGCAGCAATTAACAACAATAATGAGGTGTATGGAGTAGCAACCGCTTGTGTCAGGTAAGTCCCGTATTGCGGCCGTAAGCAGCAGCAGCAGCTGAAGCTGAACGCCACCGTTATCCATTTGCCCCCGCCATGGCGGTTGTTGTTAATGGAACACCCAGCAGGCCACTAACACCACTCGTTGTTGTTGTTGATGTGGCACCACCACCGCCGCCGGTTGCTGCCACTGCAACTGCTGCCGTTGAGGATCGTTTTAACGCCTTGCGAATGATGGTCCAATCCTCCATAATATCCTCTTCCCGCAGCATATATACAACATAGGGTCCAGTAACAGTGACTGCCTTTTTTCGTCCCGGTCCTCGTACCTTACTTTGCCGCTTGTCATTGCCCCAATTGTCCCACGAGATCTCCACATTGTGACGATCCTCCTCGAGCCGTCGTATGCGCTCCATTAAATCCTCTCGTAGATAATCTAAAGTCATTTGCTTTTCGCTCTGTACGTTGAAAAAAGAGGAACAATCATGTAATTTCAACATTTTCAAATAGAGATTGTCCAAAGGTAATAATACACAGGTGTTCCATTCTCAGGTGTTCACCATGCTGATAGATTTGAATTGAGATGCATACCTCAAAGTGTTGGGATGCTGCCTGCTCTTCGGACAAGTATTTGTGTTCTATATTTTGCAGGCGAAACTTTCGCAAGACGTCGGCAACTTCAATCCTCGTGCGATACACCTTATCCAGCTCCTTTTGTGGCTGTACAAACTCCTCGGATCGCCCGGATCGTAACTCTGACAATTGTCGCTCAATGAGATTGTAACGCTCGTAATAATATTGATCTCGTAATTGATTAAATTGCCGCTCCAAGCTCGCTATTTGGGAATTTGGCATAATGAATTGTTATTATATGTTATCCACAAAATTGGCGCCAATTTCATTCACATACCCAAGTCTTCCATATGTTCGGCCCGTCGTCGCTCAATTTCGCTGGCATCCATTTCGGACGAATCATCCGAATCGCATTCATTGGCCTCCTCCTCCTCCTCATCGGAGGTGTCGTGACCCTGACTAGAGTTTGAGCGCTCCGACTCTGCCCCAGAGACGTCGCCCTCTGCATCCGATTCGCCATTTTTGACTGGCATTTGTGTACCTCACCGTTTGTTTACGTTTCCCGTTCGTCGCAATCACACTCTTTTATTTCTTTGCACTTGTTTGGCAGAGCAGCGCACACCTTTATTTGCAATTTGGATTTGTTACTTTTTTTAAGCCTCCCACTTTTCTCAATTCAATAAATATATAAAGTGAAAATGTTGGAGCTGCGAATTGTTTTGTGCTGCAGCTGCAAAAAGTGTTGACTGACGACGCAATATGCGCAGTAGTGTTGTACAGTAGAGTTAACAAGCTATCGATATCATAATCGATTTAAATCTAGGTCACTATCGCGGCTATCACTACTGCTATCGATATCAAACCGTTGAAAATATCGGAAAAGTCACTACCGATTACACAAAATTATTGATATATCGCGTTATTTTACCAAAGGTATTTTTTTGTTTGTGGCCTAAAAAGCCAACAAACATACTAACAAAATACTAAAGAATACAAACGGAACGCAACAGCTGACGTTGGAGAAAAGACGAGAAAAACAAATAGTCTGTGTGATAAATACGTGTTCGATTTTTGATATATATTAAACGTTAAACAAATAAAATTGTGGTGCCATCAGCGATATGGAAACGCCGACCGCCGATGATTTGCTACAGTTTCGCGACTATAGCGCTAATAACAGCGGCGCTCCAGCACAAATCAATGTGAATTCGCCAACGCATGCAACTAGCGGTGGCATTGGTAGCGGCAACTTTAATGCACAACGTCAACGTGGTGATCCATTGGCCGATCTTATCTATGATATGACTAATTCGTCACAAACTATGACTGGCGGTGGGGGTGGCAGTGGCGGTGGCAATGCGGGTGGTTCTGGAGGTGCACAAGGCTCATCAGCGGATGGGGCAGCTGGTGGGGCACGTCTCTCATTTCTGACCATTGAATATTATCAGCAATTCTTTAACGTCGACACATACATGGTGCTAGAACGCATTGTTAACTCAATGATACCAAAACGTGCCGCAGCCAACTATTTACGCATGAATATTGGCGAAAATCCAGATTTATATGGTCCCTTTTGGATCACCATAACGCTGGTAGGTAACTGTTTTGATTTATTTATTTATTTACTTAGTGTCAATTAAAAACACTCGACCAAAATTAAATTTAATTAAAACTAGAGAATTTGATTTAAATAATAAATGAAGTAAATTATGCATGATTTTAAATTAAGATGTAAAAAACTAATCTATATATCTTAAAGTCAATATTCGTTGTTAGGATTGGGGAAATCTCAATCAGATCAATGGGTAATTGTATTAGGTTTAATATAGATATTAGCATATGTTAAAATTAGTATAGCTTCAAAATTATTATTCGTATTTTTGGGGATCAATAGTTATTGACAACTGTAAGAATTATCATAAGTAATACTAGAAGTATTAGCACAAGTATTCATAGCAATAAAATTACTGACAATTTACATATTTAATAATTATGCTATATCTTTACTTTCAGATCTTCTCGATAGCGATTAGTGGTAATATAGCCAGCTATTTGCAACAGGCTAATGATAGCTATCACTGGCATTATAATTTCCATCTAGTCTCTTATGCTGCCACATGCATCTTTCTGTATGCCAACATTCTGCCTGCCATTCTGTGGGCTTTGTTCAAGTACAGCCTTAAGCCGGTGGATCAATCCGATGCCATTGAAACGGACAGCGTTAGTTGAACACACATTAACACACACACACACACACACACGACTTGCAACATGGCTCTTTCACTCATTTCTTTCTTTCTCTTTTCGTTTCATGTCTTTTGTCCTGCTCTCTGTACACATGCAGGCGAGCTACACGCCCACATTGCTGTCCCTCATGTGCATCTATGGCTATAGCTTGGCCATCTATATACCCGTTTCCATACTCTGGGTCATCAATGTAAGTATTTAATAAATGAGAGACAGTTAATAAGAGTTATTAATACTAGTTTAGGACCCCTTATCTATGATTCTTATTACTGGCAACTTTACAAGTACAAGTTCACAAAATATAACTCCTAGAATCAACTTTAAAGTGTTGATTTTTTATCATTTGTGCAACAGCAGTTGATTAAAAATAAAAACTTGACACTTAAAAATTAGAATATTTTGTTTTCCAAATTCTTCTATACATATTTTCAATAATTTTGATGAAGTGGATCGAAAACGAACCTTTTGTTAAATACAGAATCATTTTGTAGACTAAAACATGATCTATGCAAGTTGAAAGTCTGAAAAACCCATTAGACTTGCTTAACTTTACAAGTTGAATTGTTTGACTTTTCTTTTTAGTTGATAATCAGTCCGAAGACTGTCAGATTCATGGTCTGATTGTAATGCGAAAATTCTTTTTAAAATCTTTCAGATATCATTGCTACAGTGGCTGCTGGTTATAACGGCCGCCTTGCTATCCGGCACCGTGCTAATTGCCGTGCTAACGCCTGCGCTGAGAAACTCACAGTATTCGCTATTTCTGATCATTGGCATACTCAGTGCTCACGTTGTTCTCGCTGCCGGATTTCTGCTTTACTTCTTCCACAGTCCACCGGATGTTGTGATGTCGGCCAAATTACAAGCGGCGGCACCAATTGCTAATGCCTTACCAAAGATGGTTACCCAAGCGGTGGCCGGAGATCTGCCGCCATCAAATCAAACTGGCTAGAAAAATCGTACACAATCCTGTGCAATTACAGGTGTGGCAACATTTTCAAAATATCTATTATACTATATTGTATATTTAGTTTAAATATTTTTTTGTTTTTCTCTTTCCCCATATTGTTGTTGGTCGGACAACATTTAATATCTACATAATGACACACCGGATGCAGCAAGAACTGCAATTGTACTTTAAATAAATTCTTAATTGTTAGTCTATACAAATGAGTTTGTTTATAATCAATCCTCTTTCAAACAGTTTTACAGCTCAACAATATCTGATAACTGAAGAAAATACGAGTTTTTATAAAGATATCTGTAAAAATAATGTTTTAAATGTCATATATGATATATGATTACTACTCATTGATTAGTATATAACTTTATATATGGCCTGCAAATTACTTAAAGTTTACTTTGGATCATAGGATCCAATTTATCAGATTAAGTATTACTCTGGAATGTGAGTATCATGGCTGAGAGAGCTTTCAAATCTTCGTCATTTCGATAACCGCGTACTGTCGTTTTACTTAGAGGTGGAGATAACTCCTTTTGAAGATTTACCGAACAAGAAATTCAAGTTTTCCAAATTCTAATCAAATAGACTGTGGAAGTTTTCTTAAATTGCGCCCTTGCCACGAGTTTCTAGTTGTCGTTTCTGATAAACTCTGGAAAACACTTTGTGTTTTGGACACTTTAAGATAATTTTCCTTACTTCTTTTTTTTATTTTGAATAAGTTTCTCAATTCGACATGAGACAAAGTCAAGATAAGAAATGTATTAACTTTCAAAGAATTTTCTAAATAATATTTAAATTAACTTATTTCAATTGATTTACATAAATAACTAAACAAAATTGATTGGAGTTTCCATTTATTCTGCAAATAAAAACAAAAGCTACACCAAAATAAAGTTCTAAAACCGTTGACAGTGATTTTCATGAAATCATTATATTAAATTACCTGTCGTTTCTATTATTTTGTCCATCACTGTATGAGTTAGATGATGATGAAACTATTTAATTTAACTTAAAGAGCATTTATCTATAAGCAGATTTGAAATTAAATTAAATGAAACTGAACAAGTTGTAGTATTTGGCATGAAGAGTTATGTAAATAATGCTCGGCAGAATCTTAAAGATAAGTTTATGTAAATACTTGAATCTATATGCATCGCACATTTCATTTGCAGGTTTCCAAAATCTGCTTCAGAGTTGCCCAATTGTTGTTGCTGTTTAGAGCATCACTAATTTCCTAATGGCAGAGTCCGCACGTGCACAAATACACACACACACACACACACCTACGAATACACACACACACTCACTTTTCGCTTACATGCAAAGATATTTGTGCATAGATCCATATGGAGAGCATCCCCTGTGATGGGGTGGTTCAACTTGGGTTGCGTTAGCTTTGACTTGGATTCTAGTTGAGGTGAGTGTTACACACAAACCCACACACACCCACACACACACCCACATCCACACACACACATTCTTACAAAGAGAAAACTCGCTCAAGCAACGCTGTTTTTTGGGCATTCGATTGTGATGTTGGTGTTCCCTCAACGTGAATCCCCAATCCTCCATTCTTCTTCTTTGCTCTCTCCAACCACCTCTATTTCCCCATACATATTCTTTCCATCATCCTTCATTCCGTTTTGCTTTTGCAGTTGTTGTTGAAATGTGCTTTGGTGAATTTTATTCGCTTGGTTTATTTATTCCAGCAATGTGCAAATTATTTCAATGGGGGCAACGTCTATTTAAACAGGGTGCTTTAACCCTTTCCCCCTTTCCCCCACGATGATATCCGAATTAATTTAAAAGTAGCATACATTTTAAAATAATCATTACAACAAATTTGAGTGGTCAGAATTAAATCGGCTTTTATGCGAAATTTCATTATACCCTTGCAGAGGGTATTATAATTTTGTCACGAAGTTTGTTACCAGGGATTCAAACCGTAACCGTTAACCGATATAAACTGATTGAACTTTTGTATTATTTCGAAACCAATAAACCTAATATATATGTATAGATCTAAAATATTAAGTAAGAGTTATGTGGGAAGCTAAATTAAAATATCCTGAAATAGTATACATTTTTACAAGCTCCAGTTTTTTTTTTCATTTTTGTACCTTACAATTCCCAACTAGTTCTAACCGTGCAAGCATGAGTTCCCTCCTAGGAGCTGAGTGCCTAGTGTACCCAGTGTACCTAGTGTACCCAGTGTACCTAGTGTACCCAGTGTACCTAGTGTACCCAGTGTACCTAGTGTACCCAGTGTACCTAGTGTACCCAGTGTACCTAGTGTACCCAGTGTACCTAGTGTACCCAGTGTACCTAGTGTACCCAGTGTACCTAGTGTACCCAGTGTACCTAGTGTACCCAGTGTACCTAGTGTACCCAGTGTACCTAGTGTACCCAGTGTACCTAGTGTACCCAGTGTACCTAGTGTACCCAGTGTACCCAGTGTACCTAGTGTACCCAGTGTACCCAGTGTACCCAGTGTACCCAGTGTACCCAGTGTACCCAATGTACCCAGTGTACCCAGTGTACCCAGTGTACCTAGTGTACCCAGTGTACCCAGTGTACCTAGTGTACCCAGTGTACCCAGTGTACCCAGTGTACCTAGTGTATCTAGTGTACCCAGTGTACCCAGTGTGCCCAGTGTACCCAGTGTATCTAGTGTACCTAGTGTACACTGTTTCAAATATTTATTTGAGTGTAATTTAACATGAATACCATGCGTACTACCGATATAACAAAATTTTTCGAAACCATAACCGTAACTGAAACATTTATTCGTTTCGGTTTCAATCCCTCATATTTATTTATACTAGTTTATTAACATTTTTAAGCTCAGAGATTCTTAATATAATATAAGGACTCTTTTTTGTTGCTAAGAAATTTCAATTGTAATCATTTCCGTTTCAGTTAAATTTCAAATAAAATTTCTTTTCGGTGTGCATTCATGCAGTGTCTAAATACTTGCAATATGTACTCACATCAAGCACATACATACATAGTTGATCACGACACACACACACATACACACGTACACACACCCAAACCCTCATATATAAATAGAGGGAAAATTTCTCAATTTCAAATGCAAATATTCCAGCAACGCATCGTTAGATTTGTCGTGTTATTATACCCTGTACAAATTGAAAATGCCTTAAATTGAAGATGTCAGTGTTTCAAAATATTACTCGCATATATTTGGATGTCAAGATAATATTTGAAATAATGCAAAATAAATTAAATAATAGAGTCTAAAAGATATTACAACTTTGCCTTTTACAAGTACAGGGTATGTTCTAGTCGAGCATGTGAAATGATTGCGACTTGCAGGTTTTTTTGCTGTTATTTTCCAGTTGCCTTTACACCTTCCCATTGCTATTCGTGTGCAAGCGAGATAGCAATAGCGCTGTTTGCATTCTCTCTGCTCTCTTCACGCTCTCTCGTTTTTGAGGATGGTGGGTGTGTCTGTGTGTGTGAGTGTGTGTGTGGGTGTGTGAGTGCTGCATTTGCACGCACACATTCATGCGTGAAAATGATGTGTCTTTGTATGCGGGTTTTTGGAATGCTGCATAGTTTGGATTACAGGGCGGATACGTAATATCAGCAGCAGCAGCTCGCCTGCTTGACTGCTGTGCTCGGCTGCTCGACAAATTCGAATAGGAAGCGTAACGTGTAATTGAAACTCGAATTTCATATATGTATTTTTCTTTTTCTGCACTTCCATTTAAATCAATAAGTAAATATATAAAGAGTGCAAATATGCATAAATTACCAGAATATAAAAATATACCAAAATATGTACCTATGTATATATAAGTACATTGAACTCTGATTGACCTATTGACGGACTGATTGGAAAACCAAATGATTGACTGACAGACTGACCAATTGATAAATTGATTGACGGCTTGATTGTTTATAGACTGATTGTTTCACTAAATGTCTGATAAATTTTTAACTGAGTTGCTGAGTATTGATTGACCAACTAATCAATCAATCAATCAAATGACTAACTGACTGACTGAGTGACTAATTAATGGACCAAATGACAAATCAATTTAAAATATGAATTGACAGACTCACTAACAAGCCAAATATCTAATTAACTCATTGTTTGTCTGATTGATCGAATGATTGATTGGGAAACTGGCACACTAATTGACAAGTTGAAAAATGGTTTTTTATGAAACTTATTATTTTTCTTAAAGTTCGATTTATTTCCCAGATACGATTCAATAATTGTACAAGCACTATTTCATTATGTTTTGATAAACACCACTCTCTAGATGCAAAAAAGTTCAAATAGTCAGTATAAATATATAATTTAAACGGATTAAAGCTAGCTCGCTATAAAAACGTAAAGGTTATGTGCAGTAGCTATTCCAGAGAGTTTTTGAAAGACATTTTAATTAATAAATGTCTGATACAAAAAGTTCTCGAAAAATTATGATAAAATCTATATAAAGCCGCGGCTGGCATCGCAAATACATATACATATGTACTCGTATGTATACATATGAATATATATGTAAATATTTCTGTATGCGAATTTGTATTTGCAAATGAGAATTTCAATAAAGCCGCCAACAGCCGCTGGCCATGTTGATTATTTTCCAACTGATTAGCATGCGTTTTTTGGGGAGTGAAATCCAGGGGCAAAAATAAAAAGGGAGGACAGAGAGAACAGGATTCTATAAAAGCACTCATCGTTGTCCTTGCGGAAACGGAAGTCACTCAACAGCTGCTTTGAGTTTTACATATATTTTTTTTCTACTTTTCATTTCTCTCTTTTTTTGTATTTGGGAAATTAGCCAATGTGCAGCGACTTGTGAGACATTTGTTGTTTTTGGAATTTCTCTCATTGCCACTTAAAGCAATTAGTCGGTCATGTGTGCCTGCGTGTGTGTGTGAGTGTGCATGTGTGTGTGTGCTGCATAAATCCTTTGAGCAACCCTCGTTATGCATTTGAAGCGTTAAAATGCCACTTGAGGACTGGGAAAACTCCGTATGTGTGGTTGCGGTTTCTTCTTCCTGTAGCTTAAAAACTGACGACCAGCAACTGCAAATGATCACAGAGGGGGAAGGAAGAGGTAGGAAAACTTGAGGAAAGGGTAGAGAATGATTAAGCCAAAGTTCATATACATATATGTATATGTACGTACGACATATGGGCCAATTTGAGCCGTTAAAGCTTCCTTAATTGGCACTGCTAGTTAATAAATACTCGACCCCTATTAGACATTTATCATGTCGATTTCTGGGACTATAATAAGTACAGACTGCAGAATGATAGAAAAAGAAGCAAGTGAGATTAAGATTTACTAGATTTACTAACGAATCTAGAAACGTTTTTAAAAAGCAAGACTTTTAGAATAACATTTCAAACTAGTTAGAAGAGCTAGCGCTATGAGTTTTAAGACATTGACTAAACACTTTAGGTTGAATCAGTTTTAAAAATTTCATCTTGATCCGATGAGAATCTCGGAAGTTATTCAACAAAAAAATTCTTCAGAGCGTTGTATAAAAGAAAGAAGACGAATTCAAAAATCTTTAAAAAGTTCTTTACAGTTTATCGTTCGCATTATTAGCTTTTTCTATGGAGATATGGAGATACTCGTGTAGAACCTCATAAACAAAGCTCATTCAAATTGTAATACTATCCTGCCTCATAGGAATTGTTTTCAAGACTAATTTAGCATTGAAATGTGTTAATTTGAATACCCTGTACAATAATCATATAGAAGGTAGCTCTGCTTGCTGTTAGTATATAGAAATAGATATAGATATAGATTAAAATCCGTATAACATTGACAAATCATGTACTAACTTGTGAAATGAAATCATAATCTGTCTACAGGGTGTCGCTCACTTTTCACAAAATGTCTGTAGTTTAAGACTATTTCGAGGCATACTATTTATAGGTTAGGTTTTCCTTATCCTTGTTCCGAGTTTTCTGCATATTTGATTAGCTTATTCGTTGCTTGCACATGCTTATCCAACAGGGAGTTCATCTGAGTTTCGGACTTAAGGAAACTGTGACTTGCCACCGGAGTTGATGAAGGGGCGTGAAATTTCCTTATGGGAGGCAGGGACCGGTCAGGAGGCAGGGGATGTGGCACGTGCCTGGGGGCAATTGCCCCATATGGCTTTAATGCTAGCACATTTTTTTCTTGTGTGGCAAGTTAAAGCTGTAGAGATGCAACGAAAATTGAAAAGAGACAGCAAGAAAGAGAGGGAGATAGAGAGAGTGCGCTAAGAGTTCACAGAGTCGAAGTATTGTGGGAGAGAGTAAGGCAGAGGGGATAGGAGGGGATGTCGCTCTGCCGGCCGGCGCTTTTTCGGGGCGTGTCTCGTCGCCTCGCCTCCTCGCCGAAAGCTTGACACAATTTCAGATGCGGCAACGACGCGTCGGCAACGTCGGCGGCTGTGTATCCTGCGTTCTCCAGAATGTTGCAGCCCCGTAACGAGTTGCTCCAATTTCCAACTTTGCCCAGCCAGAGGGGTTGGTCGGGGGGATGCCGGTGTCGGTGCCGAAAGAACTCTACACGGGTTCGGCTGCGCCCCGGCATAAGTCTACACTCGGTCCAAAAGGCAGCGCCCCTACGGGAGCTTTTCACTCAATAACAAACGCAGAATGTACTAGTAAGAAAAGCTACAAGCAAGCCAACTCCACTGCTAGACACCCTGTACTTAGTCTGTAAGAAGGTCAAATTGTGATAAATACGTTATGTAATTTTATTTTTATTTATAAACTGTATTCAAGAATTCTTATTATTACTTCGAGAGTTAAAATATTAGGTTAGCACCAAATAAAAACCATCCTTAAATTCAATCTATACTTTTACAGTCTTTGAATTGATTTTGGGACGAAAATGCTAATGGTTTTTTCTATAATTTTGTAGTCTGTAGCTATTATAGTTCCAGAAATCTACATGATAAATGTCTTATAGGGACTGAGTATATATATACTAGCCTCTACCTAGTCCGCTTGCAACCAGTCAAGTTCAGTTGGTACTATTTGTTTCTCATGCTAGTAGCCTTATAACTAGTCATATTACCAAAACTAATAGTTAAGGATCTTTTTGTTTTGTATATCATTTGAGAAAGCCCCTAAAGCTTACTTTATCAAATAGTTCGTATCTTTAACTTTCTGTTACATACATGATTACAAAGTTATCATACTCGATTACATTTTGGTTAGCAAGTATATGTTCAAAAGGGAAGAAAGCTTTTCACGCTGTACTTTGCGCAGTTGCATTGATTTTGTGTTGACTGCATTTTCGTATATAGAGCAGAGGCACCACCGCAATCGCACCACCAAACCACAGCAGCACAGCACAGTACAGCAGAGCAGAGCAGAGCACCACCAGACCAACCTCTTAGCTGATTATGTATGCAGCACAGCTTTTGGCTTAGATAAGACGGATGGTGAATGCCCAAGCGGATGGATAGAATCCAGTTCCAGTTCCCTGTTGTGCCTCCAAAAACCACCAAACCACCAAATCGTCATTGTGGTTGGGTGGTGCCTTTGGCAACGGCCCACCAAACCGCACATAATTTCATTATTTATTTTAATTAATTGAAACTGTTCAAAAGCAACTCCATTTTCTCTTCCGCCTCTCTATCAATCTATCTCTCTTCTTTACTCCTCTCTCTCTGTCTCTCTCTCTCACACACTCCTATTTCATTTTCCATATCCTTCAGCTGTTGACCCCAATGTTACTTGAGCTCTCTAATTGCAATTGACGACCCCTCCGAGCGTTTTTCTCTCCTATGTCGAACAGTTGTTGCAACATTCCTTACTTTGGATAAGCCGTGGAAATGGGAAAAGCTTTCAAATGCATCTTGTATCTAATTATTGAAAAGAAAAGTACTCAAAGCAAGCAGCTAAAGTAATAATCTGAAACAGGGATTTTCAAGAGTCCTTATTTAGTTTTCGAACTTATGAGATTGTTGAGGATTTCTTTTTAATACTTCCTATCTACATATATACTTAGAGATTTATTAGTTGTAAATTATAGCGTTATTTGAGTTTTTCTAGATATTCTTAGATTTTAAGGATAATTAGGATTCAATTCACAAATTCTGAGAATTCAGAGAGATCGTTATTTCAGTATGGAGTTCAAAAGTTATTATTAAGTTTTAAAAAAAGTCCTATCCCTTTTGGTACATATAATTATCCTAGAAAATAAAGATCCTAGCTTAATTCAGAGTTGAATGTTGATATAAATATATATGTTAAGTATATGTAATCTTTTTCCCTCTAACTTTCATGTAAAATTCAGCACCTGCATACAAAATTAATATGTTAATTAGTCAAGAATTTCATGTCCTTAGTTGGCTGCAAGGTATCCTTGAAATAAGCAAGCCAAGTTCCTAGTACCATTAGTACATTAAATGATTATACTATAGTTATTATGCAATTAAGGTACTTCACAATTGTTTGATTTCCAGGAGTTAGCTGGTATACATCTTTATAAGTAGTTCCGAGAACAGTTTAGAGACAAGGATACTTTCAGAGGAAATGCAGCTACTGATGTGTTAAGTCCTTAGCTTGTTCTAATGAAGCAAATATATATACGAAAGTACATTTCATTCTATTACTAGTGAAAAATATTTTCATTAGCACTGCTATTTTTAATGCTAATTATAAAGTTATGATAATGCTTATAATACAAAAGTGTATTTCAATTAAAAGTAATTTATTTATGGACAGGATGGGTTTACTGTACATATTGTAGTAATAAATACAAATGTGTTAATTTTGACAAATAAATATACTATTTTAAATTAAAATTTAGAAATAAAAAAACTATATTTATTTTCAATAGTTATTCTTAGAAGTTTAGTGTTATTAGATGAGATATGTAGTATAATTCAATTTTAAGGATACTTTCAAGCATGCTTTAAGCGGAAATACAACTATGAAGTCCTCACTTCCTCATTAATATATATTATATAGTAGCTAATACTATAATTAAAACTAAATTAGAAGTATGAATTTAAATATCTTCAATAATTTTCTAGCAAAGTTTAGTGTTAATAGATGAGACAGTAACTATAAAGAAATTTGAAGGATACTTTCAAGCCTGAAGTCCTCAATTACTGGTTTGTATCTTATATAGTAGCTAATACTATTATTATACTTCAAGTGTGTGCACTTTAATTAAAAGTATTCCAATAAGTATGCAGAGGATGTGTACACACTGTCAAGAAGAAAAAAATAATAAATAAACTATAAAATGAGAAGGCAGCTGAAATTGAAGAGAACATGTCTGCACATGACATAGATTATATAGCTTGTACATACATATCAAATGGCAAATGATAACGGCATTGATATATATATAGACTTATGTATATGTATGTACAGTGTACATATGTAAAGCTATGTGCATATATGTACAGTTGGGTTATGTTAAAGTCAATTGCAGTTTGTTTGTAAATTATCAAATGCATTCGCCAACAAACGAAATCCCAATTTTGCTTTGGAGACTTTTGTCCCAGTTGCAGTCGCAGTTTGCAGTCGCAGTCGCAGTTTGCAGTCGCAGTCGCAGTTGCAGTCACTGCTTTGTGTAGAGTTTGGAAAACGAAGCCGACAAAAGCTTCGGCTTGTGGCAATAAAAAAAAGCTTTTTCTGGGTGCCCCGTTACCGTTAGGTGCCGCCTGCCGACTGCTTGTTTTTATTGTAAAATTCCGTGTTGTGTATCCTCCTCAACACAGGATACATTGCGGACGCTGTCGCTGTCTCTGCTGACGTTGACTGCGCAGCCTGAGTCTCTGCCTCTGTCGCTGCCGCTGCTTGGTGGGCGAGCTTCGGCCTCTCTCTAAATCAGTACGAGTCAAGCAGTCTTCGGCGTATCCAGCAAACGCGGTTCTTTTTTAAGCGCGTTTTCTATTATTATACTCATATAATTTATCATTTGCGTCGCTGTATGATTTCTCCTTGTTTCGTAGTACACAAAACAACAACAACAACAAACAACAACAACAACAACAAGAAACCACAAACAAAAACAAACAGAAACTAACAAAACCATACTAACTAACTAGTAAACACAACAAACCAAAACAACAACAAAACAGACTTTAACAACCAACAACAACAAGAACAACAACAACAACAAATGTATTGAGTACATTTTGTATACTTATATATATTTATGAATATATATGTGAATATATTCAAACGCCAATTTTCTGAATCTCGAGCTCAGGAGAGCGTCGTCGTCGCCTCAGTACGTCCCAAAAAACAAAATCACAATCGCAGGAACTTATAGATCTACATACATACTATATCTCTCAGCTAAACATTTTCGAAATTCTCTGTTCTTTTTTCTAATATTTACAATTTTTCTGTGTGTTTGTGTGCGTATTTAGAGATCTATCTACTAACATCAAAAAATTCCTTCTTTCCTTGTAACTAAAATTTCTATAACATTTTAAATATCGCAGAATATCCAGAAACATCTAGAACTACATATCTATCAGCTAAACATCTAGAAAGTTGTATTTTCTTTACACTATCTTTTTATATACATTTTTTCTCTATGTGTTTGTGTGAGTGTGTGCTATATTTTACTTTAAGTACATGATCCTTTCAAATAACTCTACTTAAAAAAATTTGTATCTTTTCTTTCAAATAAAATTTCTATAGTTTTACAAATATCGTCACTTTAGTATGTCCCAAAGTCCAGAAAATTATAGAAATACATATCTCTTAGCTTAACAATTAGAAATTGTCTTTTTTTACATAACTTTTCTTTGAGTATTTTTTAACTTAAGATAGCTAGAAAAACTTCCAAGTGACACCTTTATTAAACGAATTTTTCTACTAAATTTTATACTTTAGCTAACTTAATCGTAAAGACTTCTACAATAGATTTTGTAGACACCAAAACTTATAGTTATCACTTTTTAATGCTACGCCTCAACAACTATCTGAAAAGCTAAAATATATATATATTTTTTTAATATTTGAATATTCCACCCCCAGCTGAAACTTTCAGAGATACAGAAATCTTGACCTAGGTAAAAATTAGGGTATTCACTATGTTAACACTATGCTTAAAATTCTTCTTCCTTCCTTCACTACACTCCTTGAATCAGGTGTAATTCTAGATCTATAATCCTTTCTTTTCTTTCGTTCTTGTAATTTATTTGAAGATCCCGTAAAATAATATTGTCAAATGTCGCCTAATATTATTAATTTATATCATTACAGATAACTGAGAATCTTTAAAAAAAGAAAGTCTGCAGGCAGCAATCAAGCGATGCAAAAATAAAAAAAAATAGAAGAATCTCTAAGTGAACTTCTTGAATAAGAAAAGAAAAAAAGGAAATAAAGGAAAAGTTTAAAATTCGTTCATAGTTTTACATAAAAGAATCCATCAAATTTCCCACGGTTACTTTGTGTTTCAATTTTTTCAATGTGAACAAAAGAGAGAGAGAGATAAGTGAAAAAAGAGGAAAATCAATTCAAAAAGGAAAATACAAGTGTGTGAAAAAGTGTGAAAATTCGCGAGTTTTTTCTTCACATTTTTTTTCGTCGATTGTTAAGAAAGTGTTATACGAAATATCGTGTATACGTATACATATACGTATAAGAGATATACATACAGAATATATATCGATAAACAGATTCACGGGTTGTTTCAACAATGCTCAACGTTTGAGTGGCGAAAGCGAAAACGAAAAAAAGGCGATTTGCTAACGATTTGCAAGACGATATACCACAAGGTTTTTTTACAGAATTTACAGGGCGTTACGAATTGGAGACGCACTACGAAACGAAAGGTTCGGCCGGGCAGAATAAGAAGAAGAAGAAGAAGTATATATGATTATAACACCAAATATATAAAATAAAGTTAGACAAGTGTTTTTTCTATTACATATATATATGTATAATACGAGTGAAATATATATATATATATTTACATTTCAAAACAAGACTTGAACTTCTCAAAGAAATTAATATTTATACAAGAGATTTAAAAAAAAAACAAAAAACAAATACGAGAGAACAGAAAAAGCAGAAAAAGCTATAAAAAAATAAAAAAACATAAAAGAAACAAACGGACTTCCAACGATTTCAAAGTACGACGAAATATTTTGTAAAAACAATACCAAAATAGAAAATTCCGGTTAACAACAACAACAATAGCAGAAACAACAAATTTGCCAAAAAAAATAAGGAGAATAAAATACGAAAAATATTACAAACAACAAATTGTCATCAAATCGAAGCAAAAAGAAGAAGAGAAATTCAATAAACGGCGATCTACAAGAATTTATACAAAAGAACAAAAAGATAACCAAAATCGAGAGATTGACTAAAGACCATCAGTAAGTTTGAAAGAGCCAGCGAAATAGAGAGAGACAGACAGATAAAGCGGGAGCGAGAGAGAGCGATCAGCTGCTAAGTGATATTTTATAACACAAAATATCAGTTAAGGACAACAAATTATAAGGTAAGTAATATTGATATGTTATATATATAGATAAGATTTGTATCTTCAATAATTCTGAAGAGTACTTGAGAGTTTTCAGCATAAAACATTTTTCAAATAATTGGATTTCAAAAAGTACTTTCTGGTTTTCCTGCAAACAAAATTTGCTTGTAATTCGAGAGTTACAAAAGTTGCCAAGAGTTTCAAATTCTAATTGCTAAAATTTACGAATGAAATTGAAAACTTTAATGATTCAACTTTAAGACGAAAGAAACCTTTTTTGGCCCAAAAATCACAGAATTCAATCTTACCTTGTCTAACTTTGGTTCGCCTTAATAAAGTTTATATTTAATGCAATCTTTTTATTTGCTGCTCTCGAATTAGAATCATAAATTTGCATTAAAAGGGTTTTGGGTTTTTGGGATAAAAATAGAATTGTTTCTTGGATAAAATCAACTTGTCGAAGGGAGAATTACCATATCAAGTGAATAATTTATGATATAATATGTCAAAGTCTGTATCTTAAATATGCACTGGAAGTTCGGTTCCCTCAGGGACTATCCATAAATATATATCTATATATATGTATACTATGTATTTGGTGTGAGGCGTTGACAGCACAAAGGGTTCAAGTGTTGTCAGTGGGAGATTCTCTCCTTCTCCTTCTCATTCATTTTCAGACTCTCTCCATCTCTCTCTTGCATTTTCACAGTTTTCATGTCTGTTTCACACCCATACACACACATAGACACACACACATGCCCATATTTACACATCAACTCATTTAGAAAGCAATTTATGCATTAATTGTAATCGTTGATTGCATTGTTGTTTTCAACGATTATCATCATGTTAATAATGACGATGTGTGTCCTGTCAACCCCCCTCCCCCTCGCTCTTCCACCCAAAATGGCAAATCACGGCAATACTGTTGGCAGACACTGTCAGAGAAACACACACACACACACACACTGCACTGCACACACAAATCATTGCAATTTGATCGATTTTTAAATTGAACCTCATTACGTTACATGAAACTGAATGCCATCTAAGAATAACCATCAATAAGTAATTTCAATGAGGCTAATTTAAGCACCGATTTTGACCAGACATGATTTGGCCATTAGCAAATGTATTAGTTACGCCAGTTCTTCAATAACAAAATATAATTACAGTTGTTCATTGCTTGTGTAAGGAATAATTTATAAGTTAGTTTGCTTTTTACATTTGTTACAATTTTACAACTTAACATTCTATACTAAATTAAGTGTAAAGATAAGTATAATAAGTTTTCTTAGTATCAAACATTTTGAGTGGCTTCCTTTATCCTTATACCTTTATCTGCCCATATCATAAGCTATCTCTGTGATATCTAGAGTCATATCTAGAGACTTTCTTGTATATGTAGTTGTATTCAAATGACAGTAATTGACAGATTGTCTATTGAGGACATATGCTAGACAT
The DNA here is from genome assembly GCA_037043535.1 of Drosophila putrida. Taxonomy (NCBI): domain Eukaryota; kingdom Metazoa; phylum Arthropoda; class Insecta; order Diptera; family Drosophilidae; genus Drosophila; species Drosophila putrida. The sequence goes on from JBAMBI010000187.1 coordinate 936,140, forward strand.
AACAGTATTTAGTCTAACAATTATCATGTTTTCACCACAACAATGAGTAGAATATTTGAATGGACAACGCCTAAAAGTAGGCAACAAACAGCATGCATATTTTATCAAAGGAGAACACAGAGAGGGAGTTACAATGAGGAGGAGTTATATACGTTGGGTGGGAAGGAGAAAAGTTTGTGGGTGTTGAGAAAAGAGGAGGAAGCAGTGCAAAGAGAGAGAGGAGCTAGCGAAGGAGCAGAAGGAGAAGAAGGAGAAGGAGGAGGTGTGGAGGTTGGCACTTATGTAAAAGTCAGCGTTGACTGCAAAGTCAAACAGACACAAAATCAATTATTTAAATGTAACTCGACAAAAGTTCAGAGTTCGATGCAGTGCAGCAATGGACCTGGACATTTGGACAAAATCAACCACTGTACCTCACAACCTCCCCCATCCCTTATAAACACACACACACACACACACACACACACACACACATACAAAGAGTTGTGCATAAAATTAAAATGAAATGAAATGAGATTTGTGTCTGTGTGAGGTCCAGTGGGAGGACATTATACAATCAACAATTACAACAACAACAACAGCAGAGAAAGTGCAGCATACATACATCTATATATAAATTTATAAAATTGCATATTTTTATATACACATATGTCAGTATGTATCTCTTTACGAGGGTGGGTCGATAAATAGCTAGCCAATGCAGAAAAATGCATCTTTTGCATATGAAACAAATGTGCTCTGTAAAATGTTGTCAAAATTAAACAGTGTGACCATATTCTATGAAACTGAATCAACCCATTTTAAGCTGCATTTAAAATATGGCTCTTTTATAGGTCGCACAAGAAGTTATTAGTTGACCCTCGTATGTGATATATATGTATATATATGTACCTCCTCTACTTAAGATTTCATATACTTCAACTACCTTTCAACTGATGCAGCAGCCTGGCCAAAAAAGTGCACAAAATGAAGCCATCTTTGTTACAAGACTGTATGTGTGTATATGTGTGAGTGTATCTGTGTAACTGTGTTAGTATGCAGAGATAGAGATAGAGATAGATACACACCGCAAGTGCTATAAAGCTCTTGCAGTTTTCTGCTGTCCACAACCCACCCTCCGTTTTTGGCTCGAACCGAAAACTGTCTTTCACACTCAACGACAACGACAACAGCAATAACTACAACAACAACAACACCTCCAGCAAGAACAACAACAACACCACCATTGACACCACCAACATCAACACTCGCCACACTGTCCATTAACATTATTTGAAACATTTGAGCTTCTATTTTTGTGATTCCTGTCGAAATATGTAATTTTATTAAAGTTGCCACCACGTGAAACCATTAAAAAGATATAAATGTATCTCTTGGTAGATTACATAAGATACTTTCGCAACTACCAGTGAGTGCCAGTTAATGTTGTCACATAGTAAATTACATTTATCTGTCTATCTTTAGAGCTTAAATTTCAAATAAAATGAAGCTATTATTTTTTTGAACTCTCAATAAAAGTATCTTTTGTAGTTAAGAATATACAAATGTATTTTAATAGAGTTTAGATAAGTGTAGTACAAATATTTTTAAGGTGTTTGCTTACAACCAAATGTATTTATAGAGTGGAAAAGTTTATACAAAATACCGAGCAAATCGGTTAACTTTTTAAAGTATCTGAGCAACTGTATGGCAAAGAATCTTTGTATCTTTTCTCAACTTATAGCTGAGAGTCTCTAGATGTGTTAAGAAAGAGCGCTAAAGTATCTTAGAAATTCTCTAGCTGCAGTTTTATAGAGCTTTAGATACACTTTAGAAAATTCAGCCTAACAGAAAGTAATTCTATATAGTAATTGTGAATAAAACATTTTGTTTTGTTATCTTTTTAAGGATTTCTACAATCGATTACAATTCTTCAAAGTTAGCTTGCTTTCTAATAAATTTTTAGTAAATTAGTTAAACAAATACACTCAAAAAACATTGTATAAATGAAAAATTTTATTCTTTTTTATGTTCAAGAAATTTCAATTTAATAATTAATTATAAAAGAACTTATTTTGTATACAAATAATTTCTCTCAGTGGACCTCATCAGCTGCGACTCGTCGTTTATTGTTTAAGCAGCTTTACCAATGTGCGTGTGTGTGTGTACTTCTGTGTGTGCTTTTGTCTCTGTGTGTGTGTGTACATTCGTGCTGTGTGGAAAATGCTAGGAAAATGCTTGAGATGAATTTTCCACGCTGTGCAAATGAAGATTTCTAGCTACAACTTATTGCAGTTCCACACACACACAATGCCTGGTGGTGGGTGGTGTTGGGTGGTGTTGGGTGGTGTTGGGTGGTTGCTTGGATGCCTTGCTGCTTGGGTGGTTGGGTGGCTCTTGGAGTGCTCGTCGGGCACAGTGAAAATGCTATTATGAAGTTTTTCCCTCTATACACGTCTTTTCCTCCTCCTCCTCGCCCATCTTCTTGTCTTTGTTTTCGACGCATTTGACAAGTCAAGAGAATGCGTCGAGCAAACAGAATTAAGCTCCAGCATAAGAAATTGAATTTCAAAGAGTTATTTAATATTTTTTGTTCTCGCTCTTTTTGTGTTTTTTTTAGTCCTCGTTCAGTTTTTCAATGTTTCCATTTTCCATTTCGCTGTTGTTGTTGTTTTTCGTTCTATATTGTGCGTTTTTGACTCTTGAGATACATTTGTTCTCCAGCTGCTTTCCTTTTTAAGTCGTAAGGTCCTATTTTTGTTGTTGTTGTTGTTTTCATCATCGCTTTGGCCATTTTTCATTTCCTATTTGCCGTTTCCGCATTTCCACATTTCCACATTTTCACAGTTTCCCTTCTCTTTGCTCTCTTTATGGTACTATAAGCAAGTTAGCTGCCTGACTTGCTTTCTATCTTCCTGTTAGAGCCTCAGTATACAATGCCTCGGAAAATTTAATGAGTTTCTGTCCAGAGTGGTTTTTATTTTACATTTTTTGCTGAGCAAACTTAATTTAATTTTACTTGCATTTCAATTAAAGCATTTACTGTGTTCATCAGCTGGTTTTCTATCCACTCTTTAGTTCCCTTAACTAGCGGTAACTTTTTTCCAACTCAAAACTTAGTTAGTTGGTAAAGTCTGAGAAGCCTTTTGAGACTGCATTGTGATAGTTTGCTAAGAAATTTCTAAGAAGATTTCTTCTAAGAACAAGACTTCTGTAACTTTTGTATGGATAAGAGAAGTTCATTTTTCAAAACTTGAACCTATAATGGTATTATTCCTAGAAAGTGCTGAAGAATTTAAAGTGAAATCTATCACTTTTCAACGATTAATTGTATATGATTTTCAAAGTAGTTGCTCTTTATGTCTAAGCTCATAACTCGACACGTTTAAAATAGATAATCCCATGAAATTTGGTACAGCAAGTGAGTATAGTATAACAAAACAAACTAAGCTAATTTGCTGTGCATGTAAATATACAAATAGTGCGCACTGTGCTGCCATATTGAAATCCATTCAAATCCCCATAGTGCACTTTTATTTGTTTTCTGATGTTTCAGGCGAAAATGTGTGTTTATTTTTTTCATAGAAACAAACAAACACAAATATTGAGCGAGAGAGAGAGAGGTGAGGGGGAAAAAGAAACAATGCACACTGCATACAAATAATACAATGCAAAATTTTGTTGAATAGTTGTGGCTATAATTAAGTTGCGTTGATTGTTTTTGATGTTTGATTGCAATTGGGATTTGTCAGATCATAAAATTCGAAAGCTCCTCTTCTTCATTCATTCCCTATATATCCCAGGGAGATATCAGTTGATATCAGACAGCTTTTAGTTTTAGGTTTGAATCATTATTGAATATTGCATATTGCATTTCACATTCCGGCAAAAATGTTGTCGGCAATTTTTCGGGGTTTCCTCTTTGAAGTTTTTTTTGGGGCCGGAAAATGAAAATCAATATGGCGCATGCGCTTGCCCCAAATACAAAAGAAAAACACACACTCACACACACACACATTGGGTTAAATGTATGGGTGTGTTCCGGTCACACATAATTACAGGATACAACTACTATATATGTGATATTGTAGTTCATGGAATGCATTCTTCAGAGTTTCCAATTTCCAATTAAAATACTCGTTAAGTCAATTCGATTATCGCTTAAAACTAATTATACTTGCAATTAACATTTATGGCTTTCACCTACAATGTGGCAACCATGACTTGCAATTATTGTTAAATACCTGTCACATTCATCTGGTGATTAAGTTTTGCTTTGATGCTTGAAATCTAATTCTAATCAAATCATTTTCGATGGCGAAACCTGCAAATGACACTGACACTGTTTTAAGGTCTGTAAAAGCCAATTAAATTGTGGTATTCTAGTGAAATCAGTTGGATTCTTTAGCTTGCCTTGATATTAGTCTTTTCAAAACTATCCATACCATTAACTGACCAGTTTTGAGACTGCGAATGAAAAGAGCGGAAAGATCCGTGCACATTTTTCGTAAATTGTTCACATTCTTTCGTTCTCAAAACAAACACTTGACCATACAAATTATAACCAAGCGTTCACGACTTACGAACAATCGTACTTGGCACTCTTTCATGCACAGATGGTCTCGATTTACTACCGTTGTGAGTGTATGTAGCTGAAACATGGTACATCACTCTTCTATCGTTGAAGAAAGCATTCAAGTCGATTTAGGTGAGAATAGGTAAGAAAGATAAATCACATATCTAACATTGATCTGATTTAAAGAAACACGCTAGTTACTCTACTATATATAACACTGAAATTCCATAAATCTATTAAGCATAGAATTTTATATAGTTTTGTCGAGTTTTTACGAAATATCTTTGGGATAGAAAGCCTGTAATTTTGTTAGGAAAACTTTGTGCGTTTGAGTTAAAACTTTAAATAGAGCAACGGCCAACCATTTTATTTTTGTCATATTAAAACTAAATGGAAACTTGTTTAACTGAATTAAATAAAGTGCAAAGTTCGTCTTTTGTTTTTCAATTTAAGTATGAACAAAATGTTCATGTCAACATTTGCAAAGTTGACAAAAGTGTTTTCTTGTTGTATGTCAAGTTTTAACTTAATTTTGATGAAATGCAATTGAAGTGCACTTCGAAGCAATCAAAAGGAAACAAAACAAAACGTAAACAAAAAAAAACAACACAAAATGTAAAACAAAAACAATTTGAAAAACAGCCACCAACGGCAGCGGCGATAGCCACCCAAACCCATCGAAACCCACCCAGTGCAGTGGATGGATGTATAAAAAACAAGCCATGTCCATTGCCCAAACTCTGAGGCAAAAGCTGACAACTTTCATTACCTGCGCGACAGCAACCACTGGACGCTATAAAGTGCAGCAGCAGCCACAGCAGCACGAGAGATGCCACCACCAGTCGCACCACTAAAGGTAGATGGGGAAGGATCAGGAGAAGGAGCAGGAGCACCACCAGCGGCAACCACATGCAAATCCATATGGCCATTAGCCAAGTTATGTATATAGTCTGGAGGACCTTTGTGGCAGCTGTAGGGCAGCTTCGTTCAAGTTGCGTTTTTCGAAAGGGTATCAAAATAGACAAAGGGTATGCCAATTCAGTCATGTAATGTGTTACGCATCTAAAAAGATACCCAAAATATTGAAGTAAATACTTACAAGGAAACAAGTTATATGTACCACTAGAAATCAAGTTTAAAACTCATTTAAATCTGTCGTATTTAAGGCTGTATACAGGATATTATTCTTGAAATAATATGTAGTATAATTTCAATTAATAAACATATCCAAATATTGGCAATTTTGGCACTCAGCTTTGATATCACTAAACTGTGTTTAGGATTGTGTTTAGCGGTATTGGTTGTGTTATATTATAAATACAGTCTTACAAATCGACAGTGACTTGAAAGGGTATCAAAACTTCAGCGTGCCGAAGAAAACTTTTCTTTTTTGTTGGGTGTGTTTTGTGTTTTGTTTTTACTTTTCTATAAACATCAAAAATGTAAAAAACTGACAACGCGCGTCAGGAACAACAGCAAAAAACAATGGCTGCAAAAATGCAAACTCAAAATTCAAGCACCACTCCAAAGAGTCCAGCGAGCGCACGATAATTGAAATGGACAGCATCCGGTTGCAGCAGCCAGCAGTCATAAGGATAAGGGAAGGGATTGGGGCGGGGGCAGAGGTCCTCGGTCCTCGGGCTAGGACCAGTTTTTTTTTTATTCATTGATTTATTTTCTTTATTTTTTGGTTGCCTTAGAAAATGACGTTTGCCATGAAACTGGCAGTCGAAAAACATTATGTACTTTATCTGTAACTTGGGAGCGGGTTATATGTATGTATATATATAACTTTAACAAAGAAAACAACACAAATGGAAAAAAATGAAAACAGGAATCTAAACGAAGCGAGTTGCAGCCAGTCGGTGAAACTTTTGCAACCCTAGTCGAATTTTTAAAGTAATCCTTTAGCAGGACCTTCATCAAGTTGATTGCTGCTTTCCATTTTCAATTTCTCCTTCAAAAAGAAAAACTGCAGCGAGGTGAAAGAAAGAAAGAGTAACAGGATTATTTAAAAAAAAAAACTAAATACATAATTATCATGTTCATCATTATTAACATTGCTCAAAAACAGATATCGGTTGTCAACTCCGCTTTTCCATTCAATCTTATTTTATCAGAGCTATGCTTTAAAAATAACTAAATACGTCATTATTATTGCTCAAAAACAGAAGCCACTTGTCAAAATTTGACAACATAACTTTTCTTTCACATTTATCTATAAGATACATTTGTATCTTTAAGAATCTTCCAACTGGTTGCAAGTCTCTCGGCAACCCTTGAAAAGGGATAATTTAATATTCCACAAAATTGAATTTATATTCAAAGTATTTTAGTCCTCATTAAAACTTTAATTGCAATGCTTGAAAAGGAAGGATTTTCACAGAAAAAACTCGAACAACAAAACTTGCAATTCAACTGAATTTTAATACATTGAATTTTCATTTATATGCCTCATCGTTATCTGCTTTTCTATGGAATACTTATAGAATTCGCTGAAAGCCCACAACTACTTTAATCCTATTAAAATTGAACAGCAATCCTTCAAAAGCAAACCGCATACAATTTGTATTCGTATTATCAGCATCATTAATAATTCTGCATAAAACAACTTGAAAATGATTCAAATGCAATAAACAAATGCAACTAGTCATTTGAAAGCTGGCAACCCTGGATGGAATGGAAATCTTTAGTGTCTTTAGTGTTTCTGATGAACTCAAGAGGCAATCCTTCAACAAGAAGGATGCTCATTATTAGCATCTTCATTAGCGCTATCATCATTATCGGTTTGCTGTTTTCATTAGAATTCCTCACTTGGCGCATTTTCAAATCTAAAAAACAAGAAATGGAAGAAAAAAAAGGAACGTTGAACGTTGCCAAGTTGCCAGTTGGCAGATGAAGTGCTAAACAATTAATTAGAAAAGTTTTCTTTCTTTTCTTGTCTCTTGTCTCTTGTTTTGTTTCGTTTTTCCTTTTTGGCCATTGGCCGACTTGACTCTCTACTTCAAAAGCAATTTTCAACTTGGCAAATAACTCGGCAACAGAGAATGCCAAGAAAGCCAAGAAAGCCCACGCAATCGCAACAACAACAACGACAACCATTTACAACAACAACAACAACAACAACAAACTCTTTTGCAATGCAAAAGGAACAACAACAAAATGAAAATGTATTTTCTCTTCTGCTGTCAAGTTAATAGAAAACTTGGAACTTGGAAATTTTTAATATGTTCCTAGGAAAATCTCAACAACGGTAAATGTGTAAATACAGCTGACAAGCTGTCAACATTGAGCATTACTGTCCAAGTTGGCCAACTTATCACGATTATTCGGATTATTCCGTTTCCATTTTCGCCCTAAATTCACTGCATTTGATTCTTTCTTTCTTTCCATAGCATACTTTTCGGCTAAGAAAGTGTCCTGAGACAAAAAAAACCAAACTTTCATTTAAAGTTAAGTTTTTTAAGTTTAGTTTCGTTTGATATCTAGGTGAATATATATTATACATATATCTTTTTGGTAGTATAACAAAGTTATATGTGGAACTTCATTTTGATCAGGTTTGGATAAGAAAAATTGATTCCGTATTTCAAATATTGTTAGTATTGAAATTTCTAAAATTTATTTGGTTTTGAAGTTAGAAATGCTTCTTAATGTTTTTTTAAACAAAATGTCTATTTTAAAATAATTTTTCATATTTTCTGCTTAAAGAATACAGGAAAAGCATTTATGCCAGCTTTGAATTGAGTCTAGTGTCAATCCTCTATGTACGTATGTATGTATGTATGTATGTATGTATGTATGTATGTATGTATGTATGTATGTATGTATGTATGTATGTATGTATGTATGTATGTATGTATGTATGTATGTATGTATGTATGTATGTATGTATGTATGTATGTATGTATGTATGTATCTATGTACATAACTGAATAAAATTATTAAATCTAATCAACTTTAAGGCGTCTTAATTTCCATTTATAATCATTTTGTATCGTTTTGTGTCCTCGCCTAAAGCTCATGATTAATTTTCCCAACTTTTCAGCTGCTCAACTTGTTATGCCACACTTTGGTTAGGGATATTTTCCTCCTCCTTTCCTGCTTTCCTTAGACAACTTGGTAGTTGGTAGTAAAATGTTCATGTCTAAAACAAACTATTTTTGAAATTTATGTTGAACTTTCGGGCACAAACAATATGCAATACAAGTTGCTTGGGCAAAAGAGGGGGTTACCAACTAATATAACTTTTCACCTCTCTCCTCTCTCTGTCATATTTGGCTCACAAGGAGGAACCCATTTAGATAGCGTAATATTTTTTGCTACCCTTCGCATCGGTTTTATGCCAAAGAACGTTCAATAAATGTTAATGTGCAATTTGGAGTTTTCCTTTCTGCTTCTTCTTCTTCAGGTAAAATGTCCATGTATATATGTGTATATGTGTTTTTCTCTGAGATATATGTAATGTTTGCTCTGCTATGTGTATACACACATCTATGCATATGCGTGTGTGTGTGTGTGCGTGCTTATATCTGTTGCAATTTATGAAAAAAAAGCGCAAAGGAAAAAACATCAAAAACCATTTTATGTGCTAACGAAATAACAAAAGCCGGTTCCTTATATATATATGTATATGCGAGTGCCACACACAAAAAAGGACATACATATATCTGTGATGCCAACGAGTACTCGCACCAAAAACAGGACAAAACAACCAGAAAAATACGGATAGAAAGGACATAAAAGGGGAAAAGAAAATAGAACAAGTAGTTTTGTATTAATGTCTATTTATTTATAAACAAATGAATTTGATAATTGTGGTCATCTTTTTATTAGCTTTAAGATGTAGTGACATCCTACATCTTTTCAGTTTCCTGCGAAGTCTTTACTTAACTCGCAAGTTTTATAATTAAAATAGCTTTAATAAATTTAATCACAGATTTTATCTTTATTATTGTTAAATATGAACCAACTAAAATGATTTAAAATCCGATTACTGTATCATTTACTCCTGTCAACAGCAATAGAATCGGAAATTCTAATGTAATCGACACAATAAAAAGCTTGTTAATGAAAATTGGCTTGGATATTTAACTATTAGCTATTTTGGTAACTAAGTATATTAAAAGTTTGGAAAAAATCTAAGCAGCAATGAAAAAATTTTTAAAAAAGCTTCTACTGTAAAGTTTACTTATTGTTATTTACGTTATTTTTTAGACTATGGCATGATGCATTTTCAAATATTCAACCTATTTTATTTCTTCATGTACGCTGAAACTTTAATTAGACATTTAATTTGATTTAATTTGATTAATTTTAGAATTATTAAAAACAAAAGATTACCAAATATGCTTTGTCTAATATTAATTAAAAAAGGGACAGATCTGTCCGAAAAAGAAGTCAGAACTGGCAACACTGTTACATACACATGTTCACTCACACACACACACACACTCACACAGGCACACCCTCAACAACGGCCACGTCGACAACCCATAAAATGCAATGAGGAAACTTTTTTTTGCGCTTTGCGCTTTGCGTGTTCTTTGTTGTCGTTGTTGTTGCTTTTGTTTATGTTGTTGTTGATGTTGTTGTTGTTGTTGCTTTTGCTTTCTGCCACAAATTCAATTTCCGCACATTGTGCGCAGCTCCCCAAAACAGAAAGCCGCTAAAAGCGAATTCCCAAAGCTACAAACACACACACAGACACTCACAGAGACACACAGACAGAGACAGGCAAAAACATATAGGAACTCTCACAGACATGCGCCATATGCAATTTGCCACTCTCTAGAGTCTTACTCTCTTTTGCTCTCTCTCTGGCATCAGTTTGCTTCCTGGCTAGAATATTTGTGTGAAGCGTAGATTGCGCAATCTATGAAAATCAAAACAACGCCCCACAAATACACAGGCAAATGAGCATAAACACGCACACACACACACACGCACACACACAGGCACACACACATACACTTTTAGAGAACATGAATGAACAGTCAGTCCAATGTGCAAGTGCAAGTGAGAGAGAGAGAAAGCGAGCTTGCGCTTGCGTGGGAGAGGGAAAGTGAGAGTGTGCAGAGTGGGAGAGCATGCAGAGTGTGAGAGTGTGCAGAGTGGCATAGTATGCAGAGTGTGAGAGTGTGGAGGCAGGGGAGCAACCCGCATAGACAAGTTGGCCACCGGCCGGCAGCTGGGCATTTCTTTGGGTGCAAAAAGGAGGTGAGTGGAGTGGAGGCGTGGCAGTTGGGAGTTGGGGCACGCCTTTATGTTGTACATAACATTGTGTCAGAGTTCAATATCCTGCATGAGCACACAGCCTGCAGGTGGCGCTGCAGTTGCGCTCAGGTGACTGCAGGAAGCACTCGTTAATGCAAGAGAGAGAGAGACAACATAGAGACATACATATGTATGTGTACATACTTATGTATATGTGCACATGGACTTCATAGATAGCTTACATAATTGCATAACTAGAATAGATCACAAGTCAACAGAGAGAGAGAGAGATCGCACACTATAGCTTAAAGTGGATAAAGCTGATTTGCAAGCCGAGCTTTAATTTTGAGTTTTTGCTCTTTAAAACTTACTTGTGCCTTCTCTAAGATTATCCTTAACTATTTATCCTTATTATCTATAGATTAAATTTGCTTTGTAAGCATTTTAATGTAAGGCTTAGAATCTCTGAAGCGACTATGTAAATATTTTAGTACTTTTATGACTTTTTTCTAGGAGCCTTCGAGATTTTGTTTTACATTATAAACAAATTAAAGCATATAGACAGTTTTTTCATGAGAAAAGGTCTACTATATCTGTAAAGTATGTTCTTCTTTCGAAAATCATTCTAAATCTTAGATATCGTAACATATAGTTTTGTAAAGATTTAACTCTGTTTTTCTGGTCAAGAATTTTAGTGTCACGCTCGAAGTAGTTAATTAACCCAAGTTGAATTTGTCTATAATTATGATGGTTATCGGGCAAAAGGACCTCACCTTTTGCAACATGGGGAGCCAACCCTTAACTAACTACGAATATAAAGTGGCATGCCACGTGTGAGCGAAACTGTGTGTGTGTGTGTGTTCGTGTGTGTGGCACGCTAATGAAGGCAAAAACCGGCAAAAGCGTTGCACAAACCGTTGAAACATTTTGTGTCTGTTGTTGAGGGTTGTTCAACAATATAGTACATTCCTTGTCTGCCAGGCTTCACTGTAGTGTCCGAGTACAAACATCTGAGGGCTGGACTTGGTCCATTGGGCTGATTGGTTGGGACGGGTGCATCATCAATTGATATCAATTCAATTCAATCTTCTACCTGAATATTCTATGCAATTGCGAGTGCATTGAACTCGTCGCTAACAAGCTGAAGTATGTGTGGAAGCAAGAGGGTGACAATTAAATAGAGACAGAGATAGAGATAGAGGCAAAAGTTGCGAAAAATGGGGCGCTAAGTAATTTTCGAACAATGCAAAAACTGTGAACATTTGCCAGAGGCGTCGAGCTGTAAGAGTATCAGTAATAGGGGTTGATGTAAATCAAGGAATTATAAACAAATATTCAGAATATGAAAGTAAGGAATCGCCACATTTTAAAACCTTTTTAAAGGGGAAAACGCTTCTGCTTTAAAAGAAAATGTTATTACATAAGTTTCTTCTATCAAAACCCCCTTAACAATGGTTACCCCTTTTACTACGCCTCTGATCTTAGCGAAAATGTCATTACATAAGGTTTGCAAAAACGCTGTAAACCCTGTAAGCCCTACAAATCCTACTGCCAAATGTCAATAAGTCGCGCGTCCGTCCATAAATTGTTCGACTAGAGATTTGACAGCTGTGATCCTGTGAGATCCTGTGAGTTGGTTGTTAGGTGGTGGATCGTTCGTTAACCCTACTTTAATGGTAGTACTCTCTGGTGGTTGGTGGATCGTTGGAAAGTGTTACATTTCACAGTCCCTTTAGAATTCTTAAAAGCAAAGCACAACATGAGAAATGCAAATCAATTCGTGCTGGTTTTCAAAGAGTTAAAAACTGGTTTTACAACACTGCTTTTTCCCATTGTGATCCCACTTTAATAGTTTCTATTGTTTTTGTTTTTGTTGAAAGCTGGAAAACATTTTGGCGTTTTGACAAGTCTAAAGTGTTTTTGGAAAAATAAAGACATATGGCCATATATATTTTTGATATACTGCACTGCAAGCCAAAAAAAAGGGGTTGGAACAGATCTTAAACTTGTTTTGTTCGAATTAGTCTTGTAATAGAGAAAATAAATGAAAGTAAATTGAGGAACAACTCTATTTAAGCTGCAAACAATGAAAAACTTTTTACATTTTCTATTGGACAACAATTTCATACACTGCTGGATAAAATAACATAACATGAACATTAATATAACTTTGAGCATTGTTACATATTATTTGCATGAAATATTGGCAAAAACTTTTGGGTTTCCTCGATATTGTGAAATATCTGAAATTCCGAAATACTTTGGATCTTTTGTATATATATATTTTCGCCCACATTATGAATGGCTATTTGGCACACAAGCTATAAATGGCAAGCAACCACTTGACACTCAATACTCAAGGCCTCGTACACTCACACACACACATCGACACACACACACACCGGCACACTCTTATACACATACATATAAAGAGAGCCACCCCAAAAGAAAATTAAACGAATTGGGTCAAAAGATAAACGGAATTATCTTCAAGAGCCTATGAGAAAAATAAGAAACACTTTAAATTGCAAAAGCATGGGACAATTAGGGGGGGGATGAGAAACAGGACCAGAAACAGAATAAGGAAAAACACGCAAACGAAATCCTTTAAAAAATGCAAACGGTTGCCACTCAAGTAACCAACCCCCTTGGCACCCAAAAACCACCCAAACCACCCAAAAACCACCCAAAACCACCAAAGCAACCAACTGATGTTTAGGTTGACTGCGTTTATTTCCCCCACACTCCCCAAAACGAATGCTCCACCATTTTTCGCTCATCTCATCTGTGTGTTGTCAACTCAAATGCTGAAATTTCATTATTTATAATACGGAAGCTGTGAGAATGTAAGAGTGTCTGTGTGTGTATGAGAGAGAGAGAGAGTGTGTGTGGCAAGTGTGGCAAGTATGACAATCAATGTTGACAGAATTTATAAGGCTAAAATAGCGGATTTATAAAGTAGCTGAAAATAGATTAAATACTGAGACATCTTTTAAAGATAATGTTAAGAGCTTAATTAATTAAATAATACTTAAATAATATAATCTTCTAAATATTTCCTTCATTTAAATATTCCGAATTCTCAATTATAATAATTTTGTTTCTCCGAAATCTGGCAAGCTTAAGAGGTTGTCAAAAGAAATTTCTAACTTGTGGAATTACAAAATTACTTAACATAGCTATAAAAAGCTAAATCGGCAGTGCTATATGTAACTCTGATTAATAGACTGCTGTTGCAAGGTGCTCTCTGCTCTCTGCTCTCTCTACGAGCTGCCGACAACCGGCTGCCGGCAAAATATCTTACCGTCTTGCTCTCCTTTACTGCCTTTTCTCTTACTGCATGCGTATCCTTTTTGCGCACTATGCCGAACAGAGAGAGATAGAGAGAAAGAGGGAGAGAGAGAGGAAGAGAGGAAGAGAGCGCGTGCAGTACCAGGAAGAGGAAGGAGGGTGGCGTTTTGCGGCTGTGTCTAAATTTTTATTGTCTTTTGTCAAGCTTTTATCTAGAATCCAGTTGGGAATATCTACAAATATAATCCAATTAACTTGTCTGAGAACATGAGCCCCAGCAGCTGAAGACTCAGCTTTAAAGCTAGCTTAAGTATGAAAATTTAAGCAAATGTTGAAATCTTTTTTATACCCTTGCAGAAGGTATTATAATTTTGTCATGATGATTGTAACGCATTGAAGGAGGCCTCACAGACCCCATAAATTATGTCCGTCTGTCCGTCTGTTTCTATGCAAACTAGTCTCTTAGTTTCTAAACTGACAAAAGTTGCATGCTACAACACTCAAAAAGAGGAGCAATATTAAAATGATACAGAATACATATTTATAGTAGTAAAGAAATAAAACTTACCCTTTTACATAATATTTTATTAGATTTACAAACAATTTTCATTTTCACAAATTATTTCACTACACTGTGATCAGCAATCAACAAAAGCTGACTTAATTTTAACACACCAAACAAAAACAAAAAAAAAACTACATATAGCCTGATTAAAGCTGCGGGCTACAACACACACACTTCATTAGCGAGCGCAGGCACAATTATTTCACAAATTATTTCACTACACTGTGATCAGCAATCAATAAAAGCTGACTTAATTTTAACACACCAAACAAAAACAAAAAAACTATAGCCTGATTAAAGCTGCGGGCTACAACACACACACTTCATTAGCGAGCGCAGGCAATTAAAACGAAAATAAATCATTGCATAAATGAGAGCGCGGGAGTTAAAACGAGCAACAACAACGATCACAAGGAGAGCGCACACAAAGGAAGACGCAAACATACGCAATGCGTAGGAAGGAGCGGGATAGCGTTAGATAAAATGGCGCCGAAGAGAGCAAAGCGGGGCTCCTCTGGCAGCAATGCAAAAATGAAGCACTTGCAAATATTGCAATCCAAATTAAACAAAATAGTGCTGATTAATTTAACAACTTTCATATGCATGAAGTGCACAACACTTTGCCCGACTGTTTAAAACACAATTTGAGACAATTGGACCGATTAAACTATGATTTTCAATCACGAACGCGGAGCAACTAAGCAAGCCGAGCTTAAGAAAACCGATAAGCGAAAAGAACTAAACGATAGACACGCACACATATTGTTGCAAAAGAGATACGCGTGAGAGCGCGGGAGTTAAAACGAGCAACAACAACGATCACAAGGAGAGCACACACAAAGGAAGACGCAAACATTCGCAATGCGTAGGAAGGAGCGGGATAGCGTTAGATAAAATGGCGCCGAAAAGAGCAAAACGGGGCTCCGCTGGCAGCAATGCAAAAACGAAGCACTTGCAAATATTGCAATCCAAATTAAACAAAATAGTGCTGATTAATTTAACAACTTTCATATGCATGAAGTGCACAACACTTTGCCCGACTGTTTAACACACAATTTGAGACAATTGGACCGATCAAACTACGATTTTCAATCAAAAACGCGGAGCAACCGAATAAGGCGAGCTTAAGAAAACCGATACGCGATTAGAACTAAACGATAGACGATTAAAATCGATTATTATTGATGTAGCAAAACAGCAAACTAACCTAAACTAACTATACTGGTTAAATTAGTAGCAAGTTGAATACAGATCTCGGCAAGGGTATTAAATCTTTGGTGTGACGAATATAGCTTTATGTATTTTTTTATTTCGATTTAGACATGTTTAATTCTAGCAAAGCAACAGATTCATGTAGTCATTATGGGCTTCATTAAAGGCTTTAAGCATAGCTCTTCAAAATATATAGGATGATATTAAAACTAAACTGCAGTATTTAATTATTCAAAGGCTTATTAGTCAGAAAGCTACTTGCTAACAGAATTGATGTGTAAAGTCCTTCCTAAAACATTACAGTTTTCTAAGCTAGATGTCTCACTACAATGCGTTTTATTAATATTATCTCTCTTCATTCAAACTTCAGCTTAGCTTTGATCGTCGATAATTTGCTTGTGCTTATTATGGTAAATATTTAAAGTGCTTTTGAGTTCCTACTTGGCTTTAAAAGTGGCTTTTAAGCAAGACTTCTTCTTCTAATTTGCATATCAAAGTATATAGTATATCTATAGCAATATAGCTTCCATAAATACATACATACATGGGTACATACACATATACACTTGCATATTTTGCATTTAAATTTCCCCCTCAATCACCATTCTCGCACATTCCACATCCCACTCTCTCTTCCTCCCACCCACTAACTGCTGCCCAGCACACTCAAGCCCACATCTCACGTCTCACATTCCACACACGCACACATCCATACGTATCCCACGCGCTCTCCCAAAGCAATGCTCTCTTGATGCAAGAGTGCCAGCGAGAGCGAGAGCGAGTGTGACAGGCAACTCGAAGTGTAGCTTTTGGCTATTGCTAGCCTGCTCACTCAAAAGGGTGTGTACCAGCCGGCCGGCGCTAAGCTGCGCTCGCATCAAAGCGGTACAACGCTATGCGTGCAAAAGGGATACAAATATATTTATGAAGCAATGCTCTCTCATAACGGTGGTTGCTGGCGCTCTCTCGATGTGGGAGCAAACGGCGATTGAGAGAATGCCAAAGGAGCGCAGGGAGAGAAAAGGATACTTTTTCTTTTTTTTTTGTTGTTTGTTAGTCTATCTGAGGATACGAGTGGCGGCGAGGACCGGCGCCTGTTTTCTGTTTTCAGTCGTACGTGTTCGTTCGTTGCTTTCGTTCGGTTTTGATTCCATTCGGTTGTGTTTCTCAATTCGAGAACATTCATTTATAATTTTTTGACTCCTCTGCACCAGTTTTTGTGTTGTATTCAGTTACGAATTTGTTGTGTTCTCGGTTTTTTCCAACTAAACAAAAAAAAAAAGAAACAACAACAACAAGAAGAAGCACACACTCACACACATATGTATACCAACTGCAACTGCAACAAAAAACTGACTGCAATAAAACTGTGTATGACGCTCTCTGTGCAATAGTATATACCCGATATACACACATACTATATATGTATATACATATATAGCAAATACTAACTATCGTATATAGAATTATAAACACTTTTCGAATTCCACTCGTTTTATACGCTTTATTTTCTTCATTCGTCGTGTCGGGCCCTGACAATTGCAATACTAATAAATATCTTTAAAAGAAATTAAAAAAAAAAATTAAGAAAACGAAGAAATTAAGCAACAACAACAACATCGATTGTGTTCAACAGTCCTAGTCAAATTTTTTTGGTCTATTTTTTTTGTTCGCTCTCTGTTGTTAATCTGTGCAAATTTCTCAAAGAACAACAACAACAAAACATTTCGTGCAAAGTGTCTGTGTAACAACAACAACAGCAACTATAACTGCAACAACACTCACACCTTAACAACAAGAACCGTTAGCCGTCATTAGACAAAGCCGTTAGAGCGAGACAGCTGCTGCATTTCCCCAAAACCGTTAAAATAGCGTGTAACGTGGCGACGTGCAAGCGAGATAGCTGCAAACTTTCGCAACTGGAGTGAGTGGCGCTAAGAAAGCAGGAGAGAGAGAAAAAGAGAGGCTTTTGCAATCAATAGACCGAGCATTGTTTCTTCTTCATCTCCTCCCATAAAGAAAATCTCTAAGGAACGCACTTGCCTAATTTAAATACACTATTTGTTGTTGTTTATTTTTTGGGAACGTGTTCACCTATCGCCAAAAGGTAAGTATTCTTAACTGTTATACAGAGTGTAACAGTTTTAACCGTGAATGCTTCGGGTTTTTTTAACAAATTTTTTTAAGTGTGTGAAAAATGTGAATACTACAGAGATCTTGTAAAATGATCTTTTAAAAAATTGTTATAATATAAACATAACGCATTATAAAATGGATATGCATACAATATAATTCTACACATATTTTTTTTAGTATAGGATAAGGTTTTCACATATAATAACATCTATCTTTGTATAACAGTTGTGCTACAATTTAGAGGTTAGCTTGAGAGTTGGATGTAAAGCTCAGCAGGGGAGTGTGAAAGTGTAAGAGGGAAGGATGGAAAAGTGTAGGGTTGAACAGGGTAAGAAAAAAGTGTTGCAAGTTCTAAAGAAAGTTTTTAGCTATGAATAATGATAAGGGAAGGAAATGAGGGTAAAAAGAAAATTTTAAATTTTCTAGACTTCTAAAGATCTTAAAAAAATGATATTTTTATCATAATAGTTTCCTAAAAGAGTTAGAATTTTAAATATTTGACTATTCTATATAAGATTATAAAGTTCGCTCTATTTCAAGAATTAGACAGAGAGAGAAAGATAGATAGAGAGAGAGAGAAGCTAGATGAAAGGTGGAGAGAAAACTTAGAGAGTTTAAGAAAAAGATTTGAAGCATTCGATAGAGATAGAGGCTACACAATGATAAAAAGAGAGAGAGCAAGATAGAAAGATAGAGATAGAAAGAGAGAGAGAGGGGAGAGATGGAGAGTGAGAAAGATATCTATTCACAGATATCAAGTCACAATTAATATTATCACGCTTTGTATAATCTTCAATATCAGTTGTCTTCGATTACTTATTCTTTTTCCTGGTCTTGTGTTCTTTCCTGACTCGTTCTTTCTGTCTCATTCTGTCCTTCTCTCTATCGCTTAGTTGCACCCTTGGCCATCAAGACATATTATACCCTGACCCACCTCAAGGTGCTCGTCTGGGGCGACACACATTTTAAATGAGGTCACAGATATCGGCACAAAAGTGTCAATTACACATTTCCTTTTCTTTTCTGTTCTGTTTTCTACTCTTCATTTTTTTATAAATTCTTTTTTGCACACATACACATACAGACACACCCTTTGCACGGCAGGGTGGCGTTGTGGGGAGGGGGTAGAGGGGGGCTGGCATATAGGTAAAGGGGCGAAGGTGGGAGGAACTTTGAGATGCAAGCCTCACATTATGCAGTATCATGACATGTTGCAAGCACAATTAAACGTTTGCCCCAGGGGCATGAGTGTATAAGTGTGTGTGTGTGTGTGTGTGAGGGTGTGTGGGGGTGTGTGAGGGTGTGTATTGTTGCATTTCTTTTGTTTTGGGGTCGCCTTTTTGTGGCTTTCGCTTTGACTTGTTGTCGTTGTCGTTGTCTTTTGTTGCCGCTGTTGCCATTGTTGCAGTTGTCTCTGCCACCTTTTGAAGCAGTCACCTTTTAAGTGTCACTGTGTTGTGGTCCTTTCTTATTGTTATCGTTGTCCTGTTTAGACCCCTGTTTGTTGAGTTCATTGAACGCAGCGGCAACAGCTGTTTTCATCGCTTGCCACATGCCACATGCCACAGAAGAGCAACCACAACGATCTGCTCGCTACGAAAAATGGGAAAATGCTGAAAAGTCGAACGAAAAACAAAAAGGCAACAACAACAACAACAACAACAATCCAAACACTGGCCACAAACGCGAGTTCATTGACCCAACGACAGTTCGAAACTCAAACTCAAACTCAAACCCAAACCCAAATGTGGATTGCTTTAAGAACCCAAAGTCCGTATCCTGCACACAGGAAAAGGCACAGGCACAGGAACGGGGAAGGGATAGATTGAGGGGTGCGGGACGTGTCGGTTTGTTTGTTTGTTTTTTTTTCTTTTTCCGCGTCAGGTTTTTACCCTATTTTTCAATGCGGTCCTTTTCTAAGTCTCTACACAGACAGGGAGGGGAGTACCTTCCTTCTTTTCCTCTCTCTCTCCTTCTCTCTATCTATCTCTCTCTCGTTCTCGTTCTCTTTCAATCTCTCTCTCCATCTAATGCTCTCTCTCTCTATTGGGTTTCAACCCCCTTAGGAATGCATCCAATTGGACCAGAGCACATGCATAATTCCAATTGGAATAAATACCTTATGCAATATGGATTCAGCTGTCAACTGATTCAGATTTCATTACGATTGCAATTGCAATTGCTAAATTGCAATATGCATGCAAATTATAAAAAAAAAGTGTCAATTACACGAATACCACATACCCTGCAAAGCATTATCAATTCAATTTTTCAGTTGAAAACTAAATTTGAAAGAAGCTACAAATTAAAATAAACATTTAGATTAGCCAATAATCTGTTATACTTTCAGGTATTATAGTTTAGTATCACATGTACAAAGGTATAAAAGAAATAGTAAGAAGAGTATATATAGCATAGTAAAATATATACATCTTTTAATGCATATTTAATCTTACAATTAGTACAACAAATCGAAGACCAAATAAACTACTTTACTTTTTAATTAAAGTTTATATTACTTAATATTTAAATTTGTAAGTTTTCATTTATAGAATAGAATATAATTTTTATGAATCTTACCTATGCCAACTACTTATGTATATAGAAGTGTTAACCAATTAACAAAAATTAAACAAGACATATTTCGTAAATATTATATATAAAATTTATAACACAAAATCTTAGGCACATTTCAATAAGTAAAAAAAAATAAATAAAATACAAAAATACAAAAATATCAAGATAAAAACATGAAATTATAATAATACTTTAAAAAAGTAAATCTATCAAATTAAGTAAAATACTTTAAATAAAAAAGAAAAGAAATTAAATAAAATAAGTGAAGAATTAATTTAAGTTAAACTAAAAAACTTAAACAAAATAATATTACAAAAAAAATAAAATAAGCTAATAAAAAAATTAAATAAATTAAATAGCAAGCAAAATAAAGGAATACAAATAAATATATATACAACCAATAAAAAATATTTAAATGAAGTTTTCAGTTAAATGCCAAGCTAATATGCTTTACAATTTAAAGGGTAACAACTTGAGTGTCTTAAAAAATAAAAAATGTGCTAGGCCAGGCGAAAAAAGTGAACTGCTTGTACTTGAGTGCAATCGCACTTGAGTGCTGACTGTGGTGCGAGTGGTTGATCTGAACCATTGAACCATTGAACCACTGAACCGCTCAACTGTTCAACTGCTCAACTGCTGAGCTCAACTCGCATATTGCGCATTTCACATGAGCACAAAACAATTTAATTAAATTCCAAACCATTAAGCGAAGTTTTTGCTGACAAAAAAATTAGAGGATAAATGAAGAAAACTTGATAAACAGATTTGGGATTGGAATTTGGGAGGATTTTGGGTTGAGGAAGAATGGGTATTAGCTTAATGTGCTTGGGGTGTTTTCCTCCCCCCGCCTCCCTCTATAACTATGTATTGCTCTTGTAACTCGAGTGTGTAACGTGCTTATTAGATGGATTTTTTTCTTAGTGTAGTCCCTTAAGTCTTTGAATATCCTTGTACTTAAATGA
This sequence comes from Drosophila putrida, assembly GCA_037043535.1. NCBI lineage: Eukaryota > Metazoa > Arthropoda > Insecta > Diptera > Drosophilidae > Drosophila > Drosophila putrida. The sequence goes on from JBAMBI010000187.1 coordinate 957,654, forward strand.
TTTTTCTCTTCCGTTGCAGATTGAGTAAAACGAGCGAGCAATCGAATAGCTAACATTTATCAGAGACGTGAGACAACCATTAACAAGAAGACAACAACAACAACAAGAAGAAGAAAAAAAACAGAACAGGAAGAATACGAAGAAGAAGAAGAATAAGAAGGTTTAATACTACGTATGAGAAAGATTTTTAACTGCAAACCAAGCAAAATAAAACCAAACACCACCAAGCAAAAACCAACAACTATTAACATAAACAAAAGAAAATAAAAATATATATAGTATATATATAACGAATAATCATATTTAAACGTATATATACAAGAACAAGAACTATAAACAAATACATATACTATATTATATGTATACATATTTGCATAAACAAAACTAAGTTCCAAGTTATTTCACGAAACAAAATACAAAAACAACAAAACAAAAACCAGAGCAAATTAGTAAAAATAATATAATAAAAAAAAACAAAACAAATTATTGCTATCTTTTTGCATTTTTGCAATTTTATATATAAACGGAAATAATAACAAAAAAGAAACAGAGAAAGAAAAAGAGAGAATACTCAAAGCGAAGAGGAAAAAAAAACACAAAACAGTTGAAAAAAAAAATAAACCAAAAACAAAAACAAAAACAACAAAATTAGCAAAATTTACTCTTTTATCTAAAACTAACTAAAATAAATCATATAAAAACAAATTACTTCAAATTTATATTAAATTTTAAACTCTAAGCGAAGCCAAAGAACGGTTAAAGGAAAAAAACAAAAACAAAACGAGAAACTTAAGATTAAATAAAATACTATTTTTTTTTGCGATCGTAGTTGATCTAAAAACCCAAAGATTTGAAAATAACAAATAAAAGAATTATAATAATAAGATTAAACAAATAATAAAAGAATAGAAAGAAACCTTGCGGCAAACAACTTCACGGGACTTGTGCAAAGCGCAGTCGAAGCTCTTTATAAACAAATAAATAAATCAATAATAAATGAAAGGAAATACCAAGAAATAAGTACATACATATATTCTAAGCGTAACCAAACCAAGCAGTGAGATTAAATATTAAGCACAACCCACAACAACAACACACAACCAAGCGACGTGTAACGCGGGGGACAAAAGCAGCCAAAAACAACAACAACAACCAAAAAATAATTAAATAAAACAACAACAACGATTCGTTGTTGATATTATTATTCATCAAACACCGAGTGTTAAACTGTAACTGTTAACAGTTACAGGTTAACGTGAAACAGCATCAAGATTAGCACTAAAAGCAACAGCAACAGTAACGGCAACGGCAACAGTAACGGCAACAGTAACAGTAACAGTAACGAAAGCCTGAACAAAATGACCAACGCCATGGATATTGTTAAGAACGGTGGGAGCGCCAATGGCTCCGTCGATGGCAGCAATGATGAGTCGCGTACCAATTTGATAGTCAACTATCTGCCACAAACCATGACGCAAGAGGAGATGCGATCGCTCTTCTCAAGCATTGGTGAGTTGGAGAGTTGCAAACTGGTGCGTGATAAAGTCTCAGGTAATTTGGGTAAATATTAACCAATATTCTAATTCTAATATTCTCAAAATACCATTCTCTCTCTCTCTATTTTTGATAGATCATCTATATTATAGTATAACTATAGTTACGCTTCACAGCCCTCGTTTCACATCAAGCCAACAGCTTTGCCATCTCGATACACTTTGTATCTAGACTGTAAAGTTGTCGGCAAGATGAAAAACAAAAACGGGCCCTTAGTAGTGATACTTTTAATATTGTAGTTAGATCGATCAGTCGATCATATTTCGATTTAAAACATTTGTACATTTTATTTTTCATTATTTGCAAAGTTAAGATTCCTTTAATATTAAACATCTCTTATTATTAGTAAAGTTTAAACGCCTTTTTTTGAAATGTTAGAATTATCTATTCATTTAAAATATTTATTGATAATAGCTAATATTTGTACATAGTTGTTACAGATCAACTCTCGTTAACATGTATCTTTTGGTTAACATGTATCTTTTGGTTAACATGTATCTTTTGGTTAACATTCTCAGATGACTTGCAGAGTTTAGATAATGAAATTAAATATGAAACGTAATTGAATTTAATTTGAAATGTTAACGGTTAGATATTAGTAACAAGCCTAAAGTTTGATGAAAACTACTCTTAGTCAATATATTCCATACATAAATCAGGGTTACAGTCCTTGACAGATCTCAAAGACAGAATCAAGAACTGCAAGTTTTACTGTTGTTTAAAAAATAGAAAGTGATTAAGAAATATGCTCAAGATCGTGAGGAATCGCTTTTTATATATTATCCTATGCATGTTTATCATCTAAAACTCTAAAAGCTAGCATGTTGAACTAAACATATCCAAGAAAGTTCAGTTTTTAACATGATTCAAACTTGCTTCAATTTACAGTCTTGCCAGCATCATTGACCGCACTCAATCCAGCTCTCCAGCAAGGTAAGTATTTTCAAATATGTTATTTACTTATCAGTTTATCTAATGATATATCTTTTGATTGAAATTGTAGGTCAGAGCTTGGGCTATGGATTTGTTAACTATGTGCGCGCCGAGGATGCTGAGAAGGCTGTTAACACCCTGAACGGTTTGCGTTTGCAGAATAAGGTTATTAAAGTATCATACGCCCGTCCAAGTTCAGAATCTATAAAGGGTGCTAATTTATATGTATCGGGTCTTCCGAAAAATCTATCACAACCAGACTTGGAGGGGATGTTTGCATCGTTTGGCAAAATAATTACATCTCGTATACTCTGTGATAATATTTCTGGTAAATATTCCAAAATTCATATTGAATCATACTATATCTTATGATTTGAATTATGATTTGATTGTTTAGGTCTATCGAAGGGTGTCGGTTTTATACGTTTCGATCAACGCAACGAAGCTGAGCGTGCCATTCAAGAGCTAAATGGTAAAACTCCCAAGGGATATGCCGAACCGATAACCGTCAAATTCGCCAACAATCCAAGCAATAGCGCCAAGGCCCAGATCGCACCACCATTAACCGCATACTTGACGCCTCAGGCAGCGGCGGCTACACGGCGTTTAGCCGGTGCTCTACCATCGGCCGGACGTATCAGGTGTGTAATCGATAATCGATAACTGATCGATCGATCTATCGATCGATAAGTGATATCGTTTTAATTGCTCTAAGTGGGAATAAGATAACCCGTCCGACTCTCGACTCGATATGGCTATCCTTATCACTATTTCTCTTCCCCCCTCTGTCTCCGCCTCTGTCTCCCTCTCACTTTATCCTTCCCATTTAAGTTGGGGTGTCCGTAGAGTTTAAAGAAGGCAAATGAAGAAAAGCTTCGATTTGATTATCGGTTTCTTAAAATATGATTTGTAATTGTTATTTGTTTATGTTGATTATTTTTGATTATACATATATTATTATGGATTATCAACATGTATACATAAAAATACTTTGTTTCTGTATCCTACCTCTTATGTGGCATATTTCGGTTTTCTTTTTTCTTTTCAATCAAAAAAAACAAACAAATTTCTCATCATTTTTAGCATTGGAAAAACTCCCATGTTATCGATTAACAAGGGTTTGCAAAGGTGAATTTTTCGACTTATTAATTTCTCACACACACTTAACACAATTCAGATACACACACAAACACACACACTGACATACAATGACATATATTGATTGCTGTTTTTCATTTATTTAAAGAAAATATTAAAAAAAGGGAGAAATACTAATTTCAAGATATAAATAAATGTTTAGATTTAATGTTTGTGTGTAATTACTATAATTAATATATTCCGCTTATTATTTAAAAAATAACTCGTAAGCATTATCAAAATAAGAAAAGAGCTTTAAACAGTTTTTGAAAGATCTTTTCCAGTATGTATCTTGTATCTTTTCCAGTATTTGTTGTATCTTTTCCAGTATTTGTTGTATCTTTTCCAGTATTTGTTGTATCTTTTCCAGTATTTGTTGTATCTTTTATTCCCCCCAAATTCGAATTTGCACTTACACTGCGGCTTTTTGTGTTCTTTAAGCGCATGTCATCAAGTTTTATGATTTTCTATCTATCAGATACTATACTTAGTATAATTTATCTTGATTATAAGAACTTCTAATTCTGTGTAACAAAGTATAAACTTATTCTTTCCTACTTTTCTTGATTATATATCTATTGTTTGTGGTTTCTTTTAAAATGAATTCAGTGGCAATTTCGTGCTTGTGCTTTCAATTGAGTATTGGATTGCCTACCAGAGAAAAACAAATAATAGAAAACTAAATTACTTACTTAACCTCTTAACCTATGAAGCATGTAATAAATAATTTAATAAAAATTAAAGCAAAGCAAACTATGACCCTGTCGAAGCTTTAGAACCTTTGCAGTGAAAGATGGAAGACTTACATAATAAATAGTCCGATATATCATTAGGGATATAGTATAAAATCATAATAAAGAAAGAGATAGAAATGCTATGAAAACTCCAAGGGAAGGAACACAAATAATAGAACACAATAATAGTTGGATACAAGCAACATTTTAAATGGGAAAAAGATACTGGGCTTAAGAAATATATAAAAAAAATACGATAGTCAAAGTAAGAGATGCGAAATTTATTTAAACAAAAACTTTAAAAATTACGATGAATATAATACTAATATAATATACAACAATTTTTAGATTATGTTCGAAAAAAAACTTCTAAAGGATACTAAATGATTGAATTTCCATTACAAAAGTTCGTAAGGAACTTTAAACTGCAAAAAAGGGAAATAAAGAAAAAGAAAAGAAGTAGTATAAAAGAAATTACACTTTATAGGAGGGATCAACACTTTTTCTACTTTAAATGTACCATAAACTGAACGATTGAATACAAGCTCTAAAAACTTAATCGAATCGCAGTAATATCATCAATATGTGAAATCTAATCTATTCTGAATTCTCTTCTCAATTTGAAATCAAATACAAATTTGATATCAACAGATACTCTCCGCTGGCTGGTGATCTATTGGCCAATTCCATATTGCCGGGCAATGCAATGACCGGATCCGGATGGTGTATATTCGTCTATAATTTGGCACCGGAAACCGAGGAGAATGTGCTATGGCAGCTATTCGGTCCATTCGGGGCCGTACAATCGGTGAAGGTAATCCGGGATCTACAGACTAGCAAATGCAAGGGATTCGGCTTCGTGACCATGACCAACTATGATGAGGCTGTGGTAGCCATACAATCACTCAACGGCTATACCCTCGGCAATCGGGTGCTGCAGGTTAGCTTTAAGACTAACAAAACTAAAACAACCTAAGATCAAGTTTTTCTGTATCTGAGATCCAAACAATCTAATGTAGGTTTTTGATTTTTGGTCTATAAAAAAACAAATCTCTTTTTACACTGGAAGATCAAGAAAACGAAGAAGAAGGAGAAGAAGAAAGAAAAAACGAAATAATACAAATAAATAATGTAGTAACGATTATGATAATGATAATGCAAATGATAATGAGGAAAAAATACTATGAAGCACATTTGTACATTTGGCATTTGACAGCGAGAGTTGTAGTCAAAATTACTTAATTACATAATTTATAGAAAGTGTGTGTGCATACTAAAAAAAAAACAACAACAATAAGATGAAGAAAAACAAAACAAAAAACAAAACAATTATTAATGATTTATGATTGATTCATTGACCTAATGAAATTTTAGCAAAAATTTATATTCCTTTTGAAATATATATTTTCTCGTGGAACACAGCACTACATAATCTTAATTTCAATTTACATTCTTAAACACCAAATGAAAAAATACCACATGAGAAAATACTAAAAACAAAGCTTAAAAGAGGCAACAGTAACAAGAACAAGAACAAGAACAACACCCCAAAAAGGTTAGAACAACAGACAAATGTCTATAAATTGACTAAGCGAACGACAAGAAAAACAAATAATTTCAAATCCACATTTACAAAATACTTAAATAAAAATACTAACAAAAAAAACAACAACATATATATAAAGTAACTTAATTTTTTTTTAAATTAAATTAAATTAAATTGAATATTAATATTACGTAACTAAATTATTTAATGTTTATTCATTTAACTAAGCAAGTAAAATACCAAAAGAAGAAGATTAACAAGAGAAGAGAAAATACCAAAATATATAATACTTATATAATTAAATACTATTTATTCAGATTCAGATTGGCCTGAAGTGGCTACCTATAATTGCTATATTGTATTTGTGTTCGTTATGCATAACTTAATTAACTTAATTACGAAAATATGTATATTAATTATATGAATTGCATTCACTTTAAATAATGTTTATAATATGCTTATATTCTCAATTATGTAGATTCGATTCGATTCACATTGATTTGAACAAACAAACCCAAAACATAAGTAATAAAAAAAGCCGCGTTCAATCAAAGAAACGCAACAAAATAAACATACATACATCATACGTACATCATACATACTTATAACCATTATTATTCTATATTCTATATGTAAACATTTTACTTTAATTTTTTCGTCGTCGTCTAACTTTAAACTAAATGAAGAAAATAAAACAAAAAAATTACCAAAGTATATTCAATATTGTATGTGCAAACGGAAACGTAAAGAAACCAAGAAAAACTTATTATATTATATTACATTATATTATTATGCCTACTTATTATTCCATTTTTATAATTATAACTTATGAATAAAAAACCAAAAATGCAAAAACATCAACAAAACCAAAAACGAGAAAATACCAAAAAAAATACAAAAAAAAAACTAAAAATATATAAATATATAAACATATATATTTATTATTAAATAAATGTGTGACTTATTCAGAAAAAAAAAACTATGCGAAATGAAAAAAAAAAACAAACCCAAAACCAAAATAAAAACACAAAATTTGTTTTCTTTTTTGCACCACAGACGCACTCACACACAAACACACACATACACATACACACACACAAACACAAACACACGCACACATAATCAGATCAAAAGACAAAGAAATAATCCTAAAATGCAAGTGAAAATTGGCAACGTGGCCTGCCATTTGCACACAGAAATTGGCAACAGCGCAATGGTTGTGTGAAATGTGGCAAGCGCGCAAGGAGAGAGAGAACTGGCAACGTCGCAATAGCAATATTTATGATTTATTTAAAATTACTCTCAAACAGCTACAATTTGGATAGCTGAAATGTGGCAACAATGCCAATGGGCAACACAACAAGGCAACGCCAGAATGCAGTTTGAAATTTGTTAAACACATATAGTAAATGAAAATACTTAAAAATTAGATACAAAATGTAGACAGACAAAACAGAAGAACAGAACAAGAAGAACAACAACAGCACTCGCATTTTAAAAAATACTTTAATTGAACTCGCAAAAACTGTTCAGCTTATTGTTAGTTTCGATATGATCTACAACGTAAAGGGACAAGTTTCAAACTGGTTTATTGATTCAAATGCATAACTAACTAACAACAACAACAGCAACAACAGCAACAAGAAAAATATACCAAATATACGAAAAACAAAACAAAAAAGAAAACACACCATATATTATATTCAAATAAGAAGTGAGCCTATTAGATATGCCCCCATTTCGATCCCATGTTCGTTCTTTTCCACCCAATATTCCGTAGCGCTAAATAGCAATCAATGTGTGTGTCAGTAGAATTAGCAACAAAATACTTACTAATTATAATAACAGAACTAATAAACATTTTTAAAAACGAGACTCTTTTTTTCTCAAAAAAAAAAACCAAAAAAACCAAAAAAACAAAAAAACAATAAACATACAACTAGTGCTTAAAGTACGGCCACATCTACATGGCAAGTGGGCACTAAGAAGAAGAAGAATAAGAAGAAGAAGAAAAAAGGATGAAAGGATGAAATAAATAAATACTTAAGATAGTTACAACTCAAGCAAGGCAAAAAACGACGAATGTTGTAGGAGATTGCATGCGCAAATTGAAAACACCAAATTTTAAATATACTATATATATATAAATATATATATGAAATATATTTAATATACATATGAAGGATGTAACATTTTTTAAACAAAGATTTATAGTAAAATTTATGAATATATTGAATAATAAGTATATACATATATCGATATATATATCTATATATATATATACAATACATGTCACAAGAGAAACTAAGCAAATGCATGGAGGAGCGTTAAAAAAATGAGTAACAAATGTGAAAGACATTTAAAAAATACCAAAAGATTGGAAACCCAAAAACCAAAAACGTAAGAAAAAAATCTCATCACGGAAACTGACAGAAATCGAAGAAGAAGCAGAAATTCCATAAGAATTGAAAAATAAAACTGATACCCAAAAACGTTCGCCAAATGTGCCCATAGAAGATCGTTAAATCGGACAGAAAAACAAAGAAAAAAAAAACAATTAATGGGCAAATACACTTAAATACTCGATAAATAGTCGATACAAAACTATTCACTTAATTGTATACTTGTGTGTGTAGCCGTACAAAAAGATATTAAACGAAAACTAATCTACAAAACTGGAAATTCAAAACGAATCGTTTACTCATCTTTCAAATCGTTTATTCATTCTTATTATAGCTCATTAGTTCGCCAGAGGACTTCGTATATAACATACATATATACACAATATATAACTATACTCCATAAAGTTAAATATATAAATGAAAAGAAGAAGAATACCACATTTAATTACATACTCATTATGTGTGCAAAAAACAAAACAAAAACAAAAATACAAATATTAACAAAAACGAAAAACGAAAAAAACATAAAGTGAACTTAATGGATTTTAATCACACTTAAATAAAAAATAAATCAATTACATTATTATGCTAATAATAATAATAATATCCATCACATTAGCCAGGTGCTGCTGAGTCCTAAAATATATATGTATGTATATTTGGGAATCCACAACACCTCAGGGTTGTGTGTCATTATTCAATAAAGCAATATTAAAATGTGACTTGAGTTGGCTGTGCACTAAAAATGCATAAGAAAACTAAAGAATTCGCTATTAGCACTTCAATATACATTTATGCAATTCTAAATCAACAAATTCGAAAGTTCTTTGTTCTATTTTGTCGCAAATGAAACGAGTGAGTTTTCATTTATTTTTACAATCTCTGATCTCTCTCTCTGATCGATCGATCGATTGAAAACAAATGTTGTAGAATGAAAACTAAATACATTTCAAAATGTAACGCATCAATCATAATTTTAAAGAATTCTCAAAGCATTGAGAGATATTGTATTTTTCCTAACAATGGAAATGATAATTCCGAAGATCCCTATACATATATACAATATATATATATATAGGGAGAGGTGCTACTGCTGTACAAATTCGAAACTCAGCGACTCGGTCACAGAACCCAAAAGTGTGCACGCATAAAGTGTATGCTATACAATTACCTAAATATAGCTAAATAATATTAGTACATAGAAGGAATGAACAAAACGAAAAACATAATGAAAAGGACGAGGCCGATAAGAAATAAACAAGCTACGGAAAATTAGTTAAAAAAAACCACAAGCAAACACACAAGCAGAAGAGTATAAAAACAGGCAAGAGAATTATGAAATACGGAAATCAGAAGAAAATGGAGAAAAACTTGAAGAAAATGAAACTGAAGATGAAGATGAAGATGCAAAATAACTGAACCCAACTGACAAATGTGTGAACGAAATAACAATGAAAATCATAAACTAAGCATAAAATGCATTTAAAATTATTTCAGAAAAATATTATATGCTATACATATGGGAAATACATCCAACAATATATATATATATATATATACATATGTGTGTATCTCAATAGTTATATAGAAATATATGATTATCCATTTGGCCGGACAAACTATAAAATTAGCGTGAATAGCGCACAGTAAATCAACCGAATAACTTCCAACATTTTTACAATGTAAAACCTACACACACACACACTCACACACTCACATTCTCACACCCACTCACACACACACTAACACAATCAAGGATTTAAACAGAAGAAAACAAGCGAAATTAAACTCGAACTTCGATAGTTTTGATTTTGAGCAGCAATACAATCGATATCGAGGAATTGTCGATATCGATAACGAAATGATAACTCAACTTAGTTAAAATTAAGCACTTAGACAAATACGAATATGAATCGAGAGCCAAGCCAAAACGATGCCAATGATGGGCGATTAACACGGTATATAGTTTAATGAATCTAAATGAATCTGTATCTGTATGATAGGAGCAGCCTAAACGTATGCTACACCTGAGCCAAGGTGACCAAGTGCTTTTCATGAGAATCGCATAGGAAGGCGCTAGCTAACTTACTCTGGCTCGACATAACATTTACTTTAGGCAGTGTTTTTTAAATAAATGTACTTAGCACTGAGTAAAAATTAAAGAAAACCATAAATTTCAACTAATTACGATGAAGAACAAGCTATAATTCGTGAAGAACTTGAGAAAGTTAAATGAAAATAAATACAGAGAGAAAGAGATCACAAAATATATACGTAGCCGCTTTTGTCAACGGAACGCGCCCAAAAAATAAGAAAAACAAAATGAAACCCCAAAAATACAGAAAATACATTCTAACTTTAAGTAATTGCTAATAGACGAGTAAATGTATCAAGTCCTAAATACACACACCCAAACACACAAACACAGACACACTCACTCACAAAAGTATACAGCTACAGATACAGATACAGATACATAGATACACTCCAACAAAAATCGTTTACTGTCTATTTGATTATGTATGCTACTTATGATTGTCTATGAAAAACAAAAGAGATACTTTATATGCACTCAGAATTTGTACTTGAATATTTATATTGCATTAATTAGTTTAACCACATCTTAACCAACTTATCAACCAAACCAAAAAAAAAAACATAAAAAACATAAAAAACATAAAAAATAAAAGAAAATGAAAACAAAATAAAACATCAATGAATTTTCAACATATATTTATATTTATATTCAATTATATTCAATTATATTATATTATATTGTACTAAGCATTGAAATTGTATTCTACACGTATGATTCATATTCACGTATCTATTATGAGAGGTTCCATAATTGTGTTTCTGCTTTTTGTAAAACTCCATCATAGCAACAACAACAACAACAACAACAATAGTTTCCCTCCCACAAAAAGTATCTTGAAGAAAAAAACAAGAAAAACTAAAAAAAATAGCAGCTAAATGAATCTATAGTTATTTGAAAACCTCTTAACGAGTATTTAAGGTATTAACTCAAATGTTCATACGTACATCTATCTATGGATTATACGCATATACATAATTGTATATATCGTACATACAATAAATATATAGCTCTCTATATATGGAGATGGGTTAACAAAACATTTTGGGGAAGCACAAAATAATACAAAAACTAAACGAAAACAAACACGAAAATAAAACATAAACGATAAAGGATCAGCAACAACTATATAGCAGAATTTTTGGGGCAAAAATAACCGAGAAACAATATGGAAGGAATGAGGATATGAGATCGATCGCATTAACAGAAAAGATCGTAGTAGATGAATAACTACAAGATTTACACATTTATATGCATATATTATATTATATTATAACTTATTACAAGAATTTAAACTATACTCGTACATACTTATCTTATAATTGATATGAATGTATGTATTATTATATTAATTATAATTATACAACAATTATTATTATATTTGTATTTGTATTAGTTTTGTTCCACACTCTTTTGCTCTTTCATAAATAATAAAACGAAAACGAAAATGAAAATGAAAACCAAAATCAATACAAAAAGCCGGCAAGCAATGGTATACAAAAATAACAGATTAATAACATAACGAAATTCATACACAAAAACAAAAAAGACAACGTGAAATAAAATGAAATGAAAAGTATCCGCCAAATTGTTTTCTTCTTTTCTTTCGATCTTAGAAATTGTTGTTAAAAGGTTATTTATTTAAATTCATTTGCGCCTCCTCGATTGGTTCTATCGAACAAGGATCTGTTGGAATTATCCCTTGGGCCACGATCCTTTTTGATGTTTAGTGTAAGAGACAGAAGAGGAGGAGAGAAGTTCCTTACATAAAAAATATCAGCTTTTGATTTTGATTTTTAATTTTTAGAAAAACACCTAAAAAAAGGACATTGAATATTTTTTCACTCTCAATAAAACTTTATCTGGTGCCTAAAACACTTTTGACCCTGCCCAGCTTAATAGAATTCTAAGCTCAACCTGACCTTTGAATAAACCTGTCAAAAATCCCTTTCAATTTCCAGCAATGATAATAATTTGAATGATAACATCTTCAAAGAAGAAAGCTTCACTCCAAAACTTTGTTGTGTTACTGATTTTTTCCTGTTTAATTAAAATATTGCTATTAAAATATCGCCAACTGTTGAACTATCTTTTTCTATATAAAAATTCATTTGTCATATCATATATTTCTCCCTTTCTCCGTCACTCTCTCTCTCTCTCTCTGATCAGACTTCGATTAGTAGAAGAAATCAATTAAACATTTGCTCACAGTTTGTTGAATAACATTGTTTATTTGTATTTTAAATATTCATATATATGTATATCTCTTGATTGAGTAAATATTAGTATATAATGCATAAATTCTGTCAATAAATATTTTTGGAATCCTGTTCCACATTCCGTTTCCTTTTCCACTACACACATATTTCCATAGCATACTTTTTGGGGCAAATTCCCAAAGACTTGCCTGCAAAATACGTGTTGTAAACGAGAGGAACTGAAATTTGGATACATGTTTCATTTTGTGTATATATGTTTGCATATTGTATATTTGTATTGTTTAAATAACATTCTGATATATTTGTACGTATATATATTGGTTGTAGTTTATATAGATATATAATATGTGAGTATATAATATGATGTTGGCACAAACATTTGTCATTTTTAGGTACATTGAGTACGTATGCGGTTCAAGCTCGGAAGGAAATTTCATTCTGCTTATTTCTTATTAAACTTCTAACTTTCCAGTGCCCTGGCAAATACAATACATTAAAAGTAATTTTCCTTTTTGGAAATCCAATTGATACACTACCAAAAAAAATACGATTACATCTATGATTAAACTAGTTAGACAATCAATCAATTGGAACATCCATGTTTATATATTTCAGCTACTGATGGCCTTATTAACAATATTGTAGACATTGATAAAATACATTTAAAAATCTTTGGTTTATTTCTTGTAGTTTGATATGCCATCTTAAAATATGAAATACCTTTTCGTGTTGATCATAAGTTTATTTCATATTAGATGGGTTTTCTCATATGTTTGTTTATTCCATTTGTAAGTGTATGTTTTAAGATTTCTCTCTTGTATTTTTAATGAGTTGCTTCTTGGACTCTTTACTGTGTATCTTATAGAATTAGATATTGGGTCCCTTATAGAGTTCCTTATAAGGTTGTTCACCCATTTCCATATTGGATATTGTAATGCATTATTTAATGAGTTGCTTTTCGACTCTTTACTGGACTTCTTACGAGAAACAACACTGGGATTCTTAAAGGGTTCCATATGGAGTTCCTTTCTGTGTTCTTTTCTGTAATACTTTTTAACTGTTCTCATTATTGAGTTCCTTATAAGATTTGTACTACATTTAACATAGAGTTTCTTAAGTTTATTCCTTTATAAGTTTTCTAACTGTGGTCCGTATTTCTTAACTGGTGTCCATTCACAATTTCATGGAAGTTCTATGAGGGATTCAACTGTGAGAGTTCCTTATAGAGTTCCCTATAAAATTATATTCGTACCATATATATTGAGATACCAATGGGCTCGTTATTGGATTCTCACTGTTTATTCTTTACTGGATACCTTGCGGTATATCCAAGTGATTTCCTTACTGGGTGCCTTACTGGGTGGACTTTAGAAAACTTGCTTATAATATTTAATTTGTGTATTTCTTACAGAATATAATATCCATAAATATATGTATCTTTACTAAATTCCTTACAAGATTGGAATATTGGATTCTGTTCTTTCTTTTTTAGTGGATTTCTTATGGGGTTTATTTGTAAATACTTCTGTACTATAATCTTTTACAGGTTTCGATATTGGATTCTCAAAATCGTAGCTGAGTCATATCGATTGCCTGTATCCTGTTGCGACTTTGCTTAGACGCCCAGCTCGCGACTGGGCGTGGTTGTGGCCAATTGTCCAGTATTACTCCCGGTTGGCGGTGGTGCCACCAAACTGGGCATTAATTTGTTCAACAGAGTGCGTATTGCAAATGTCACATCATGATTGACAAAACAAAATAGAAATGACACCACAAATCCCTGTAGACTGACGAGCACTACCGAGAGTAGCTGATAGAAACGATCCAATTGGGTACCAGCATCGGGTCTATAGGGCAACAGGAAATGTTGCAAGCCAAAAAGTGGTACCAAAATAATTGTGGCACGCACTGCCTTACGTATGGCCAATGGTGCCGGTTGTGCCGACTGTGGATGCAATTTTCGTACAATTACCCTCAGCACATTGATCAGAAAAACTGCAAAAATATTACGATAATTAATTAATTAGGATTACTTTGATAATATATTCTTGAAGTCAGACTTACTGAAACTGGCCAGAAGTGAGAGGGTGATGGGTACCGAGAAAATCCATAGATAGAAACTGTCATTCATCCAGCAGCTGTGAATGGGAAGTAACAAATTATTAAAAGTCTAAGAAATGCTTATTAGTTGCATAGTAGTATATTTTGAATTTAATCATCGATTTTTTCATTCAACAATGGTTTCAATACCCCTTTCAATAATATAATTTATATGTAAAGAGTCTTCTCTGATTATTATATAATAAATGAACATTCACTCCCGAATGTGAGCCCCTTCAAGTTGGAATTTCGCAAAACGCCGTCTTATTGCACGATAATTATTTCTCAGGATGATAATGTTAATTTTTATAAATAAAAAAAAATGATGGATTACAACTAAAATTATTTAGATTTGCTTTTTTGAGTAGTAAACTATTGGAGATTTAGATAATATTTAAAATATTTACAGTAGGAAACATATAAAGAAAACGCAGCCTAAAGAAATGGGTTACGGTAGAGTAAAGATAATACTTGTATCTTAATAGGTTTAATGGTTTTCTTGTGATTTGATAGATAAGAAGATAAGTTTATTTATATGTAACTTGTGATACTTACTGCTGATTATCGTTGGCACTGAAGTGTCGAGCTATGCCATAGGGTATTACAAAGAGCAGAGGTGACAACCAGCTGAGTAGCTTGAACCAGCGCATTACAACTGTATCCTTGACAAAAACCTGCAATAAGAATATTAAAAAAAGGAAAGGAAAAAAGGAAGGAGGGAAAGAAAACAAAAAACACACACACACAGCCATGCATAGAAAATGGATGATAAGGAAAAAGATAAGCAGAGAAAACATTTGGCATTTGGAATTTCAATTTGATGAGGGAAGACGAATTAGAAACGATAAAGAAACAAAAATGTATCTTTGTCACGACGAAGTTTTGATGCACTGTACATATTTTTATACAGTCTTTACATAATTAAAAAAAGTTGTTCTTTTAATAATTAAATTTGGTAACTAATGATATTATAAATCGATTTTAGCAAAGTATAATTAATAACTTGACTTGTGAGTTCGGTTCAGATATCTTAAGAATCAAATAAGTTTTCCACTCTAAACCTTGACTGATTCTATGATGTAAACGAACCTTTGCAAGAGTATAATAAAAAGAGATACAGTTTGTAAAACTCGATGCAATGCTTTCACATAAATTGAGGCAAGTCAAGACGAGACAAGACAAGGCAGCTGGAGATGCTGGAGCTGCTGGAGCTGCAGCTGCAGCTGCAACCTCGTTGCAAGTAATCTCATTAGATATTTACAGCAGTTGTTTCATGAAGTATGCAAACTTGCTCAGCAATTACAGCGATTTGCATGTGAATGTGAATGAGAAGGAGGAAAACTCATTCACATATGAAAAGTGTATCTACATACCACAACCAGGACCAAGTGTAGATGCAAACCCTCGCAGAACATCCAGAAATAGTTGACCAGCATAAAATAGTGGACGACCAAGTGGAGACCAATGCACCAGGGCTGCAAAGGGATCAAAAAAAGGGTTGCAAATACAAAAGCTAACAAATTAATTAACTGTAAAAGAATATCTCAATAGATTAATGCTTATATTCAGTTGGTACTTCGTAAAAGTATCTACTAGATACCTAGATACTATCCAAGTATCTTTATGGTATTGCTTATAGTTTTATTTCGACAGTGGAATTTAGTTTTTGATACAAGTACTTACCGGATTCTCAGCAATGCGCTCGTAATGCTCGACAACCAGACGATACCACAATATCCAGGCAAGACAAGTGCAAGCCAGGGATGCAAACAGATGCACATGTATCCTGATGCGAGTGCAGCGCAAGGATCTGTAGAATAGAGCATCAGGATGATCATATTCAAGTCCCGCTAATTGCATAACTCGTACGTACTTAAAGCCCAAAAATATGATGATCGATATCAACAATGCCATCAAGGATAATGCATATCCCTTCACATACAACTCATTGACAAAATGTCGAAACTGCAAATCGATTCAAATCAAATACATTTCATACATTTTCACATCTTGCAATTCACAATTTTTGCTTCAAATCATCATCACCTCCAAATCCTCGTAGTCCACACAGTTGGTATAATTCGACCAAATTTGATTGCTTTCCGGATGTCGATACCACGAACCATTTTCCAAGCATCTTTGGGTAAATAAATAAGAGCAGTTTGCATTGCGATTAAACAATTCAATTAATTACAAATTAAACTGAAAATGTATATAAAAAAAAAGAAATAACTACGTTTATCTTAAGAACTAGTTGACAGAATGAATCCATTGAGAAACTTTCTAAGAATAAGACGATAAATGAAATATTAAAATATTTCACAAGTGAAAAGTCTTTAGTACAGTAAAATTTATTGAGTTTTTTAAATTATATAATATTTTGGTAAGTTTTAGGAATGCATGGATAGTTGAAAACAACCTTTTTTTTTAAGTGTAGAATCATTTTATAAATCAAACTATGAACA
Source organism: Drosophila putrida (assembly GCA_037043535.1). Classification (NCBI taxonomy): domain Eukaryota; kingdom Metazoa; phylum Arthropoda; class Insecta; order Diptera; family Drosophilidae; genus Drosophila; species Drosophila putrida. The sequence continues at coordinate 974,839 of JBAMBI010000187.1, forward strand.
AAAAAAACTTCCGCATAAAAATCCGAGTTTGAAGTCTATCCAATTTTCCAAATATTTTAAAACGAATTAACTTAAAATTTTGGAAATTTGTTAATGTAGAGCGTTAAGTATTTTTTAATTATTAGAAATTTACCTATTCACAAGTTATTTAGGAGTATATAAATACATAAATAAGTAGATATAAAGCCTTTAATAGTTCGATATATAGTTAAAGGCGGATTATTGGTGATTTGTTATTAAACTCACGTTTTATGGGCCAAAAACTTGGTATTGAATCCCTCAACAAAGTCGGGACAATATTGACTCAATATGGTGCCAGCTGGTGTGGGTGGCCAGCATAGATATCCATCAAAATTCACGGGACAATAGAGGCGTTCTCTTTCGCTATTGTTGTTCCCATCAATGTTGTTCCCGTTGTTGTTGTTCCCGTTGTTGTTGTTGTTGTTGCTGTTGTATGGGATTGAATGCTGATTTGTTGCCATTGTTGCGGTTAGAACCGTAGCATAAAGCTCATTGTCACTAGCCGACTGCTCATCAACATCCTGCATATCAATGGTGCCCTCATTGAGAACGGCCTGTTCCAAGAATCGTGTGGTATAGTCCTCCAACAGTAGCTCATCCTCATCGCCAGACTCTATGTATATGTATGTGGCATATGTAGCGAGTAATGGGAATAGGTGAACAGTAGGGGTGAGTGGGGGGGGGTGGAGGGGGGAATTGATTGGCTAACCTGTTGCCTGGCCTTTTGACGTGTCATTCTGATAGCGATAGACGCACTCGGCATACAAATGCCTTAGAAATGTGCGTAGATTATCCTGCGGTTGTGGTAACATCTCCAATCCTGCTCCTGCTCCTGCGCCTCCTCCTCCTGCTCCTCCTCCTTCTCCGGCTCAGCGGGTCCTTGTTATTGTTGCCAGTGCTCTAAAAGGTGAAAGGGGAAGACATGTATGACAAAACACTGTATGTGGGTATGTGTGTGTGTGTGTGGGTGTGTGTGGTGTGTGTGGTGTGCATTCGTGTGTGTGCGTGTGTGATAATTTATATTTGCCTGCTACCATATATCACAGAGTTGGCTCCCAAATACAAATGTATCTATGTATTTTGACGCGCTTTAAAGTCTTGTTTTGTTTTTATTAAATTTCAACATTATTGCATTCGATTTTTTAACTTAAAAAAAGTCTTTGAGTTAGGTAATAAACCTCTGTCAATTATGTGACAGTTTCACGAAAAACGATTTATTTCAAATATTTAATTAATTAACTTTCCAGATGCCAATCGAGAAATATGGAAATATGCGTCAAAAATGAATTGAATTCGAGCTAAATTCATAAAAGTTAAAACTATTAAATGTCAGAGTTATGCTAATGCAATTGAGTGTCTGAATTGACAAGTGAATAAACAATCAAATAGAGATGAGAAAAGTGTCTGAAAAACTATTAAATGAAGCATTTTGCTTTATATAATAATTAACTCTTACTCAAAGGCTTAAGATAAAGTACAAACTCTTTCACAAGTTTAAACATGATAAATGATATTTTTATAAAAACTAAAATGAATCTATTTCAGTAAAAGAAAATGGATTCTAGAACTAATTTGGCTTTCCCAATTCTAGGTAGATAAGATTAACAGTTAAGCCGAAACGAATTTATTTAAATTTAGCTAAAAATATGGAATATTTTTTCAATCCATCAGTAATTGTTGTATTTGATTAGTATTCATAATTCAAATAAATATTCATTGAAGCGGTAGTTGGTTGATTTAGTGGTGCAATGAAATTAATTTACATGCTCTTGTCAAGCGTTAACTGCAAACACACAAACAAACACACAAACTGCACACACACACACACACACTGGACACACACTAACCACAGGTGTGTGTGTTTGGATGGTGTGTGTGTGTGTTTGTTGCTGTCGTTTGTTTCCAATGGCAACAGATTGCACATGCTGCACAATGAGATGACCTGAGGACATGTGAGAGGAGACTGGAGTCCTTCATCTACATACACAACATACACAACATACACAATGGACCAAATGGCAAAGAAGAGCAAACAGGAGAAGGAAAGGACACTGTCAACAGGGATGACAACAGAGATCCCAATAAATCAGTTTATTGTCTAATTAATGAGCGTTCATTTCAGCGTTTGCCGTTGGGTATTCCGACTTGTAATTAAATTTCCACTCAACGCAACGAAATGAAATGCACTTCTTTCTTTGCATCGATCGACAGACACACTCCTATACCTGCTAACACACACACACACTCAAACACACACACAGACAGCATCTGCTTGACTGAACTGTACAAGTTTGTTGTCTAACTTAGTTATATTTTTAATCAAAACTCATTTCGCTTGATTGGGTTTTAGCACTAACAATTCAACACACACATGCACACACACACACACACACAGACACACTTACTTCGACAGTCGGTGACAATTTGGTTAATGCATTCCAGTAAAAAAACCCAAGAAAAGCAACAACAGTCACTGTCACTCTCACTCTCACTGCGACTGTCAACGTGACGTATGCTTAATTTATATTTTACCCACTCTCCGATAGTTATAGGAATAATAGTGTCAGTTTCCAAAAACTTTGTTATAAATAAGTTATCCCAAAACGTATACAGGAAGTGCACACAACATTTTAGCATACCCTGTAGTCACTTCAAAGTGGGTATATATATTATTAAATATTTGTAAGTTTTACAAAATATTTTAGAAAGTTTTCAAATAGCAATACTTATTATTATTGCACAAAGAAAATTGTAAAAATGTTTAGACAGTATATAGACCATGCTATAGACAGAGAGGGTATTAAATGCCTCGACTACAAAAGCTAATGTAATTTTAATATGCTTCAGAAAGTGATTTCTAGCAATACTTTTGGTTGGATACAGGTTAGAAAAGAATATATTTATGTCGGATAACATTTAATCATTTATTTTTCTTAATTAGTTAGTTTCCAGTCTGCATATATAGGTAGTAAATATTAGCAATTATAAACGTTTCACATACTTATTCAATTTAATTGCACAGTTATGGGGCTTACAAATACAATATATAAAAAACGACTATTAAAAGACACTTAATATTTAGCTTCATTTCATTGTAACAACTAACAACTTTATTATAATGGCCTCCATGTTCTCAATAATTGCTAAGAATGCAACTTTAGCTGCTCGGCTCGCAAATCATCAAATTCAAAAGGAAAACGCTAACAAGTTTCAATGAAATGAATCTCAGCTCCTTTGCTGGAAATGGATACTTATAGTAAATAGCAGTCCACTGTCCGCAGTCTATGGTCGGCATGAATTCAAAAGAATGCTGCAAAATTCTAATGAATTCGCGTAAGAAACAAACGCATTCAGTCAAGAAAAGTATTATATATACATATATATACTTGGAAGTTCTCTCTTTTTGCTATTGTGAGTACAATTAATTGAGAGGCCATCTGTTGATGAATGTCAGTAGTTTGTTTTGTAGCCAATGTAATAAAAAGGGACTTGGTAGATTCTTATTAGCTGCAATTAATGAGCATTAATTCAATTCACTTTCACATTGCGTATACGCCCCGTGCAACACAACATAGTCAATAATATTCTCAAGCACGTTCCATCTCCGTTATCCGTTCTCCGTTATTCTGTTTCTCTGTTACATAAATCTCATATTATCATTGCATACACACACACTGGAGAATTAGCTTTGACCAGCTGCTCTCTTTGGCTCTTTGGCCAAAAGCTAAGCGAACTCTTCGTAAATTGCCATGTAGACAGTTTAAGACCCGCCCAACTGGACTAGACTGGACATGAAATTGTAAACGTTATTGCTCTGCTCTCCTATTTTTTTTTTTGTATTTTGTATTTTGAGCTTTGCATAGTTATAATAGGGCTGTGATTGCAGCTTAGGGCTAAAATTAGCATAAAATGAATGTGAAATTGTATAAGGCCGACAGAAGAAAATTCTAACGTTAGCAATTTGTTTGTTTTGTTTTTCGAGCAATCGAACAACTTAAAGAGAAGAGTTGCAATTTAATGCAAATGTGCAACTACAGAAGTTGTTTTGTATATAAGATATTTACTTGATCAGCGATGCATAGCAAATGTTAAATCAATTTTAATAAATTATAAGAATAGTATAAAAACCTTGCCTCAATTTCAATTTTTATACCCATAAGAGACGTACTAGAATTAACAACAAATCTAATCTTATAACCTAGATAAATATTTGAGAATATAGTTAAATATAAATTTGCTTATTTTTTCTTTAATAAATTAATCAACTTTCACAAACAAATTGAGGAGAAAAAAAAGAAAGTACTTTTCGATATGTTTTCCATCAAGCCGAGTAGAAAATTGTGAGAATTGCTTGGATTATGAGGAAATATCGGAAAAATATGGAAAACATACTTAATTACAATCAGCTGTCCCACTGGTTGTTTCCAAATTTATGTGTACAACATAAAAACAAAAAACAAAAGCAAAAACCAAAAAAAGAAAACGTTTCGATGCATAAATTAAATACAGATTGAAATTTATGTTTACAGCCAACGCGAAAATATAAAAAAAAAACAAAATTATAGGCAAAATTTGCCATTGGCAACGAAAAATGAATACGAATACGAGTACGAATAAAGATGAGTGTGAGTTTGAATCAATATTTTTTGGTTATCGAATCGAGCTGTGATAATTATATTTATGTACACATGCTGAATACTTTATTGTTGATGAATTGTTGTGTTGCTCTTTGCTACTGACAACACACAGCACACCACCCACTGTCCACACACACACACACCACATTATGGTTGGTGTGTGGAGTGGAATGGAGAGGGGGGGGGGTGAAGGGACGGACTGTCGACTGTGTGTCGCCTAGTTAATGTCAATGTGGTTAATGATGCTGCTGGCTGCGCAAGTAGCCCAACAGCGGAAATCGAAACACACACACACACCCAAAAGAATACACACACACACAGCAAACACACATACACACACACACACACACACTTGCACCCAAGGCACTAATATTCAGCAGCTCGATTTGTTCATGCAACAATTTTTGTCGTTGTTTTTTTCGGTTTTCGGTTTTTGTTTTTCTGTTTTTAAGCAATTATAATAATAAATGAGTTTAGCTATTGCAAAAGCTGTCCACTCAATTTCCCTGTGTATTAGTGTGTGCTTGTGTGTGTGTGTGTGTGTGTGGGTCACTAAATGCAATTATGTTTTTCCGTGTATGTGCACATTTTGCGGCTCATTGGCTGACTGAGAACTGAGGGCTTTTAACATTCTATATGTGATGTTAGTACCACACATCAGAATGTAGGAAAAAATCGGTTTTCTTCTTTTTCCCATAAATTGGCAAATTTTATGTATGCCAGACGAAGTCCTTTTGATCCTTTCCTTTGATGGCAGGAGTATGAGTAACGTTTGCATTAAAAAATAGCAAACGAAAGGAAAGAGTTAAAAGGACGAAAGTAAGTCATAATTTTTGATTAACTCAACTTCGATACTTCTGTTCAGTTATCAGATTTGCTATTGGAAAACTTATGGTAAGTATGATAAATGTTTGATTTAATAATTGAATTATTAATGTATAAATCTGACTTGGAAAGACATGCTCAAAGATGGAAACGAACGTTAAAATCACATAAAAAACTGTATTGAAAACCTTTGTAGACTAAAATTGTAATGAGCTGTCTATTTTCTATATAATTGTTATCTTCTTTTATTGTGAACTATGGCCCGAAATTTATAATATTGATTTCAAATCGAAGCAAACTTATAATTGGTTGTAATTTTTCAGCAAAATTTAACTTTTATGGGATCTTATGATTAGGTTAACAGGAAAAACAACATGTATTAATTAAATTTAACCAACTTCAAAACTTCAAACTATGGTCATCAATTTGGAAGCAGCTGTAATCTGATACTCAGAGTTTGCTAGTTTCATCAATATTGGAAATATACATATTTAATTAAAAGTATTATGTTTCATAAATTAATCAAGCTTAGCAAGTTTCTTCAACTAAAAGTTAAAGTTTTCCTTTACATTTTCAACACAAAGTTTTCCCAAGAATTTCTCGTCAAATTTGAGTGCATTAATTATATGTTTTCTCCATAGTACAAAGTTTTTCACTTATCCGTCGGATTTGGCAGTTTGTTTAGCTGATTACCTGCTAGTCTGGCACTTTATTTTTTTTATTACTCTGCTGCTCTGTTTTATTTTTGTTGTTGTTGTTGTTTTTCTGTTTTATTTTTGCTCGTAACTTGTAGCTAATCAAAGTTTGTTAGTTGATATATTTTTGTTCAACACTAAATTTCAACACTAAATTGAGAATACACTCATAAAAAACATGCAAACTTTTTATAGAAAAATTTGATAAATAAATGCAATTAAAACGACGTTTGTTTATACGATTTAAGACATGATAATAATTTAGTTTATATCATTTTTTCGAATTGTAAAAAATGTTAATATCTTCACATAATTTGGAGGCAGAGATAAACAAATTTGGTCGGTACGTGAATGCGATTAGTTGAGCTTAACTAAATATGTATGTTTTTCTAATGAGTATTTTTGTGGCGAACTGAGAACTGAGAAAATCACTTACAAATTGTTTTTGCTTTGTTGTTGTTTCGTTCGTTTCACTCTCTCTGTATTTTGTATTGTATTGTATTGTTTAATTAACGGGATGCTGTGGCTGCTGTTTTGCTTATTATTTATTTATACAATATATTCGAAATTTATCTGGCGCCAAAAACATATCACAAGTTCCGCAAACTAAACTGAAACTGAAACTGAACTGAACTCAAATGCTGAAATCAACTGTTCAGCAGCGCCTCAAGTTGGCAAATGAGCCGAGAGACGAAGCGAAATATTTCTTATGGCCACCAGAAACTGTCCATCATTCACACCCAATCCCAATCTATCCCTAAAAACACCCACACACACGCACACACACACACACACCCATAGCCACAACCACCTATTGCTTCTGGGTTCTATTGTGAACTGTGCGATACGAAAGACGACGCACTGCTTTGCCGACGGCTAACGTCTGGGAATGTAAGTGGAATGTAAGTGGAATGTAAGTGGAATGTAAGTGGAATGTAAGTGGTATGTAAGTGGAATGTAAACGGAATGTAAGTGGTATGCAAGTGGGCTCTAAGTACAGAACATAAAGCAACAAGTTGCATAAAGCATCAAGGAAGGGACTTAACATTTAAAATATTGTAAATATGACACTGCAAGGAACACACAGTCCTTTGTATCCTGGTGGGTGTAATTGTGAGTGCTTTCTCGCTACTATACCGTGTTCATTTGAAAGATACGAGATAGGCATTTCAAAATAACTGAGTTTGAACTGTATAACAGTTGGTAGTTCAAATGTATTTTACAATATAAATATATTTAATTAAAAAATTAAATTTTTTTTAACAAAAATATTCAATACTTATATGGAGATTATTTGTGGTCTTTTGGAAATGATATTCAATTGATTTTCCTGCTTTTTGTTTTATTATTTTCAATTTTGACTTAGGAAATTTGGCAGGCAACAAATGGAGCCTAAATGTGGAATTTAAATAATACTACTTTTTTAAAAGATAAATAATAAATAAATAAATGAAAAAGTAAATAAATAAATAAATAAATATATAAATAAATATATAAATAAATATATGTAAATATAATAAATAACAGATTAAATTAAATACAGGGTATGTTGCTGTTCGTCTTGACAGTTGCACAGTGGTTTGCACAGTGTGTGCATAAAGTGTGTGAGAAAAAAGCGAAAAAAAGCGCTGTGAAATAAGGAAGTTGACTGATTTGCCAGCTGGTAACAGAGTCTCTGGTAAATGAAATGTTTTGCTGCTGCAAATAAATTGAAATAGTTTTCTCTTCAGTTTGGATTTAAGAGTTCGGATTGCATTGAATTCAAGCTGCAATGCCAAATGCTCACAGCTGTTGTGGTTTACATCTTGTTCCTCCCCTCGCAAACACACAAAATGTACCCAATCGTAGATGATGTCAAAGGAAATGGAAAATCATAAATTGATAAGATATACAAACGGACAAGGGGCAGGGGAAGGGGAAGAGGGGAAAACGAAAGTCCAGTTGAAGAGTACTCTTTGATTTGCTGAGAAACAGATTTGTAACCAATTGCAAACTGCATAAACTAACTCAACTTAAGCTTATTACAGTCCGTGTTATTCAAAGGACGAAAACGAAAGGACATACTCAATGGTATTGACAGGGAATTTGATATTTTTGTTATGGCTTGTTAAATATATAGTATAGTATACATAGACAGTTTGCTGAGGAGTATTTATTTACAAGTAGCTGCTTGAATAGTTGAATAGAATTTTGAAGAAATATTCCAAGATACCACTTGTAATAATATTCAAGACGTTTGTGGGAAACGGAAACGGAAACTGAACCTGAATTGAAGCCTTCTCGTATCTTAATCCGTTTTTCACAGTAAAACACAGTTAAAATCTGTATTCATAATTTTGTTGTTGAGAGATTTCACATTAAACTCAACTCTTTGAATCTGCAAGTTTGCTTGGAAATAATCCATTGCAAGTCTTCTTCACTTGAGGCAGGTAAAATTGCCACTAGTTGCAGCTGCTAATCTCTAATTAGTATGAATACGAAATCTGATACAAATATTTTAAATTGCTTCTTGAGAAGAAAATTGATAACTGAAGTGCTTTTCATCCAGCTCCAGCCTAGCACGTGTAATTATTGTTTGTCTGATTTTGTATCTCAAATTTGTAGATTTTAATTGCATTCTGCTAAAATTTTCTACCTCTACCTGGGTTACAAATAACTCCAACTAATGACTCTCCTATTAGGTTGAACAATTTGGCTTTTTGGTCTCATCTTTGAGAAACATCAGAATTGGTTTTAGATTACGTCCAGCAAAATCAACTTTTGGCTTTTTGGCTAAGCAGATTTTGGATAAGTTTGTAATTTAGGCTGTCACCTGTAAAGTAAAAGCTTTTTAAATTCAATTCACAACTTTGGCTGGCCAAGAAAATTGTTTAGAATAAATGTATTATGAAAGTTAAATAAAACTATTTGGCATATAAGTAAATTGTAGCTTAATATGTTTGAGAATATCCTGGAAATTAATGGAAAAATATATTGAAAATCTCAATTTGTAGGCTATCTTTTGGCTGTCTTAATTTAATTCATAACTTCGGCTGGCCAAGAAAATTGTTTAGAATATATATTTTAATATATATATATATTATGAAAAGTTAAAAACTATTTGTCATATAAGTAAATTGTAGCTTAATAGGTTTGAGAATATCCTGGAAATTAATGGCAAAATATATTAAATTGAAATTTAATTAATTTTTAATACTTTGCAGCTAAACATTTGGAGCTAATTAAAATTGTAATTAATTAAATTATGAATGAGCACAAAATACATTTTTATTTGTATTGATTGTGTCACTCTGAATGAATGAAAGTGTGAACTCGATTGTTTAGCAAATGTTTCAATTCGTTAAGAATTTTCTCAGTTAATTATTATTATAAAATAAAATGTTGTATTATACACAGTGTTTTTGTTAAGCGTTCTCTTTGTTTGCTTGCATAATAATAATAATAACAAATGACAAAAAAAGAGTTGGCCAAGTGCACGTAGAGGTCAGAGATAGTGCAAAATTATTAAAGTGAGTGTTTAAGCCGGTTGAGTGTGAGTACCCGGCATAACCGAGTGTTTGAATCACGTGCGACGGCGATAGATCTCATTGTGTGCGTGTGTGTGTGTGTGTGTGTGTGGACATGATCCACTTATCCAACTATCCGGTAAGCCAAATAAAAAGACGGTGCTGCAGTTGGTTAAGACATCAGTGAGCGGACAGCACCACACACAACACCACCAACACCACACACAACACAACACAACAAAGAAAGTAATAATGACTTCTCTGGGTTTAACTTTACTCCTCTGTCTTCTTTCATTGGCTGCCGTTGCCTTTGCCGAATATTACGGTGAAAACTATGAGGATGTATTCTCCTTTGGCCAATATGGTTCAGCTCCCTCCGGAGAGGGAGCAGCTCCTTCTGGACCAACTGGTTCTGGACCCATGCAAATGGAGTATGTCTACAGTCGGGTAGATCCTTTCTACACTGGAATGGCAACGGGAACGGGTGGATCGGCTTTTGGGGATACGAGTTATAGTGCTGGAAGTGGACATTCTTATGCGTTTGCCGCAGCTGGAGGACCCAATGGCGCCAGAGCAATTGCCGAGGCACCTGGTCCCTACCAGGCGCCTCCTCCCTATGCCAACAAGTATGCAGGAAAAGCGCCAGCTTATGCCACAACTGCTGCGGTGGCAGGGGCAACAACAGCGGCTCCCAGCGGATATCCAACTTATGCTCCAGCTAATGGCGGATATCCTACTTATCCTCCAGCTAATGGCGGATATCCGTATCCGACTACAACTCCAACACCTACAACTACAGAGCCACCAACAACCACTGAGCTGCCTACAACCACTGAGCTGCCTACAACCACTGAGCTACCTACAACTACAGAGCTCCCTACAACTACAGAGATTCCTACAACTACAGAGCTGCCTACAACTACTGAGACCCCTACAACCACCACAGAAGAAGTGACCACCACTGAAGAACCAACCACCACAGAAGAAGTGACCACCACTGAAGAGCCAACCACCACAGAAGAAGTGACCACCACAGAAGAACCCACCACCACAGAAGAGCCCACCACCACTGAAGAAGTCACCACCACTGTGGAAGTGACCACCACTGAAGAACCAACTACAACTGAAGAAGTCACCACCACTGAAGAGGCAACCACTGAAGAAGCAACCACAGTTGATCCAGAGGAAGTAAGTTCAATAGATTTAAAGCTCAACATCTTTGAACATTTCTCATCTCTTTTCCTTTTTCTCTCTCTCGTAATACTCTCTAACAGGAGGATCTGGCTTTTCTTAATGCCCTAATGACACTAATTGAACAATCCTCCACTGGCTGTGACGATCCTGAAAGTCCCGATTTCACAGCTGTTGTTGGTAGTTCCACTTTTTATTCAGCTTGTACCACCGTAAGTGCAAAAATATTTAAAGCTCAACAACTTGTAACAAATCTGAAATCTATTCTTCTTTCTCTCTCTCGATCCTGCAGGATGGGGGTATACAATTTTGGATGGGTTTAATGGGTCTAATTCAAACATTATCTTCCTGTGCCGTCAACGAAACACCCAATTTTACAGCTACAGTTTTGGACACCAATTTCAAAGCTTGTGTTAAGTAAAATGTGATAATATCGAAAAAAATATCCAAAAACATAGAAGCGACCGACGAAAATATAACTAAATATACTATTTTAATTTATCAGACTACACTTTAAATTTGTAAAAGAAATATTATAGCAGCTCTCCTCATTATAACAATGTAATAAACAGTAAATTTTGTGCACCATAAATAGCATTTGATTTTTTCAATATCAACTTATTCATTTGATTTCGAATCGGATAATCCGAATAGGGTTTCAAATGAACATTCAATTGTATGGAATTGAATTGGATCTTCCTCACATGTGAATTGGATCTTCCTCACATGTGAACAGGTGTTTGTCATTGTTTGACATGTAATGAGAATTCAGTTTGTTTTTTTACAGGGTATAACAATTTGGTTATACGATTTAAAACAGTTTGAAGGTGAAGTATGCGATCTTTGAAATAATAAATAATAAATTATAAATAATAAATAACAAAAAATAAATAATAAATAATAAAAAATAAATAATAAATAATAAATAATAAATAATAAAAAATAAATAATAAATAATAAATAATAAAAAATAAATAATAAATAATAAATAATAAAAAATAAATAATAAATAATAAATAATAAATAATAAAAATAAATAATAAATAGTAAATAATAAATTATAAATTATATATTAATAATTATAAATAATAAATAGATATTACATAATTATTAATAATTTATAATACATAAATAAATGTAAATTAATTATAATTGAATGTAATTTTTCGTTTTATTAAATTTGCATGATTATTTTCATAGATTATTTTTAGTCTGTGAAATAAATAAATAATTAAATAAAATACATTTTCTTTATAAGTTCCAAAAATAAGTCAGAAAATAAAAAACAATCATCTCAAATCAAAAATCTGCAGATACAAATTATATATCCTTTAAGAAATCTTTACTAAGTAAGATTTAAATTAAAATTAAAGCAATATTTTTGAAGTGTTGTCATTTAAAACTTGAACTTTAATTTGAATTAAACAATGTTAAGAGTATTACGACTTCAACATTACGAATGTTTCAATTTTGTGTCATTTTGTTTTTGTTGTTGTTGTTGTTGTTTTTTCCATTTTCCAATTCAATTTTCTATTTTCTCGCGGCATTTTCCGCTTTGTTGTTGGCCATTGTTCGCGCCTATCTACCGACAATAAAGTGGCATTAAAAAGCTTAGCAAAAAAAAACAAAAAAAAAAACAATAGAGCAGGTCCTATTAGGAACATGGAATGGGTATGGTTATGGTTAGAGAAGTGCGGGGGAGGGGAAGGGGGAGGGTTTGGTGGGTTTGGTGGGTGGGTGATTCAACCACATCTCTTTTGACTTGGCGGAAATTAGGAATAGGCCATTGCTGATGCCGTCGGCAACACTTTGCATTGCAAACAAAATACATTTAAATTCAAATTGTCTCTTTTTCTCTTATCTCTCATCTCTCTCTCTTCTCCCTTCTCTCCCCATATTCGCTGATAGCTTTTCAGGTGCCTAAATCATAATTTATTTTGCCATTATCCGCGGCCTCAAGTGACACAAAAAATATATAGAAATTGTCCTTGACTTTTACTCTTTAATTGAAATCTGTGCTTAGCTATTAATTTTGTTTATTTTATGCAAGTTTAGGAGACTATAATGTTTAGATATGTACATTTTAAATATATATTAATTTAATTTGTAATTGTTGCACTTTTCTAATATTGAAATTGATTGAAATTCGAGTCATTTATTAATTATTATTTCACTTTATTTTCCACACCTATTGTTACTTGAATATTTCTGCTAATTAAATCAAATTAGATTTCATAGATAAAATATTTAAAATAAATTTGATCAAGTCAATTTCTATTTATTTTATTCACATCCACATAAATTCCTTTTTTCTTCATCATTCGTTTTATTACGTATTTTTTATTTTGGAATTTTTTGAACTCTTTCGAATTCGTTCAAAACAATTTTTCATTGAATTGAATTTAATTTCGTTTCGTTTTACTTTGATTTGATTTTTTAACTGAACACTGAACGCCGCGGGCTCTACGCCTTTCTTCAATTACTGCCAATAATTTTGCTCATTAAAAGTTTTCGGAAACGCGAAGAATGAGTTGATGGTAAACTGGGGCAGACTGGGGTATATAGAAGCTGGCATACCCTGGAAATTGACTGAAAAGTAAAGCTAGAACTTGATTAAAATCTGCAAAACAATCTTTCTCAGTCTAACTTTGACTTAGAATCAAAACAAATCCAATTTTCAAAAGTATCTTAGCCTATGCCTTAGTCTATATACCCACTTGTTACAGTGTCTGACATCAGTAAATGCAAATTAGCTTTGAAAGCATCTAAATAGAATCATTGTCTATCTCTCATTTACAACTAATATACCCTAGATTTACTGTATTTGTGTTGACTTGAAATGTAAATGAACAAAAGTCATGAAAACTCTTTTTAGTTTTCTCACACCTTTCGATCTGGCATAAAGTAAACACAAGAGAAACGGCGAGAGAAAGACAGACAGACGGACAAAGAGAAGCGAACGGAAAGCGAACAAAAATAAAATAATAATAAATTGGGTGAAATGCTGAATTGCTGTTGAAAATAAAAAGTCAGCTGCTTGTCTTGGCCATGGCCGATAGCTCTTATCAATTTGGCCAAGCCAAGCCAATTGTTCTTCCCCCTGATGTCATGGCTATCGTTGTTGTTGTTGTTGTTGTTAATAGCATCTTAAGCCGGTTATCGACAAGCTTTCGAGTCACATAAATCAACATGTTTCTCTTGGTATACTTTAAATGAGGGTCGCTTAAACAGAAGAGCTAATATTTAATGTGTTCAAATTTAATAATATTTGTATTATAAAAAATACATCAATAATTTGATGATAACTTGAAATTGCTGTGTTTTTTGAGAATTTCTGAATATTTTCAATTTCAATTTTCGATTAATTAAGAATATTCTTTCCAGATTCCTAAACCAGTATTTAAGCAGTATGTAATTCTTTGTTAATTGTACTTTTTAAAAATCAACAAAATTCTATAAAAAGAAATATTTGAGGGTATTTGGCTGTCGACTTTGCGCAAAGCGTCGCGTCGCCTACTTACATCTGATATTTTTTAATAAATTTGCTTAGCTGGGCAAATATTTTATTTAAATTTCAGAGGGCATAAATCAAAGACGATACTGCCGATACTTTATGGGCATACTATATTGAGTTGACGTTGTAAACGTTGCTTGGCTCGAAATTTGATTTGATTTCATTGGTTTTTCAAATTGATATTTATGGCCGTAAAATTGGCTTATGTGGCTTGTGGCATTGCGTATACGCCCCGTTGTTGTTTACAATTAACCAAAAGATGTGGATAAGCAAAGGCAGAAAACAACAAAAATTGAGCTACTTGACGATACGGAAGATGTGTGTTTGTTATTTTTATTGGCTTTGATTACTTGAACTTGGCCGAAAAGTGTTTTACACTTGACTGTTCCGTGTGTGTAAGTGTGAGTGTGAGTGTGAGTGTGTTAGCGCCTTCTGATTCTGATTCTCAGTTTGATGCCGGAAATCAAATGAATCGATTAATGCGCCACAATTTACGACACCTGCCTGCCGGCCTCTGCCTCTGTCTGCTTGTGCCACACTTTGGGGCATTGCATAAATTGTTTGACCCGCCCCGCCCCGCCCCTTTTGACAAGGGTAGAAGATGGGGTCCGGTCCATAAGCAGCCCATGACTTCGTAATCCAGTTTATGGCTTTGCCATGAAAGCGTCATCAATTTCATGCATCCAACTGGTTTCATAATAAACATGGATTTAGTCATGCACTGTAAATTACCAGCTAATCAATTGACTAGCTAAGATTAAGAAGTTTTCTGAAGAGACAGCTGCGAGTTTAAGTGTATTTCAGTATAGAATGAGATACTTTCTTAAACAAATATTTCAAATACGAATAATATTAAATATAATTTCAATACATAAACTAATGAAATCATTTATAGCTTGAGCTTAAGTTAATTATATAAATTATTTCAATATATAAATGCAATTAAATATATGTGAAATTACTGATTAATAAATCAGTTTAGTTTTAATAAAAATTGTTTGATTACAATCAATTTAAGATCTAAAGATTATACTAAGAGTATACTTGAATACTTAAAAATAGAAAGAACTAGAAAGAAATCACTTTTATTTAAAAGCTAGTTGTTCTCAGCAAAATCTACAGATATTGTAATCGTAATATAGAAAGTATAAGTAAGTTGACTTCTGAGTGAGTTTTAGTTAAAGAATAACAGATATTCTTCGATCAATTAAAATTACTTTCAATTGAGCAGAAACTTGGATAAGCTTAAGTTTTTCAAATTAATACGTTAATCCATTCAGTTTGAAGGACCTTCGGTTTTCACTTTAGACTTTTAGACATGTTATTTACGTATATATGTATATATAATTTGTACACATTTCTCTCTGACATTTGTGAAAATGTTTTTGCTATAAAAGGATTCCCCTGTCGACTTGTTGCATACCAAATGACGAATAAATCCGATTTAAAACACATTTTTTAGTGCAGTGCAACAAAAGCGAGCAAACAAAAATAAATGTAAAATATAATAAAATTATGTTCAAAAATAAATCAGCAAAAAAATGTGGCAAATAACAAGTGGCAAGTGGCAAGAGGCAAGTGGCAAACGGTGGCAGCTAACGAATTGGGGCACGATGACAGCTGTTTGTGGCAAAGGGCGAGGTTTTGAACTTACAACAAAAAAAAAATACCGAAAATAAAACAAAATTAAATATACATGAAGCGCACAATTACCAAATTTGTATATTTAATGTGTGTGTGTGTGTGTGGGAGTGTGTGTGTGTGTGGCAAAGTCAACGGCAATGAAATTCAATTCAGTGTCCATTTCTTGTAATTTCTTTTTGTGTATTTTTGTGTTGTTTGTGTTGGCATAAAAGTTTAATAAGCGCCCAAAAGTCGGCTACAGTAAAACCTGAGTTGTAGTTGCCATCCGAGGCCGAGGTAAATTTATAAGCTCATGTCTGTCCGTCTGCCCACCCCCTCCCCTCCCGAAATTATGCTATTAAAAACGAAAACAACAACGACGAACACAAAATGAGCACTTGAACACAAATTGACATAGGACCTAGGCCTACAGGCGGACAGACGGACAGGTATCTCAGCGAGAAGTAAAACCGGAAATTGCGAGGTCCACGTATGTGACCATACCCCAATACATATACTATATATAAACATATATATACTATATATGTTTGTATATGCCAACAGACTGTCGCCTCATTAGTCACGCCCCAAAAAAATAAGTATAACAAAAAGAAAACAAATGGTTCACCTTCGAGCCCTCGAGCTAAGCTCTTTGGGATAAACTTAAACCGACGCAGATTTCACGTATATAGATTCACATTTTCTTCTTTCTTTCCTATTTTTTATTAAGTGAAAGCAACACGTGGAAAGCGATGGAAAGCCGTAAAAGATACAAAGATAGTGAGAATAAATAGCAAGATGAAGAGCTTTAAAATACAAACATACTTTATCTATTTGATTCCTTGTTTTGATGTCTTTTTGCCAACTCTACAAGCTGGATCAATATTTGAGTTCCTGACAAGAGTTTAGAGTTGGAAATATGCTTTGGAATTTATTAAAGAATTTCTTCTGACATTTATCTGAAATCTGAGTTGCTTGTTTTGCAGTTTGTAGACAATAAATGGACACTAAATTCATTTCGCTCAACGTTTTGTAAAGGAAGGAAATTGAAATTGAAATTAAATGAAATCAAAGCAAATGTGTCTAAAAATTATTTTAAAATCTTTCCATATGAAAATCTTTAGTATATATGTATATTAAGTGTTTTTTCATTAGTTTCTCATTTTCTTTAGCGACTTTTATGCCTTAAGGATCACCCCAAAAAACTAAAGCCCTCTTTAGTATATATATTAAGTGTTTTTTCTTTAGTTTCTCATTTTCTTTAGCGACTTTTATGCCTTAAGGATCACCCCAAAAAACTAAAGCCCTCTTTAGTATATATATTAAGTGTTTTTTCTTTAGTTTCTCATTTTCTTTAGCGACTTTTATGCCTTAAGGATCACCCCAAAAAACTGAAGCCCTCTAATATCACTTTGCCTTTTTTTTTTTAGCTATTCATAGCTTGTTGCCAACATAACTACAATTATAATCAATAGCAATTAGAATCATACAGTTGAATATAAGAAGAAGAAGAAGAAGAAGGCGGGAAGAAGAAGAAGTTTCTTCGATGATACTTCAACCGCTAATCGAGTGCTATCATAACATGAGTAAATAGATTGCTGTCCTGTCTTGGTCAACATTGTCTGCGTCATGTGTATGTAAATGTTTGAATTGTTTTCCATGTGTGGCAATATGTGTAACATCATAATAAGGAATGTCAGCACCTGCTGTGGCGCTTGGAACTTAACAAAAGGAAGAGAAAGAACAGTAAGGATATGTAAGAAAAATATATAACATATAATGAAAAACATTTATCACGGGCATCAAAGAAGAAGTTGTTACGAGATGTTATCGATGTACACATTACAATAGCGAGAGCGTTAAACTATTCAATTGTCAGCCAAAAAAGGAGAAAAACAAGTCCAGGCCAGGACAAAAGCCAATTGAAGGACAACTGTGACTTGAGAATAAGAAACAGAAACAGAAATGTATCCCTTTTGGATAACTGTAGATTGTGGACAAGAATAACAAAACTTGATTGAATAACTTCAAGTCAACTTAGAATCTATTTAAAATTAAAAATAAAGATTGTACAAATATTCGAACAATAGCTTCTTTGGTCAAAATGTATAAAAAATTATAAAATTATGTAAAATACTTCGACTTTGTTGTGTGGGATAAAAAAACATAATAACAGCTTTTACTTTCATCGAGTAAGATGTATTTTTAAAATTAACTTTTTTCTATTTAATTTAGTATATATTTTTGATGAATATTTGTATTTTTATCACATTTTAGTTCTTTCATAGTTTTAATTAATTTATATATGAATTTATACGTTACAAATTAATAAATTATAAAATTCATTTAAAAAATGTTTGATTGAAATATGAAAAGTATCTTTTCATATTTTGTTGAGTAAGAAAGGTTGAAATTATTTAATTCTTTTGCACCAAAATTAGTATAAAATGGAGTTTTTGTTAATATTTACAAGTGCTTTCTTTTGGGTTGACTACATTTATATTACCTTTGATATTTAAATATATTTTTAATTAAAAACAAAGTATTTAATATTGAAATTTAATATGTTTTCTTCTTTCGTGTAATACAAACAAAGATAATATATAATTTTTAATTTTTCTATTCGTGTTTTCATTCTGTATAGCCTTAAAACTTAGAGACCGACGGACATGGCTATAATACCTCAGCCATATATAAACTTAATGGAGACTGCCACACCTTCTTTAATGCGTTACACATTTGGTGAAACAATTATATATAATACTCTCTCTGCTAGCGAGTAATAAAAGTGCTCAGTCAGTTGTCAGTTGTAAGTTGTCAGTTGCTTCCCTTCCGTTCCCTTCACTTCCGTCTCTAAATATATAACCTTAAACAATTAGAAAATGTTGCCCGTGGCAAAGTGTACTGCTACACGTGACGTGCCCCAAGATGTGGATGCCACAGTCTGGCCCGCAGAGACATAATGAGCTGAAAGCTGATGAGGAGGAGCTGAGGAGTGGAGGAGTAGGCTATTGTGGTGCGGTGGTAAGAGCAGCGGTTAGGCAGCTAATCGAATCAGTAACCGCTAGCATAAACAAACATTTTTCTCTTCTCTGTTGCCGTTGCGTATACGCAACATGAAACATATTGCGACTATTATAGAGAGTTGTGTGCAAATAAAAATAAAAATGAAAAATGAAAATACAAGAAAGAATGAGAAATCAGTTTGTTTATTCTTGCCATAACATAAATGTATTTTTAACCCATATTTACTCAAGCGTTTTGGTTGTAACCGTCTGTCGAATCATGCCACAAAATTTATGGACTTGGGAATAGGCATACAAAATACAAAAAATACAAGAAAAAAAGGACGTGAAAGGTATAAACCAAGGAAAGTGAAAGGCAAAGGCATTGCGACGGCAAACGATTGAATGAATAAATCATAAATGCATCATTGACATTTCGAACATGAACATGAAATTTCAATCGTTTTCGGTCGAGGAAATTGCACTTCAAAACATGAATAGCACTCGAGCACTCAAGATATGTATTCACTTTGCATTTTGTTAAGTAAATTTTGCTCCTCATATTGAATTAAGACTTCGAGAGTTGGCAGCTTGTCGACAATCTCAATCTCAAGTTCAAGACAAGACAAAAGCATATTCCGGACATACGTGGCCGAGAGTAAACAGTCAACACAGTCAACGAATCAATGGCACGTTGAAATTTAATGCAATCTCCATTAATAGAATACAAATAGTATTCAAATACACGGATATTAAGTATACGTATCTAAGACTCTGCCACTTACCTGCTCTTGTGGCCATCTGCACGCGATGTACTCTACTTATTTATATATTTGTTTATGTTCTCCTTTGTTATTTGTTGTGCCAACTCGCAACACTCAAAAAGACAAACAAAATAAATCTCTACTCTACACATACATATAAGTTTTGTATTTAATTTGATTATTTAGTTTGTTTTTTTTCGCGCGCCAAAAAACTGATAACAAGTCAAAAAAATATTTAAAAGTTTAAAAAAGTTTGAGAAATAATAGAAGTGCCGCTGTAAAAGTGGCAACAACCGTTCGCCACAACTGCGAGTTGGGAAGTGAAGTCACCGTTTTGTGAAGCTGCGTTTTGATAAATCCTGTGGCTCGAAGGACCTCTTGCCGTTAACTGAATAAAAGCCAAGCAGTGTCTAACTGTTTAACGAGGGTGGTTTGAATTATTCGTGCAGCCTACATACCTTTCATATATTATTTACATTAATGTTCTCAGAATATCTGTTATTAAACATTGCTTTCCATTGCTGAATCAATCAACCCATGTGGATGCAAAGCTCAAAGCTTACTGCTTGCTAGACTGCTTGTCAAGCTTTCGAAGCTTCACAGTAAGCAGTACAAGCTCTAAGCAGTATATCAAGCAGTTCAGACTGCAAAACGACTGGAAATGTTTAAACAAAAGCAACTTTGACTAAACAAATCAAATTTTAACAAAGGTTTAAACAAAGGCAGTGAAGGTCAGGGATGGTCATAATCAGGCCGACGCTTGGGCAACAATAGTGTCTGCAACAACAGTGTCTGCTATCAACTGGAGTCGTTGGCGCCAAAGCGTTACATGTGGTACTAAACATGGCATACAGGGCGGGCACGTAACGTGTCTGCAGTTTTGATAAGGTGTCTGCATCTCTAACTGAAGAACAATGAATGCGTGGAGGGTCTGGTTGCAAAGTCATGTATAAATAGACAGTGTAAGCTCAGTTGGGCATAACATTGGTAAAGTACAACACTTTCAAGATGTGCTCTCAACAACTCATTCTTCTGGCAACATTCGCTTTGCTTGTCCTGGTCGAATCCCAGCGCTGTCTGGACTATCAGGATCAAGTAATTAGAACTCGACTCGATTTTAGACCCTGCGGTCGTCCTGTCTGCGCCTCAAATGGGATTTGGAGCTGTTTTCGCACTTTTGACTTGTGTTCCCTGGAAGCGTACAACAGACACCAAATGTTTATGGGCCAAAGTCGTAAGTGGATTGTAATCATTAATCTAATATAAATATCATTTATATTTATTAATCTAACTGGACATTTTGCTCTTATTTAGAACTAATTGTAGTTGACATGGTGTATGCTTGCCTTCGCCAACGTACATCGAATACAACCCTATATCTTATAGAGCACCACATCCTGTGCCTTATGCTTATTCCTCGTCCTACAACTATAACTCACCCCAGGCATCACTACAATCCCCGGTCTACAATCCATATAGTCACTACAACATAGAATCTTATTCCCAGAATATTGGATATGGCAACTGGAATCCTTATAAGCCACCCATAACCACACCGAGAACAACATCCGCACCTTACTATTATCCATCCACAACGCCCTATACCACACCATCTACAACACCTTCTACAACAATATCTACAACGCCCTCAACAATACCATCTACAACGCCCTCAACAACACCATCAACAACACCATCTACAACGCCCTCAACAACACCATCAACAACACCATCTACAACGCCCTCAACAACACCATCTACAACACCATCTACAACGCCCTCAACAACACCATCTACAACGCCCTCAACAACACCATCAACAACACCATCTACAACGCCCTCAACAACACCATCTACAACACCATCTACAACGCCCTCAACAACACCATCTACAACGCCCTCAACAACACCATCTACAACACCATCTACAACGCCCTCAACAACACCATCAACGACACCATCCACAACACCATCTACAACGCCCTCAATAACACCATCTACAACGCCTTCAACAACACCATCTACAACGCCCTCAACAACACCATCTACAACGCCCTCAACAACACCATCAACAACACCATCTACAACGCCCTCAACAACACCATCTACAACACCATCTACAACCCCTTCAACAACTCCATCTACAACACCATCTACAACGCCCTCAACAACACCATCAACAACACCATCCACAACACCATCTACAACGCCCTCAACAACACCATCTACAACGCCTTCAACAACACCATCTACAACGCCCTCAACAACACCATCTACAACGCCCTCAACAACACCAGCAACAACACCATCTACAACGCCCTCAACAACACCATCTACAACACCATCTACAACCCCTTCAACAACTCCATCTACAACACCATCTACAACGCCCTCAACAACGCCCTCAACAACACCATCTACAACGCCCTCAACAACACCATCTACAACACCATCTACAACACCATCTACAACACCATCTACAACACCATCTACAACACCATCTACAACACCATCTACAACGCCCTCAACAACACCATCTACAACGCCCTCAACAACACCATCAACAACACCATCTACAACGCCCTCAACAACACCATCTACAACGCCCTCAACAACACCATCAACAACACCATCTATAACACCATCTACAACACCATCCACAACACCATCTACAACACCATCAACAACACCCTCAACAACTCCCTCTACAACACCATCTACAACACCATCCACAACACCATCTACAACACCATCAACAACACCCTCAACAACTCCCTCTACAACACCATCCACAACACCATCTACAACGCCCTCAACAACACCATCAACAACACCATCTACAACGCCCTCAACAACACCATCAACAACACCATCTACAACACCTCTACAACTCCATCTACAACACCATCAACAACCTCACCCCCTCAACATACACACCTCAACAACACCCTCAACAACACCATCAACAACACCATCTACAACACCCTCAACAACACCATCTACAACACCATCTACAACGCCATCAACAACACCATCTACAACGCCCTCAACAACACCATCACAACACCATCCACATCCCCATCTACAACCCCATCTACAACACCATCTACAACACCATCTACAACACCCTCAACAACACCATCTACAACACCATCTACAACGCCATCAACAACACCATCTACAACACCATCTACAACCCTTCAACAACTCCATCTACAACACCATCTACAACGCCCTCAACAACACCATCAACAACACCATCCACAACACCATCTACAACGCCCTCAACAACACCATCTACAACGCCTTCAACAACACCATCTACAACGCCCTCAACAACACCATCTACAACGCCGTCAACAACACCATCAACAACACCATCTACAACGCCCCCAACAACACCATCTACAACACCATCTACAACACCATCTACAACCCCTTCAACAACTCCATCTATAACACCATCTACAACGCCCTCAACAACACCATCTACAACACCATCTACAACACCATCTACAACACCATCTACAACGCCCTCAACAACACCATCAACAACACCATCTACAACGCCCTCAACAACACCATCTACAACGCCCTCAACAACACCATCAACAACACCATCTATAACACCATCAACAACACCATCCACAACACCATCTACAACACCATCAACAACACCCTCAACAACTCCCTCTACAACACCATCTACAACACCATCCACAACACCATCTACAACACCATCAACAACACCCTCAACAACTCCCTCTACAACACCATCCACAACACCATCTACAACGCCCTCAACAACACCATCAACAACACCATCTACAACGCCCTCAACAACACCATCAACAACACCATCTACAACACCATCTACAACACCATCAACAACACCCTCAACAACTCCCTCTACAACACCATCTACAACACCCTCAACAACACCCTCAACAACACCATCAACAACACCATCTACAACACCCTCAACAACACCATCTACAACACCATCTACAACGCCATCAACAACACCATCTACAACGCCCTCAACAACACCATCAACAACACCATCTACAACGCCATCAACAACACCATCTACAACACCATCTACAACGCCCTCAACAACACCATCTACAACGCCCTCAACAACACCATCAACAACACCATCTACAACGCCATCAACAACACCATCTACAACACCATCCACATCCCCATCTACAACACCATCCCCGGATGCCGTAAGTACCTCTCAACAATATTTGTAAGCTTCTTCAAATATTATAATAAATTTCTTTCTTCTATTTTTCGATCAGGACTTTCTGGCTTTCTTCCAAATTTTAAACGCCCAGGGTGAATCCAGGAGTCTGTCACTGGTTGCACAGAGAACTGATCCAATTAGTGGCATTAAGACCTGTGCTGAGGAGGTTACAGTCGTGGTGAGAACCAAGGACTGTCCAACTCAACGCCAATATACTGGATGCCTTATCGAGAGCTCAACAAGTACCACAACAACAACGACAACAACAACAACACCCTTGCCCACTACATATGCAACTCAGAAGACAACATATAAGAGTCCTATTTATAATTACTATGGGCATCATTATGGTCATAACTATGGTTCCGGACACGGTTCTCATCCCTATGCTAGTCACCATGGTTCCGGATATAGTTATCATTCCTATTCCAATCCCCATGGCTCTGGATATGGTTCTCATACCTATTCCAATCCTCATGCTTCTGGATATGGTTCTCATACCTATTCCAATCCTCATGGTAGTTATGCTTCGGCATCTGTATCTCCATCGGCACCATTAACCTGGACTCATGATTATAAACGCTGACCTAACTCAATAATGTACTTTAAATAGTTTATTCTTTTTATATCTTTTCAAATCAATAAAAACAATTAATTTTCGTTAGACGTATTATTTTGACCTCTTAAATTAGAATTCCCAAGAACAGTTTTAATAGCAGACACGTGTCTCGCTACGTGACACTTGATACTTGAAAATTGCATAGATATTAAATTCTTGGAAACTTAATTAGTAACTAATTACTTAATTGTTTACTTACAGCGTAGTTTTCTATTTAAAATGGTCATTAAATACTATTCCATAAATAGAATAATGAAGAATAATAATTGTAAGTTTGCATTACTTGGATTTCAAATGAATTCAAACGTTCATCATTAAATTCTTTTTTAAAAATACTTTGTGGATTCGTGAGCTCATAGTATTACAATCGGACTGAATTCGGACACCTTGAAGTTATCTGCTGACCTTGGCATTTGTCAATAATATATCACAAATGAAAAAATTGCGTGCTTCGGCAATTACTCATTATCATTGACATTTTACAGTGTGAAATTCGTAATTAGTTGAGTAGAAATTTTAATTCACAAAAATTTGCCACGTTTACGAATAACACGAATAAAACAGATATTAAAAGCACTTCACATGAATTTCATAACCAAAACAAAACAAAGTAAATCAAAGCTGAAGAAAACAGTCAAAAGAGAAAGAACCACAAGTTAATTGTCTGGGCCCCAAGTTGAGATATATATATATAATAATTCAAATGGAGCTCCGGACACGTAGACATTGCAATGATATGAGGGCATGACACAATTTCATCCACTGGACTTGAGGTAGAATATAAAAAGCACAGGCTGAACTTTAATTCCTCATAGTTAACCTGTGAACTGTTCTACAAACATGTTGTTCTATTTTTTTAGTCTGAGTCTCCTCACAGTCGCCTGGAGTTGGAGATATTATGCCCCAAATTGTGATCATATTGTTTGCTCACAGGAAATAAGTCCAGTCTGTGCCAAGTCCTGGAAGGGGAAACAAAATTTCAACAATGCCTGCGAAGTTAACCGTCATAACTGTCTACATGGAGAAAGTGAGTTTTATTTTTAAATTAACTAGATATATTACTATAAGGTCTTTTCTTTAGGTTGGCAAATCATCAATCCGGGTACCTGTGAGTGCCCAACAGCGTGTCCCAACAGTTGTGAGCCCATTTGTGCCTCACAAGGATCAACTTGGAGAACATTTAATAGTTCTTGTGAATTCCACAAACACATATGCTCTGATTTTTCTGGTGAACGTAAGTTTTGAGACTCACACTCAGCTAATAAAAACTCGAATATTTTCTATTATTTTCCTTCTATTTGTTTCTGCAGCTTGGATACAAAGAGCTGATGTAGCCTGTGAGCTTCTACCGCCCCTTAAACCTTATTCCCCATATGGAGCCCCAGTTAATGCTTATGAATCTTGGCCTTATGGCTCTCCTGTCTATAGACCTCAATCTTATCCATATCCAGCATATGGACCACACGCTTATGAGTCTCCTGCTTATTGGCCTCAGCCACAGATGGGATATCCTAATGTTGGGTATTATAATTCCGCACCGCAGATGATACCATATCATATGTATATATCCAGAGATGCATTACCCACTGAGTCGAGTGCTGCTTTTGAATCAGAAAGTAATAGTTATACCCAGGAACCTTCGGACTCTTCCAGTTCTATTTCAACAGAATCTACGACAGATGCTACTTCGACTTCAATAACTCCCGCGAAAATCTCTCCAACATTTCAAAGGACAAGCAAAAATATCGAAACAGCTGATAGTTCTGCAGGCAATGAAACAGATATCAATCCTAATCCTACATCGGAAAAGCCAACAAACTCAGTTGAGACTACAACCCAAGAATCATTAAGTTCAACGACAGAGGCCCCAAAAAATACTACGGATCCCACAACAGTTGAAAAAGTGTCTGAACATAAAGTTGAAAGTTTAAATAAGGATTCTGCTGATGATTCAACTACAACTTCTACCTCAGTTCAGCCACAAGATTATGCAACACAGGACTATGCAACCCCAGAGGCAGTTAACTCAAAGTTAGCTTCTACTGAATCTTCAACAGCAGCTCCTTTGTATGCCTCTTCAACAGCATCAACTGTCTCTTCAAGCGAAGCTCCTCTAAATACGACATCAATACTCACTACTGAAACGACTCCGAGCTCGACAACAGCTGCCTCAATAAGTTCAACTGATTCTGCAATAGCCTCTGATCTTAGAGCTAAAAGTTTAAATAAGGATTCTGCTGACGGTTCAACTACAACTTCTACCTCAGTTCAGCCACAAGATTATGCTCCAGGATCGTCAACTTATCCACAAGATTATACAAAGCCCGAGGCAGTTAATTCAAAGATAGCTACTTCTGACTCGTCAACAGCACCTCCTTTAAATGATTCTTCAACGGAGGCTTCAGCATCTTCGACAACAACTTCTGTGAATACAACAACAGACTTGAACGTGAATTCAACGACAACAGTTTCCACAACAGAATCGACTACAGTTGCTACAACAAACTCAACAAATTCTCCAGAAGCTGAAAAAGCTTCTGAGTTTGAATCAAAAAGTTTAAGAAAGGATTCTCCCAATGAAGCTACATCTTCAACAGGATACTCACCTAGTTATACAACTACTTCGGCAGAAAACTCTAATTTACAAAATTCTACAACAGAAGCTTCGACGTCAAATTACTCTACAGAAAAGTCTGTGAACACAACAAAATCGGAATCAGATTCTACAACAAAATCGGAATCAGATTCTGCAACTGATTCAACTAATTCTGAACTTGAAACTGAAAATTTAGGGAAGCCAGCTGAGAAAATTTCTGAAAATTTAAATACTGATACTGTTAGTGACATGACGACTTCTACCTCAGTTTCCCCACAATATTATGCAACAGAGGAATACAAAACTCCTTCATCAGATAACTCAAAGTTAGTCTCTTCTGACTCTTCAACGGCAGCTCCTTTGATTACCTCTTCAACACCATTAACTGTTTCTTCCAGCGAAATTCCTCTAAATACGACATCAATATCCACTACAGAAGCGACTCCGAGCTCGCCAACAGCTGCCTTAACAAGTTCAAATAATTCAGCAATAGCCTCTGATCTTAGAGTTACAAGCATAAATAAGGATTCTGCTGATGATTCTACTACAACTTCTACCTCAGTTCCCCCACAAGATTATGCAACAGGCTCGTCGTCTTACCCAGAGGACTATAAAACTCCTTTAGCAGATAACTCAAAGTTAGCTTCTACTGAATCTTCAACAGCAGCTCCTTTGAATAACTCTTCAACAGAGGCTCAACTAAATGAGTCTTCAAGCGAAGCTCCTAAGAATATGACATTAATTTCCACTAATTCAAAGACAAATGCTGCCACAGAAGCGACCACAGATTCAACAACAGATTCTACAACAGATCCTACAACAGGTTCCACTAATTCTTCGGTAGCTAAAACCGCTTCAACGGAATCTCCATTGAATGCGACATCAATCTCTACTTCAGAAAATCCTCTTAGCTCATCAACAGAATCTGAAACAGTTCCAACCAAAGCTGAAAATGCTCCACAATTTAGATCTATTAATTCTGACTCAGATACATCTAATACCACTCAAAATTCGACTAATCTCTCCTCAGACTCTACGACAGCAGCTCCTTTAAAAACGACAACAGAATCTCAGAATAGAGCTGTGGCAATATCTCCAAATGCAACTCAATTAATTGTGCAAACATCTGAAGATGATAATGGACAAAGAGTTGAGATAATCCAACCACACAATAATTCTTCCGGAATTGTATATTTAATACAAATATTTACAAGCGGCAAACCAGTTAAAACAAGTATTGTTCAACAGAACTGATTAAATAACAGCAGTTAAACTGCATATTTTTTGAAGAGACTAACAACAAATTAATGTAAATTATAAGACTAAAACTGCATTGTTAAATATTTGATTAAAATAAATTAATAACATAAAATTTACTGCCTTTATTCCACTATATTTTTATTTACCTTTTCTTTACCAAAACTTATTCAAATTAAAGAGTTTGAGCAGTTAAATAAAGTAATATATATTTGTCAGAGTTTAAATAATTGACAGCTTCGATTTGGCTAGCTTAAATATTTATAAATTCAATTCTCTTAGACCTCAGTAACTTTTGTCAACTAGTATTCAAGTTCAAGGTTTGTCTATTTCTAAAAACTTACCTTGATTTTGTTTTAGCCAAATTGTCATCATAGGACAAGTGACAATCCACAGTCAAAGTAAAAGTTCACTCCGTTCAATCGGCTCCAATAATTCCAATTAAATCGTGTTTTGTTTTCGTGCCTTGCAATAATTTGCTCTCAATTAACATAGATAGGTAGATAGATAGATAGACAGAAGAGAACTTTGGCATTTGATTTTATTTGGCAGTGAGAATCCGTTGAAATGAAAATAGCAGTCAGCCTACAGCATTGAATTTGTTCTTTATATTGGACTTTTAATTGACAGGCAACTGGATCAATTTATCAAAAGCATTAAACACTTTAGTTGTTGACGTTTACATGATGATGAAAATTCTAAGAATGGACCTGCGAATTGGAGAGCGTTAAAATATATTGAGGCTGTATTCACACTATAAAACAATTAACAAAAAATAAGGTTTTATTATAATTAAATGAAATTATATAATGAAACTTAACGAATCAGAATAATATTTGCTAAATGGTGGAAATGGAAAGAGCTTCCTTTAAGTATGTTAATTATTTGAAAATGTCTGTAAACTAAATCGGAGTTTAAAGAAATATATTATTGTTGCATTAAGCACACACCTTGTTTTCTTTAAATTTTTAAATAGCGCATATAAATCAATAATTATAAATAAAAACGATTAAGAGGATTGGGATTTAGTGTAACTTTTAAATTTTAAACGCCAACTTATACGCTGCCAATCAACAATTATACAATTCACCTTTTGCGAGGAAAAGAAAAGAAAAGCAACACAGCTCGCAATATTGTTCTCTATGGGAATATAGAAGAAATCAATGAAAATTACAGTATTTTAAACGAATAGAATTTAAGCAAATCCTAAAGTTAATCTAAAATAATTAAGCATTTACTTTTTAATTTAAATTCAATTTTCAGGAGAGCTGTTTCATATATTTCCATCAATTTGTGATGAATTCTATTCTATGGAATCTACATTTAAATAGGAAATAAAGCAATTTAAAGGGGAAAAAAAGAGTTCCATTTTATCGCTTTCAATTAAATATAGGATAATTAAAGAGACTTTGTTTTCTTCTTCTGGAAACCTGATCTTTATTTAGTTACTTTTGAGTTTTGGTTACAGTTGGCTTGGGAATCGGTTTTTGAATCGGTTTTTGAATTGTTCTAGCCGAAGTTTCTACATTTACCTTGAAAGGCGATGCATTTTTGTCCGCTGTCAAAGGGCTTAAAGGTGTGGTACTAGAGAGTTTGTTACCGTTGCTGATACTCCTGTTGGAACTGCTGCTAGTGACGCTTATGGTGACATTACTAGTACCGCTACTGGTACCGCTACTGGTCCTTACGGTGGTTGTTGAGGTGGTGCCGAAGGGCACAAGAATAAACATTGCTTTCGATGTGGTTGTCGCAGATGGTAAAGTGGTGGATTCGGTGGAGCTGGTGGATGGCAAAGTTGTAATTGTTGGTTTCGGAGTAGTCGTTGTTGTTGTTGTTGTCGTTGTGCTGGTGGTTTTCGGAGGTGTATCGGTCACAGTACCGACACCCGGTAAATACATTGACAGATTTGAGTCAATTATTTGATCATAGTCTGTACCGATATCGGGTATATTGTAGACATTGTAGGCGTTGACTGCTTGAGCGACCGAAACACCAGGATTGACTTGGCTCAGATATTCATGATATTGCATTGGTACTGGCGTTGTTGTTGTTGTTGTTGTTGTTGTTGTAGGGGATTCAGGCGGTGCTGGCAATGCAACCAAAGTACTTGGCGTTACTTCTGAGCGGTTACTGTTGGCAGTCAGTGTTGGTGCTGTGCTAGTGTCGGTACTAGTAATGGTGCTGTTGCTGGTGCTGTTACCTTGCTTTCGGTGCTTACGCTTTCCTTTTGATTTCCTCGACTTGGTCTTTGACTTTGTTTTTAGCTGATTGCAAGGTCCTTTGTTGAGAAAACGCTGAGCTGTTAGTATAAAGAGCTGTATAATTAATTGAATTGATAAAAGGTTCTACTTGAATCTACTCACTTTCTTTGGTAAGACATTCACGTCGGCGCACCTCACACTCATTGGCGAAAGTCACACCCTGTCCTTGATGTGGTCCACTCTCTGGTGCGGCACAAACAGGATCATATTTGGTGGTGCATTTAATATTATCACAATTGGGCATACAACGCTCCAGTTCGGTGAGTTCCAGCTCTAAACATGATCAAGATGAAGACATAAGCAATTAATTAACTAAACTTCCACTCACCTGTGCCATATTGAAAGAGTAACTTGATGTTGTGTGCCTCCAACTTGCAGTCGTTCTCAAAGTGAAAGTATTTGATGCCATTAGTGGCACAAACAGGATCTCCACCAGACTTGCAATTGGGTTGATAGTCCACATATTGATATTGAAAGGGTCCAAATTGTTCCTGAGCAGGATTACTTCCCGTTACCTGACCATATAGCTTGGCATACTGAGCACTGGCATATTGTGGATCATTGTACTGCCAATTGTCGGTAACCTCTGCTCCAGTTGCCAACATCATCATCCAGAGCAGCAGGACTACCTGTAACTTTCGATTCACCTGTAAATGTCTCATCTTGTTGCTTGTCTCATTGACTATACTCACTTGACAGCAGCATCACAACATTTTATACATAATCTTTAATCTATTCAACACCTTCACGACGTGTCGATATGCAATGTTTACTTACATACATCGTTCACAATCGACTCGGGGTTAAAATGCATTTTTTGCCGTCGCTGCAATCGACGTCGAGTGTCGACTTCATAATTGGCTTACAATTGGGTTAATGAACGCAACAGCTGGTCAAAAGATAAACTACAAACTTATATACTGAAGGTGAATATCGAAATATATGTAAATTCATTCATTACTTTTGTTGCCATGTTGTTTATCAGCAGTACACTGATACGAAAAGATTTTAAAATCAAGATTTTGGTCTTAGAACTAAGAATTTTGGGAGTTGTTTTTAGCTTTATATTCTTAGTTTTAATAATGGGATCTTAAATATTGTCTAATTTTAAGAAAAAAATATTTATGATTTCAGATATTTGTTCTTAAATTAAGAACTATCGAGTTTTTGGATTAATATTTATAGTTTTAGCTAGTAAAGTGGTCTTAAAATGGTCATATTTTAAGACCAAATTATTTAAGAAGATTACTCATGATTTTAGAGTCTGATCATTTTAAGAGTTGCTTTATTTACTGAACTTTTGATATTCCCTTTTCAATCATTTCAATTAGTAAAAATTACATTGTGTTAATTATGTTAGAAAACACCAAAAAGGGTTTTCAGACTTCAAACCTGAACAACTTTGTCAAATACAGTAAGTTTTTTATGCGGATTGTCATTTTTATCATGGTTTGATATATTTATTGATTCTACGTTTAAAAGTAGTTATTTTTACTATTGATTTTTCGAAAAAGTCAAAGTGCAACAAGGTTTTTTAATGCACATTTTCTAATTTTTATAATTTTTGAACTGACTTCGTATGTTTTAGACATTCATAGAAAATTCCTTAAGTTAGATGTCTGAAAAATAAGATAATTTATTTCTTTCTATTTAAATGTCTAGCTTCGCTTTCTTTTTCTTTTAAGAACAATCGAACAAAAGCTTTCAGTAGCTTATTCTTTAACAAGCTCAGAGTTCACAACCATCAAGTTTACGCTTAATAAAGTCAGCTTTTGGGTGTGGTGAAAAGCTTGTGTTATTTTTGCTATAAACTTGCTATAATTCGCTATAATTTCTATAGATTATGTTTAGTTAGCAGTTAATTTTTACAATAGATTTATTGTTAACTTTTTTCACAATGTAATTTTTATTATGCCAAACACATTTTAATCGAGACAAAAACAATGATTACATGAATTGTAAATAAACAACAATTATTTGGTTTCTTTTTTTCCGTCAATCGTTTACAGTTTCAATAGCGTTCAATTAATTATGCTAAATAGCTGGCAAAATGAGAATTGATAAAGACAAACAGTTTTGGATTGCAGTCGGCAAAATCCCTGCGGTTCTTTTAACCCATCCAAACACCCCGTCGAGCAACAAATTGTAACTATAGAGTTCATTACGGTTTGCAATTTACGCGGCTGACATTCGATTTAGGGATGCCAAAATCGCGGCAAGTACGTGCCAATTAAAAACTGTTTGAAATTCAATATCACACAATACACAAATCTGAACAGAAACGTTGTTTTACTGCAGTTTTATTATTTTTTTGTTTACAATATACATTTCCTTTGAGATAAGAATTCGTTTCAATTATTCAAAAACGCTCCTTTAACGCGCCTTTCTCCGCCGAGTCCACTCCCAACCACACCATAAACTGGTGAAGGGGGGCGGTGGGGGTATCACATAAGGAGATAAGACCCGCTATATGGTACCGTTAATAAACAGCCGATTTTATCAATTTTTCTTTCTTTTTCTTAATCCTAATTGACGCATTCCTAGCGTCCTCTGAGATATAATTTAGAGGACGCGGTACCGTTCATATATTATCTTATATCTAAGAATGTAGTTATAAAATAATCATGGAAAAATATTTATATGCTCAAACTTACCATTTTAAGTGTGTAGGAAGTAGAATGTTTTGCGGTAAAATAAAATGTTTATTAGCCTTCTAATTGACGCAATCCAAGCGTCCTCTGTTCGGTCCATCAGAGGACGTGGTACCGTCCATATTATATCTAGGAATGTAGTAGAATTTAGAAAGTTATCATAGATGGATATTTATATGTTTTAACTTACCATAATTCATCAAACCAATTTGCAAGACAGTGTTCATGCATAGCAATCTAGAAAAAAATATATTAAATTTTTTAATGGTATATTTTATTATTTTTTAATTATATAAAATTGTTTTCTTGGGTTAAAAACTGTAACTCACCTGATAGTGTGTCCCACCACACCATAAACTGGTGGAGGGCAGTAGGCGTATCCCCGATTGATCAAATTTTTGTTATGTTTTCTTAATCCTAATTGACGCCATCCAAGCGTCCTCTTTTAGGTTAATCAGAGGGCGTGGTACCGGCCATATTATATCTAGGAATGTAGTTAGTAGAATCTATTAAGTTATTATAAAATTTTTCATTTGTGCTCAAACTTACCGAAATTAGTTTTGCGGTAAAATAAACATGTTTATTAGTTTAGTAATTTAATTTGTAAGAGTGTGTAACTTGGATTCCAAACTAGAAATAAATTAGACTTGGTTTACATTTATCACTTAGGTTAAAAGCTGTAACTCACCTTAGAGTGTGTATAATGTGTACATGCTCCCGAAACAAACAGCCATATTTAGTCCTAATTGACGCAATCCGAGCGCAATCCTCTGTGAGGTTAGTCAGAGGAGGGCGTGGTACCGTTCAATTTGTATCTGTAGAAAGTAGAATTTATAAAGTTATCATAGGTTATATTAGTAAATTAATTTGCAAGAGAGTTGGCAGTCTAGAAATTAATTGGAGCTGTCACTGAAAAATAATAAAGTATACAAATTTAAAATAATAATCATAGTTGAGATGGGGTTCATAAAAATAGGATCAGACCTGTATATATACCCTATTAAGATCCTGTAAAGTAAATGCATCAACCATTTTATTAGTACGCTGTGGCAACCTGTAAATAGAAAAGAGTTAGTTAATAATAGAATAATCAGAGCTAATTAAGATCAAATCAAACCTGTATGTGTTTTCGATTAAGTTTCTGTAAAATGTGCGTACATCTTATACCGGTCCATTTTGTCTTTTGTGGTGTGAAATGAATCATGAAAACGTAGTCACTATAAAAAAAAAACAAAACAAATAATAAAAATAAAATAAATAAACTTAATTTTGATCCGAAAATTTAGTTGTTTTCCAGACGAGCTCTGGGCACAAACTGATAAAAGATTTTAGAGCTGAATGATCTTTAAAAAAAATCTGAAATCAATGCTTACTAGATTTAATAAAATAAAGAAACGAAATTTTGTTTGACGAAAAAGAAAACATGAAAAAAAGACGCACAAAAAAAAATAAAAGAAAAAGAAACTTGAATTTTGTTCCGAAAATTTAGTTGTTTCCCAGACGAGCTCTGGGCACAAACTGAGGAAATTTACTAGAGCTGAATGCTCGTCAACTAAAATCTGAAGGCAACGCTAACTAGATTTGAAAAAAAGAAAACGATAGAAAATGTGTAATTGCAAGGCTGACTTGATTTAAAAAAGTACAAATGCACTAGTCAAAAGTTAACAAATGAAAATTGTTTTCTTCTTTGAAAAAGTCTTGAAAAAAGACTCAAGTTCATCTCTTGCTTAAGTCCCGTAATTACCTGGAACATATAAAGTGTCTACCTTCAAAACTACCATCCTGTTGTCCCTTCTTAATGACTATTAAAGAAAAGAAAAATTTTGTAAGTCAAGTCTAGATTAGTACCCTTTGCAATAGTAATAAGTTTGTATATTGTGACTAAACATAATTGTGTCAATAATAAAATAATGCCAAATACCTGGAATATGTCGCAATTCATCTGTTGCCAGTTGGTCGCCCAAAACAAAACCATCTAATAAATTGCGAGCACCTCATGAGGATACATATCATAATCAAATGTGGCAATAGACAAACCCAACCTTTATAACAAAATGTGAAAAAAAGAGGAAAAGGAAAAAGGATGATGTTACCAGCATCTTATGATGATGTTAACAACCCCCAAACTGGCAATCGATCATTACAGTCATCTCTTATCACCATTTCCCCGCGCTCTCTTAAGCTCCCCACAAATTGTATGAATTATTTAAATATTGATTTATTAGTTGAAATTTTACATCTAATTTAATAGGCCGCAAACGAGAAGAAGGGAAGATTCCTTGTTCCCTCCTCTACACTTCAATTTGAAGTAAATTTATGTGATGACTGAAGAAGGTAGAGGGAAATACACACATACACACACAGTTACACACACAGACCACATAGACATTATATGAAAGCGGCATAAATTGAAAATTAAATGTGGGAAATGCCGTCAAGCCTTTGACAAGCGACTGAAACATGGCCACAGATTGTTACAAGTGTTGTTCCTGTTCCTGTTCTTCTTGTTTCTCTTCGCTAAATGAAAGCTCGTTTATTAATCTCAATCTGTGTGTGAGTCTTTGTACATCTTCCCCTCTCTCTCTCACTCTCTCTCTCTCGCTCTCTCTTTCTATCTCTTTCCTGCTCTCTTTCTCTTTGGCAGCCGCTTTTGGCTCAGGAATCTCATGGTCAAAAAGCGCACAACACATTTGCAAGGCCACAGACAGACACACAAACACACACACACACACACACACACACACAGAGACACACTGTCGCATACACGCCTACCCACACACACACCCACGCACACACACACACTTTTAAGTATATTTATACACATATGTGTATGCAAAGTTTATCCAGCGTCCGCTTTGCACATTAATTTACTGACCTTTTTGCGCCTTTTTGCATAGTTTTCCTGTTTTCCTACTGCGCCCACACATGCCTCATGCCACTTGCCACACCTTCTCCTCTGCCGATTCAGCCGCCTTCTGATACCTCCCTGTGTCCAATCACAGTTACCTAGTCTCCACATGACTGGTCTTCTGGCCACACAACTCGGCCATGTCCCCGTATCGTCCCCTTGGGCTTTTCACACACATCAGACGTTCGCTTTTCACACCAACACTTTTTCACCGATTGTGATTTTGCCATTCACATTCAGCTTTCTGTATGCTCTGAATCTGGTCACACTCTTTTCAATTCAATACAAAAATGCTTGAATGCGTGTTTTATTTCTATTGAAGCTCTTAAATGTTTACACGACCCACAAAAAGTGACGGTTAGAAATCGACCGTATGTTTTAGGCTTTAACAAAATGCGGTTAACTGTGAATGCGTTCAAGCGAGATGCCAACATCACTTGCTTGTGTGTGCGCAAGCGAGAGGGCAAACATATTGCCCAGGGCTCTGTGGTAAGAGAAAATGCGGAGGCGTGGCAAGGGGGAGGAGGAGGAGGAGGGGCTGTTGTGTCAGTTTTGGGTCTCCATATTACAACATATGATGAATGTGTGACATTTTTGCAGCTTGTTTGTTTGTTTATTGTTTGCGCTTTCCACTTTTACTTTGTCGCTTCCATCGCTGTCTTTTCAAATACTTTTGGAATAATACTGCCAAACTAATAGATACTCCGCATAAAGTCCGCTTGAATCAAGTGACCAACAATTGCTCTATACTTTTTTTTCTACATTATAATGGTAATCACTAATCAATTCAATTCAATCAAGCTGTTGATTTGCTTTTGATTAGTATTTAAAATTTAGTTTTCTTCCCTTGACCAGAAAAAGTGCAGTTTAAAGAGCTGTCATTTTAATTATGACAGCTTTAAATAATAATTTGAGTTTCAATTCGATACGAGGTTGATTTGTAAATTCAAAAAAAACGAGGCGTAACCTTAGTTTTGTGGTGTAACCCGATATAATTCTGCATAAATATCTTCATGGATTTAACTCGTAACTTAATTGTTATAAACTCGTAATAAACTGTTAATTAGTTACACTTTGTTCGTATTCCAATTGAAAGTATTTATTCAAAATATCTGCTCTAAATAAAGCATCAAGTAAAACCAACAACAACAACAACAACAACAACAACGAAATTCACTTGCAAATTAGCCAAATTATAATTCATTAAAATTGCTGAGAAGCCCAGTTCGGGTGCAGAAATTAAAATAATTCTTGCACTTCTTGTTGCATGTTGAAGTTGCAAGCTGCATTTTCCATTTAATCTCCTAATTTCAACGAATTTCATTTGATTGTTACTCGGAATGCAGCAACTTAACGTAAAAGTTCCACAATCAAACTTTGCACACCAACAATCTTAACAATCCACACTAATTGTTGTTCTTGTTCTGAGAAGCTGACTGAAAAATGTTCTTCAAGTTAATGATTCAAGTCATTTCCTTAAACATTGCGTAAAGTGGGAACTGAGTCAGTTTTAAGTGTTTTTAGTCGCCATTTTTCGGCTCTACTTCAAGTTTGTTGAACGGCGTCAATTACACTTATTAAATAATAAAATATAGACATATATATATATACGTATATATGTACAAATATATGTACTCTGAAATGGTTTGAGAAGTATCCTAATACTATCAAAATATCATAAATATCATAATAAAAATGTGTAAGCATGTATCTTGTCTAGTATCTATGTATCTATGTATCTATGTATCTATATATCTATGTATCTATGTATCTATGTATCTATTTATCTATATATGTATCTATGTTTCTATGTATCTATGTATCTATGTATCTATGTATCTATGTATCTATGCATCTATGTATCTATGTATTAATGTATCTATGTATCTATGTATCTATGTATCTATGTATCTATGTATCTGTGTATCTATGTATCTATGTATCTATGTAGTAATGTATCAATGTATCTATGTATCTATGTATCTATGTATCTATGTATCTATGTATCTATGTATCTATGCATCTATGTATCTATGTACAACTAATCATACTTACAGGTTTTACTGAAATTTTGTATAAAATACAAACTTGCTAGCTGATTATGCCCTTATCTACTGTATACTGTTTAGTCATGTATATCAGCTTTTTAAGCAGTGTTTAACACGAGAAATGAATTTAGGACATCTGCTAGTCGATAAGAAAGTAATATATTCTGAATAAGGTGTATAAAAGTTGTATAGAAGATGTAAATAATATGGTTTTAATATTTGAAATTAAGCAGATAGTATTATCTGTTTTTTGTTAATCAATATCAATTAATCTTATGTAGCATTTATCACTAGAAAATCATTATAAAACAAACAACAATGACGTTCAAGCCTTTTCTGTATATATTTTTATATATATTTCTATAATATATAGATCCTTTAGATACTAGCTGGTATTTGTGTAGCTGTGTTTATTTCAATTTAAGTATTGACAAATATATTAATTTACGTTAATATATTTTATATTAATCTATATTTAAATTTAAAGCTTTATTTATGCAATATTTCTATGCTTATGCATAACTCAATACATACATATATAGTAACTACAATATATATGTATATCTCAAACTGTTTATCCAAGTCTATGTGTCTGTAACTACTTACTACAGGAGTGTAGAAGATTTAAGTGTGTGGCACAAGTTGCGTTGCATGCCACGTTAAAAGCCTCGTAATACTCTTTGCTTTCTCTCAAAGTTTTTTTTTGCCGAGCTTCGGCTTCAGCTTCAGCTTCAGCTTCGAGCTGCACGTGCCCGTGTGTATGGGGCAGTTTAATAAATGGTATCCTTCTGCTTCACGCACGCATACATAAGCATATGCAGATTATTTTGACGTGTCATGAGTGTTGCAAAGAGAGAGCAAAGAGTGGAGGAGGAAAGAGAGAGAGAGAGAGAGAGAGGAAAGATGGAAATTGTTGATGGGATGTTTGTCCCACAGACTGGCCAAGCTTTTCACAATTTTCAATAAGCAATAAACTTTCACACAGTTTGTGTTTTTTTTGGGGCTTTGGGCTGTTGATCCAAAACTTTCCAACCAAAAATTTGCAACTACAGCTACAGCTACAGCTGCGCCTGCCACACTTAGATACACAAAGATACAGATACAAGATACAAGATACACGATGAACTGAGACTGTATCAAAATGCGACTGTACCATAAGTCAATATCTATAACTTTCCATATTATTTATGGTTGCTGCTTGTTGAAAGCAGAGACATGTTGCAACTTGTTCATTTAATTTGTTTACTCCCAACATATGAATGTATATGTAAATAAATGCAATATTTCATGGTATCCCTCAATCGTTAATCATAATCGTCAACATTTAGTTGTACATTCTGCAATATCCATAATCATCTGAGCCATAATCATCTTCTTCAGCTATTTCTAATATCACGGGGCTTTGTTCTATATCTCCAATGTCCAGCGGATCCTGTATATACTGTATATCAGCCGAAGGCATCAATAGAGTTTGCATCGTTGAATCTACTTCTTCTTCTTCTTCTTGGACATCCGATTGCGACTCTAAGCTATTTATTATCCGTGGCAATTGCCATCTTGACGAACGACTTGGATCCGTATTTGTTACCATTTTCTTTACTTTCAACAGACCACAATTTATTCACAGTATCTATATAGGTATGAAGAAATAATAATACTTACAGGTCTTACTGAAATTAAAATACAAACTTGTTTCGCTCAGGTTCCTCTTTTAAATCTCTCCACATATGATTTGAAATTCTTAGCTTTATATGTTTTTAGAATAGGAAAATCAACAAGAATCCTTAAAGCTCTCTAGATCGAATTACTTAGACCAATTAAAGACTTGAAAGACCTCCTCGTTAGAGATGGAGCTGCAATATCTTTAACAAGTTGTCGGACTGCAAATTTCAAATCGTTGCATTCATTATGAACTTAATCAGCTTATGGCTTATACAGAAATCAAATGAATAAATTGAATATTCAATTTAAATGCCAGAAATTTGCATTCGTTCTTTTTCAACATGGAATGTAGATGAACTCAAAGTAGATTTGAGAACATGTCTAATTGCAATTTAAAATTGTTGAAATTTCTAATGCAACTTGCAGATGAAATCTTTCAATTGCATAATACTACTTACATATTTAATAAAATACAAAATATTGATAAATTGTTCTGTTTGGTTGATGACTTTAGTTGGTGTTGGCCAAACATAAATGATAGTTTCTCAAGGATATCTATTTGCATTTGTTGAGGCCGAACAAAAGAGCCACAAATAATTTAGGATTTAGTTGGTTTCCTTTTTTGGTTCTTTGTTAACCAATCTACCTTTTTTTTCATGCCTTTATTGTGCTTTTAATTTCAATTCTAATTTCACACGAAAACTTTTGTCCGGCCTGGACATGAACTTGGAAGGAGATGGAGCTGGGAAGGAGCTGGGAAGGAGCTGGGAAGGAGCTGTGGACACTATGCAACTTTTGTCGTTTGTTCTTGAAAGTTTTCTTGTGTCGTTTTCATGTCGTGTCGTGTTCTGTCGTGTCGTGCTCTATCTCATCGTGTCTCATCGTGTCGTGTTGTGTTGTGCTGTGTTCTATTGCGTCCGATTGCGGTAAATGATAATAATGGTAGCATTGTTTACCGTTGGATTCCGTTTCACTTACTTCCAGTTTTTGCTCCTGTTGCTGCTTACTATTTATTTCCTAGCATGTCCTAGTTCTTAACCCATGCCCGTGTCTCCATCTCTGTCTCTGTCTCTCTGTCTGTGTCTGGCTTAAGTTAATGGACCTGGCAACTGCTTTGAATCTCTTATCACAAATCCTTTCGTTTCTAGCCTTGAGCAACAGCTGTCGCCTTTCCAAGCAGAAAGCACAATTAGAGGACACAACTGTGTAAATAAAACTGAAACTATTTTTGTTCAACTCGACGTTGCTGTTCTCGTTGCTGTTGCTCACCTTGCCGCAAATGAATCAAACTTGTATTGCAACAAACTATGTTAGTTACCAAACTTACTTACATCAGACTTTCAGCCAACTTTGTGCGGTCAAATTTCAGTACAGTTGACACGAGAGCTTTAATTACTTTTACAAACATTTCAACAGCCGATGCGAGAATGCATAAATATCTTACATTCATACTAGTTATATTTTATTTTATTGTTTGTCATTACTTCATAGAACCAACTCAATTTTCCTTGAATTTCTTGTTAATAACTGAATCCAGAATCTATTACTTTAGTTTATATACATCATATCAGGCAATTGAACAGGCTTAAATCCAACTCTTTTTCGGTAATTTTAAAGTAATTTTTGTAATATATATATATCTTTTGTATTTTTATTTTGTATTGAATAAAATATATAAGTCTCAGGACACTATTCCACTTTAATATATCACTTTGAATACCAAATTTCATTAAAGTAGCTGCCAAATTTGTTTAGTTAAGAATTAAACCACTTTAAAACAGTTTCACAAATCTATTACAGTATTTTACTTGTTTTTTATTATGTTTTATTACGATTATTCCTCAAATGTGCAGTTATGTGATATGGTTGCTGAATGTCGTATTCAAATTGCACTTTTTCGTCCTTCATGGCCTTTAATTGTGATTGTCCTTTGTTGACGCTACTGAATGTGGTTTATATACGAGAGTCAAGCAGACATTATAATATACATATGTACATAAATATTATAGTAGTTAATACAGGCAACTACACACACACTCACACTGACGCAATTACCAAGGACTTCCTGTTTAACAGATGCTTTGGCAGGCATCTTGGCGACTGTCTCATAACGGTAAACAAGTCAACAGTCTAAAGCGAGCAACTCTAACAACGCGTTACTGAGTATATTTGAGTGTGTGTGAATGTGTGTGTGTGTGAGTGTGTGTGTGCGAGTGTGTGTGTGTGTGTGTGTGTGTGCGTATGGATTCGCTTCTTTGCCACAACAACGACAATAATAGCAGCCATGACAACAAGCAAAAATACGAAAATAACCAAAGCTGAACTATTAAGTACCCTATAATACAACATTAGCCTGAACTATTTATTTTAATTTATATTTATTTATTTATTATATTATATTATATTTATACTTATTTTTTATTTATTTATATGATATTATTTTATATTTATTTATTTGACTCCTTCTGTATAAAATTAATTCTTATTATTTAAAACAATTACTGCCATTAAGGAAAAAATAATATTCAGAATTATTATTTGATCGCTTTTTTAAAGAAAAAAGATTTTAAATAAAATGATATACATTTTTAAACGATAATTTAGCTTTGTTTATTTTCCACATAAAAATTCTGAACTTGGAGAAGTTTTTACAACATCCGCAAACATTTATAAAAAGTTTAATTATGATAGTTAAAAAAACACAAACTAGTCACGTCTGTTTTTTGAATGTTCTGTTAAATTTTATTCAATAAATATTTTATAATTTTACATTAAATTCAATATGTTTTAGATTTCAAATAAACTTTTCAGATGTTAATTATTTTTCTCTCTTAAGCGTAAACAATCCTATCTACTATCTATCTTCCTTAAGGACAATTACACTTCAAAATCACATTATATTGTTTCAAACTCGGATGTTTATTGAGATATACTGTCGAACTGATAAAAATTGGTATCAAAATATATTATTTTATATTAAAAATGCAACATTTGGAGAGAGATAAACAAAGGGGAAAATAAAAATCTAGAAATTCTTTCTAGAATATTGCCTACTCCTTCCTTTTTTTATATTTGATGTAAGTTTATCATACCCATTTGAATGCAATTTGCAGTTACAGGATATTACAGGAGCAATATGAAACCGGAAGTGAGGCATATTTTCCGCTTAAAATGCCACAATATGTTGACTTCAACCAGTGACAACGACAACGACAACGAGAGCAGAAGCAACAATTTATTTATTTTTATTTTATTTCTTTTGGCCCGCTTTATAGTTGCCTTTTATTGTTGTTGTGTTATTGTTGAAAGTCTCTCGTTGTCATTGTTGTTGTTGTTGTTGTTGCTGGTTACACTGACATAAAAGTCATGCGAATGTTAGCACACCTTTTTTTTTTGTATGCAGCTTGTGAGCGAAAGCTTCATCGCGTTATAAAGCCAAAATAAATAAATACAAAATAAGGCAAATGCTTTCATATCCAACAACTTTGTGTGAAACGTTTATTTTTATGTCGACAATTGTCGCAAGATTTTTGCAGACATTAAGAAATGCTTCAAGTTTTCACGTTTCCTCAGA
Source organism: Drosophila putrida (assembly GCA_037043535.1). Classification (NCBI taxonomy): domain Eukaryota; kingdom Metazoa; phylum Arthropoda; class Insecta; order Diptera; family Drosophilidae; genus Drosophila; species Drosophila putrida. The sequence goes on from JBAMBI010000187.1 coordinate 1,018,448, forward strand.
TATTAACACATTTTTAATGTCGCAGAATTTCTCTCTTTAAATCAACTCTTTGTGTCAAAATCAGTATTAAAGAAAACTTCAAGTTTGATTGTAAGAATCTTAGATTTCATAATGCAAATATCTTGGTGTCTAAATTAAACTTTTATACGTTGATTATGAGGCACAACATTATTGTTTTGTAAGAACAAATTTGGCTTGTAAAGTTGCCCAAGTTGGTAGAAGAGAATGCTTTTAAATTGATTTTGAGGTGTTTCTTTTTATGGTAAGAATTCATTCCAGTCAACAAGGATCAACAGATCTTTTAACTATGTCAAACCTAACACGAGTTTCCTGTGGAATGGCATTTCAGTCACTATTTAAACAAAAACTGAATAGAATTTTAATTCAGGTTGAATCTCCACCGTCATCTCAATCTTGTCAAGCTGCAGCCATATTCTTCTATACATTCCACTTTGCAATTAAAATTCATTACCAAATTGCATTCTCACAATTCGTATTAGGACTTTTGGCAGCTTTGTGGTCCTTTGTGGTTCCATTGTTTTTAGACAGACAATTTCCTGAAAGTCCCACTCATTTTACTGCAACTACACATCAGAGTCGATAGGATAGAAAATTTGCTATTTCCTCATAAAATGTCAGCAATTCTCTTGGCAACTTTTGCTTCAAATTAAGCGGAAAACCTTCGTACCTTGCGGTCAAACGTCAGAACAAGCAACAGTTGTTCTTGGATAATTGTCAGCAACTGTCCGGAAAATTGCATCTATGAATAGAAACAATTTCATCTCGTTCCCTCCTTTCGTGCGGTTATTGTGGTACTTGAGGCTTCTTGGTTTTGTCAATTTAAATAAATGCATATATAGTATCTCTATCTTCAGTTTACAATATATAAAGTACATTATTGACAAGACGTTTTTATGACAATATCAAAGGCAACTGAAACACAGCTGGAATTGTACAAGTTCCGTGTGTCAGTAACAAGACTTTTCTTTTGAATTCAAATATGTATAGAAAAGTGCCATAAAGAAGAAAATCTCAATATTCAAACTACTATAGAAAGATTAAGTAAAACTCCGAGTTTATTGAATAAAATGTAATTGCTACTTTTTAATTAATAAAAAGACTTTATAAGCATTTTAAATAAAACTATTTGTTATTTAAAATCTGCCACTAATTTTTAGTTTATCTGAAAGGAATCCGAGAAAGGAATTCTCTCAGTTTTCTCTCTCTCTCTCTCTCTCTCTCTGAGATTCCTGTGGCAGTTCTGATTAAAACGCTTTTTTTTTAATTGACACAAATGTGCATACTGCATTTTTCTTAGATGTCTATTTTTATCTGCTTTATGACAATCAACCCAAAGCCAAAGGTTAAGTCGGAAAATGAAAAGAAGAATTTTACAAACTGCAAACTGTAATTTCAAGTTTATTTTTAAACAATCTATGTGAGTTGAATTATTTGTCTGTCTATTTTATTTACCTGTCAATTATTCAAAGAATAAATTAAAACAGAGACCAAGAAGAAGTGCTTTACTTTTCAAGAAAAATGTGTGGCTGGAAATCTCTTAAAATCTGTTTCTAATTACAGCTATTTACGTATGTAAACTCTGAGCTTTGCTTAAAGCTCTGTTCTTTAAATATCAAATAAAATTAGCCCGCTGGCTAATGGAAATTCTTGAAATTTATTGCAACTTCGTTAAGGGTATTTTTTGGCTTCAATGGATTTAGAGGGGAGAGGATTTTTTTGTGTTTTTTGTTTTTGGTGTTGTTTTGGGTTGTGAGCGCACTAATTAGGTTTGAAATGCGGTTGAAATTAATTCAATATGCAGTTCCTGCTACCTGTGTTTGTGTTGATTATACCTGCATAGCAGTAATTTGATACAGAGCTTTCAAGCTGCATTATTGAGTTTTTCGTTGAAAAATGCGCTCGGCCAGAGCTTGATGTGAAGTCCTCATCGGACAAAAATAGGAAGACACAGAGAGGGGAGAGGGGAAGAGAGAGAGGGAGGGGGAGAGAGAAAAGGAAGCATATCATAATTGTTGGCATTTAGTCTGAAAAGTAGAGGAGGGAGTGACTTTGTGAAAGGTACGCACTCATAATAGATACTAATGCATACCTCCTCCTTTCATTACTCACTCCCCCTCTCTCCCTGTCTCTCTCTTTCTCTCTCTCTCTCTCTGACTTTATTTCTCCATAAATGTCCTATCTTTTGGATGTATGAACTAAACACGTGTGTAGTTACATATATGGTCAGTTGCTCGGCGACCGCAGATATTAAACATTATTATTACCTTGTGGCAAAAATACCATAGAAAATATGCCCCACAAAGGGGAAGTTGAGTTCCAATTTTGTAATCATACGGGGTATTTTGAAGTCGTGCACATTTGATTGAAACCACTTTAACTTGATTATAGTTTTTGACTTTCTTTGCACTATGGCAGCACAAACACATGTGTGCTGTGCTGTGGTCTGTTCTAGTTTTTGTTGTGGTTTGCATCCGCTTAATTATGGCCAAACTCAATTTGTGCTGTGATATTAAATTAGCAGCTGCAACATGCCACTTTTATGTGGTAGCTGCCACATAAAGTTTAGTCCAACATTAGTGATGGCAAATGGAACGAAAAGGTTTGACATTTGAAACTTGGCAAAAATTTTCTATTGCAACCTGGATAAACTAATTATTATACTCAAAATACAGAGAGTGGTTTTACATAAGATTAGCTGGTATAGATCATGGCTTGAAGGACACACTCTTTAAAACATCAGTTTGTTAAAAGAAAGTCCTTAGAACTTTCACACTGCCAGAAACTAATACTTCTATTTGCATTTCAGCACTCACAAAGTGAATGGAAGCGAATTTTAGATTGAAACCGAATAAATATCGAATGCTATGACATTTTTTTGTCGAATGACAAATGCCAGCGCTGTGTATCAAAAGTCAAAGTATGTTTAATATCAAATAGTTACTATGGTTCCATTTGAGCTGGCAAACAGAGTTGCCAATTTTGTCAAATGTCGCACATAGTTTTTCCCAACTTTGTTTGAGCCAAATTGCCTTTGACTTCTGTAACCGTAGGACATTTGTCCTACACAGAGATAAGAGTTCATTCCGTTAGGAGGTAGTAAAATCGGATTGAATTTTTCCCAAATAAGTCCAATAAGTCAAATAGACGTACATTCAAATATGTGCAACATTGGAGTGTGCCTTCAAATCACTTCAATTCAATTACAACTGCCTGAAGGGAGTGAATATGAATATGTATAGATGGATAGACAGATGTAGTTTTATTTGAAAACTTTCACGTTTGGTTATATCTGGTATTGCATTTTGATAGTTGATAGATAATTCATTCAAGTGAAAAGAGCAGCTATTCTACAGCATTGCATTTGAATAATGCACTTTTATTTGACATGCGGCTAAATCAATTTATTAAAAGCCCTAAACTATTTAATTGTTGATGGATACATGAGATGAATTCTAAGGAAAGAAGTATGAATACCCTGTATATGAGAACTTTTACATTAGTTTCGGTAAACTTTAGAGATTAAAGTTGAAGAAAGTTATATTTTAGTCAAAGCGTACTTCATTTTATTTGCTAGACTCTTAAACTGAATCTACAATAAAAACCAGTAGAAATTCTTAATTACAATAGTTCAGCACACCTCATTTAAACTAATTCAATGACAGTATTTAAATTAAAATAAACGCCTGCTAATATTACAGAGTGTGGGAGCTTTAAAACCTGATGCCTGTATATACATATGTATTTGCTTTTGTCTACACAAAAATAAATAGACACAAATAACGCACAAAGGATATTGCAAATTAGTCCTTGTCCATGTGTCAGTTGTATGTTAATAATTGCAAATGATTATGAAAAATATGTCATATTATTAATGGTACAATTAATGAGCTTGAATCGTGAACTAAATTCGTACATGAATAAATTGAAATAAAACTAAAATTGATGTTAATTTAAATGTGAACTAAACTTGAATTATCAACATAAAGTAATGTGTAATCAATAAATCCAATAACAGCCATGTATTCAATTCTAATCGCCAATAAAAACTCTCTTCAAAATCTGATAAATAATCTAATTATTTAATACATACACATCTTTTGATATAGAACCTTTTTCTGTTATTGTTTTTAAGCTCCGATTAGAATTAAAGACAATTTTAATGATAAAATGACATCTAATAATTAGAGGAGTTTATTAATTCAGTAGAACTCAAATCAATATTGTTTGTGTATTCACTCAAAATGACCAACTTTAAAGAGCATCTTTTATAATCTGTCCAGAATCGAAACACAGCCCAGACCTAAATATAGGTACATCGAATTTTCCAATTTGCAAACCACAATAACTGCCCACAGTCGAATGAGAGACCGAAAATTAACTAGACTTTTCTTAATTTTAGCAGTCATGTGTGCGTGGGTTGATCAAGGACTAATACGAGGGTGGATTGATAAATAGTCAGCCTAGCAAAGAAAACACAATTTTTTTTATATTAATTTTGATATGTATATTATTTTTTAACATAATTTCCATTTAGACGTATTCCTTGTAAGTATTAAGTGAAGAGAATTTAGAAATACAGTCGATTTTTTAGTTGCTTATATACATTTAAGTTCATTTTATTTATAAATGTATTTCTTTATTGTTGTTAAAGGCTATAAATGGTATTTAAGCTAAATCCTCTGATAGCCTTTCTTTTTTGGTTTATATTATAGAAACTATTTAAAAATAATAATAAGAATAAATATAAATAGTAAAAATACTTATATATTTATATCCTAGAAGAAATGTGCTGTTTCTAGAATTGTATAATAATAAAACTTTGTAAATAATCAACGAGTTAAGATAGAAAGTTACATCAATTTTCCAAGTTATCGCCACTAGTTGAATTTCGATACCAAACAATATATTTATTAAATAAATTTGAAATTTACTCCGAAAGTTTTCCTTTATTGGTATTATTATTATTAATAACAGTAATATAAGGGTTATAAACTGAGCAACTAACTTAAAGTTATTGCATGGCTTCTTCATGGACTTCAGCTAGTTCCATTTTTTTTTGTTATTTTTCAAGCCTTATAGCTTTCAACTCTCCGAGCAGCCCTCGCACCCGGTGCAGCACTATTTTGTAATCTGTGGCTTCACATCATGTGAACTTATGATTGAGTCGCTTAGCATACAGGAAGCAATTGGCAATCACATCTCGAGGCCAGACAAATGCGAGGAACACAATTTGCTTGGAGCCACTGTCCACTCTGTGTTTGTATTCTGTACATCTTTGAACGCAGACAGACTGAACAGAAATGGACAAAAGGAAATGCAGCAATTTGGCCAAAAAATACCCACACTCAAAAACACACACACACACAGACACACACACACACTCACACACTTGCTTATCCAAGTGATGGTGCTGATTGCAATTGCACTTCAAGGAGCATTTGAGTTAAGATACTTAGTCCAGCTTCAGCTGCAATTTGTGGACTTTGCCTTGGTCAAAATAAAACAGATACCTAGCGGGTATGTCTTTGTATCTGAAATACTTTTAATTGGCATAGCGACCATGTGTATGTGTGTGTGTTTGTGTGTGAATGTAAATAAAAGAAATTTCGAATTTAACTTTATTAAATTCAGGCTAGTTTCATATTTCAACTCGTCCGAATTTCTTTAATATTTATTTTTGAATTTTGTCTTCGTTTGGACAAATCACAAAATAAACCAAAATAACTACATGGAAATATAGTAATACAATCATTAGAAGGTCAAATTTGCTAAGCCAAAAATAATAATAAATTCGTTAAAGAAGCAACAAGAAAATAAATATATTATTTGCTTTGAGAAGTTTTCCAAGAATTCTTAAACCTTGAACTGTCAGTTGAATTGAATCGCATCTTTGAATACAAATATTTTATGAAAAAAGTTTAAATTTTATTTTTTTCATTCTATATTCTTTAATTAACATTTCCCTCTACTTTATCTTTCTTTCTAACTATTGTACAATCAACATTTATTCTGCTGTCCTTTAATCCAAAGTCCACATAAAGAAAAATACAATTTTATTAAAGACAGAAGACGGAAATCTTCTCGGGGACAATTCCCACATATTTCAAAGGTAAAGATCCAAAAAGAATCTTTACTAAACCAACAATAGTCTATCAAATTAAGTAATAACAAATTATGCTTTGAAAATGCTATCAGTTCATAGTCAGAACTCAGTTTCCTTTGACTTTGTTAATCAGTTTTTTTGTGTACGATTCATAATTTTGATTTCTACTTGCGTCTGCTTAAAATTCTAGTATTTCATTTATACAGTAATAGCAAAAAAGGATATCTTAAAGAAATTAACGCTCTAAATTGCAATCTGAAGTATCTCGAACTAGTAACAATATGTCTGGATCACGTGCGCGTATCGATATCTATGTACCGACGGCTAATCGTTTCCCGGAACTGAATGTGATCGGTGGTGGCAATAGGAAACAGGATGCAACAGCAGAGTTGACATCGTTGTGTGAGGAAAAGGAACCAATTGCTGATTCCGAGATTGCAGCCGCTGTCATGGAGGAGGAGTTTGGTGGCGGCGGCGGTACCGGAAGTTCACTCTATGTCATCGATAGTCACGGAAGTCTATTGGAGCATGTGCGTTACCAGGGCAACGATTATCGTAGCGCCCTACGTGCTGCCATCAATGCCAGGACAAATCATTGCAAAAAATAATCATTGTACACCAATGATGAACCAACAAAATTTACTCAATTCAACCAACAACAAATATAAATTTGCAGTCCCAATAAACATTTAACATTTTCGACATTCACATTTTGTTCATAAACAAACTTGTATAGAATTCTTCTCCTGTCTCCACGCAATCTTCAACATCATTTTAGTTGCTAAATACATTTAATTGTGCAACATTTTACTATTGTTTCATTAAGTGGCTGTTTATCTTTAGTAGGTACAATTGATGTTTGATGTATAATTTATATACATATATATATCAAATCAAAATCTACAATTGAGTAAGGGATTCTTTTATTAAATTTCAATTAAGAAATCAAATAATTTTTAAAATATTATTTCGCATGGAAATACTTTTACCTCTGACTCTTTTAACAGATATTTTTGCATAATTTCTTACAATACAACAATTTTTGTGTTCTCTTGTCTTTCATTTACATTTTAATATTTAAACTTTATTTAAACTTTAGTCTTAACATACAATTTTAATCACATATTGCGTTCATTATTAAATCACCAAATTGTTTTTCTTGTGGAAAACGTCTTCATATGTGTCTCAAAATAAAATGTCAAGGCTTTCTTATCACATTCGCATCAATATAAGGCACAATTTGTACGATTTTGATTTAATTATAAATTAATAAGTTTACGAAAACCTAATAAATTGCATTAGTTGGCTAAAAGCAGTGTCTCATGTCCTTTGTCCTTAGATTAGTTTGCTGGACTTTGGCCAACAAAACTGACATAGGTAAAGTTTTGTTATTTATAATTTTGAAATAAAAACCAATTTAAACTAAGAGACTTTTAAAATTGAACCCTCTTGGGCTTTTTGCGTTAATCAAAAGTAAAATATTTTTAAATTATAATTTACTCGCATGTTGCTATGGAATTTGTTGCACTTGTGTTGATGAACTTTGTGTACTAATTAATGAATTGTGAGTTTGCACGGAAATAGATCTGGGAAGACCTGCTTTAGACAGCAGCAAAAAAGTAAGCATAGAAGGAAAAGTCCTGTGTTGGAGGATGCTTAATATGAATATACCCTGTAATAACAACACTTTCGTTCACTGTTTCAAATAGTCTCAATGATTCATCAAACCCGTCTTATTGTTGCTACGGAGTATTTGGAAAAACAATGTTAAAACAAATTGAGGAAAAAAATGCATTTTTATTAAAAATTGTTTGCAACGAAATTAAAAACACAAAAAAATGTGTATTTAAAAGAGGAAACCCAATTTGTTGTCATGCAACTGCAAGGGAAGAGAAAAAAGGAAGAAGGATCCACTGAAAAGAGGAACTTTAGTGGCTGATGGAAGGACCCTGTGAGAGGAGCACACAGAGTGATGGTTGGTTGACTTCAAATTGAATTGTGTTCTGATAAACCTACATAGATGTAAGCGAATATTAAATCTATTTGCCAGTTTGCGATGACAAAGGAGGTGCTTGAATTGCATTTGGTGCATCCTTTTGTGACGCCTAAAAGCATGCACCAGTTTGCCAATTAACTCCATTGCATTGCAGTGAGCTAAGGGGAGGCGTGGCAGGAGGGAGAGGGGAGGGGGTAGTCCAATAGCCGTGGCTCGTGCACAAATTGACTGAACAACAAAAAGGAGAAAAAGAAATAAGCCCAAGTATTATCAGAGGTAGACAGACAAATGAATACCCTTTAAAAAGGCTGTGGGTTAAAGAAATTGAAAAAAAATATATAAAATTAAACAGATTTCACAGTAAAATAATACAGAGTTATTATATTTTATGAGCTCTCAACACAAACTGAAGTTTTATTTTATATCTAGGATATTAAATTTAATACCTGGATACTTTTTATTTATAAAAAAATTGTTGGTGACTCGTCAGAAATGATTTTTCTCGAAGTAAATCATTGGATTAACCAAGAATTATTTGTTATTCAATGAATATAATCAATACATTATATATAATTGAAATTATGTACTCTATAGCGATTATAAGTTTAACTTTTACCACAAATAATATACATAAGGGCTATAAAAAAGTGTTTTTTTCCTTATTTAGTGTTTCTTATCAAGAATTCTTTAATAAATAACTTCTTCAGATGCAAAATTTAATTTAAATTTGAACAGTGGACTTGTAATACCCTCTGTAAGGGTATTTAAATAGCTGAAAATTGGCTTAAATAGCGAGCCGAGGCAAAGCCAGAGCCAAAGAACCGGAGTCAGAGTCAGAGTCAGTGTGGGGTAAAAACAGAGAGAGAGAGAGAGAGACAAAGCCACAGACACGGCCTGGTTGCACTGTCCTCATCATCTACTTGCCCCACTCGCCTTCTTGCCACACCTTTGCCACTTATTTTCTCGCCTGGTTTTTGCTCTCGACCCATTTAAAGTTTCAAGTTGCCCCCGCGACACGCGATAATGGCGAACACACACAAGCTGACCCCCCTTCCCCTCCTCCTACGCTCCTTGGATGTAGCTTGTATATACAACATACACGGCCAATCCCCCTCAGACTTAACGTAATTTATGACTTTTGGCCTCCCAATATTGTGAATGTACCGCCCTGCGGATGAGCTGACTCCTAAGCAGACTTCTCCTGACTCCTGGCCTGGTCTGGTCTGGCGAGCATTATGTTAAGTTTTATGTGTTTCAGTCATGGCAACAGGTCAAACAGCGTTCAGGATTCGTTAACGTGTGCACGGGGTCAGGCACAGGGTCTAACTATCCTTGCTCTTCTCCTTCCTAGCGATGTAAATCCAAATGAGACATCGATTTTAATATTTGATTTAAATTCACGAATACCAAAAGTCAATTTTACAATATTTATTAAAATTATAATCGATGTTTAGATAATTTTGAGTTGAAAAACGTGACAATTTCTGTGGCATATTAATTATTTAATTTTATTCCGACTATTGTTGGAGAGCCTTTGGTATATTTCAAAGAGACTGATATTATAATCAACGTTTCAAATCTCCAACATTTTTCCTTCTGATTCCAACAGAATATGATTCATACCTCAATTCATGAAGTGACTTAGAATTTATAGTCACAGCTTTCGATTCTGTTTTTACACAAATTTTTAACTGAATTTCATGAAATAATTTGTGCGCCGTATAAAGAAAGTATTTGTTCTACTTAAACATCTTTAATCTTATAAAATGTGAGTTATATTCGCATTTGAATGGACTACATCTGTGTGTGTGTGTCTGTGTGTTATGTGTGTGTTATTTGCCATAGCTACTAAACACCTGAGCTCTGGGTATACAGCTCTTGATTCAACGTTGAACACCCGACAACAATTCATGCAACACCCATAGAAACCAAGGAATTCCTAATTGATTCGATAATAAAACTTATATAAAATACTCGTACAAAAGGATTTAAAGGATTACAAGGAACTTACAGTCAATTGATTACGTTTTCAAGTGCTTAACAAAATCGGGTTATTGTTGGTCCTTAGAATAACTGAGAGGTTAAATCACGAATTTTTAGTATAAAGACCGACAATAGAATTCATGAATGCGAATGAAACATTTACCGCCCAATTTTAAATGAAAAGGAAAGAAGTGCCTTAAGGTCGGGCTATAGCTTTGAGAAGTGTTCCCAATTTTCCCTCCACATTTCTAACCGAGATTTCACATTTCGAAATAAACATTTAACAAATTTTGTACAAAATCTGACGGCTTATACAGGACACTGCACACAAAACTTTGAATTTTTAAAGATTCCATAAAATTTTTTTGTAAAATTACCATTTTCTAATCTTTCAAATTTATTGGCTCAAAATATTAATTAATGAGTTGATTTATTTTTGCATTGAGGTTTTAAAAAACTGTTTTGTTTACCGCAACTATCGAACCGAACCTTCTCCAATTTTTTACGCGCTTGTAATCTTGAAAAATAACTAAAAATTATCTAAAATAAAACTACAAATAAATTGTTGCGTTTATTAAATGAAAGTTTCTTTCAACTTGTTTGCTGTCTTCGTTTGAAAAATAAATAAATAAGAGCCACAACGAGAGCTGTGGTTGTGGCTGTCGTTGTTCCTGCTGTTTTGGTCAGTTTATTCTAAATACCAAACACTTTTTTGCTGGAGCTCTTGAAGTACGATGGGATTTTGTGAAATAAATTTGCATTGCATACGAGGAAGTTTGGGAGTTTGGGGGTCAGGGAGTGAAAAGATGTTGAGGAAATCCTCGGACACGGATTTTTCCGCTGTGGTTGAGCGTTCAGCGTTTAATGCGCACTGCGCTTAAGCTCCCAGTTTCCCAAAAAAACGAAAAATGTCTAATTAATTAGATGAGCTGACGAAAATGTTGCACCCCCCACTCCCAACTCCTCGCTTCACTCACTCACTCACCCCCACTCCACCTCTTTTCCGACTGGGCTACGGCAACAGGCGCTGAATGTAAGCGACCAATGGCAGTTGAGCTGTGCCTTCCCCGCCACACGTTGGGCGCCTTGGCGTCTGGAGCATGCGCTGAATGGGGACGGGACGTCAGGGGGACTTTCGATGAGGGTGGCAAGGGGCTGGAGAACTTTGTGTGAGTGCAAGCGAGCTGGCAAGAGAGCAATACCGTTAGCTGGCCTTGGCAGCAACAGCAGCAGCAGCAACAGCAGCAGAAGCAGCAGCAACAATTTGCCCCTCGTTCAAGGTTAACCTGTTGAAAGTGCATATTGCGCATACGCCTCATGCACGCGTCTGCTCGCTGCTCGCCTGAACAACAACAGGTAAATCCATAAAGTGCGTGTGCGTTACATATGCATCTATCTATCTCTCGTCTCTCGTCTCACCTCCCTGCGTCCTCGGTGCTCAGGTGAAACGCATGTGTACATTTGACGGTCATGTTTTCGATGCTTGCTGTTATCAAGTTGCGTATACGCAATGCATGACCGCTGCTATCTGATTGGATGCAGCCGCAAGGGCTGCGTGGCAAGCAAGCAAGCTTGTTGTTATTTATGCCCCCACTTTGATTCAATAGTTCAATGCATGCAGCACTTACAACGCACACAATTGGTCAGCTAAGAGCTAAGACAAATTAATATCTCTCTGTTTGGCCTTGCCACATTTTGTGGCCTGTCAAATGGCATCGGTCCTTCAAAATTGTATCATCTGCAAGATGCAAGATGCAAACACCTTGCAGTTGCAAATGCAAGTGTGAGAATTATACTGCTTTCTCGCCTCTGTCCATTTGCCACTTGCCACTGCCACTGCCACATGCCACAAGGCAAAAGGCCAAGTGCCGCCCACGCGGCAGTAACAAAACATTTCCCCTACTTTCAAATTCAGCATCAGCTGAACAATTTTGTTTTTCTTTCTTTCCTTCCTTTTCTGTTTTTTCTTCTTCTTTTTTTTAGGGGTAGCAAGTCTCTGTGAGCCGCAGCATCGTCAGCTGCCACACGGAGAGGCACAGAGACACCCACTAGCAGACAACACCTGGTGGCAGTGGCAGTTGCCAGTTGCCTGTTGCTGAAACGTCGCTGCCTCTGTCGACGCTGACGTTGAAGTTGACGTCGCTGTTTGTTGTCCTTGCTGGCTGGCAGCTGCTGCTATATAAGGAGGCGCAGACAAACGGCAGCGATTAGTCAACTGTGCAACGTGGGGCAGCAATATTTACAACAGAGCCAACAGAGCCAGCAAAAGCAATTGCCACAGTTGTTGCCACTTGTTGACGGAGGACGTCCCCACAAACACAAACACACACAGACACACACACACACACAGACACCACACACAACACAGCACACATACACACACACACAAGAAACGAGGACGAGAGACAGCGAGCGAGCGAGAGACAGAGAAGGACAGAAAGAGTGTGTGAGAGAGAGAGAAGTAGTTGCGAAGGAGCGACGCAAGCAGCGTCGTCAACGTCAACGACAACGACGCCAACGCAGAGACGAGAGACGAGGTTGCCTCGTTAGTCGGGCAGTGTGCCGTGCAACAGATGCTGTGCAACATCCAAGCCCAAAGGTTGTGTGTGCTACAAGCCGCAGCGAACACAGCGAACACAGCGAGAGAGAGCAACAAGCAACAAGCAGCTCGACGACGACTAAGAAGCAACAGCCTCCTCCACACAGTCCACAAAGTCCACACAGTCCACAAGGGGCCCCAAACATAGAGTCCACACACACACAACCCATTCACATGTTGAGCGTGCAACAAGTTTGGGGCATTTCTGGCGCAAAAACTTGAACAAAAAACAAAAAACACTAAACTCGAAATTTGTCGAAATTCCAAATTCCAAATTCCATCATCAAAATTTTATTCATTTTTTTTGCGTGTGGTGTTAAAAATAATAATAATAATAAGTCAAAGTGTTTGATCATATATTTTTTTTTAACGTTCTTGTTATCAATGTTGCTTTTGATTATGGCCACAAACAGTGGTCAGTGCTACAGTAATACCTAACTACAGTAAACTGAATGTACAAAACTTGTAAACAAATAATAACCATAGAAAAGAAAAGAAAAACAAAAAAGAAAACAAAACCAAAACCAAAAAAACAATCACACAATAACCTGATGATAAAATAATAAAACCCAACGAATCGATGATCAATTGATGCAAAGAGAATACCTGAAGCCAAAGTACAACTGATTAAATAGAGCATATATATTTATATAGAGTCCGTTACCAGAATAGTTCTTCATATATCCATACATATTAATATACACACATATATATTTATCAATCCGTATTAAACACATAGAGTTAAATCTAGAACAAGAAATATATTTGTCAAAAAAACACAATCCAGAAAACAGAAAACAATCACGGAACTCAAACGTTGTATTGTTGTAATCCCATTCTTTAAAACCAAATAATAATAAAGAAGAGGAAAGAGAAATATCTTAAATATATATTGGAATATATATATGAATACAAAACAATTTGAAGAGATGAAAACGAGCAATGAACTCAATTTTCATTAAGAAATCTGCATAAGAAACTGAAAATATGCAACAAAATCAGAAATACAGAAATTTATTGACAGAAAACAAAAGCAAAAAATAACGACACTCAAATAATTATATTAAACGAAGGAAACCAAAAAAAAAACAAAGAAATCAAATCACAAAGGTAAAAACAATTCAAGGACTCTTCGCAGCAAAGAAGAAAACAAACCGACAAAATGTGAGTATTCAATTAAATATATATAAATACATTTGCATATTTTATTTCAAAATGTTTTCGAATAGCAACCTTAGAATAATATGAATTTTAATTTTTATTAATCAATTTTAATCTTAGAAAAATGTTCTTTTTAAACCAGTTTCACTTGCAAAAGGTTATTATAATATTTGAATATCCAATGAACCCTAAAAAATATGATATACATGATATATATTTGACTTGATTTTATACTATATTATGATGAACATATATATTTTAGCTTTTACCATTTAAACTCTTTTTTGTCAGCAATGAAAGATTTAAAGTCAGCTGACAAATAAAATAATATATATATAACGTAATTCTAAGACAAACATTTGGGAAACTCTTCTTTTTACAAAAATAAGAGTTATCATAGAATGAAAAAAAGACCTAATTCCATAGTTGGCAGTTGTGTCCAAAAGAGAATTCTTTAAATATATTCCATTCAGCTCTTGTTTTTTTATACTTTTTACCCATAAATTCTAAGATCTTGTCCAAATATATCCAAGAATATTCTTTCAAAACTGTCAAGTTAGTTCAGACTTTTCAAAGTCATCTATCTGAGAAATTATCTTCTTAGAAGTTATTAATCTTACTAATTCAAATTAGGGTATTTGCCTGGCTAGCATTTATTAATTTAATAAATTTGTTCACAATTTTGTAGCTGACATACCAGAAAATATAATTGAGCATTTTTCAGTCTATTGAAGCTGCATCAAATATTTCTTAGCTTAACACATTTCTGTATGAATAAATTAGAAAATTGTATTGTATTTTCTACAGTTCGACACACATTGAAATCTGATAAGACCTTGAAATTTGACTCAAGTCTGTGTGAGGCAAGAGGACAGTGAATATGGAAATTTCAATAATTAAAATGATAAACTTATTGAATTTAAAACACAATTATAAAAAGTCTTTTTCGATGCAAGAAAGTTGACCATTAAATATATAATTTCTCAAGAAGATACTGATAATGATTTAAGCAATTCCTATTCGAATTTCAATTGCGATTTGCAAATGTTCAATTTCAAATTACGAGGTGTAACTACAATTATTTCAATTGCATTATGAGTATATATATACATACATACATATGTTGAAGTTTATATCATAATTGTATGTCTAGTTGTGTAGATGTTTTCGTCAAATCATATACAGCAAATTACGGTTGCTAATTTGATTTAACTAGATGCTCGGGCGATGCTTAATGAGCCATTCAACGGTGCCAATTACAGCCACCAAACCAAACAACCACCAACCAAAAGTCTAAGCCTCACGAAATCGAGAATCTCTTACCTTCCTCTTCTTACTCTTTTCTCGTTCTCTCTCTTCGCCATTTAATTCAGTTTCAATACAAGGGTCGCCCTCCAGGCTATTGTCCTGTTTCCAAGCCAATTATAAGTGCTTTCCTTCTATTCATGCGTGTTTATTCCAGATAGCAGTTTCACAAGTAATCGATTTTGATATTATTGCGATATATGCTTTAAATTTAATATCTGTTTTATTATTGTATTCATCGAACTGTAATATGTTCTTAAATCTCAGTTTGTATGCTGAACCAATGTAATTGTTTATAATGGGGTTTAAAAAAACTGAAAAGCATTCATAAATTGAAGCTATCGATAGCTTCGATATCGATAGCTATAGCTCAGCAATCATTCCTATAGATCATAGTTCATCCTAGTTCACTGCCTCTTAAACGTCAATAGGTAGAAATAAAATCCTACAACAGTGTTATATCGAGAAAAAAGAGGAGAAAAACATTAACTCTTTACCAAATCGAAATAAGGTAAGTCTAAATTAAGTTAAGATTAAGAAAAATTGTTTCCAAATATTCTTAACACTGTCGAAAACTGAAATTTCATCTACACTTCACACATCGATTCTCCAGACAGCAAAGAAACAATATTGAGCTTAACTTTTGTTTACAATCCTGAAGAAATTGAAGCGTTAACTTGTTGCTGTAACTTGTCCGGTTGGTTAGGTTGAAATATTTCATAATAAATAACTGTCTGAGCACATTACATTGGGTTAAATGGTCAGTGATTCAATCATAAGACTCGAGTCGAGTCGAGTCTCAAGATTCAACCTCTGTCTGTAGTTGGACTTGTTAAGTCGTCCAATCAAAAAAACATTTGAAGATGTTTTCTTTTTGTCCTCTGTTTAAATGTTGATAACAAAAAAGTAAAAATAAAAGTGTAGACAAAACGCACGAACGACCAAAATGATAAAATGTCTCGAATTTTTAGGTTTAGAGGTGTGTATGTGTGTGTGTGTAATACTATGTGTTACAATGTTGTGGACTGAGTTGAGTGGCAGCTCGACAATCATTTGTAAAATCAGTGACATTAGTCGACGCTTCGAGGACTGACGACTGACGATTGCCGTGCATCCTCTTACGCTCATTAGTAGCACATTTACCCAGTACGTGATTTAGCTGCAAATGTGCAGATACTCGGATCCGGATGCGAGCTAAAGATACACACAGATATTTCTAGATGAGATACGCACTTCGCAAAACCAATCCCACTGGCACCTACAGTCGATAATCTCTATAATGAACAGTCAAGCAAGACAGGGAGATAGGGAAATTCAAATAATTGTAATGCACAAGGTTCGTTCTAAGGTAGCCTGACTGTAGCAACTCCAATTGTGTTGAGCATGAAACACAATAAGAACTGTTGCTTTTGTTGCTCAACTAGAGTAGAACATAAAAATGTGTGAGTGTGCGAGTGTGTGTGTGTGTGTAAGTGACACGTTGGGGAATTTTCTTTACATGGTATCCTGCTTCTACTTTCTGTTCAGTTCGTTTTCCCATTTTCCCGCTCTTCTCCACATTTGCATTTCGGAGCACAATGCAATTGAAGTTCTGTAACAGTTTCTCTTACTATTTGACTTGATGTTGTTCTTGTTGTTGTTGTTCTTGTTATTGGATCGATTGCACACAGCACTTATGGGGATAAGTGTGTGGGGCTCACTGTTGAGTCATAATCATATCGAAACTAACGTTTCACAAGTCCCAAAGCCAACTTTATGCATACCAAATAGTTAGATGTTATCGAAAGAAATGTAAAAAGAGCTAAAGGGAAAGTTGTTATATGATAATGGCTTATTAAATACTCTATACACTACCTTATATTAAATTTATTATATGGTAATTAGATGCGTATTATTTTCATTCAGATACAATATGAATTAACCCTTCTCGCTGTTTGAAAATTACAGATTGTTACATATCTCATAGTAATCTTATTACTCCCATTTCTACTTTCACTTAATTTATTGTTATTAACATTAGCCACTTTCTAAAGCTCCTTTGCCTTCCTTTGACTTTCTCATACATTTATCATTCCAAAATTTCCCAACGTTATCTCTTAAATAAAACATTCTTATCACTTATCACAATCGCTTATCACTTTTCGATTTTCATAAATTGAAATCTTTTAAACGAATTTCTGATGAAATCTGTGTTGATGTTATTGTTATTTATTGTTATGTTTGTCTGTTAAAGCAGTCTATATTTATGCTATAAATTGATTTTTGCTAACAATACACACACACACAGACACACACGCACACATACAGTGACAAACTGATCAATGGCTGACACATTTCCGGCACATGGCTGAGTTTCCGTTTGAAGCGTCGGGTATGAAGAGAATTTTTTAACAGAGAGAGAAAGTGATAGAGAATGATGATGGTGAAAAGCGGAACGCGCCAAGTTGTTTTACGCTACACACACACTAGCACTCACTTTCTCTCTCACACACACACATACATACAGTACTGGCCAAAACATTTGCACCACCCCAGGTCACTTTTACTCAAATGCAAAATTTTTAACAAAAACAACGTTTTTTATTCAGTCTTTTAATTTTTTTAATTACTTATATATTAACTAATATTAAACAAAAACAAAAACATTTCCAAAATGTATACATAAAAAAAAAATTAAAAAAAGATTTTAAGTCCCAAATTCAGCTGGACAAAACATGCGCACTCCTAGCTGAGTAAAAAAGAAAAATTATTAAAATTAATTTTTCGTTGCGAACTTTTTATTTTAATGACACAAGTAGTTCTTTTTGGCATCAAAGGTACTAAATTATACACTATATCCGGTTATACTTCCCGGCATATGGCTTCGAATATCCTTCATGCTTTTGTTATTTTTTCGCTTGATTTCATGTTAGGATTAACCAAATGATCTTAAATGTTTCGATTGGTCGATTGGACAGGCCAACGAGGATCTACCATCTATTGATCCAATTCCATCTTCTGGAACCAATTCTAACCACTTTTCCTGCATATTTGGATCGCTATCATGCTGGAACCGCTACAGTGGCATCCCTTCATCAGCATGTGGCAATATCGCATCCTTTATGATGTATAAATACTTGAACGATCCCTAGTTCCATTAACCATATGAATTTAACTCAATCCCTTATCCTGAGAAACAGTAGAGGGCCTCCCTTGCCTCCCTAGTGCAATACAGTACTCATGCAATACTTAGGATTTAACCTTTCCTCTGCATACACGCCTTATGACATCTGAATCTATCAAATTATTCATGGATTCATCAAAAAATAGCACAGTGTACCATTTTTGGCCATTACTTTTAAGATGGACCTTGGAAAATTCATTTTTAGGAATTTCAGGTTAAGTCCCAAATTTGCACTGGTACTGTATTGCACTAGGGAGGCAAAGGGAGGCCCTCCACCTTGTCTCAGGACAAGGGATTGGTTAAATTCATATGGTTAATGGAACTAGGGATCGTTCCAAGTATTTGGACATCATAAAGGATGCGATATTGCCACATGCTGATGAAGAGATGCCACTTTAATGGCGGTTCCAGCATGATAGCGATCCAAAATATGCAGGAAAAGTGGTTAAGGATTGGTTCCAGAAGATGGAATTGGATCAATAGGATGGTAGATCCTCGTTGGCCTGTCCAATCGACCAATCGAAACCCATTTAAGATCATTTGGGTTAATCCTAACATGAAATCAAGCGAAAAAACAACAAAAACATAGAAGGATTTATTCGAAGCCGTAAAAGATGCCTGGGAAGCAGTATAACCGGATATAATTTATAATTTAGTACCTTTGATGCCTAAAAGAACTACTTGTGTCATTAAAATAAAAAGTTCGCAACGAAAAATTAATTTTAATAATTTTTCTTTTTTACTCAGCTAGGGGGTGCGCATGTTTTGTCCAGCTGAATTTGGGACTTAAAATCTTTTTTTAATTTTTTTTTTATGTATACATTTTGGAAATGTTTTTGTTTTTGTTTAATATTAGTTAATATATAAGTAATTAAAAAAATTAAAAGACTGAATAAAAAACGTTGTTTTTGTTAAAAATTTTGCATTTGAGTAAAAGTGACCTAGGGGGGTGCACATGTTTTGGCCAGTACTGTACATATTGGAATCACACTTATGCCTCAATGAAAATGTTCACTCAATTACGCTTTAAGACTTAATTCACAAAATTGGAGCAAATGTCGTTAACGGAAGTGGGCCACTGGGCAGCAGCAGTCAGCCAATGTTCTGACCACACACACACACACAACAAGAGAGACAGATAGATAGAGATAGAGAAAGAGAGAGACAGTCATTGCTTTCATACTGTGAAGAGCTGCCTCATCGTTGTCATATATATTTTATCATGGTTTCCTGAAGCGACGATTCTGTCACTCAATTTCTATTGGGCAGATGTAGTTTTTTATATATTTCCTATACCTTACAACACATCAAATATATACAAAAGGGTATGCTGTACTTTAGAGTGAGTTGGCAACGTTTAGTTATTAGTTTTGATATGTGTATGTATAATTTCATTTGATATTCCAGTATTTCCAGTAAAATAAGAACTTATGTGCTAGGTATACCTCATTGACTTACCCTTAGGGTATGACATTGTAAAGTGTGTTAACGTTTATGTTCATCATGTGGTCACTGGGAATGTCAACTGGCTGCGGTGGCGGTGGCGTCTATAAGTATTAAAAATAATTCATTCTATTAAATGACACTAAATTTAAGTTTGCAAGAGTATTTCAATAACAAGATTTAATCAATTGATGGAGCAGGAATTGTTCTATATCAAAATAAATGTCAATTAAACGTAATTTTATTTGAAATTGTTCAATAGTTTAATTATGTTAACGATATGTTAATTAAAGTTGCAATATTTATCTAAATTTTCTTATCTAACTAGAAGTGTTCTTAAAGTAGATAAAAGTTGACTGTCAAGTTAATGTGTTATGTTTATAGAGCTTGAGAAATCTCTGCTTATAATTAGTGTAAATTTTAAAGAACACTATTAAAAGGCAACCAATTTACTTATTACTTGAGTTCATTTAACAAGGTTGTTATCCTAGACAATGCTTAGCTGGAATACAATCTACTTACTTATATTAGTTTGCTAGGCTCTAAGCTGGCCATCAGCTTGTAAGCTGATTATGCAGACACCGCCAAGAACAAGCACAACAGAGAGTCGGAGAGAGAGAGAGAGGGAGAGAGAGAGAGAGGGAGAGAGAGAGAGAGGGAAAGTGAAGAAGTCTAGTTGCATTTATAAGTTGGTTATTACTATGAAATGAGCTTAAGTGCCTTGTCTTTATATCAATTTTGCTGCACTCTCTTCTCCAACCAATATCGAGTTACTGGTTATATTATGACTAGTTAGTTAGTTGTTGGCTCTAAGTGACTTCGCAACAAACAAATGAACTCCTTTTTGCTCGGCCTGTTTAACAGTCTTCCCAGATACGCAGGTGGCAATCATCGAAAGGTATAAATAAAATAAAGCGACACTCACACATTCATGCCACATTCAAGCCATGAAATATATGTGTGTCAACCCTGCAGGATTGTTCCAAAATGCATTCAAGCGTTAAAATGCTATCGATTCGCTGCTAAAAATAAATATTCACAGCCTGAAACAGCAACAACAAAAATATATGTAAAAGTGAGGCTTTATTTATATATGTATACGGGCTGAAGAATGTCTGTAACTGGTTCCGAAAGTGGTTCACAAGTGGTTCAGCTGCATTACTTCAAAATGTTGTGAATCATTTCAAACATTTAAACTGTTTAATTTCAGTGAAATCCTTTTTAAAGTCTACTCGACATTGTTTATCATAATACTATCAAAAAAACCTCATCTTCTAGTTGTTTCCTTGTTGTCTATCCAAAAATCTGTCTATAGTCGTATCTAGATTTCTGTTCAACAGATGAAACGTCCAACTTGAAAGAAACCCCAAATTTGGCTCAGCTGCGACACCAAAAAACAAAACCAAATACAAAATATGCACAAAATTTTTAACCGACTAAAAAAGGAAATGAAATAAAAAAGTTAAATCAGAAAAAATGTGAAAAATAAGAAAAAAACGAAAAAAGGGAAAACGCAAAGCTTTGGTGTCAGCTTTTGGCTGGATTACCAGTTGCAAAATGGACTTTAGATGTGAGGGATGTGTGGGTGTGGCAGGGGAAGGGGAAGGGGAAGGAGCTTGGCAGTTTCAATAATTAAAACTGAAATGTGACAGACGACATGCAGAAAACCAAATATAAAAAATGTGTGAGAATTTAATAAAATTCTATGCAAAGCATTTCACATTTCAAATGCCAAAAAAAATACTCTTAATAAATCATAAAACATACGCTGCTAGAAGGTTTCCTTTAAAGGGCGACTAGGTTAACAGATGAAAGGATTCAAAAGGAACAGAAAAGATCTTTCAAAATATTAGAAGTAGAAGAAGAATGTGTTTTTAGATTGAGACTAGGCAGTAAACTTGATCCAGTAATATTCAAGTGTACTTTTAGAGCTGATTAGATTTTGTTATTGTTATATGTATATATACAAGAATCTAGAGTAAGTTTTAGAGAAGAGAATAAGCTGCAGTTTTCGGGCTTACATAGGGTATTTATCAGTTGTTTCCACTTCAATTTGTTTACTCTTTCTTAGCAAACACTTTTAATCGGGATTAGTTAAATGTAGTTCATCATATTATTTATTTATGATGTTGAAAATTTAGTGTGTTAATTTGAGTGCTTGTTATCGCACACAAACACAAAACACAAACACAACCACATTACACACACAAACACACACACAATACACACCACACAAGCTGCCGGAAAAGAATCAACAATGTGCACGGCAAATTTAGCACGAGACATTTCATTGACAGACTATTTTCAGTTGGCAGACAAACGGGTTAAGGCACGTTGTAAACTTATATACCCCACACACACACACACAGCACACACCACACACACACACAGCCATTCTTCTTCCTCTTTTGTGTAGATGTGTGTGTGTGTGTGTGTGTGTGCGTGCCATGATTGCGGCTGTCGCAGTCTGTTTCATTCAGAAGATGCATTCAAGTGTGTCCTATACAATTTCCAAGCTGAATGCATGTCAGCAATTGTATAGGTGTTGCCACGCCCATTTCAGCCCCGTCCTTTCTTTCCTCTGCCGCCCCCTGCATTTTTGCCATTCTATGGCTTAGACAGGCAGACGTCAAGGACACTGGTTTAATAATAGCCATAACTAAAGTATGACTTTAACATTATCCTGTCGCTTGTTGTCGGTTTTGTCCTTGACGCTTGGCGCTTGGCGCTCAACGCGGCGTATGAGCAATCGCAGCTGTGACACTTGCCCCAACTGAAATATTCAAGCTGAATAGTTTGCTGCAGCTCCAAAGATAACCAAATGTCAAGCAAATAACAAGCCATACTAACTATATACTCCCCAACCCCTCCAACCCTTTTTATTTTACCCAAAAAAAGAGAAAATACAAAAATACAAACAAAAAGAAAAACAACAACCTGCAGCAACCGGAATGAATCCACAGTTTTGGTTGCCACGGCATTTGGCATTGGCATGCCACATATTTAATCCTGACTGGATAGCAACAGCAACACACACACCCACACACACACACACACACACAACCACATCTGCAACAGTTGCAAGTAGTCAGTTTGAGATACTCTTTTAAGTAGCAGGCATATTTTGATAATTTACATAAATTAAGACAAGCTAAACAAATATAAATGAGAATAAAAAAAGTACAAAGTTTAATTGAGGGATTTATGTTTATTTTAATACTAATTTCTAACATTATAAAACATAATCAGATCAACAAAAAGACTATCAAATTTGATGTATTTTTAAATTATTCATATTAATTAAATAATATTAATTTATATTAAATAATTTACTTATTTAAATTATGCCAAACAAATAATATTGAGTATAAAAGAAGTACAAAATTAAAGCTATACAAATTGAGAGATTTATATTTATTTGAATACTAATTTCTAACATTATTACAAATAATCAAATCAACTAAAAAACTAAATGTATTTTTATATTATTTATATTATTTAAATAAAACTAATTTAATGAGCCATAATTTATTAAATTGAAAAACATAATCAACAAAATTTATGGGAAAATCAAATACTAAAACATAAGTAATATAATTTTTTAATATTTATTATTATTTTAATAACTTTTTTTTGTAAGCAAACATCTCAGAAAGAAGTAATAAGAAAAAGCAAATGAAATAATAATAAATAATGCAACTAATTCAAGATACACAAATTAGTAGCCCTCTTCAAATGTACTGTCATATTTATAAGTATCTATCTACCTATATACCCTATATACCCTGTACACATAGAACAGCAGCTAAGTATGCAAGTGTGTAACAAGCTTTTGAATAAGAGTGTATCTCTTTTATGCTGTTGCATGTGTATGTGTGTGTGTGTGTGTGGGTGTGGGTGTCTATTGGCAAGTAGTTGTTGTTAATTTCGTTGCTGTTGCTGGCACTTGAAGTAATTACAAAACAACAACAACAACTACAACAACTTCTACAGCCACCATAACAACAAATGTAAAAGAGAGCAACATCAGAAACCCTTTCAAGTGTCAAGATAGCAAAAGATTTTTGGCTTTAACATGAAAAACTATGAAATACAATTTAGTAAAATAAATAAATACAAGAGAAAGACCATAGGTTGACCTAAATATGTGACCTAGGGTATAAATACTAAATAGTTAAGTCAGATATGGGAATATGTACAAAGCTGACGGAGGATAGACAATGACCAGTCTGAATGACAGACTGCAAATAAAACTTGGCCTCCTGCTTTCTCTCCCACTTTCACTCTTTGTCTGTTGTCCTGTGTGCAGTTATGTCCTCGCCTCTGATGTCCTGGGTTGATTTCAATCATCGCTTGGTCACAATGCGAAATATGTGTTGTACAAAGAAAGCCAAGAGTTCAATAATAAATGGCAAAGCTAATAGAAAAACTCAATCGCATTTGCAATCAAACTGAGATTTGCAGGACGTGAGTGAGCGACGGAAACGAAAGAGTACAAAAACAAAGTAATAAAAATAAAAGAGAAGAAAATTAAAACTTAGACACAATTGTATTGATTTCATAAATCAATTTCTAAACTACAAAAATAGCCTATTGCTATTTGAGTTACTAACCAACGATTTTAATTACTTTCAATTGAAAATTTACACAGAACTGAGTTGAATACAAACTTGGAGTAGAAATGCTTAACAAATAAACAAATAAATAAAATATGAAAATAAATATAAAGTAGTAGTTAACAGAATAATGAAATATAGTATACACTATTTATTTTACCATACAGTAGAACATAATATTTGAGTCTTATATATCATGACTTGTTTTTAAAGCTACTTAAAAGATACTTTTAACATATGCTGATACCATATTTAGATTAACTCTGCTCTCTTTAGTTTCTTTCTGCTGACATTGTTTAATTAGGCTCAAATTGATTTTAAGTTTTATGGACTTGCGATTCAGTTAAACAGCGAAAGTTAAAGTTGTTAAAATTTACAAAATTAATCATGACCATCCTTTCTACAATATATTATATCTATCGCCAGTTCATACAAAGTCATGGCAACCTTTCAATAAGGCTGAAATTCTGAGGTTATATTTTGCAATAAATTCCTCGCATGCGATGGGCATTTGTTGGTCAAAAAGGAAAAAAATGAGGTTTTTTTTCAGGCTGCATATTTTTGTTCATACAACGGAGACGAAAAAAAAACAAATTCCAATAGGGAAGTAAAAATATTTGATCATTATGCAGTCGCCGCCATTGAACTTCCCTTCGTCATCAAACTCATTTATTGGACAATTTTGTTAGCCTCCTTTTGACTTTTGCATGTCAGGCATTCGGAAAATATTTTGATTTAATGTATTTTTAGCGCATATTTTTCGTGGTCCAATGTTGTTGTCGCTTTTTAGAGAGCAAAGTTTATTACAAGGACATGTCACAAAATAGCCACAATAACCACAGACTGTCCACAAAAATGACTCTTCAGTTTTGCAATATATTATAACAAAATAGTTTTTCAAAAACACTACAATAATAAAATTTCTATTTATTTAAAACAAAGCAAATATTAGATGTGCAATATTAAAATTTGAAATTTAAACTAATGTTGGTAAAAGTTGTAAATTAAATTGATTTCCAGTTGATGACATTTCTCTTTGTCCCGCAAATTTATGAACTGCAGTCAAAGAAGGATGAGTTATTAATTTACATAGCAGCAGATCATTTACAGGTTTTTCTTTTCGAGTTTTCCACAGCAGCTGCTCTTTGGTTTTTTTCATATTTACACTTTGACAGGAAATATCTGCTACCAACAACAACATCGCGACAGTTACAACTTTAGCCAATGCCTGGCGATTTTATGCAAATAACCGAAGCAACAACAAAAGAACAACAGCTTTGTAAAAGCGAAACACAAAAAAATGAAAAGAAAAAGAGAAAATGTAGCATACTTTTTTGGACTCTTACTGTATGTTGATGCTCTGGCATGTGTGTGTGTGTGTTTGGGTGTGTGTGTGTGTGTGCTTTTGACAGATGCTGGCGAAATTGATTGAAATTTTGCGGGACATAACTTTATTGCATATTGCAAAAAGGCAATTGCATGATGCTTTTGTGAAAGAGAGACAGAGGAGGAGGAACGAAAAACATTCTGATTACAAGGACATGTTTCATATTGAAATTAAAATAAAAGCATGTCAATTGCAACTGTCTGTATCTGTAACTGTATCGGTAACTGTAGCTGCTGCCTCTGTAGCTGCTGCAACTTATATAAATGTTAATAATTACATTTCGCATCATTCAGGTTGCCTGAATTACTGACTTTAACCGAATTGAAATACAAAAATTGCTGTTTACATGTCAGAAGTCAGATGTGCTCAAAAGAACTCCAAAGAACTGCAGGTTTTAATCAATTATTTAATTAAATAACAGACAAATTCTTATTTAAGACTGGAGATATAAGTAATATTTACAGTGAATGTAAACAAGAGAATTTATATACAAATAACTTGAAATTCCTTTTTGCCAAAAGTTCATCATTTTTAATAATCGATAGAGATAAGAAATAATAAAATATTGTTGTGCATCAATAAGGTTGTAAGTTGTTTTAAATTAAATTGAGAAATAAGATTTTAGATCGACTATTAAAATCAAATGAAATTAAAATGGGACAAACGATCAGTCTGTCTCTCTCTCTCAGTCTGTCTCTCTCTCTCAGTCTGTCTCTTTCACTCAGTCTGTCTCTCTCACTCAGTCTGTCTCATCTAACCCTCTCTCTCTTCTGCTATGTTAGCATGAATTGAACAACCGTTTGTTCAAATAAAACTTCTTCGTTGCTGTTGTCTTTATTTATTTAATTGAAAATGAACTGACAACATTCTGTAACAGACTGTAAGGCAGCAAGGACTCCTGAGTCTCCTTGAATGCCACAGGCAAAATGCATTGCAAAAGAAGCCAACTGAGCTAATTAAAAAGGCCAAAATGTAAATAAATGACAGATGACTTTCTCAAGAGAAACAGTAAGAGAAAGACAGGGAATAAATATGAGAAACAGAGAGCGAATGAAATCTGGGAATGTTACCTTGCAGTTACTGCTTGTTTATTTCAGTTACAAATTATATATATTGGCAGATTTAATACGCTACAATTCAGGTTGAAAAATCACGGTTGCCACCGCCCCTTTTTAGGAATACACCCCTTTTGGCAGCCTTGAGAGCCGCGAATTTAAATGGGAAACGGAGCCAAAGCTCAAAATCATGGTGGGATCTACATACTTGTTGTTGTTTTTGTTTTGTTGATATTGTTGTTATTGTTGTTGACTTGCCCCGAAAGGCCATATAAAAGACACACACACACCCTCACACACACACACACGCACACTTGTGCACATACACTGAGAATTACCTGTGGGTTGTCCTATGAAAGGCAAATTTTAATGCCAACATTGACAGGTAACGCCATATGCCCTCAAGCAAACACATACATATGTGTGTGAGTGTGTGTGTGTGTGTGGTGTGTGCCAGGCAATGAAGCGTATAAGCCAGAACGAACAGAAGGAGGAGAAGGAGAAGGAGGAGCTGCCAACAGTAGCCAGGCACTCAGCCATTGCATGGCTACTGGGCCAATTGTGTGTGTGCGTGTGTGTGTGTGTGTGTGTGAGGGAGTAAGAGTATACCTCATATTCCCTCTTACCCTCAAACCTCTCTCCCATTCACAATACTGTTCTCCATATCCCAGAATATTTTCCATTTTTGTCTTTCTATCTACCCTGTTTGCCTTGAATGTGTGGTGTGTGAGTGTGCGTGTGTATGTGTGTATCTCGTTATTGGCAGCTTAAGCCGCTTGTGTGTTTTACTGAGTGTACATGTGTATATGTATGTGTGTATGTGTGGCAGCAGCAAAAGAACAAAAATAAAATGAAAACAAATCGAAAAAATATTAGCGGCATATTCCCTTTGATTTTTTATGTCGCGATGTTTTCTGCCTTTGGCACACACACGCACACTACACACACACACACACTCGATCTCACACTAATACCCAGTTTCCTTGTTACCTTGACGAAATACCAGTTAGCGTTACCAAGTGTGACCAGGTGCTTTAAAAGCTTTAAGGCAATCAAGACAGATGATAAACTGAACAACCAAGCTTAAGGCATAGAAAAGTAAAATAAATAAAAATATAAATTAGTTTTTAAATTTAATTCCTTATAATTTAAATTTTAAAAGATAAAAACAGTTAAATTGAGTGGCGAGAATTGAGTTAAAAAATACACTAAAACCAATTTTGTATCAAATATAGTTGAGTAAAGGGTTTAACAAATTGTTTAAAAATGATTTAAAAGCTATAGGATAATTTCATAGTTCTTAAATATATTTAATATTTAAAACATGTATTTTTATCACTTTATTTATATAGTCCGAAAATCTGCTATTTAAAAAGAAATATTGTTGTTTAAAAACTCCTTTAAATAATAATTAAAATGTTCTTTCACTAATTTATTTATGTATAAATTGATTCCCAGAAAAACTGACAACAAATTCAACAGCTATAGATCAAAATCGTAAAATCGAGTAGTGGATTTATTTATTTAACTTTTTATTTGAAAATTGCATAAATTGTAGTATAAACGGAATGTTTTCTTCCTGCAAATAAAACTTGATAATAAAATAATGCAAATGATAAAAGATGCAACAAAATATTAAATATTTACACATACTTCACAATTTCTGAATTTGGAAATAAATAAATCTTTGCAAAAAATATTCTGATCTCTTATAAAAATTGCATTGTTATTTAAAAAATAAAATATCCTTACTTGCAACACATACTTGTGTTGTAGAGAGAGAATGTGGCAAAGTGATATTTGAAACAATTGAAAGTTGTTGTTGCTCTGTGAAATGTTTGAAGAGTTCAATTACACTTCATGTTGGAGTTGTTGCCACACACGCCTCCAGTTGGAGTTCTTGCCACACGCCTCCTGTTAATGGCTTCTCACTCACTTGGTGAGTTTTCTTTAATGCCACTTGTTGTTGTTGCTCTTGTTGTTGTTGTTGTTGCGTAAAGTTGTTTGCATAAATAATTTCTATGGATAAGAAGGCGACACATTCATTGGAGACTGAGTAACTTGTGAGCCATGTGAACAACAACAATAACCAAAACACCCCATGTACCAAAATTAATGATATTTTAATGTAAAAACAATTCCAGCCACTTAAGCCGCATTTCATACCCATTGTCTTCGTGTCTGTCTGTATGTGTGTCTAAGTATATGTATTTGAGTGTGTGTGTGTGTGTGTGTGAGCATTTCAATTTGAGAGCAAAGCCCGTTACGGAGTTGGGTTTTTAGCCCCGGAAAAATGACAAGGAGTTCACTCTTCAAACCAGAGCCAACTAAATAATCCCAAGCCAAAACTGTCTGAAATTGAAGCAAACCTTTTTTCAGCTTTCAATGCGAAGCGACAGTGCCTCAAAAATTAAATACAGTAAGCTAAAAATGTTTGCAACACTTACGAGCATTTAAATTTAATATAATATTATCATTTATAAATGATCAAAAACACAGAGCTAAATAAAACGTGTAATATTGAAAACCTGACATGATGAAGAAAGAATCAGATATATTTCTTTAAAAGATGAAGATGATAATTATTGAATATTATTATTCATACTCTAAGACCTTCAGATAAAATGTAAAGTAAACAGACAAAGAATTCATTACTTTCTTAGGCTTAATTACTGAAACACTTTTAGAGTATTTTTGGTTATTTATTTAAAACTAAGTAATATTTAATGTACTCAAAAATTCAGAAGAGTCTCGGGGAAAGCTGACTTACAGGGTATACAGCCAGTTGAACTCTTTTCCATAGAAAATACTTACTTATTTAAGCCTGTAATTGTTTGTCCTCGTTGTTGTTATGCGGTTTGCTTTTGTTGTGTCTGTTTCTATCTCTAGTCTTTTTGTTATGTTAAAAAGAAAAGAAAAGCACCATAAGAATCAGAATCAGACTCAGAATCAGAGGCAAAAACACAAAACAAGAACAAAAGCTAAAGCAGAAGCAGAAGCAGCAGCAGAAGAAGAAGAAGATGAAACCGAATTAAAGTTGCCGCTTTGTGTTGCATTATCTGAACATTGCCTAGGGCCACGACCCTTTGAAAGTCAGCAACAATCACAACAATTTCATTTTCATTTCCATTTTCATTTTCATTTGATTTTTGCGAAGCAGCCTTGGAATAAATATTTGTGGGAAAATTGCGCGCAGATTGCAGAAAAAATCAGATAATTGTCATAGCTTTAAAACATATGAATGCAATTGATTTATAATTAATTTACTCTTGTCAATTAAATTGAGAAAAACAAGCAACGAAAAACGGAAATAGCCCCAAAATGCGGTTAACAATTGGTTATTTTTGTTATTGAAATTGAGTATCGAAATATTTGCCATGGAAAATTGAAGCTTATTTGATTTGTAAAAGAATTCAAAAATTTCCATTATTTGCAAAATTACAACTCTTGATATTAACGTTAAGCTACAGACAGACAAAGAAATCTAAAAGTAGCCGAGTTTATTGCAATTTTTAATGCATATGATTAAATATATATATAAAAGATACTTGGTTAAAGTTTAACTTTTCCATGAAAACTGAGGGAGTTCTATATATCTTATGATATTCTAAAGACTTTGGAAACTTAAGAAGAAGTTTATCAGAATAATAAATCATGACTGATAGTAATTTTATTAGTTTTTTTTTCGACTAACTTGAATTCTATATTCTGATAGGTGCCTTTTTTTAGTAGTCAAAGATTTCTACTCTGTAACAAAGTCAAGTCAGTAATTTTACATTATTATAGTAAACAAATTTCTTAGAATTTGTTTGTTTTTACTTTAACTGTAATCAGAGCTGGAAAATGTTTCAGCAATTGGTTCAAGTTCAAACTGCTTTATTTGAAGCTTAAATTTGCGTCTTGGAACTTACTTATACTTATTGTTAGACAGCTGCAACAAAATGTTGCATAATTTACAGCGCAATTTATAGAGAATTTCACAAATCAAATGCAGTTATTAAATGTATTTGGCAATTCGTTTGGTTTACTTAATTAACAATCGTATAGTTAGATTGATGTGTGTGGAGTAGACATCAAAAAGATCTGTGGCATATTTGTGATGAGGTTTCAACAGAAATTCTTGACTCTGTCTCAGACTATGAATCAAATATCAAAGAAGACAAGTCGCACAGCTCTTTGGCAAATTAATGAAATTGCAACAGATCTCAGAGCTCTGTCTCATTCCTTCTCTTTCTCTTTCCCTTTGTCTATCTGTGTCTTTCTCAAAGTACTCAAAGTACTAAGTTGCCCGAGGCAGGGGAACCCAACGCAACTTATCCATAAGTGTAATTAAATTTACGCATACGACCTGTTGACTTTGTAATTGTTGTTGCATGTTTTTGGCAAACGAAACGCCTTAAAGTATGCTTTGATTTGGAGGCTGCCAAAATCAGAGTCCCCTTTCAAAAAGCAAAAAAAACTGAGACTGAGCTAAGCTAAGCAGATGGGGGGGTGGACAGGGGAAAGGGGATGTGTGTCAATAGGTATTAACACACATCTCTGTGATGTGTGCGCTTCTCTTTCTCTAGAGACTTAACGCTAATTCACTTTTACGCGACTAACAAAATTAATTGCTGACATTTTGCCAATCATACATGGCTAACACACATACTACACACACTACTACACAGCATACAGTGGAAGCTTTCATAACTTTTTGATTTAGAAATCACATATTTTGGAACTCGGAAGATATTTAACTCGTATTTAATAGAAAACTCTAGAAAATTGATTTTTAGGCAGTTTCTAAATTATGTGAAGAATCTATCAGTCAAATTTGTATTTATTAAGAGTAAGTAATAAATATTTTATGACCAAGTTCAGAAATTATAGGAATTATAGGACTTATTTTATAGAGCACTTCATTTTTAATGATTATGAATTACCAAATTATCTCAAAATAATATTTTCTTATACTTCAACGAAAGTTGAAAAACGAAATAATAAAAGAGTTTTGATCTAGATTTCATTAGAAATAAACACACTTAAATATTAACATCGGTCCTATCGTTTTTCTATCTTTATTACTCAATTAAATAGATCACTTTTTATTTCTGATGACTAAACTTGAGACTCGTTTACTCATAGCTGCTATTCGATTTCAAAATGTTTTTAGATTTCTTAAATTTAGCCACGTTTTTGGGTCGTTGATTCCACAGTGCATCAGTTGAGTGTACGTGGATGGGAATGAAAATGTGAACTTGGTTCGCATCACTGCAATTGCCAACAAATTTGCCAGCTTTAAGTACGTGCTCTCTCTCGTACACCTAAAACACACCCACACACACCAGCACACACACCTGCACCTTTGACATGAGTAAGTGTGATTTATATATTGTGTGTGTGTAGCAAGTTACTTGCAGACATCGTCGTGTCTGTGTTTTGGGAGCTCTCGAAACGCATGAGAAATCGACGACATCATTTGAAATGCGCATAAATTACATACAAGAGAACTTACAAGGAATTGCCAGATGGGCAGATGGGAGATGGGAGATGGGAAATGGAAATAGAAAATAGGTAAACGGACCGTGGACAGCCTGTTGGCCATGGCTCGAATCCTGACTGTTCAAGCGTCTAATAGCTATGATTCAATTACGAATTCCTGCGGTCTGCGGTCTTCTCTATATTCCTCTTGCTATTGTTGTTGCTGTTGATTGTTGTTGCTGCTTGTTGACTTGCCACCTGCGCTAATCAGGTGTAAATTAGGCACACGAAGTGTTTGGGTTGCAACACACAATCGAGTTAAAGGCGAATCGAATGTCAGACCTTAAGGTTAAAGAGTTGAAAATACTTAACCTTAGCTTTAGGTAAACTTATGATCATATATTAGCCATAAATACCTTGTTAAACTGTCCTGGATGTTTGGCTCATTCTCCTATGTGTCTTGTTCTACATATTTATGGTATTAGAAGTTGAGGAACCTGTAAAAAAAGCAATTTAATTTAATAAAATAACATTTTTCTTAAATATTAAAAGCGAAAATACAGGAAATTATTTGTAAAATTTGGTTTAATTGAAATTTAAAGTGAAAGATTCCGCTTGGAAATCGGTTCAGTTTGTTCAAAGTTATCGTTATCTGAACACTTTAAAGTAAAAGCAAATCTAAAGCAAAGCAGTTGCAGGAATCCCACTATTATTATTTAAGTTTAATTAAGTAGTTAACCTAACTAACTCCGACTAGCAATAAACTTAGCGTTATTTCCTGATAAATGTGAAGGTAGAAGACTTGTAGAAATTACTTTATTTTGACTGACTGAAATACTAAAATCTTCGGCTTTCTTTTCGCTATGTTCATCATGGTCAAAATTCATTCATTTCACAAATCAGGAATACATGTCCATTCCTCTCTCTTTATATCTGTATATTCCTCTTTATTGTATGCTTCTGAACAAATGATAACTCCAAATTGGAGTACTTTGTTTTGTGATTGTAACTTGAGTTGAGTGGAAATTGTCGAACAGTCGAACTTCGAACCCAAAAACACATTGAGGCTTTATTTCAGGCTCTCTCTGACTTTTTGTAATATGACTTTTTAATGAGTTTTCAATAAATGGCATTTGTTGTGGCACCCCTACCCTCTCCCTTCCCCTCCCCCTATCGTTTAACTCACACATACACTGGGGAAAACTGAAATAGGCAGAGCTTAGGCTTTAAGCCAGCTGAAAACTGAAAAATGGAAAATGAAAAATGGAAACTGGAACTGTGGCTCGTGGTGCTAAAATTAGTTTTTTTTGGCTCATCGTTCTTATGCTTTGTATTTAGTACTTTTTGTATTTAGCATTTTGTATTTTGCATTTATTTTAATTATGAAATTTTGTTGCGGCTTGGCTTTGGCATCATTGGCTTTGCCTCGACAAAATTAAGCCCAAAATGAAAATTCAATTATGACATGAGTTTACATATTTTGCGTTGTGTAACTTTGGGCTTTAGAATCTCGAAGAAGACGAAGCTGAAGGAACAAGACGATGATGAAGATGAAGAGACCCGGCGGGCATCTTTGTGGCCACTTTTAGAAATTTATTAACTGCGACTTAACGAAAATTCGTTTACTTTGCATTTTTCTTCTCCTTCCTCTTGTATTCTCTTCATCGGCCTGTTGTTGTTCCCAGTTGATTAACTCAGCTTCTTCCCTTTCCAGCATTTTTTGGTACCCATCGAATCCACTTAAGATACGGCTTAAAATTGGTCTCCAGTTTCGTTTCAATTATGTTTAAGATATCGACTTTTCCAGAGCTGAGTCATGTTAAGTCAACAACAAGTTCAATATAACATTGACGTGTGTCAAAGGACATCTTTTATGACCGCAAAATTAAAGACAAAATTTGCTATCTTTTCTCAATTTAAAGTTAAATATTTGCAATTCTATTGTTTGTGAAAAACAACACGCAATTTCGATCAAATATTGTCTACATATATTTTCTGAAAACACAATTCGATTTCACATTTCTAAAGAAATTAAATATTTGTTACCTGCTTTGAGTTGCTTTGCAAACCGCACACCTCAATTCACAATGCAATTTAATGCTGTGAATTTGTAGGAAATTATTAATGTTTATGTTTGTAACATGGAAATGATGGAAACCACAATAATAATAACACCAAAGGATTCAGACAGCCCAAAAACAGATCACAGATACACAGGGAGATAGGAGAAGGAAGGAAGAAGTTCAAAGTGTGTGCAGCTGAAGGATTTCATTAGATGTAAGGATGTAAATAACAGTTATTGCTTGAGGGATTCAATTGGACGAAAGTCTTTAATCAAAATCTATAAATAGATTCGTCGCCAGCTTATTTGCTTATTAAGTAACAACTCTGATGCCGACTGTCAGATATATCTGATTAATCTAACCACACGCCACTGCATGCAATCAACAGAGATACAAATACACAGAGACAAAGATGGAAAATTGGAGATACATTTATGTAGAGAGCGAGAGAGCGAGAGAGAGAGAGAGAGAGAGAGAGAGAGGGATAGAGAGGGGCATCCTGGGGCAGGCAACTGGCAACTGGCAGACAACATCAGACAGACAGACAAACCAAACCAAATGTTGCTGCCACACAGAGTTGTTCCCTTTGCCAGACTATTGATGTTGATGTTGTTTTTGTTTTTGTTTCATTTCTTGCTTTGGTAACTCAACAAGCGACACAAACAAGTTAGTAGGTATTGCCACACACACACATACTCACACACACACACAGACCAACAGAGCAGTGTTGTCAGTAGGCTTGAATTGGTATATACCTGATCAAGAATATATATACTTTATGGGGTCTGCCAGGTCTCTTTGAATGCATTACACATTTCTCTGGAAGAGTTTATTAAGAGATTCTAATCTAGTTGCTATTATTTCGCCATTAGTCATGATTTTAAAAAGCAGAAACAACTTGAAAACAAATCGAACCAACAATTTTCTAGCTTCAATTCAAGTTTAGCCTATTTGTTGGTTAATTTATATTTTATTTCAGTTTATTTTGCTTTCTTTTAAATGTAGTCCACCTTTATGTTCGAGCTGCAGCAACACTACAAGTGAGATACTATAGTGAATTCAACACACAACCACACACTTTAACCACAACAGTTTAGAGCAGAGACTGTTGGCAGTGTTCGAAAACAGATAAAGTGCTGCAGATGGTGGGAAGATGAATTGCTAGATACCCTGTAATAAGCTTGAAAGCAGCAAATAGATTGTGATGTAAAAGAAAGACAACTTTAAGATGGAGATGAATAAAGTAAACACAACGACTCATATATACCCTGTAAACAATTGCATAGTAAACAATTGTGAGGAAGATAACTTAAAGAAGGAATAAATTATTGTTAAAAAAAACTTAAAGAGAATGAAGCATGGTGTTAAAATTAGTTTAAACTACAATTAAAACGTTTTTTTGAGCTAGGTAGTAGAAAAGTGTCCAACTTTAAGCTGATGTTAACTGTTTGTAGGAGAAAACTACAGATATTCAGTTCATTTTTTGGCAAGTTTTCGAACAAACAGTGATAAAGTCGCAGTTACCCGCATTTTGGGGCGAAATAACAGTCCTTTTTTTCCGGTTAGATATGAAAAACAATGGCAAGGCAAGTTGACATCCGCCATTTGGGCATTGACTGTGACCCCAGGAGTCAGGTTGATGCTCGTAAACTGACAGCAACAGCAACAGGCACGGCAGCAACGGGAGCAACAGCACTAGCAACGGGAGCAATATGTTGCTGCCTCCTGTGAGGCAAGAACCTGTGCTGTAGATACGCAGCTGGATTTGGTTGTTGGCAGTCGGTATGTTGTGGCAAGTACCATAAGTGAGCAGCTTTTGGAAAGCTAAAAATATGAATGCCGAAACACGGCTAGACTTCTTAAAGGGTTGCTGCTTGCCACAACATGTTGCACGTTGTTGGCGGGCTAGAGAATGGAGAATGGAAATGGGAATGGAAATAAGAAAACGAGACTCGTTGAGAAACGAGAAACCCAAACCATACTACTCTGACAGTAAAATTATTATGTTCAAAGTGAATATTACGTTAACCGTAACAAGGGTCGTTGAAACAGACGGACAGACAGAAGGACAGACAGACCGACAGACAGACCGAGAAAATGTACGGATACAAGTGTACAACATGTGGCACAGTCTCTGTCTTTGCCTCTGACTTGGAATCTGCCTTTGGTTTCTTTGGTTTTTTTATTTTCGTAAGAAATTTCCTCGTGTGCGATTGAGAATATAATTCTTTGGAAAACTTATCCCAAGGGATTTTGGGGGAGTTTTGGGGATTTTCTCCTTCGAGACAGATCTTTTGGTAACTGAACGTAAGCTCGCGGCTATACCGAAAACTTAAACATGCAAAGTAGTGTGTATTTAGTCGAATCAAGCTTGAATTGAATAGTGAAATAGTGTCTTAAAAATATAATCAAACATTGCTTTACACTTTTTGAGGTACTGGGTATCTCTTAGTTGAGCAATCTGTTCTTGTTTGAACGTAATTCCAATTAAAGCTTAACAGCAACATGAACATAACAACATTTGCATTCACATGAATAAAAATGTTTCTGACTATTCTATGAATTTTATCGTTGGTTGCACCACGAACCTCACACCTTGCCACCAACAACACCAACACCAACACCTTGACCCCGCCCTCGCCTCCGCCTCCGCCCCTGCCACGACCAATGCTATAGTTCAACACCACAACACCACAAAGCAGCGACATTTTGATGAGAGTTGAGCCTTGTATTATATACATTCATATAACTCAGAGAAAAACCTTCAGTTCAGACTACTCGACTGTTAGAGACCCTGTATTTCTTGTGTGAGTTGAGCCGTGCAATACATACCTACATTTCAGAGCACTCGACTGGAAGAGACCCTGTATGTATTCTGTAAAAAAAGAAAACAGAAATAGTTAGTGATATAGGTTTCAAAATAAAAAGTACAATGTTTTAAGGATGTTTTAATTGTTTGATTTGCATTGTAAAGGTTATAAAATAAGAGTCATTCTATTCATTTTATTTTACGAAAACTAAAAACAAAATATTATGAATTGGACCATATATTTATTAAAATTGAGAAATAAAAATCATCCCTTTTCTATCTAAGAACCTGTGATTTTTTGAACTCACACTTTAACTTTGAGTTTTAATTTTAACTTTGAGTTTTGAGTTTCGATTTGTAGGAGCAAAATGATTAAACTGAATAGAATATAGAGGAAACTCTTTCAACTCTTGTAGTACAGGGCCTCAAATGTGCTTGCATTGCTTGCCACAAGCTCATGCATGCAACAAAGCCTTTAAAAAAACACAAACACACACACACAGAGACAACCATAAGGTGAGCCTGTTCTTTTTGGGTTTTGTCCTTGTTTCAGGCATTTCTACATATAATGCATGTGTGAGTGTGCATGTGTGAGTGTGTGTGTGAGTGTGTGTGTGAGTGTGTGTGGGTCAAATGTGGTGCAGCTTTAATAAAAGCACAAATTGCGTAAGCCACCAACAACCATTAATAACTTTTGTACACCTGCACGCACCCAAAACAGATGCTGGACCACACTCAGATATAGAAAGAGAGAGACAGAGACAGAGAGAGAGAGAGACAGAGAGAGAGAGAGAAGAAGAAAAGAATGAAGAGAGACAGAGAGAGAGAGAGTGAGAGAGTGAGGGAGATTTGGCGAGTGAAAAGGACAACTTAAGCGGCACACAGGTCGTATGCTCAATTTCATTGTGGGAACATCAGCCTGATGTGTGCGTGTGTTTGTGAGTGTGTTTGTGAGTGTGGCAATTGTTTGCCTTTTGCCGTCTGCTGCTATTTCACTCCACAGATACACACACACGCACACACCGCAGAGTATTGACTAAAGCATATCCTGTAAAATCAACTAAATTAGTTCTCTATAAGTTAATTTAAAAAGTAATAAATGGTCTTTGAAGCTATTTTACATACTCTCTCTACTCTCTAATCTCTACTCTCTACTCTCTCCTGTCTCTACCCTCTACTCTCTACTCTCTAAATGCCCGTTGCACCTTCAGGAAATAGGTAACCATAATACCAAGAGTCATTAGATATTGCAAAGAATTAAATATTGAGTTTCTAAGACACATATTAGTACCCAATACATATATAGTTACAACTATTTAAAGAGTTAACGTTAAGTTAAGTTTTACTTTCCATAATTAGCAGCTGTCAACTGGCATTGGAATATCAAGAATCTCAGCCACAGCCTGAAAGCTTCTCAAAAGAAAAACTAAAGGAATACACTTATCCTTCCTTACAACTAACCCTACATACCATTTGTTTGACAAGAGAACTTCAAGGAACTGTGAAACTGTAGCTGGAGTTGGAAAATTAGTTAGATTTAGCTAAAAATGTGAAAAGAAAAGAAAGCATATACTTTCAATGTAAGTTACAGGGTATGTACTCAACAAGAGTGTTTTCTGCGTGCGTGTGTACAAGAGTGTGTGTGTGTGTGTGTGTGAATTGTGTGCTGGCTGCTGCCTGCTGCCTTTTAATTATTGATTTCAACACTGAGGTGATTAATATTTTCGAAGCAAGCTGAAAATGGCCCAAAGCGACAGCCGTTGATTGTTTTTATTTAGCACCATAATTGCATTTCCTTGTCATACTCATTGTATTTATGTAAGTGGGTGTCTCTATGTGTGTGTGTGTGTGTTTGTGACTTGAAATTTCAACTCCAACTCGCAGCTATTCAGCCCACAATTCGATTTGTTAATTGTTGAACATTTAAGAGAACAACAGCGCCCTCTGGCGCTCAGATTTATTGCGCTTTCTCTTTTGATTAAAGCGCAACAAAAAACAACAAAAATAGAAAACTTTGCTGCGGTTGAAGATCTCTTTTGTGCTCTGCTCAAGTTTCAAATAGGAAAAGTTGTCGCGGTTTTTTCGCTTTTAGTTTTTCTCTCGTCTGTCACAGCTGCAAGCTTGCAATTTGTAATTAGAATTTAAATTGTGGAATGGAATTTAATTAGTACAAAGATATATATATGTGTATATTTGGCATGGCCAACTGTTGCCCAACTGTTGCGCAGCTGTTCAGCTCAACAGCGATTATCTTCACTTTCATCAGATCCATCAACGAGACCCAAAAAAGTATGCTACAATTTTTGGTGTGTGACACTTTTATGTTTGTTTGTGGTTGTGTGTTGTTGTTGTGTACTAAAGTAGGTAGGTAACGGCAAATATAATGCATAACAGTCGCAAATTACATCCCCTCTACGATTTACATGTATGTTAAGAGAGAGAGTGTGGAAAAGTTATTTTCTTTTACTTGTTTTTCGGGGACGAAAAGCATCAATCTTCCTCCATCATTGTCAGGGAGCGATGACGATGACACAGCATCAGCCACAACCACAGCCACAAAGCAGCTTCCACTTCCCCACCTCTCCCACACACACACACACACAGAGCACCCATTGTAAGCATACAAAATAAATGAAATATCATTGAAGCCATTTCATAAATGCAACAAAAATAAATGTATTTTTTTTGTATTGTTTTGTGTTTTGTGTTTTTACCGCCACAAATAATAAATTAATTATTTATTTACACAACCATCAATATTAATATCTTTGTGTTTACATACCCTGTAACCACAGCAAGTGCAGAAAAGTGGCATACGAAATGAAATTATGAACAATCAATAAATGGATAAAGTTAATCAGATGCTCTTAGGGTATCTGCTAGTCAGGCAGTCAGTTTTTAGTTGGATTTAGACCAAAGCAATTGCAAAGCCCGGCGGCAATTATTATGAAATTAAAATGCATTTTGAATGAGAATTGATTGATTGAATTATCAACATAAATTGCATAATGAAAAATTTAATTAACTATATTAAATACTAAGTTGAGTGTGGATCACATATTTATATTTGTTTTAAACAAATAGCAAATACCTGGCAAATTAAGTTGTGAATATACAATATGATATTATTTAATGTATATTATTTAATATTAATATAAAAATATTCAAAATAATGTTATTTGATATATATTAATTAATGTTATTATTCAAGTTCGACAAGCGCAATTCATTCTTCCCAAAAAACCAGTCGGAATTCAGAAAAAAGCTTACAAGTGCACACAACTCAAATCAGAAATGTTTTTGAAAGTATTAACTGCCAACAAACAGTATAAAAGTCGACTTTAAATTTTAAATAGAGCTGTAAAAAAGTGAAATATAAATGTGTGTGTGTGTGTGTGTGTGGCATATGTTTTTGGCCAAAGCACAAGACACATTCTCTTTCTCTTTCTCTGTCTGTTTCTTTGCTTCCGGTAGCTCCTTCTCTTCTCTTCTCCGCTCCTCTTCTTGTTTTAGGGGACAAAAAGTTTAGCCAGCTCTTCTTCTTCTTCCCTATATATATAGAAACTCATAATTTTAATGCAATAATTCACTTAGCTCGGCGTTGCCTGCATAAACAAATTGAAAAACTTTTTCCACCAGCTTTCACTTTACACTTCTTGTGTGTGCGTTTTATGTTTTGAGAACGAGAAAGGAAAAGCAGGCAAAACAGAAAGAAAGACAGAGAGAGAGACAGCTCTTTCTCTCGTTCCCTGCAGCTGCGTCCAGTCGTCACCACAGAACAGCGGGAGAGTAAGGGGAATCCCCCATTTGAAATTACATATGTATTCACATGTCTGTCCCGAAAAACTTTTATTTGCTCAAATATTTCACTTCGTTTTTCAACCAGTTCCCAGTGTATTTAGTTACGAGAAACCACAGGAAGAAAACGAACGAAAAAACGAAAAGAAAAGTTATGAAAACCAAATTAAAAAAAATGAGAAGTAAGAGCACAAAACCCCAAATAACCTGACTATTTTATATGTACATAAGTGCTGCATTCAAAATGATGAATTTTAAGCGTCTGGGCTTAGAAAAGTTTTAAGCACTAACCTGAAAACTTTCCAATGCCAAGTTCTTGTTGATCAAATGTTTCCCAAAAAAAATGTCAGGGATGGCCAACTTTCAAATATGTTGTTAATAGTAGAAGAGAACAACTAAAAACTTACCGTTCCAGTAACAAATTTAAAAGAAAGAGAAATAAAATAAATGATAGTCGGTGGTTAGATTAAGATAGGACTCAGATTTGTTGGAGTTTTGAAAGTGAGAGCAACAGTTGTTATCGCTACTCACGACTTTATTCTTCAGTTCTTTACATTTAGTCCTCAGGGACATAAGCGACTATTTAAATGCAACACACTGTTCTACAGTTGTCCAGTTGTCCAGTTAATTGAATTCGTTGTCCAACACAGACAGACAGACACCCTTGAAAAATACCCAATATCTTATTGTTGGAGGTCTTAGTTACCTGAGTTGTTGCCGGCATTTTTTTGTTGTTGTGTATACCATAATATAAAATTTTGTTTGCTCTTGAGCTTAGGGCAAAGTACCAAAATGAAAACCCAGCCTCCCTTTCCCCTCTTTCGCCCTCTTTTCCCCCCTCTTTCTATCCCATCATACACACACACCCTCAAATCTGCGTCAGCACGAAACCAGCTAAATATTTCTATCAAATTTCAATTTGTTGAAATTTGTTTTTTACAATTTCGTGACGGGCAATTCGAGAGCCAAGGAAAGAGACAATAAGAGAGAGAGGAGAGAGAGAGAAAATGTGTAAAATTAAGTAAAAGAGGAAGGGGGCAAAAGACAGCTCTCTCTTTCTCTCTCACTCTCTCTCTCTGTCTTTGTCTCTTTCTCTCTGCCTTTACTGACAACCGCCTGCCACATAATTAAGCTGCGTTTCAAACTTCAACGAAAGCCCACAAAAGCCAAGACTGTAATTAGAAATCCGCAAAATTCGGCAAGAAAAAATGCGTAGAAAATATGCAACAGAGATAGAGAGAGAGAGAGGGAGAGAGAGAGAGGGAGAGATATAGATGTAAATAAAAATATCTTTATATATAGACACATACACACATAGTCTACATAATTAATTACCTCTCGTAAGTCTGCGGATTGCGGCTAAAATTGAAGTTGGAGTTGGAGTTGGAAAGCTGTTGCCTAGCTTAAATGGCATTTAAATGGGGGGGAAAAGTTTTAACCATGGCCAAAACACACACACACAGATACACAGACACACAGACACAGACACAGATACTAATTACCGGACAGTTGAACACTCGTTGAGCTACTTGGAAAGCATCTGATGTACAGCGCAAAAAAAAAAGTTATGGCACTTAAGCCGCATTAAATGCGGATTTTGTTTACATTTTTACTCATTACTTTGACAGCAAGAGCAACAGCAACAACAACAGCAAACAACAACAACAACAGCAACAACAACTCTTGGCAACATTTGACACAAATCCAGCTAATTTGTTTGTGTCCAACGTTGTCTGCATGCCCAAAAGCAACATTTCCAGCCAGCCAGGTGATGGTCTCTTCTTCTTCTCTAATGGTCAGCGACTTTATATATATACAATATGTCCCTAGACTCATTCTCTCCTAGTGACAATCCCATTAACACTCACCTACAGCGCGGCTCAGGCAAATAGAAACGGTTGTGGAAATGCTGAGGGTATTAGTATACTTAATATGATAGGTAAAACAGTAACTGGACTCATAAAACATGATGATGTTTAATTAAAACAATTGTTTTTTTTATCTTACTTACAATTAGAAAGAATTCTGCTGAGAGAGCTCTAAAATATGTTTTAAATTACTTATCAATTGCAACTTCACTAGAGATTTCTTAACTAATGACTTCGGTACTACAAACATCTATTCTTTATTACGTATTTATAGCGCTTTATATATATATCACAAAATTTAATAAGCAAGCTTAAAGATCAGGTGTGAATCACGTATGATTTAAAAGGTTATGACGTATGCAAAATAACAAGATAGTTCTGAAGTTTAAAAAAGCCTCCCCTATCCTATTAATTCAATTGTTGTTTTTAATTTATTTATTTTATAACAAATCAACAGATCTTTACTATTTCAAAATTCTTGTTTTTAAGCTGTTGAATTTTCATTTAACTCTCTCACTCTCTGTTGCTATTTGCTTGGCCAGCATTGTAATGTAATACAATGACAAGACACATCCCCAAATATAATTTCGAGTTTTAGAAAGCAGGAGTTCAAAACAGCATTGAATTTCCGCTTGTGTTCATAAAGTTTTTGACGAGTTTGCACTTCTAACTATTGATTGTTGATCCGAGAAAGATTGTGAGTGTAACAAAAAACTCTAATAATTAATAAATCATAATCAAATTATAAAAAATAAATTACACTATCAACTCTACAATTTGACTGATTTAAAAATTTAAGGAGAAATGGAAAAC
The DNA here is from genome assembly GCA_037043535.1 of Drosophila putrida. Taxonomy (NCBI): domain Eukaryota; kingdom Metazoa; phylum Arthropoda; class Insecta; order Diptera; family Drosophilidae; genus Drosophila; species Drosophila putrida. Next base: position 1,062,094 of record JBAMBI010000187.1, read on the forward strand.
AATTGTCAAAATTAAAAATTATAATTATTATATTAGTATTCAATTGAACTAAGGTCCGAATGATAGAGACATTGAACTGAATGAGCGTTGCTTTTTTTTTGGCAATTTTCTAAACAACAACACTGCAAATATAATAAATTTAAAATTTAATAGAAATAAATGTAATCAATTTGTTTGCAGAGTGACTTTCAGTGGCGCCTCAGAGGCTGGCAACGAGGAGGCTGTGGATGGACACCTGCCTCACAGTTATTTGCCTCAAACAGGGCTTGATTCCACAGTGCCAACCCACATACACACAACACACACACATACAACACACATCCAACGAGGCACTAATTGCATCGTTAGCGAGTTTCGATTTGGGCTTTTGCTGTTCCTTCATCGCTTATCCTTGCTTCTCTGCCTCTTCCCTCCTTCTCCACTGTTTCCCTTTACGTGTCTCTCTGTTGTCCCTTTTTGGTTGCTTATTCGCTGCCTCCTTCTGCCACGCCCATATGCACTTATTTATTTATTTACTTATTTATGAACTTTATGGGCGACCCACTTGGTTATTGATTGCCTCTGTGCTCTGTGTTCTGTAATGTTTGCTTTTGAGCCAGCTGCTCTCTTTAAACACACTCTCTTTCCCTCTCCCCCCTTTCTGTCTCTTCTCCACTTTCTCTCACACACACACACATACACACAATGTCTAAATAGCCTGTTTTTGAAGTTTGACTTGTCAACTTGGGCCCAAGACTTTAAAATTGTTTTCAATCGTCGCAACTACAAAATTTATCCATTTTTATCGTGGGGAATTCTCATTTTCTTTACCTACAATTATAATTGTTTAAACATAACCGTTTTTTCATACCTCTATTATTTTGAAATCTATTGTATATAGTATGTTCAAATCTGTGCCATCTGCTTAGAAGAGTATCTGAAATTCACTCCACAAATGGAATATCTTATAAAAAATATATAAAACAAGTTTGACTTTTAAATCTCACTCGGTCTGCAGAAGAATACTTTTATGGAAAAACTAAATTAGTTAATCTATGTTTAATCATAGTCTAGCTATCACTTTTTCTATTCCTCTTTCTATATTTCCTTTGATCTTTTCCATGCTCTTTTTATTTTGTCTTCACTGTATGTCTTTTTATAAAATATTAAAATTCAGCCCAAAAGTTATCAGAGTTTTGTGATCTTAGATATTGTTAAATATAGTACGAAATATTGTTCAACATTTTATTCAATTATTTGAATATAATTTAAAACAAATCGGGAATTTATAACTTGAATTTTAGAATAGTTTAAAACAAATCTGGAATTTACAACTTATAAATTTTAAAATTCTTTCGTCCTTTTCTGTGCAGAGTCTTAAATGTCCTTTCTGTGACAGTTTTACTTTGTTTTAGTTCTGTTTTTGAGTCGCTTAATTCTTGACAGTAGTGTCTGTGGGTATTATTGTTGTTGTTGTTGTTGTTCTCGTTGTTGTTGTTGTTGTTGTTTATGTTGCTGTTGCTGTGTTAACCACATTTTGTTGCGGCGCTGTCGCCTATCGTCGGTTCTTCCTGTCGCGCCTGACAGCCTCTAACTTTATTAGCTCGTTTGGTGTCGGCGTCGAGTGGTGGTGCCACAGTGTCTGCCACCGTTCCCTGCCACATGCTACATGCCACATGCCACACAGTGCCTCCACCTTCGCTATCTCTTGCCACTTCTGTCTGTCGGTCTGTATCGGCAACAGGCGAAACGTGCGCGTTGTTGCGGCAAAATGTTCCATTTCCAATTGACGTCCAGCAAATGTTCAACAACTAAAACAGGGTATAAAATGTAGGCGTGGCATGCCACCAAGAGGCAAGTCGAAGACAACCAGACCAGACCTAGGCATAGTTTAAGTTTCAACATTAAAGTAACCGCAAAATTGCCCCATAAAATGTTTGCTTTCCTTTTGCTGATGCCAAATGTGGAACGTAATAAAATACAAGAAGAAGGTGTGCGTGTGTGTGTGTTGCTGGAAGAAAACGCAAGCAAAGCAGCTACAACAGTATATTAACTAATTCTTAGACAACTAGCAAATACTCTGTACTTCAGTTAACCACAAATATCGTAAGATATATATTCAGTTTATATATTCATTGCAAAGTCTGCCAACAACAAAATTACAGTAACTACAGACAACAACACTTCTCGATTCTGTGCTCAACAATTGCCCAGCTCAAATATCTTTTAAATAACCAATATACAGGCTATACATTTTGAAATACCCTTGTTAACAATTTGTGTACCATCTGAGTAGCTGTCTATATACTATATATGCCAAATTTCCCAACTCTCCAACTCTAGACATCGAGTTCAGATTGTTAGATATACCGAAAGTCAAACAAAAGTTCGGTATAGGTAAAACTTTGGTGTCCTTTGGTGTTCTTTGTGTTTGGCCAACATTTACCGTTACCAAAACTTTACCGTTTTTGGACTTCTGCAACTGACCCCTGAAACTGAAATCTAGGTCACTTCAAAAACTGAGGGGGGGGGGGGGAAACCGTACTCTGAGTCTGAAATCCGGGCAACAAGTGGCGGGGATTAATAAGTCGGAAAATGTGAGTCACCCAAAAAAAAAAGACCAATATTAATGGCATCGAGTTGAGTTGAGGTGAAAGTCAAAGACAAAACAAAGGTGAACCGACAAAATTAAAATTATAATATACATACTATATACATATATACTACTGTTTTTGTTGTGTCCCAAAAGTTGATATTCATTCCTTGCCTTCCCTTTAAAGGTTGCAGAACAATTAGAGGAAAAAAGGCTCCTCGAGAGCTGTGGGAAAAGTTTTCTAGGGCTTTCTTTTCAAGGAAAATAGCTTAACTAGCAGTTACCCTTTACTTCGAAATCCGCTTTTCTTTCTGAAAACGTAATACTTCAAAGACTTGAACTCACAGTAAATCGTTAAGTAGTTACCCCGAATTGGGTTTTTTTATGTTTTCATGTAACCAGAGTTTTCCAGAATTTTCAAGCATTGCACATACCCTCATGTACATACCCTATAAAGTAAATCGTTCTCGTAAAGTAAAAGTTGCTCATTAAATGTGTAATAAATGAAACAAAACGATGTCATGGCCCAGATCAAATGCAATGCCAAACTGTCATTCATTAAAGCGGAGAAGGAGAAGGGAAACTTCCTCGCCCAACCCTCCTGTCCTCCACTCCCCTCTCCCCTGCCAGAGGTCAGGGGTCGGAATCAGATCTGTTACACATTCCAACGTCGAGGCAAAATAACAAAATAGCAAATCAACATTCGAGTGCTTGTAAAATGATAATTAAATGCCAGCAAATTCTTAGGACTTGGGCTATTTTTCCCCCTCTCGTTGTCCGTCCCTCCCTCCGTCTGTCTCTCCCTTCGTTCGTTCATCATAAATTGGAAAATTCCGGACGAGCGCTTTTTCAAATAATTAGCAGTCATAAACATTACAATTATTTCATTAAAGCGACATTTATTGACATCAAATTCGCGTAAATAAAGCAATTTTCCAATTTAAAAGCGTGCTGACAACAAATTTTGTCTCGTTTTTGGCTTAAAGGTTTTACTCAATTGGATTAAGTATTATACAATATTAATAAATTTGAAGATTTTTCCAAGTTAAAGTTGATTTGCCTTTCGACTTAAGCCACATAATAAATTATTGATTTTGTACTTTTTCTAGTAAAACTTAAAATTTAAGGCTTTAATTTTGTTTTTGCTTCAAATATCTCGGAAAAACTTCTTCAAAATTAAACCAAAAACTTTCTATTCGCTCTTTAAGAAATCGATATATTTTTTCTTCGAAAAAATTGAGTTTAGCCAAATTTTCTTTTCTCATACTTTTGTGGGTGTTTTTTTTTTGGCAAATCGTTATTATTTCCAAAGAGCTCAACAAAAGTTAGTTGGCACCGTCATCAATTGCCTGGGAAATTGTATATGATTTTTCTTTTTGGCACCGTGAAAAGTTAAAAAAAAAGAAAAATAAATGGTTTGTTGGGTGAGATTTTCTTTGAAATGCCACGAAAAATATTCTGTAGCATACATTTGTGCGTGGCACTTAAAACTTTTCCAAATCGTTTTCTCTCTGTTCCTCTCATGTTCTCAATATAACTGTCCCTCCTTCTCACTCTCTCTTTATCTCTCTCTCTCTGTGTCGCTCTTTGTCTCTTTTTGTGTCGCTGTTTATCTGTCGACGTTTTCATTTATCTAGCAACTTTATGTGCGAACTATAAAAAGTGAAAGCGTTATGACGAAATGTGGCACATAAAAGCCTGCCTCATCGTTGCAAGTAGCTCGTTTATTAATTGCTGCCGTGTCGAGAACATTAAACACACACGCTCAACTTCTGACTGTCCGTGTCGGTGTCGGTGTGTGTGTATGTGCGTATCTGTGTGTGTGTGTGTGTATTTGAGTGTGGCCATTAAATTTGATGCTGCAACAGCAGCAAAAGCAGAAGCTGAAGCTGAAGCAACAGCCGCATCGAGTTGCCTGTCAGCGTGTTATTAAAAACTGCCAAGAAATAATAACAACAACAACAACAGAAACAACAAAAAGAAGAAGAAGAGAGAGAGAGGGCTAAAAACGTGGCACAGCCAACGGCTAAAGTTGGCATAGGCATTAACCTGTCGTTGTCGATGTTGTCATCATGCTCAGTACAGCTGCAATAACACAATGAAAACCTCCCAACAACAAACTCAGCCTGGAGACCAGAACAGACCTTCATTTAATTCGGCTACAACGACTTTTGATTACACTAACTAAATATTTCCGAACAGTGTAAAAAAATCTATTTATTTTTGTAAACTGACAATATTTATTTTCCAACGAAAACTGTTCAAATTGTGTTTTAAAATTTTTACTTAATTTTATTTTACTTGTAATTTAATTTTCATTTAATGTTTAAATTGTGTTTTAAAATTTTGACTTTATTTTATGTTACTTTATTTTACTTTATTTTATTTTATTTTACTTTATTTCACTTTATTCTATTTTATTTTATATTAGTTTATTTTACTTTACTTTATTTTATTTTATTTTTTTTTATTTTACTTGTTATTTAATTTTCACTTAATGTTTAAATTGTGCTTTAAAATTTTTACTTTATTTTATTTTATTTTATTTTACTTTTTTTCACTTTATTCTATTTTATTTTATTTTATATTATTTTATTTTACTTTATTTTATTTTATCTTATTTAATTTAATTTAATTTATTTCAATTTAATTTAATTTTTTTTTTAATTTTATTTTATCTTATTTTATTTTATTTTATTTTACTTTATTTAATTTTATTTTATTTTACTTTATTTTTTTAATTTTATTTTATTTTATTTTACTTTATTTTACTTTATTTTATTTTACTTTATTTTATTTTATTTTATTTTAATTTATTTTACTTGTAATTTAATTTTCATTTAATTAATAATCTTGTACTTTGCCAACTCGATAGCATAGCTAATATTTTCGCCATTTTGTTTGGCTTCTCAAATAACAATATTAGCAACAACAACAACAGCAACAAGAACAATAATAATAACAATAATAACTGGCAATGGCGTCAAGTAATAATAACTGGGAAATTTCCAGAAAATGCCAACAGGATTTTCATATCGTTTAAGCATTTCCTTCCGTTTCGACTGATTCTTCGGTTCATGCGCCATTTCCTGTTGCTCGGTCTTCCTCTTTTTTTTCGTTGTTGTTGTTGTTGTTGTTGCTCTGTTGTTCTTTGTGTCCATTTGGTTTCCGTTGTTCCGGCTGCTTGTTGTTGTTCTTGTTGCCTTCTTGTGATGTTTTTGTATTAGCATTAAAATTTATTTTTGTTATCTTTACTTTAAATTATTTCAAGTTTTTCTCCAAGCAACAATTAAAGTTGCTGCCATTAAAAACTTAAGACTTATCAGACCTCATCCTGCTCGGTCAATTAACAGCTTTAGTCCTTTAGTCCTTGCGTTGAAAAGAAAAGACAACATTAACATTATTATATGCAGTTTGCAGTTTTATTATCGTTTATCGTTTATCGAACGCCTCGGCAACACGATTCAGGGAATTAAAGGATTCATTAGCATAATCTGTGGCTCGACTTTCAGGACTCGCTGCAGGACATTGCAGAGCTTGCAACTGCAACCTGTTGCTTATGTTTGTGAGTGTGTATTAAATATTAAAGCAATTAATTAAGTAATTTATTACGTTGTCAATGAGAAAATTTGCTAGCTCTGAAATAAATAAATATGCTGGAAAATTATGAAAGGAAAATTATGAAATGAAAATAAGAAGCCAGCATAAATTGTGAAAGACAAAAAATTGCTGTAGATGATTGATTGTAATTAATAAGAAAAGATTTTAGTCTTGGCTTCCGTTATAAATGAATGTCAAGTCTTTAGTCTTAACCACTTTGTAAGCCAACAATAAACCGGTTCACAAACCGAAACAAAGCCGAAACAGACATAATTGAATGACTTGAAGCAACAGCAACGAAATTCTGCTATGGAAATTGCCAAAATATGCAAACCAATAAACAAATCAACATTTTGAGAAACTCTGCAAAACTTGGCTCCACTGAAATTCAGATGAATTTTGTGCCTGACTTTGACAGAAACTCACTTAAAAAAGAGGAGCAAGAGAAACTGAAACTGAAACAGAACAACAACAGTTGTTGACTGTGAAACTCATGCGAATAAAGAGTGAGATGGAAAGAGAAAGACAGGAAAGGGAGAAAGAGAGCAACGAAATTGCTTACATAGTTTCTTCCCTCCAAAAAAAAAAGAAGGAAAGAAAGAAAAGTTTTCTCAGTGCCGGCAACTGTCGCACTTGTCACTTGTTCCGTAAATTTCCGTTTTGAATATTAAACGACTTTTCATTAGAGCCGTTCTGAGTCCTTCAAATAGAGTGAAAGGGAGAGAGAGATAGGGAGAGTGAGAGTGAGAGAGACAGCAAGTACTCGTTGCCAGCCAAGTGAGCGAACAGGACTGAGATGAGACTGTGATTCAGGACTAAAGTGGCATTCAAGTGTCCGTTGGCCCGTTAGCCGAGCACAGGCTTCATTCAAGTGGACAACGCACAGCAGCAGCTAGTGATGTGTAAGGCACACCGTGTATCGATATACGGAATAGTATCGATACATACAGAAAAATGGATATGGAAATGTTTAAATCTGTAGGATATGCAATGCAATGTATTTAAGTGAACTTACTTATTATTTAGTTATTCAATTCCAATTTTAGATTTTCAAATATAATAATAATTTAACTCTAAAGTCAGTTTATTAATATTCTTCCCATTTAACAAAGTTTTTCAGTTGAATAACTTTTTTTTTTTCTTTTTTTTTAACATTTAAATAACATTTGTTTGCAATCAGTCCTAATTGGACAATCAACAAATTGAATTAAGTACATTGACATTTAAATAATATTTTGGGTATTGATATTATTATTATTTGAATAATGTCAGCGTTAAATAATTTGACAACTTCTAAAATTCCGACTGCCTAATTTTTCCTTAAATACTTAGTTGAACTTTAGCTTCTTTAATTCTTTATTTTACTTTCACTAACTATTACAAAACTATATCAATTTAAATGGAAAATATAGTATTACAATAAATAAACCAAAAATAATACAAATAGGTTAGTGCTGTAATCAATATCGTAATTTGTTTTTACCGATACACATCCCCAGCAAATGAACCCAAAAACAATTCGAGTGTGTGTCTTCAGGCAAAGTGAGCTAGCAATAGAGTGTGAAAGAGACAGAGAGAACTGAAAAATGTCAGCTGGGAAACAATGTGAGCAATTGGAAGGCATGTGAATGCATTTTAATGGATGACTATGGATAACTTCAACTCTATAACTGGACAGCTGACAACTGCCTAGAGCATAGACTTGTCAAAGTTGGGTGCTAACAAAAAAGGGTGCAGGTAGAGGGGGAGATAGAGAGGGGTAGTTGGAGTAGACAGCAATTTGAGAGTTCGCGGAAAATGCAAAACTTTCAGTTTTTCGTTTACTACTAGACACATTTGTATGCTGGCCAGATGTTGATAAGCGACGTCAAAAGCACGAACCCCCCACTCCCTCCCCCTATCAGTCCCCCTCTTTCCAGTAAAAGAAAATGTTGCCCTTAGCGTAGTTGGAGACAATGAAAATGAGAAGAGAGAGAGAGAGAGAGAAAAAACATCATTGAGACGAAGGACACACAAAAAAAGGACACGAAGGACAGTAAAACGATGGTTTTCCACTTCCTTTTTTTACAGTTACAGTTTTTGTTGCTGTTTTACGAGCGCTTAAATTGCACGCATTGTAAATGCCGTTGCACGTAAATTCACACACACACACAGCCACACACACACAGCTAAGAAATCACACATACGCCGAGTGAGACAGCGGGACATTCGATTTGCCTGGCAAACAGTTAAAAGTTGGCGAAAACAAACAAAAGACATGCATAAAATCATCGAAGCAACGAATGCAGCAAGCAAATACAATGTTGTAAGCTACTTAAATGCAGATTTCTTTAGCACTTTCCAACACTTACCGCATTCTTCGGACCGACCAAAAGATTACAATGGCATTAAACGAGCATATGCCATATACAATTCCTACATTGTGCCTTATAATCGAATGAGCTTCACACACAACACACACATTTATGACAACTCACTGTCTCTCTCTCTCTCTCAGTCGCTGTCTCTGTCCGATTAAATGGATTTGTTGTAACGTCAGCATTTGCAGTTCTTAAATAGACTTCAAGGCTGTTTGCAATAGCTTGAATAGCTTCTTGGTTCCATGAGTTAAGATATAGATATAGCTATAGATATAGATGTAGATATAGATGTAGATATAGATATTGATATAGATATAGCTATAGATATGGATATAGATATAGATGTAGATGTAGATGTAGATGTAGATGTAGATGTAGATATAGATATAGTCACCTGAGTTCGTTTCGATCTAGTAAATATTTCCAGCATTCCAGCATTAGTCTCACATAATAATAAAGATATCTAAAGTCATATTAGCTGCAGCGTAATTTGCGTTGAAAGCTTTCCTAATGACATATTTAGTAAAAGCTTTAATCTTAATCTCAAGTCGCACCTTTTTGACAACAGATTTCAACAAAGTGAACTCATCAAATGTATTAGCACATAAGAGAGAGAGAGTCAGAGAGAGAGTGAGAGTGAGACTGAGAGAGAGAGAGAGTGAGAGTTGGGAAGATTCATTAGGGATATTTTGTGAGCTACTTAGCTAAGCTGCTCATCCAACTAAAGTAGTTATTAATCATGTCCAACAACAACAACAAAAACTCTCAGACTCTCCGAGTAAAAGTTGTTGGCAGCAAAACATCAAGAGATTTATGTTTGCGTCTGTTTGAGGTACAAACAACGAGTTTTTGGACATACTACAGAAAATGTCAAGGAAAATGGCCAGCAGCTAGCAAAGTGTCTTGATGATTTCTCCTCCTCCTTCTCCTTCTCTTTCTCTTCCTCCACCTCTTGGAGTCTCATTACAGTTAACCAGACTCATACATTTTAATTATCATAATGATAATTGCCTTTGCAACAGAGAGCGAGAGAGAGAGAATTAAACAGGTTGGGGACCTTGCAAATGGTTTAGTTGTTGTGCTAATTGTTGGGAAGGAGGCGGATTAACCAAAAGGGAGGCGGGGCACTGTCTATTTAATATTTGATCGCCTTACGGGACAGATTGAGGATTGCCAATGGAATTGGGATAAAGAGAGAGAGAAAGAGAAGTGCGCCTTTGATGTATTACGAGCCCTAATTGGATTGCATCTTTATTAATTAGACTGCGTCGTAATGTTGCCACACAAATTGTAATACACTCTCTAGGACACTAGACTCAATGGAGCCGAGCCGCTCCATTGACACACAGTTTTCGCTTTCACTTTCCGTTTCAGTTTTGGTTTCGTCACTGGTGTGGCAGAGTCTTGTCTTGGCTTATAGTACTTTGTTGCCTATGCAAATCAAGTTTAAATAACTTAGGGCAATGGCTCAGTGAAAATAATTAAAATATGCTGGCAAAGGCAAACAACAACATCAACAACAACAAACGAGCCAAACGGGCAAAAAACACACGCAAAACAAATTGATAAATATGCAAATTTAATAGACTTGCGACTATTTGCATAAATCTTCACAAAAATACAACAACAACGAAAGCAAAATAAATAAATAAATTTGCAACGCTGGGAAAAATCTCTTCCTGTATAAAAAATATATACGAAACCCGCAGCTGCCAAGTTATAAGAAAAGAAAAGCAAAGAAAAGAGTTGCTCGACTTTTGAATATGACTTTGGCAAAGGCTTAAACAGCGAGCGTGTTTATCCTAATTCAAATTCCCAAATATATTTACATATTTCAAAACAAACAAAATACCCTTTAAGCTATATCAGTTTAAGGCAGTATGTTTCTTATAACTCTCGAGTTAAACAAAGTGAATATTGTTCCTGAAAGGATATCAATATAAACAAATGAATGAATAACTTGTTAATACTACAATTTGTATTAACAAGTTATTCATTCATTTGTTTATATTGATATCCTTTCATGAACAATATTGCACTTGAATTCATGCCACATTTGTGTGCAACTTAAATGCGAGTATCTGCAAATCATATTTACTAATTCTCTAATAACAATGATCAATGTAACAAGACTTTACAATTTCGATTCAAGACTTGTAAAGACACATTCGAAATTAACAATTACTTTATGTAATCTTACGTATTGTAATGAGCTTAGATAATGTGATGTGATGTTGTGCAAATTGAAATTAAATGAGAGCCAATCGAATCTCGATGCATTTGGCAAACAAATCAGACAGACAAATCAGACCCAGATACAAATACAAAGATACAGTCAATCCCCACAAACAAAAGGTACACTAATGGCCAAAAGAATAAGTACACTCGCATAACTTGTATTTGTATGGAAATGTTAAGAAAGCATAGCATTTAAATAGTATTAAATATCTATTTAATCTTTCTATCTATCCATTCTATCTATCTATCTATCTATCTATCTATCTATCTATCTATCTATCTATCTATCTATCTATCTATCTATCTATCTATCTACTTAACTATCTATTAATCTATCTATCTATCTATCTATCTATCTATCTATCTATCTATCTATCTATCTATCTATCTATCTATCTATCTATCTATCTAGTTTGGTATATTATGCAATAATTTCTCTTACAATTTATTTAATATTATTTATAGCAATTTATAACAATTTTCAAAGCAAGTAGAACTTATTATGTTGACCACAAGTGTGTGCTACATTCAAGGCTACATCTACAATGGAACTTTTGAGATATTGCGCATACGACACGTTAGACTGTGTTGTGCTACTCCACTCACAATACACACACACACACACTCACACACTGATACACAAAAGATTTGTTACACTTCACTTACAGACTCGCTGTTTATTTGCCTCCTCCTCCTCCTTCCCCCTCGTTTTTCCCTGATCTATGCGTGTTTATTAACGTGTACATTATTTGTATACACGACTGGCTTTTGCATATTAAACACAAACAGTCGAAACAGTTGAGTAGGTCTCGATTCTCAGTTCTCAGTTCTCCCCCAAGGATAACCAATATCTTCAGGACTATATTGTGATGTGGCGCGCTTTTGCATATTTCCGAATTCCAGAAGGCAACATCAAGGATTCAAGGATTCTCTCTGTGTGTTTAGTCAGTTGTGTAACCGCCACAAACCCAATTCGAAGTCTTCTCCTCTGTATGTGTGTGTGTTTTTCATTTGGGGGCTAATAAACCCATCTGCGGCCAATGGACATGCGGACTTTGGGCAATGTGTGTGCGTGTGTGAGTGTGTGTGTGTGGTGGAAAAGCTGCCGTGGATGGAAATGTAATAACACAGCTTGAAGGCCCATTTGAATCAACTAACAGCTTCAGCTTCAGAGCATGCATTTGGCATAGGCTGCTGCCCTGGGGGACAAATGGAAGTTAATCAAACGGAAATGAAACTCCTCTATACCCTCTAGATATGTTCAGGTAAATGGAAGCTGGAGCTTTACTAAGATTAAAATCCAATTTTTCAATGTTTCATGTTCAGATAGTTTCTGTATAAAGGTTTGACTTGTTTATTCGTATATGAAAACATTTAATGGGACTGTAAAAAAATACAAAAAATACAGAATACAGGGTATGCTTTAGTTCATCATTGTCTGCTTACTTACTTTACACTAGGTACTTTCATCTTAACATTTTTTACAGGGTATGCTTTAGTTCAGCATTGTCTGCTTAATTACTTTACACTAGGTACTTTCATCTTCATCTTTAAACTAAAGATTTAAACTAAAGTTTAAATCTATTACAGGGTATTTGTCGGTCGATTATCGATTACCGAGCTAACCACTTAATGAACAATATTATTAATCGACAAAGGCAGCGAATGTCTTTATACGCTGAAGCTTATGTTATAGTAGCTTTATTACAGGGTATTTTGTAGTCGTGTCAAACTGTTACAGCTGTGCAATAATGCTACTGACATTTCCAGTGAGGTGCATGCGATACTTCATCAATTCTGGCAATTCATATTTGCAGCGCATTCAACCGAAATTTCCGAAAAACTTCTTCAACTTTCAAATAGGGCAATGTTCAGATTAGTTTGAACTTCAACAACCTGCAGACAGAGAGAGGAAGAGAGAGAGAGAGAGAGAGAGAGAGAAAGAGAGAGAGAATGGTGAAAAACAAAGTGCTTGAAACAGGGTAACAACATGGGAAAACACTTAAATGCTCATTCACGCCTCAATGAACCATGAACCATGATGCAATGTGCTTTGAAATGCCTACACACAAAATTAAGCCTAAAGCAAATCTAACGGTGGTGCTGCTAACAGTGGTAACATGGTGCTGTGGTGCGTGTGGCCACGCAATGTGGATCACAACAAAATATTTAACCATAGTTTTTGTTCGTCAAACAACAACAGAAAAGTAATCTGCTTATAAATAGCAATGTTAGGAAACTTGAAAAATATAATTAGTTTTTATTTAATTTGCTTAAAAGATCTTGAAAATTAGAGTCTAATAAGAGCATAGTTAGTTTCTAATTAGAGTATATTTTCTAATTAGAGTTTTGAAATGTATGTCCGTCTGTTTCTATGCAAACTAGTCTCTCACTTTTGAAGTCTATCTTGATGAAACTTGGTACAGATCTGTCTTTTAAGTATGGTTTTGAACCAAATATATGTAAAAGAAAACAAAGTATGACAGAAGTTGCATGCTACAACACTCAAAAAGAGGAGCAATATTAAAATGATGCAGAATACATGACAGAAGTTGCATGCTACAACACTCAAAATGAGGAGCAATATTAAAATGATACAGAATACATGACAGAAGTTGCATGCTACAACACTGAAAAAGAGGAGCAATATTAAAATGATACAGAATACATATTTATAGTGGTAAAGAAATATAACTTACCATTTTACATAATATTTTATAAGATTTACAAACAATTTTCATTTTCACAAATTATTTCACTACACTGTGATCAGCAATCAATAAAAGCTGACTTCAGTTTAACATTCATTAGTTTAAATATTACACATAAATATTTAAATAAAAGAAAATTTATATTTTAAACAGATTTCTTTAATATCTATATAAAGTTGCTTTCTTTGAAGATAGAAAACATTTCATATGAATATTTAATTATTGAGAAATTTGTCTAAAACAAATCATTTTCAAAACATATTTATTTACTTATAGCAAAGCTACAAACTGTACTTTTTTAATAAACGTCATTTATTTTGAATCGGTATAAATGCAGTGCTTTCAAATTGACACTAACATCACATTCTTAACGGTTAGAAACCGGTTATAAAACTTAATGTCCTCTATTATCAAAGAACATGGCCAAAAACTTGTAGTGCCACTTAGAGAACTTTGTAAAGCCCCAAATGCGAATCCTCTTTGGAGCAATTTAAACAGAGTTGTGCCTGTATTTGAAAGGACATTGAATCGGCTTTCAAGGCGCCTTCAAAATATTTATATTGAAGTTAATTCAAAGTGTTGCCGCTGGCAGTCGAAATGGGAAATGTTATGGCCTGGCGGCAATTTCGCTCAAGTTTCGGCCATATTAGATGGCGTTTAATGGTTGGCAGCAACAACAAACAACAGCAACAACAACAATAACAGCAGCAACATTGAAGCCAAGTCGAGTGACATATAAATCGTCATAGGCCAATTCTCAACTGGCTTTTGTACAGTTCATTTTCGAGACGCTGGGCGTTCAATTACAAAAGTTTTTGGCCAACAAACTCGGCCAAGTTAATAACATTTATCGCTGTTCATAAAACATGTGTGTGTTGGCATCTGAATGTGTGCATCTGTGTGTGTGTATCTGTGTGTGTGTCGTTGTGGGTCTGTCTAAAAGTTATTGCAACAAGTTTAACCTATTTTTTTTCTGCAGCCTTGCCAAGTGCTCTCGCTTGGCATATCCGGTTTCCGCTTGGGATCTAATTCTTTACCCCCCTCTGTAGCCCACAAGCAATTTTCCTTCGATTTGACTTGTGTGTGACCCAACACACACACACACACACACATACACATACATATAGAGGAACTTACTTAATAGTTGTGCAATTCTTTTAAGTTCTTTAGGATTCGTTTCTCTTGGGAATTCACCTGTTGCGCTTCTTTAGCTTTACTCTCCTGAATTATTCTGCCTCTAGTTTCTATTTAATTTAAGTAATAAATAAAATGCTTTTTCAATTTCGAACAATCGTTCATATGATGACTATAAGATTGAGATGCGTTAAGAAATTACTTAGATTATCTTAGGAAATGTTATTATACCCTTGCAGAGGGTATTATAATTTTATCACGTAGTTTGTAACGCATTGAAGGAGGCCTCATAGACCCCATAAAGTATGTCCGTCTGTCCGTCTGTTTCTATGCAAACTAGTCTCTCAGTTTTGAAGCTATCTTGATGAAACTTGGTACAGGTCTGTCTTTTAAGTCTGTTTTTGAACCAAATATATGTAAAAGAAAACAAAACATGACAGAAGTTGCATTCTACAACACTCAAAAAGAGGAGCAATACTAAAATGATACAGAATACATGACAGGAGTTGCATGCTACAACGCTTATAAAGAGGTGCAATATTAAATTGATACAGAATACATATTTATAGTAGTAAAGAAATATAACTTACCATTTTACATAATATTTTATTAGATTTAAAACAATTTTAATTTTCACAAATTATTTCACTACACTGTGATCAGCAATCAAGAAAAGCTGACTTCATTTTAACACCAAACAAAAACAAAAAAAACTATAGCCTGATTAAAGCTGCAGGCTACAACACACACACTTCAAAGAGAGCGCGCGGGAGTTAAAACGAGCAACAACAACGATCACAAAGAGAGCGCACAAGAAGGAAGAGGCAAATAGGAAGGAGCGGGAGAGCGTTAGATAAAATGGCGCCGAAGAGAGCAAAACGGGGCTCCTCTGGCAGCAATGCAAAAACGAAGCACTTGCAAATATTGCAATCCAAATTAAACAAAATATTGCTGATTAATTTAACAACTTTCATATGCATGAAGTGCACAACACTTTGCCCGACTGTTTAACACACAATTTGAGACAATTGGACCGATTAATCTACGATTTTCAATCAAAAACGCGGAGCAACCGAATAAGGCGAGCTTAAGAAAACCGATACGCGATTAGAACTAAACGATAGACGATTATAATCGATAATTATTGATGTAGCAAAACAGCAAACTAACCTTAACTAGCAATACTGGTCACATTGGTAGCAATTTGAATGCAGATCTCGGCAAGGGTATTAAATCTTTGGTGTGCCAAATGCAGCCTTATGTATTTTTTTAGTATAATATATGGTAATCCGATGCGGATTTCCACCATTAATCCAATATTTTTACTCATAAACAAGGTTTGCAAGATTTTAATATAGGTGTTCTGTTCCGAATAAATTTACTTTGATTATGTTCGCAGGAAATACATCTTGATCTAAGTCCTATTCTGAGAAGATACTAAATTCCACCTTGTCTTAAGGTATCTGGCATTCGTGTTTTCTCAGCTTTCTTTTGTCATTTCCTAACATTTTTAAAACATTTTGCTTTAACAAATTTCCGCTTTGTATTTCCTGTCAGCGGCAAAGTCAACGTCCATTGCCTAATCCATTGGCCACCCATCAATCTTTTTGGGTTGGCATAAATTATGCCTGGCAGCCATCAAAAACTGTGCAAGCTGGTCGCTGCCACGCCCACTCAAGCACGCCTTTCACACTTGCCAATTGTTTGATCTGACAACTAACAAAAAAAAAAGAAACATTAAATAGGAAATAAAAAAAAGGAGATGAGAACAGAAGAGAACAAAATATGCATAAACATGGAGACAGCTGACAGAGAGAAGGGGAAGGCGGGTGAGGGGGGATTAAAGAGGGGACAGAGGTAGGAGAGGGACGTATTGTATTGGCAGGTAACTGGCAAATGAACCTTGACGTGAAACATCAAAGAGGCTTTTGCAGTTGTTCAGTAGCTTTCGCATATCAAACGTTGCCACGCCCATTAACTCCCCCATCTCTCTCTCTCTCTCTCTCGCCCTCTGTTTACACAGTCGGCTTAGAGAGATGCCTTTGCTTTTGGCCTTAACGGTCAACATATGGCCAACAGGCGGGTGGTAGACCATCAAAGCCAACGGGGCCAATGCTGCAATTATTGGCCATCTTCCATATGCTTTTAAGGCCTCAACTAACAAAAACAATCGATACAGAGCTTGGAATTATATAGGAGATGATAGTTTTGGCTTTAACTGTTGTGTCATTTCCATCATTCAATCGTCCTTTGAAACTGTATTTGGTAAGAGCTTTAACTGCATCCCTAAAAGAAAGTTTTGCTAACGAAAAGAGTCAAGAAATGTTGATAGAAAGGGAGAAAGTAGAACGTGCATAATAGGGATATTTTTACATATTTTTGTCAACTGTCTATTTAGTTAAGTTTTCCCTGAACTTTGAACAAAATAAATAAAATAAAATATAGCTCTCGTGTTCCTTCAGCTTTCATTATATCTAAGCAATTTAAAGGCCTTGACTGTATCTATAGATTTAAGTTATCAAAAAAGAGTCAGTCTTAAAATAATTTCTTTTATTTTATTTAAAAAATTACATAAGGCTATATTTGTCACACCAAAGATTAAATACCCTTGCCGAGACCTGTATTCAACTAGCTACTAATTTAATCAGTATAGTTAGTTTAGGTTAGTTTGTTGTTTTGCTACATCAATAATTATCGATTATTATCGTCCATCGTTTAGTTCTAATCGCGTATCGGTTTTCTTAAGCTCGCCTTATTCGGTTGCTCCGCGTTCGTGATTGAAAATCATAGTTTAATCGGTCAAATTGTCTCAAATTGTGTGTTAAACAGTCGGGCAAAGTGTTGTGCACTTCATGCGTATGAAAGTTGTTAAATTAATCAGCACTATTTTGTTTAATTTGGATTGCAATATTTGCAGGTGCTTCGTTTTTGCATTGCTGCCAGCGGAGCCCCGTTTTGCTCTCTTCGGCGCCATTTTATCTATCGCTATCCCGCTTTTAGCTCTTCCTTTGTGTGCGCTTTCCTTGCGGTCGTTGTTGTTGCTCGTTTTAACTCCCGCGCTCTCTTTGGCTCTTTGGCGCCATTTTATCTAACGCTATCTCGCTCCTTCCTACGCGTTGCGAATGTTTGCGTCTTCCTTTGTGTGCGCTCTCCTTGCGATCGTTGTTGTTGCTCGTTTTAACTCCCGCGCTCTCAGTTATGCAATGATTTTTGCTTATTGTCGTTTTAATTGCCAGCGTTCGCTTATGAAATGTGTGTGTTGTAGCCCGCAACTTTAGTCAGGCTATAGTTTTTTTTTTGTTTTTGTTTGGTGTGTTAAAATGAAGTCAGCTTTTATTAATTGCTGATCACAGTGTAGTGAAATAATTTGTGAAAATGAGAATTGTTTTTAAATCTAATAAAATATTATGTAAAATGGTAAGTTATATTTCTTTACCACTATAAATATGTATTCTGTATCATTTTAGAAGCACTCTTTTGAGTGTTGTAGCATGCAACTTCTGTCATGTATCATTTTAATATTGCTCCTCTTTTTGAGTGTTGTAGCATGCAACTTCTGTCATGTTTTGTTTTCTTTTACATATATTTGGTTCAAAAACAGACTTAAAAGACAGACCTGTACCAAGTTTCATCAAGATAGTTTCAAAACTGAGAGACTAGTGGCTAGTAAAAATTGCCTTTGTCTCTCTCTGTTTCATTTACCCTTTAAATTTCTAACGACAGCTTTAAGTTGACCTTCTTGGCAATTATTCAAAATAATCTGAACATCAGTTAAAAGCTAAACCTAGAGTTCATATATTGTGCAGGCAGGCAAGAAACTTGGCTAATTGAGATGACAAAAACGTAGCCATTGACTGTCGGCTTAGCCAATATGAAGAGTAGGTGGAAGTGGCAAAGAGAGAAAGAGAGAGGCAGGAAGAGAGAGAGAGAGAGAGAGGATGCACAAACATATTGAATTCATTTGAAGCGAGTCAACAATAAACAAAGAGCAAAGAAAAGTATCTTCTTAAGGATTTGCATATTTCTAACTGGACATTAAGTCTTCCCGCTTGAAGGGTTATCCTTCTCAATGAATAGCATTTGCTGCAGTTATTTGCTCTCTTCTTCTTCTTCACTATTAACTAACTACTTACCATATATGTACTGCAAATCCTTCGACTTTCTGGCAACAATGATTTAAAAACACTAAAAGTATATATAAATATACAAATTGAATTTCCTGCAGTGTCTTAAATGCTCTGAGAGTTTTATGAAATTTTTTGTTATTCAGTTTATTTTTGTTATTTCGAACCCCAAACGACGCATGCCCCGTTCAACGGCCAGGCAACGATTTGTGCCACATCACTTCATGTCCAAAAATTCACTTGAAAGAGCCAAAGTTTTGGCAACTTGAACTTGGCCGAAACGAGTACATAAAAATGAAATAAAACAAGAAAAACAAGAAAAAGAGAAAAGAAAAATGAACCTGCAACGCATAATGATGAACGAAGTTAAGCCGCAAAACTGGCCCCACAAAAATCTCAGTGTATGTATCTCTTCACTCTCTGTCTGTGTGTATCAGTGTATCTATGTGTGTGCTGTGTGTGTGTGTGTGGGATGTGTAGCATGTTTACATTGCTCCCACGCCATAGAGGCCCGAGGCAACTGAGCTCTCCACAACTTCCCCAACTTCATCTCAACTCATCTCAACTCAACTCAACTCGAGTCTCGACTCGTCTTGGCTCAGCTTTCATCATCATCTTTTGGCAATGGCTTGCGGCTTGTGGCACAAGCTGAAAAACATGAAAAGTTTGCCACAAATTCACAACCCAACCGAAAAAACCGAAAATCAAACAAGCAAGACATGATTGGAGTTGCCACAGAAGATACCCTATAAAAGTTATAATTTCTAAAATTGCCATAGAAGATACCCCATAAAAGTTATAATTACTAAAATTGCCATAGAAGATACCCTATAAAAGTTAGATTTTCTAAAATTGCCATAGAAGATACCCTATAAGAGTTAGAATTACTAAAATTGCCATAGAAGATACCCTATAAAAGTTAGAATTTCTAAAATACTTCACAAAGAACTCCTTGAATCCTTGAATTGACTGTTAAAAAACAGGCTCAATAGTTTTTTAATGTAGCCTTAATCTCTTTTTTAGTCTGTCTTCTATTTGCATTCATTCATTTATTTGAAATGAGTTTTTCACATATTCATTTCAGCATTCATAAATGCCACTCATTTATTTTTTTAGATACATGCAACTCTTCATTCAACTGTTGATATTTTTCATTCACAGTTTTGTTGTTGACGGAATTCGCAGTAAATCAGTTTTGGTTTGGTTTGGTTTGGTTTGGTCTCATCATCAAATGTAAAATATCCTGAAATTGTTGCTCCTTGTTGACCTTCGTTTAGTTTGTTAAGTTGTGACCATAAATAAAAGGGCATCAAATGCGTTGATGCCTGAAATTGATGTGTGCCCCGAAAAGCGATTGCAATGACAGATGTGCGCTATTAACGGCAGCAAAGGTGAATGAAGCCAGAGGAGGAGAAATTACAGGAAGAGAGGAAGAGAGAGAGGGGGAGGGGGAAAGTACAGTGAGCATCATAAATTCCCAGCAGCCCAGCAGTTGCCAGGCAGCCAGGACCCTCAAGGCTTCTCAGGCAGACACCACCCAAAATAAAATAAAGTAAAATAAAATAAAATAAAGTAAAATAAAATAAAGTAAAGTATAAAAAAATAAGAAGAAGAAGCAATGCAAAACATTTCAATAATGAAAGCAAAAATAAAACCAAAAAAAACCAAATCAGAGCAAAAGCTGCTAAGCATACACACACACTCATGTGTGTGTGTTAGTGTGTCTGTGCAGTGAGCCATTTTATGTTAACAACTTTCTTGGCCTAAAGCGTTTTTTTTTTCATCAAGTAAGAAGCAGAGAGAGTCGTCCTTATCATCATTTTGTTTATCATTAACAACTCGTCAGGCATTATGATGATGATGATGGCAGTCATAATGATGATGATGATGCGTATACTCAAGTGTGTGCCATATGTCTGACACACACACTCACACACACGCACAACAAATAGAGCAAATCAAGCAACAATCGCGACTTGTAACATACAAAATAATAATCATAATAATCAAATAACAAAATGTGTAAAAAGAAGAAGAAGAGCAGCAAATCTGGGCTTCTTTTTTTTCTGTATTTTATTTTATTCAGCGTAAATCAGACAACAGATGGCGCTTGTGCGCAGGTTGAGAAAAACTTTATGAACCATAAAAAACAGGTGGAAAAACGAACGACGCATAGGCACGCGACGTCCTTTTGTGTGCCTTGAATTTTCACTCTCCCACTTTCCCATCCGCCCTCCCCCTTCCCCTCTTTCCCTCTCTGGGCGTGGCGTGTCTCCTTTTGCATATCATTCATCTGAAGCTCAACTCTCTCTTAAAACACCATTAGATTGCAAATACTTTTATGGCTATATACAGTTCAGTATAAGGACCTTAGCTGAGATTTGTCCATGCGGAAGGGGAGGGGGAAAAAAACAAGGAAAAAGGAAAAATAAAAACACGTTAAGACTATGGAGATTTGGCATTCAATGTCTTTATCTTTAGATAGTCCAAGATTTGAATAAACAAGACATTTACTTGCAAAAGCGAATAAAATAAAGGATGATAAACTTGTTGAACATTTGCCAAAGGGAAATGATCGAGAAATAGATACATATATATATGTATATAATAATATTTTATGGGTATTTAATAAGTGAAAACATTTCAAATAAGTAATTGTTACTAAACATTGTTTTAACTGATAATAAATTAGAGATACTTAAGTTATATTTTCTACATTTAATCAGCCAACGAAAGTTAAAATGTATCTAAATTGATTAACAAGTGCTTTATCCATTTACAAATGATATGAATTCATATAATACACAAATATCATAAATTTCATGGGAATTTCAACAACTGGAAGAAATCAAATGAATGTTTGAAGAACTCGTCACTTGGAAGTTTGAATTTGCCGTGTCATTCAATTGAATTCAATTAAGCATATAGCTTGTCATATGTGGTTAGTCTTAGTCCTTCTTCCATTCTAAAAGTGTCAAGTCATGCCTCAACGACTGTATAATTTTGTTAGCCAGTGTAGTGTAGTGTAATCATCACTTCAATACGATAATTGTCGGTCTCGATAATTGTCATTAGAGTCGACAAAAGGTCGAAGAACTGAAGCTCGAAGAATGGCCCGATTTCAAGGGCTGCCAAACAAGGGCTGCAGAAACACAGATGAGATGGGAAAGGGATGGGGATGGGGGGATGGGGAACAAAAGACCCTCAGAGAGAGAGAGAACATGCTATCAATTTTATTTTTATTTATTTTCCTGCTGCTGTTTGTTTTTTGGCGCTCAGCCTCAGCATATTTTGTAGCTCGTAAAAGTTTTTGATATAAAAAGTAAACAAGGCAGTCAGAGGAGTGCGTGTGTGTGTGTGTTTGTGTGTGTGTGTTGGGGTTGAAACCAAAAAAGGAATGCGTGCAACATGTAGCATGAAGCATGAAATCCTCGCAGCAACACGAGACTTTAAAATGATGCCGAGCAACCCGAGAAGTTTTCATTTTTCGGCCTTTTTGGCACTTTCTGGCCTGGCTTTGGCTTGGCTTGGTTTTGGCCTGGCCAAAATGTTGGGGCATCAGAAATGTTTTGGACAAAAGCTTAAGCATCAACCATTTTTCAGGCCTTCGATGCTCACGCACTTGCATGCATTAATTAAAAGTTCAGGGCCAACGACAGACAGACAGACAGACTGAAGGACAGACAGACAGACAGATCAGATGCCTGGGCGTGATTACAAATATGTCGAGACCTGGCAACCAAACAAGCATCCAACCAACCAACAAGTTTGCCAGCTATTTTTAGCCATCTGTAGGCTTTCATTTAAACCATAAAAGAACTGAAAAACAGATCAATCCAACTTACAAATACCCTGTAGAATGCAAATTTAAATCAATTTATAAATCAATGATTTACTTAAAAATACGAATGGAGAAAGATGAAGATTCTTGAAAATGAAGTTGCTTTAGCTTTACAAACAAAAAGAAAGTACAAATATTCTTCAAATTTAAGTAACTTTACCTTATGATGAGTTAGTTTTCTTAAATGTGTTTTATATTTTAGAAAAGTATCAGAAAAGTATTCTTAAAATTACGTATATCTATATAAAAGTAAGTTTAAGCTTTAAAAATATGTTTCTTGATAGATGCAGTCATTTTGGAATACCCTGTATTTTCATTTACAAAAGTCTATTGGGTGTTTAAGGAGAAAGATAATGAAGCTTTGCTCATAGAAACTACCCTGTTAGGAACCAAAGCTCGATACTGTTGTACAAAAACTAAAAACTACTTTAATTTTCACACTTCTAACGACACAAAGAAATTATAAAGAACTAACTATATTTTGTGCATAACCTAAATTTAAAGAGTGTCCTAAGAGTTGTGGAGTATAATGGGCTTTTTTTAGTTACTGATGAAGTGTAAAGGGGACAAAATTTACAAGCGTAGCTGAAAGAAAGCTTTTTACAAACATTAGTTACTCTAACTAGTATAGTTAAGATGCGGAAACTATAAAGAAGTAATGTTTCAAATAAGTGCAGAAAATAATTAAATACCAATAAACGTTTAAATCGAATCTTGTACGAAATAATTCAGTACTCGGCAAATGGATGAGAAAAGCAAGTTAAATTGAGAAAGGATGAGAAAGGATCGAAGTGAGGAAACTGTGGGCAAATAATATATGGCAAGTAGTACAAACATAAGCGTATCCCATTGACTTGATGGTTACGGGGCATCAACAATAAGCAAGCAACAAGCAAACTGTTTCTCCATCCCTCGGCTAACCAACAAAAATTAAATACAAAAGGAGCAAAAAACGAAAAAAAAGAAAGAGAAGAAAGAGAAGAAAAACCATGTGCGATAGTTGACTTGCCGCCTGTCCATTTATCAGATGCGGGCTTGGGAAACAGGAACAGCAAGAGGAACAGCAACAGGAACAGGAACTGGAACAAAAACAAAAGCCAGCTCTCTCCTCCCTTCACACACACACAGACACAGACAGGGCTGCTCCTTTCCCCGGCCCTTGGTCCTTGCTTTCCTGCCTGTGGGTCATGGCAACTGTGCGTAACTATAATTAATTTCATTTTAGACTTGTTAGCAAATAAACGACGAGCAAACGATGCGGTCCATTGTTTGGCTTTATACTTTAGACATAGCAAAAGTGAAAGTCACAGACAGGTGAAGTGGGGCAGGTGGCAGGTGGCCAAAGGCAGGGTATATATGTAGTAAGTATTTGTGGGGGTGACACTATTTTAGCATCATTTAGTTTCGCGATGGGGTGTCTGCACTTGACGCGACTTGATGCCCCGCCATGATTTCAAGTCATTAGCAGACACGGTTGCCAGCTCGAAACTTATAGCAGAGCTCGTAGAAAAGTCTTCCGGTTGAGAGTGAGACCGACTAAGGAAGACCCAGTATATTGGAATTAGTTAGAATTTATTATAGATATTCTAATGAAACTTTGACGTTGGTTAAAATAACTCTCTTTTAAAATGAATAAGGTCTGCTTAAAATATATAGAATATAGCATGTATAGAATATAGAATATATAGAATATAGAATATAAAATATATAGAATATAGAATATATAATATAGAACATATAGAATATAGAATATATAGAATATAGAATATAAAATATATAGAATATAGAATATAGAACATATAGAATTTAGAATATATAGAATATAGAATATAGAATATAGAATATATATATATAGCAAGTTTAGCTCTTGTAGACAACCCAAAAATATTTATATATTTATATATGGCAACTCAATGACATTACGACAAACAAAGTTGACCCTTTGTACACTCTAAGTACAGGGTCCACATATGTGTAGCAATTAATTAAAATTATTATTATTTA
Source organism: Drosophila putrida (assembly GCA_037043535.1). Lineage (NCBI taxonomy): Eukaryota > Metazoa > Arthropoda > Insecta > Diptera > Drosophilidae > Drosophila > Drosophila putrida. The sequence continues at coordinate 1,086,678 of JBAMBI010000187.1, forward strand.
ACACAACAACGATTAACTTTATTGAGTAATAAATATAACAGAAAAGTTATTTTTTTCTTTTTACTTTTGCGCTTTTAACTCAATGTTAATTCAAAAAAAGAAAAGAAGACAAATCGATAGCAGAAAAGAAGAAGAAGAAGAAAAAGATTTGTCTCTCTTTTATTATTATTATTATTTAGCCTGAGATTTGTCATATGGCCCAAAAATGTTGTTGTTGGTCATCACCTGGGCAACAGTTTTTCAGCCTCTCATTCAGTGTGCACTTGAATTATGCACACACACACACATACAGTGGCTAGGAAAGTTGTTTCCAAGGTGGCTGTGGCGCATGCCAAGGAAATTAAATTTTCCCCCCTCCACAACAACAACAACAACAACAACAATGGCTCTCGGCACACACAAAAAGGCGGAAAGCGGAAAGCGGAGAACATTGTGTAGAGCATAGGAGAAGAGAGAGAGTGTGATAGCAACAGAGGAGAGAGAAGGGAGAGAGAGGGAGAGGAAGTGTGTCGAAAGGGGGCAGCTGGTTTAGGGATCTCTGGCATCTCTGCTGAGCTAAAACGGCTTAAATGTTTTGGCATCGCCTTTTCGCTTGATTTGCATAATGGCTGCTGGGGTTGTTGCATGTGGCATGTGGCTGTTGCCTGTATGAAGTATGCTACACATTTGCACACTTCCAATCGGCTGCTGTCTCCTGTCGCCAGGAGCGGACATATCTTTTAAACGGGTGTCCATTTGAAATGATATACGATAGTTGAAAGAACATTATATCATTATTACATTTATGAAACTCTTATTGATATTTTGATATTTTTATCTGTATATCCTTTAGTGCAATCTGCAAATGCAATCTACTAACAAGTTGCTAGTTTTCTTGTCGATATATATAGTAATTGCAGCTAATTAGATTTGCTCAAGTATTTATCGTTTTATCTACCAATAAAATTACACTAGAATTTAAAATATTTATAAAATGATATTGGGAACATATTTTTATTTTCTTTTGAGTATAAATATGTATTTTTTAAATTCTATGCTAAATTTAAGATGTTCTTTATACACAGTCTCAAGAAGGCACAGAAGAAATAAAAATATAAATAAATCTGAGAAAAGTTCTAGTTTACTTATTGTATGTATGTATTTCTACATAATATTCAACAATGAAGTCAAAGATCTGCCAGGACATTAAGCTCATGCTTTCACTCGTCCTCCTACAACAAGAACATACAGTTATTGTTAGGGTCTCAGTTTATACAATGTGAGATTGTTACATTGTTACAGTCCTGTCTGTCGCCAGCTGTCCAGTCTGTCCAGTTTTGCTTTCTTTGGGAAGAAGAAGAAGAAGGCGTGTGCCGCATTGTCAGCGGAAATTATTTTGCTGTCAGCTGCTGTCTCCGTCATCCATGTGAGGGGCAACTTGGCCATTAATGCGCCTTGTGCATTTCAAGCAGCGACTTAGGCAACCAAACTGACCCATCTCCATCTCCATCCGTATCCCAATCCCTGCTGTCCCTCCGAAGTGTTTCTGCCACAACAACAGTCCGTCCGTCGTCGTCCTTGCAACATCAGCTGAAATCCAAGCAAACGGATGTTAGTTGCATGCTCTTGAACTCACTTCTGCTTCTGCTTCACTTTGCGCATATTAAATTGCTGGGTAAACTTTAATTATTTATTTATTCAAATGGTCATGGGCTAAGCTGACGGCATCATTCTAGGCAGAATTCAGGATTCAGGAACAGGATTTTAAGGTGCTTTTAAGGTCCATTTAGAAAATATAAAGCAAGCCAAATAGAATCCACACTCTTTATAAATCATGCAGCATACAAATTATATTTAAACTACTTTACAAAAAATAAAAAGAATGCTTCTCAATGTTGGGAACAGGATTTATCATTAGTAAAGCTATGAGAAGTTTAGGAATTTCAATTTACATAAGTAGATAAAAGCGTATTTAACATATTCCCATTAACAATAATGAAGTTTTCAATTCTTTTACAATGAATAATAGAAATAATAACTAATAAAATCGCTATAACAAAAACATATACTTCCTTTAATTAGAAAGTCCCTGAAGAATATTTGTAAAATTAATATGCAGAGATAAGTATTTAAAAGTTGCTAAACATTCCTTTGACTCTGACTGACTAATTTGAAGAAAACAAATAAATTGAAATTGCCAGTAAACTGACTGAAGAGTCATTTATAATAAGCGAGTAGTTAATATAGAAAGTGAAAGCAGACAGTAAACCAGACAAGAGGAGAGTAGAGAAGAGCAGAGAGAGAGAGAAGAGAAGCGAAGAGAGAGGTGCTCAAATACCCAAAAGTATATTTACAGTCCAAACTGCAGTCGAGTTGTATTTAAGGACTTTCTCCCTCCCCCCTCAAAAGCAGATAAAACACAAAAATGAAGCAATTTAGTTAAATGCCCGACATTTACCGTTGCTTGCTGGCGTTCCCTGTCAGTCTGTCCGTCTGACTGCCTCTCTGACTGTCTGTCTGTCTGACTGTCTGTGTTGTCACGGCCATCGTTCGGGCAATAAAATGCAATTTCTTTAAATAAAAAGCGAGAAGCAAAAAAAAAGAAAAAAACACCTGCTCAAAACTCAGCAAATGTGGTTCTCCTCCTAAGTAACTTTTCATGTATAGTATATAGGAGTAACAGAGGGGGAGTAGGAGGGCAAACAGAGGGGCAGACGGACGGACGGACGGACAGAGGGGCAGACGGACAGAGTCTAGGTAGCTATTTAGTTAATTTTTGAAGCGTCGTCGTCGCTGCCATTGAAAAATTACTTGAGCTCCTTGCTCAACAGTTTCCTTTTGATGTAATTGCCGAGCAGCAGTGCCGAGCATTATGAAGAGGGAGACACTGCTGGGTGGGGATTTGCGAGAAGGGGAGGGGGCAGGTTGGCCAGTTGGGTGCGGCTATTCATTGATTAACTGCCAAGGCTCAACGCAAGGCAGTTGCCTCTCTGCTGCTCCTGGCTCCTGTTTGGCTGCTTGGACGACGCCTCTTGGGCTCCTTTTTCATTTGACATTTTCATTTTCGGCTTTTTGCGTTTTTCTTCATCTCTCTTCATCTTTAATTTGTTCGTGTTGCTGTTGTTGTTGTTGCTGTTGTTCTTGCTGTTGTTGTTGTCTTGGGTTCCTTCTCCGACTGGCATTCAAAGTTGAAAATACCTGAAAATGTTTGGTAATTTAGATCAAAGGCGGACAAGTACGTGCAGGCATTTACGCGCCATATTCTCTTACTCTACCAACCACCCCTCCCCCTCACCACTCACCTACCCTAACACCAGCGTCGACGTCAGCAGCGGCAGCGGCAGAGCCTCAGCTTTTTTGTGTGACATACGAAAATACTTCTTAAGTCGGATTAAGTAATTTGCGCGTGCCACTTTCCCATTTGTTGTTGTTGTTCCTGTTGTTGCTGCTGTTGTTGTTGTTGCTGCAGTTGCTTTCAGCATTTCACTCGATTTTCTTTTAAAGCGTACGCACAACAAACTTGCCTCGTCTCATTTTTCCTGGGGGACTCTTCTTCTTTCACATGCACACACAAATACATATACACATACACATACATACATTTGTATGCCCAAGAGGAAATTATAATAGGGTGTACTCACTGGAAGCGTTTATTCTTCGGGGCCACGTGATTATATCAAATGATGTACACATAAAATGAAAAAAATAAAAAAATAAATTATATATAATATGAGCTATAATTATAATACTAAAAAACTCCACTCACTACGATAGCCGTTAAAAGTCTAGAAATCAAGTTTTCTATACACATCTCTCGTAAACACCACACTATAATAGTAAATATGTAATATATTGATTAAATAGTAACATAAATGAGAATCTACTCAATGCTTAAAAAGCACCAGCGTTGCCAATATTTGACCGCAAAAAAATGGACAGATTTGAAACAAATATTCGAAAGTCATATAAAGAGAAGCGTGAGGAATAAATATAAACTTGCTAAAAATTTGTAACTCCAAAAAGCACACGAAATACAAAAACAGTTTTTGAATAAAGTTTTTTCAAATTATCTTGAAAATTGTTTAAAGTTTTTAGGAACAGGACAGATCTGTCCGGAAAAGGGACAAACTGGCAACAGTGAAAAGAACACGCGTGCCATTAATTGCATATCGATTGTGTTCAAAGCTTCGATAAGCAATCGCTTAAGCTGTGCATTTTATGATTAATCTATATTGCAATTTCGATAGAAATGCAACTTTCTGTTCGCATTTACATAATGCATTTCCAGATAACTGTGTTTCTATTAGAATAGAAAAGTCGTAGTCCTATAAGTAAATATATTAATAATAATTATAATTTGCTTTATTTGCCATTTGAAATTTACATTTTGCTTAAAGCTAGCTTTACATTGTGAATCAGAGTTTAGATATTGCATCTTTACAGCTGAGATATTAACAAGAATTATATTTACATATTTATATTTATTATATTTTTATTTTCATTGAATGATTAAGGAAAAATGTTGCAGAGAAAAAACTTAAATTTGAACTTAAATACCAACTTACTGACTATAAGTAAATGTATAAAGAGTTATTTAAACATTGGTCTGCTATACAAACAAAGTTGTAAAAAGAATTAATAGAGCTATTAGCAATTTAATTATTAATATTATTAATTTACTCCGCAAGTTTACTTTATTTACTTTTTAATACACTAATTATGCCGATTCTCCAACTATTAGTTGCATTAAGAAATTCTAAAGAGTTTTATCGTGTGAAATGCAAGAATTACAGTGAGAACGGGCTAGACTAGACAACCAGTGTTGCAAAACGACAGATTAAAGTCAGTATATTGTTTACCGTCCGAACGCTGCGGCTGCGCAAAGCTCCACGTGCTTGGTGAAATAGAAAACAGATTTAACGACATACTTACAATCATTATAAAGTACGAAAAATGAATGGAAATTTCGGCCAACGTGGAATGAATCCAATCTTTAACATTCGTATGCCAAGACTCACGAATCCGGTGCCATTAAATAACGCTGGAAATTTGGCTCTCGCCATCAACAACTTTTTTAGAGCACCGCCGCCATTGGCAGTTGCCAACCACGTTGCTTTAAGTAACTCTGTTAATAATGGTATTGGAAATAACAACAACAACTACCAAACACCGCCTCCATTAGTTCTATTAAATAACGCTGGTAATAATGGTTTGGGGAATAACAACAACAACTTCCAAGCATCGCCTCCATTAGTTCCATTAAATAACGCTGGTAATAATGGTACTGGAAATAACAACAACAACAACTTCCAAGCACCGCCTCCAACTGTACTTAATTTGGATGGATTGAGATTGGAACACAATAGATTATTCCAAGTGGCATCGCAGAAAATCGATTGGATGACTCAACGAGCTGATCAACTTATGCAAGAAGTTAGCTCGATTCTACAACAAAAGAAGGAGCTACTCGAAGGTACAGCCAACTTCATACAAAATCAACAGATTATTGACACACAACTCGCATCAACTACAAATGGCATCCCGATGATGCAACAATCAAATCCCATGTTGCCACCAACGACACCAGTCGCTATCGAGACCATACAAACTGTGACGGAGGTGACTGTTCAGGAGTTTGGCGAGAACATGACCCAAGGTAATCCAACGATCTCCAAGATGGCTGTAATGTATGACAACAAGCGTGCCCAAAGTGTCAACAAAAGGGCTCCGAAGAAGATCTGTTCGTCTGTGTTGCCCAAGAAGCAGAAGAGACAGCGCCGATCTTAAGCAAGGAAGCAAGGAAGCAGCTCCTTCAGTTCTGTGGGGGGCATGTGATCCTGGTCTGGGTTTAATTCCAAAGAAGAGGCCAAAGAGAAAACAAAGAATAACTAATTTTACAAAAATTTTTCCATGATCTTTGAACAATAAATAAATGAATAAAAAGCAAAACTTGTATCATTTATAATATGCTTAATTTCAAGCTGCTTTTTTTGTTGCCAATATCATGACGTATTTATTAAATTAGTTTTACTATAACTACAATTTAAATGTTATCCATTGCCATAAGTTGCTGTTGAATCGATATCCAACTGAATTTACCAACCTGAATCCACTGGGACAATCCCAATGATGATGGCAGAATATTTACTCCATGTGAACTCCAGCTGAGTTATGTCCAATTTGTAAAAAGGAACACATGCAGGGCCCAAAAGTGAGAGACGCCCTTCAACATCCATTTCCAGTGATGCTACTTGCCCCATCAAATGGTTGGCATTCTGGGTCTCATTACGGAGCAGACTGTTGTAATGCTGTATTGTAGTATTTGGAATCCATCCTCTTTGTTAGGCCGTTGGAACAGCAAGGATGCTCAGCAGGTACCTCAATGCCTCTATATCCTTTGAGTGAACAACTTTCAGTCATTCCATGATTTCCGCTTTGTGCTATTGTGAGTGCAGCAATGCATATATAGTAGATATAAGTAGTAAATTCCAAAGAGACAATTCGAAAAAATTGTTGGTAGATAACTTTGAAAAGTCCACAATTGAAAAATACAACAAATGGAAGTAACCTTGAACAAGAGAAAACAAAATGGTTTATAGAAATTGGCAATCATCAATCATGTTAATATATAATAATAATAATTATAACAAAATTTGTTGAAATTTTAAATTTAATTGGCTGTTTCTGCATTTGTATTATTATATTTGTAATAAGAATATTAGATATGTATAATTAATTAATTACATTCATATAGCAATTATGAAACGGGGACGCTTTAAAGAGGAAACCGAGCATACATGAGTGTGGAATGTGTGGGTGTGTGGATGTGTGTGTGAGTGTGTGTGTGTTTACCACATGCTTTGTGCTACATTGTCTACCAATACTAATGATTATTAGTTTTGGTAGAATAGTCAAAACCAAAGGTCAGACTTGCGATATACCCTGTTAAGACTATAATAACTTTATAAATATAAATATAAATATGTTAAGTATTAATTGAGATATGATAGATTTTCAAACTAATCCTTAATCTTAGAACTTTACAAATTTTGACAGCAGCGCAAGAGTTACGCCTACTAAACTTAAGGCTTGATTGAATTGCAGGCGCAAGCTGCTGTCTGATTTGCATAATTTAATCATACCCTGCTTAAGCTGTTTGTCGGTTGGCAGGGTATAAGATTGGAAACTTTGGTTGAATATTGCTCACGGCACACGCTTCACTTCACAATGCAAATTGACAGCTGTCAATCAAAACGGGGTCCAGATCTGAACTCCTGTCACCTGTGTATGTGTGTGTGTGTGCACGTAATATGATAAGGGGTGTGTCTGCTGAGGAAGAAGAGTGGTGAGTGGGCAGGGGAGGGGAAAGAGAAGGTTGAGGTATCCTGGCAACTGCAATTGGCAACTGGTAACTGGCAACTGGGAAGTTGCACTTCAAATTGATTAACCGTATACTGGCAGGTGGCAATTGGATGTTGGCCATGTTAAGCTTCAACTTTGAGCCATCAACTTTCACAACAACAAGTAGCAGCAGATTTTTCAAAACTATTTCATTGCAACTTTCAGCCATAAATGTGAGTGTGTCTCTCTCTCTCTCTTGTATAGAGTGTGGTTCTGTGTGTGTGTGTGTGTGCTTGACAAACAACTTGAACACACTTGGCACACAAAATGACTCTGAGCTGCCAACTTTTCTTCTTCGAGCTCGCACGCACTTGACAACTTCCGCTTCTGTTCAACACTCTTCCTCTCCCCCCTCCCTCTCTCTCTCACTCTCTCTTGTCTGGTTAGATTTCAGTGTCTGTCTGGCAGTTATTAAGTTTGCGGCCACAAACTTGTGGTCCAATAAAGTTTACGCTTCATTTTGATTGGCTTTGTGAAGAATTTGAGTTGAACTCCATCTCCCGAAAATCTCCATCGCCAGCTATTTTCCAATGAAAACGTTGATAAGTTCATTAAATTCAGTTTTCTGTGCTTATTTCTGCTGTTTGTTTTAGTTTTGTTAATGCAGCTTTGAAGTTCTTAGAGTACATTAAATTTGTATAATGCCTGGAAGTTGGGGAATTACACAAATAGGGGTGGGGAGGGGAGGGAGAAAATTGACAGTTGGTTTAGCTAAAAACTGAAATGAACAATAAATAATCTCTACTGTTACTAAAGATGTTGTTAATGGTTCCTATTTTGAATTCGCTACAATTTCAATGTGCATGTGTACAATTTCAATGCATTATGTGTTATTTTTCCAAATCCCTTAAGCTTTTATTTCCAAGAACTTGAAGTTCATCTTCAAGTGAATTTCCAACCAAGTTACGAACATGTTTCTTCAAAATTAAATTGATTTCTTAACAAGCATACATTTTGTTGTCGAATTGTTGCTGATACTTTTACTCGAGACCCAAATAGTTATTTAGTTTTTTTCTTAAGCTTATTTTTGCTTATTTAGCTCAAGTTCTGTTTGTGGCACTGTAAGACAAGAAAAATTGAAGGGATTTCCCCTTTTTTTGCTTGAACATTTTCCCATTTATAACTTACCCCAAGGCCGTTGTTATCTTTAACTCCTCTTCCTCTTCTTATCTCAGCTCTATAGCTCCATGTGTTTTCCTTTGCCACTTAGTGGCAGCCTTTTGCAAATGTTATTATATGCAAGTGCCCCAAGTTCCATTCCTATTTTATTCCCCTTCCCATTCCATTCCCCTTTCCATTTCATGCTTCTCCTGCAAAAACTTTCAAGTCAAATGAAATATGAAAAAATGGATGGAATTTTACAACATTATTATTGGCAAAAAATGAGAGTGAGCAAAAAAAGTAACCAGAGCTTAATGCAATTCACATAACAATACGAAATAAGTGCAATTATTTTGCATATGAATCGATGAATCAATGAATACCTCCATGAATACTTGAATGAATAACGAGTAACATTTTTACAAGTGCACTCTAAGGCTTAAGCTTTGTATTTGTATTTGAACATGGAATTTACAAAAGTAATAATATTAAAAGTAAACATCATCGAGCTTATATTAAATATTATTTTTTATGAATAACTAACTAAACGAGAGTTTAAATAACTATGGTCTTATAATCAATGCAAACTTTTTAGTTAGCTTTAAGTTTATCTCAACCTTACTTAAACAGTAGATTAATTCTTAATTACACTTTATGTTATCCTGATCATGGAAATAATATACATATAAGTAAAACCAGCTAAGATTTATTCTTTTGATTTTGATTTATGAGAATCAAAAACTCGCTTTACAAATCAAAATTGGTCTCCACCCTCTATGAAAATATTATAATACCTTATGCAAGGGTAGAAATTCAAGCTTAAATTTTACCGAAATCAATAAATCAAATTTACATGACAAACAGTTTTATTAGAACATTATTGAATTGAATATTTCGCATGCCTCATTTGTAGTCAATTTGAAAATATTAGAAAGTTTCAAATTTAATAAATCATTTGTAGAATTTTGAATTTCATTTCGCCTTATTTGGACTTTCGTTTTTTATACTTATAGTATTAGTATACATTATTAATAATTCATTTTTCGTAGTTTTTTGAGCCCCAAAAGTATAAAAATAAAAATTTTTTTAATAGATAGTTATTTATGAAATCCCCTCAATATTTTTCAAAACCAACAAATATTCTTTTCTTCGATTTTTTTCAGTGTATCTCTGTGTCTCTGTGTGTAGCAAATTCCCCCAATTCCCGCCCCACTTAAAGAAAATATTCAAAATTCAAAGCCAAAACAAAGGAAATGCCAAAACAATTACAGTAAAGTACGAATTTATTGGTTTTAAAACACTTTTTCCTATTTGAGAAAACTAATATGTAATTAAATTTTATCCGAATATTTGACGCCTTATTCCAAAAGAGGAAAAGTTTTGTTTCCAAACTTTATATATATTTAAGTTTCAGAAAGAAGTATAAAGAAAAAGTATTCCAAATAGATTTGTTACTCCGAGGTTTTTAAAAGCCTTCAGTTTATAAGATAAACTTAAATTTACATGTTAATTTGTATAGTCCGATTACCAAACATTATTCCGAGTAAATATTAAAATATCTGAAAGTTTACACTTAGTTAATATTAGAGATTAAATTTTCTCGGATATTGGAAAGAGTATTTTAAATGCCAATTGGTGTCGTCTGATTTAGGCAAACAAACAACAACAAAAAGAACAATCCAAACAACAATAACAAATAGCAATAAACAAAGGCAATTTAACAATGTTACATGTGAAATTTGTTGAATTTCAAAGACATTGCTCAGCATTTTGCAGTGTTGTTAATTAAATAGAACGAAAAACAAACATCAAGAATCCACAAAGAGGAATCACACAGGAGAAGGAACGCCAACCACAACAGCAACTGCAACACCAAGGATAAAGGATAAAAAAATAATCAATTTTGTAATTGTAATTTCAATTTTGGATTCTAAGAAGGGATCTGCAGTGCTGCAGATACAGAACGCCATGCGCCATGTCAAAACTTCGGCATTACAGGTCCATGGATCAGCCCAGCACCAGCGTCGTCATACGCAAAAAGTTAGCTAACAATATATGTAACAATCTAATCTAATCTACTACAACTACTTCACGAGCTGATCAATCTAACATAACATAATCAAAGAAAAACTGTACAAGAAATTGCGATACATGAAAACACCTTCAGCTTCTATCAAATGCTATTCCTATCTTCACTTTGCTATAAACATCTTTTCAACTTCACCACAAGGCACACGAATCCACCTCACACAATGCTAAACACACACTCAGACACACACACACACACACTCAGACACACACACACACACACTCAAACAACAGAAAGCTTTAAGTCCAGCATGTTACACTCTTGAAACTTGTACTTGAAACTTTTACAAGCACTTTGCATGCGCTTTTATCTCGATTTTTGTAAGTTTACAGCATCCTTGTCATGAGCTTTTTTCGCACTTCACACACTAAAGTTGAGCTAAGCTTTGTCAAGCTTTTATATCAACTCATCAAGAAGCTCTTCATCAATCATCATCACATTCAAAAAGCACACATTTTAATGCCTGCCTGAGCTTTTTTTAGTTGTACTCTCTATTCATTCAGCCATGTTCCATACCATACCATATTTTATGTACTTGCTTATCCTCCATCGTTGCAGGACTATGACAGCAGTATGCTTCGTCTGCAACCTGCCCATTATGTCCCACCAGGTTGGCCTGGTGTGGCAAGGCGGCAACGGCTGGGACGACTTGGTGCGCGAACAGGTAAATATATATATTTAAGTATGGTATTTTAAAGGTATTCAAATTTTCGAAAAGGACTTACAAGTTGCTTAAATATGTCCGTCTGTTTTTTGATGATACAAATTCTTTAAACGTTTTTTAAATATTAGGTTGGGGAAAAAGTAATCCATTATTTTTTTGAGTGCCATGAATCCAAGAATCTTGGGAATGCATGAATTCATTCATGAATCCAAGAATCATGCATGAATTCATGCATGGAGAATCCATCATGCATGCTTGAAATATTTTGAGATTATCAGTATTTTATTTTTACATCAAGGAAACATCGCTCCAAATTCTTGTTTCTTCAGATATCACAACCAAATTTACAGCTTGGGAATTTAAAGTTATTTTCTATATTCAAAACCAAATTTTAATTAAATATGTTTTAAATATTTTTAATATTCGTCTAATTAATACAACTAGTTATTAGAAATGCTTTCATCTTTTATTAGAATGTAGAGTAGTTTACTAGGCCCCAAATCTAGATTACTTTCCTTTCAAGTTTTTTCTAACAACATTTTCACTTCTCATAGTTGGAAGAGTCAACGATACGTCAGCGTCTTGGCGGTCGTCGAGATTCTGCGGCTCAGATCACAACACCGCCAAGCACATCGCCACCGCCAGGATTGCAGAGACGTCGTCGCAGCTCGTTGGCCCAGTTAACTGACATATTGCGAGAGTGGAGCGGTGGTGCAAAGCAACAACAACAGCAACAACAGCAGGCGGCAAGGAACAAGGCTCAATTGAATCGACGGGAAACACTTGCCGATTTGGCTCGCAGTTTGCCATGGCGCACTTCAACCACCGATGCCAGCACTGGAGCTGGAGGCAACACCACCGGTGGCAACACCACATATGTGACACCACGCAAGCGTCGCGAATCAAGCGCCGATTCTGGCATAAGAAGCATGAGATCTCGACGAGACTCCAACACCGCCGAGTTCGTGAAGCATTGGAATCGTCGAGAAAGCACCACAGTTGAGGAGCAACCCAGCAGCGTTATTGTTCCCGTTGTCATTGAGTGTACCAAGAGCGTGAGTAAACTTTCAAAGTATACTGTATAGCAGAATCCACTTGATTGGAGTATTTATAGAGTATTTATCAGTAATTATGAAACCTCATAACTGCAATCTTAACTTAACCGGGACTTAAGTCTATTCTTAATTCTTAATACCAATCCATCATCCTTCACCTAACCTCTGCATGTCTCTTTTTTCTTTTTTCCATTCGCTCTCTTTGCCATCCTTTACCACACAATCCACATCAATGAAGGCCTCGAGACGCGGTTCCGGCGAGAGCTATTTGTCGAGCAGCCGGAGAGACAGTAATGTTGCCGGCCGCGTGACAACGCCGCCTCCACCACCCAAATACCAAGTGACCAAGAAGCGTGATTCGCTTGCCGCACCGGAATTTCCCACTCCGGCAGGAGCAACGTCCATCGACAAGCTCTGCCGGCTCCTGCTCCGACTCAGTGCCATTAAATTCAACCAGCACTTACCATCATCAGCAGGTCGATTCCGCCTGTCAGGCTCTGCCGCCGCCAACAATAATAACCAGCTCGGTGACACCACCGGCCACAAGTCCGACGGCACCCAAAGGACGACGTGACTCCACCACCCAATGTGGTCGTGTCAATCGACGTGACTCCAAAGCTGGCATTAGTCCCGAGCGTGCACCACGCCTCCAGCGGTTGCAACGTCAAGCAACCGCCTTCGATGAAAGTTGCCTGCCCGGCGGAGGCAGTCGACGTGGCTCCCAGCCCGCTCTCAGTCCCGATCCACCCGAGGAGGGTGAGCGTCGAACCTCGCGACGTGATTCTCTCTCCCCGGACAGCGCCTCGCGCGGCGGTCGTCGTGATTCTCGGACTCATCTGTCTCCTGATCGATCCCATGAACGTGATGGAAGTCCACGTCGTCATACGTTACGACGTCAGAGCAGCTCGGCGGCTCGTTCACCCCGTTCGCCGGATTCCAATAGTTGCTCCTCGTCGCGGGATCCCAGTCCCTGCTCGAGACCACCACCGTTGACCCAAGTGGAGCAGAATCAAAGGCCTGCCATCAGAAGGCAGTCCACCACCGAGGAGATTCTCATTGCACGTGGCTTTCGTCGACAATCGACCACCGAGGAAATGATTCGATGCCGTAATTTTCGACGTCAAAGCTCTCAGAGCGATGATGTCTGTCGGTAAGTGACGAAACTACAATTATTCAATATATCTGCTTAATCAGATTATTCCTTTTATAAGCAGTTATCGTGGAAGACGCGATTCTTCGGCTCAAATCATAGATGGCACCATTGGTACCATGACCGTGGAAACAACCAGCACCTTTTTTGACTCCAGCACTCAGACAGGTGAGTCCTACATTATTATTATCATAAACATTGCGGTTGGGTAACTTTAAAATATACTTAAGCACCTAAAAACAATTTAGAAAATTGAGTTTAGTTGAAATATAGAGGATATTTGATCGAAAAAACATCCTGTCTTACAACTCCTGCTTAGGGAAACCTCCAGTTAGTTATATTCATTCAAAAGTTCGTTAAATTCCGCTGCATTGAAAAGTTTCATACATCCTTTTTGGTGCTGCCAACTCGTAGTGAAAAGCTCTCAAAAGCTCTTCGTCAGCTTTTACACATGCAATTTGTTGCTGCAGCTTTCGAAAATCACTTGCCGAGCAGAAGCTTTGCGCACAGCTGTCGAGTCAGCTGTTTAAGCGAAGAGGGCTGCCAACTTGTTTCGAAAAGGGGATGCCAGCACGTTGCTGAAGGAGACGCTGTCAATGTCGCCGCTTGCCGTGCCATCAGTTGGTGTTGAATACGTCGACGTGCCACAACGCAGCAAGCACCGAGCACAGCCAGCGACACTGAGGAGTGACAAGAGAGATTCCCCAAAAAACACGCACACATTAAACACTAAAAAAAAAAATAAATAGATAGTTCGCCCGCGAGTCCAAAACGCGACGCAACGCGACGAGAATCCGTTGATGAGATTCGCGTAAGAGTTTTGAGAGAATCTTTAGAGAATCACGAATCGAGAACTTGGATAGCTTTTTTTTTGTGTTTCATTTGTTTGTTGCGTATCGTAACGTGGTAAATACTATAAAATTCAAATGAAAATTGCCCCACAGCATTGGGTTTTCCTGGTCCGCGTGCGCCCTTCTACTCGTCCTCGTCCGCGCTCCGTTCCCGCATCCGCATCCTCACCCGCATCCACATCCTTATCCGCGCCCTCGTTTCTGGCCAAACGTGTTCGCCTTCACTTTCTCGGCCCTTGCGCATAAATTTATTGTGCGTTTCCCGCTTCTTGCTGTTATTTACATTACGTTTGTGTTACATATTTTTTTTTTTGCGGGTTTTCCACATATACCAAATAAACCAAAACAACAACAACAACCCGAAGGGAAAGGAAGAGCGAAAGTTCCGTGTGTGTCTGTTATATATATTTTTTTTATTGTTTTTTTGTTGTTACCAAAAATATACAAAAATATAAAACAAAAGTGCGCGTGAGCTGCAAACGCGTACTTGCAAAAAAGAAGAAATACACTTTTTTTTTTGGGTGCGTGCAGCGACAACAACAAACGGCAGCGCAGTGGCCGAATACATTGACGCTGTCAGCGACGTCGCGGCGCTGCGCAACGGACGCCATCAGCAACAGCAGCAGCAGCAACAGCAGCCGCGGCAACGGCGTCCGACGCAACAGTCGACAACAAGCAGCAGCGCCAGCAGCAGCAGCAATCGCAGTCGCAGCGGTCTGTATAAATCGTATAATGCCTTATAGTCAGAGATAACTGTGGTTAAAACTCAAACAAAATGTTGAAAAGTGATCAAAATGTGTCTTACGTCTGGAGATGAAACTTATGATTTAGAAGAATAGAAGATATAG
The DNA here is from genome assembly GCA_037043535.1 of Drosophila putrida. Taxonomy (NCBI): domain Eukaryota; kingdom Metazoa; phylum Arthropoda; class Insecta; order Diptera; family Drosophilidae; genus Drosophila; species Drosophila putrida. The sequence continues at coordinate 1,101,816 of JBAMBI010000187.1, forward strand.
TGGAGACCTCAACCCGTTGTCAATTCTTAGATTCATTCAAGAAATAGGATTAATTGAAGAGCTATAGGATCAGTATATGAACCAATAGATCCTGTACAGAATAATGATACTTCATTGAGGTAGTTCAATCGCTAATCTCTCTATTAAAGGATGATCATTCTCACCTTCTGAGCCTATATATATTTATATATAGTTTTTTAGGGCTGTCCCGAATTTATATATGTTTTTCATAAACAGAAATCAATATTAAGCATCACACTATGTGTATATATGTTTTTTGAATATTAAACACTGTCTGCTACAATCAGATATTATTATAATTAGAAACTAAAATTACCTACTGAATGCCCTCAGTAAGAAATTGTTAATTTATTTAAACGATGGATAACCAATAAGTCAAAGCAGATTTCATAATTCATTTCTGCTTTTAGTTTTGGCCCCAATAAGTAGGCAATGTTTTCTTTATCTATGAATTTCTACTATATGATTTTTAAATGACTATAGTTCTTCAATTTTAATGAAGACATCATTTGAAGCACAATCGATTCATTTACGGAAATGTGCTTTTTAAATGCTATATTTATGTAAATCATAATTATTTAAAATATTACAAATACATGGTATTATTTAACTAATACTATAGTGGACAGAGAAAACTCCATATTGAATTCATCTCTAACGTGTTTTTTTATAATGCTCCGACTGCTGTACGAGAAAGAGACTAGGTGATAAATGTTGGCGAGTTGTCTACTGAATCTTTCACTTTGACATCGGTCTGCACTTTCTGTATTTCTTTGTTTGCGAATTTTCCATAAACATCCTTAAAGTCGACAGTATAGCAGTGTCCGGTGATCACATCTTCCATCATTGTGTTGGATGACACAAGGGATCGTTGTCCCATTTTTCGAGCATAAAAAAGATCCATTTCCTTAGCTATACATAGACCGAGTCCGAATTGATTTCGCATGTTTTGCAGTTCTTGATAGTGTTTAAATTCACGATAGCCAACTTTGGGAATCTTAAGCGGCGGTTCTTCAGGCATTTTATATAGTAAGATATTTATCGAGACTTCGATGTTTATATGAATTGCTTGCGGCTCTGATTATGAATCTACTGAATATATATATGTCAGACCTAAATTTCTAGTGACAGTTCGTGCTAAGCTCACTTGTAGCTCCTATTCATACATTTAATTGTAGCTATCCCTAGAAATTTGAATAAAATACAATTGAAATAACTATCAGAAAATTGAATATGTATATGAGAATCCATTAGAATGCGATTTGGAGAAAAGCAGTAGCAGTTATTAAATTGTTTATTATATTATTATTAAGTTAATTTCTCTTCAGTTTGTGAAACTTTGCAGCACCCAAATATAATATTCTTTAATTATTTAATTGTCTGATTCGTTAAACTAAATCTAAAAGGCTTGATAAGTTAATATTCAATACAATTTTTGCGAGTTTTGTTGAGATTTCTCGAGTTTCAATTTAGTATTGTGTTTCAATTAAGATAGATCGATGATAATTATACGATATAGTAACATGATCAGGTTCTCACATATTTATTGACTGCAAGACAAGTTGATTGCCAAATGCTATACCCTATAATGCAGTATACATTTGTGGACAAAATTGGAATATCCTTCGGCAAGGGTATAAAAGAGAGTAGACAACTCAAGTGACACACATTCGGCGTTCAACACTCTGTTTACATTTAGCTTTCACGCTTTCTCTCTCACTTGTGCTTTCACTGTGAAGTTCAAAGTCCAGCGGCGACATGATACACACACACTCACACACACACTCAGACACACACACACATAGATATAGCTATAGATAGAGATACGCGTACTCGCATTTTGATATCATTGCCAAAGAGTTACCCAAACGACGCCTCGGTCTGTCACACTGACTTTAATGAATGAAAGTACCCAGAGTATATATATCAATGTGTTTACTGTGTGTGTCTGTCTGTCTGTGTGTGTGTCTGGGTGTGTGTGTATGTGGGTGTGTGTCTGTTGACAGCGAACAAATGAATGAGTACTCACTTGTCTGGCATTCGTGTTTCTCTCTCTTATGAATGAAATGTGAGTCAAGTTTTGCGTTTGCTTTCACATTGCACCAAACAGACCATGAGAAAAACCCACCCAAGACTCACCCTGTAACGAACCCTGAACCACCCCTGAGCCTGAGCCTGAGTCTGAACGACATCACACCACAAAGTCAACCTCTATGTCTAGCTGCCACAATCTGTAGCATGCTCTGTGTGACTCTGTGACTGTGGTGCAACAAGTTTGCTTAATGTTTATCTAAACTTTAACTTTGATCATTTGAATCGAATAAATAAATAGTCAATTACAAAGCATAAATATGAGTACTTTTAATGTCATCTTTTCTAATCGATTGGATAGTTTGTCTTCATTCACGTATTTAAACTTTTAAAATTCTTCTTTAGTTATCTTTGACTCTCGGTTGATCTCTACAAATATTGAATTTGCTTAGTTGTTTAGTTTCAGCTTTCTTATGTATATTTTCACATATCATCATTCGATTTAACTATAAATACTTTATTAAAGTTGATCTCCTAGTCGATTTTTATTTAGTTGTTCAATTGCATATTTCTTTATACTTTTTATGATTCATATATTTTTTTGAATCTGTTTTCAATCTGTTTTCAATCCCCATGTTTATCATCTGATAGTCCTTCCTATTTTAGGCATTACACAAATAAAAACATTATTCCAATAAGTACACTCCAATAATGTTCTTAACTCTTATTGTCTAACCTTTTATTAAGCTCCCAAAAGAATGATCAATAAAATTAATTTTGCGTGAAATTTTGTGTAGCCTTAAATCGAGTCGAGTTTAAAGCGAATTTTCTCGGACCTTCAACACTCAATTAATAAAGCAATAGATTTTTAAATGTTTCTAGGAAATTGCAACTGAAATTCGTAATCAAACAATAGAGATTGCAACTCAAGTTTCATGTTCAACAAATATATGGTATATACATATGTGGTGTGAGAGTTGAAGATTTGTATAACGTTTAGTTTTTTAACGATTTAGTTAAAAAGAATGGCGAATATTTGCATGTGGCAAGTGGCAAGTGGTATGTGGCATGTGCCAAGCGGCAAGCGGCAAGTGGCAAGTGGCAACTGTAACGAGCAAAAAGTGGAAGGCAGCCAAGCTGATGGCTTTGTTTGTTTATGGCCCAATAACTTTATTGCATTTTACGAGCACGACCAACATTAATTAATGGCCGCCAAAGGCAATTTCCAAGCGGACGACAAGCCAAAAAAATAACAAAAAATAACACAAAAAAATGTACATAAAAATAAAAATGCAAACAAAAAACAAATGGGAAAAATAAGAGAGAGAGGCGAAAAGTAGAGAAGCAAACACTGACAAGGTTAACAACCAAAAGGGTTCCCTGGATTCTCTCTCAGTTGCTGAAGTTGATTGAAGCCCATCAATAGGATAACTGAACCGAGAATTGATAGCAATTTTAAGATGGAGCTTCTTTTTCTTTTGCCTCCTATTTGAAACATACGTGCGTTGCATCTGAAATTGAGGTACATATTAATAATTGATTGAATTGTTTAGTATAGTTGTAATTGTGGCTATTGTCGGTAATTGGACTTAGACTTGCACTTACCTTTGGCATTGACATTGTCGTTGCTGTTGCTGTTGCGTAACTGGTTGCATTAAAATTTTAAACTTGCAACAAAACGTGGCAACTTGCACAGGTGCCCATAGATCTTTATGCCTACTTTAAATTGACGGTTGAGTCTCGCTTGCTAAAAATGCCACGTTGGCTAAAAACCATAATTGCCAAGTGCCACAGACAATCGCCTGCCACAACTGCAACTTCCTCACACACACACACTCACTCACACAGGCAGACACACGAGCTTACCTCGGATTGCAAGAGATACAGGTTGAAATATGAGCTGTTTGAGATACTCGAAAGTGCAGCATTCCAGCAAACCCAACAAAAGGCAAACTTGCAAATTGAATATGCCACACATCATCTGTGTGTGCGTGTGTGGGTTTGTGAACGTGTGGTTGCCACATGCCAGCAATATTCCATACGGCACACGGAACACGGACATACGGAACGTATACGTTGTTAACTGAACGTATACTTAATTTAAATTTGATAAAGTCGAGAACATATAAAACTCGGTTCTGTTCTGTTCGCCCTCTGTTCGCTAATAAATTCATTCTATTCTATTAATAAACTGTCTGACATGCCGTTGTTTTATGGCAGCCAAGTGCATAACATGGCATAACTCTGAACTCTGAACCACATACTTAACATGCCTCACTTTTGTTGCATCTTGCTCAATTTAATATGAAAAGTTTTTCTCATTTGCTCATATGCCTGTTAACACAGACATGAACTATTTCCTCAGTTTCTCAGTTAGCTACTGAGCTCCTAGTTTTCTCCAAAATGTGTACATTAATAAATTTTCTAATTCTAATAGATTCTCATACACAATTTTTATTCTAATTTGTTGAGTTAAATTAACTTAAAAATAGCTACCGTGAACTGAAATAAATCCAAACTAGGTTAATAGGACCAACTTAACATCAAGCTAAATAATTAACTATCTAACTAGTTAGTATCCTAATTAATTTAAAGCAATCAATTTAGCATAACAAATTCGAACTTTCCCTAGAACTTAATTAGTATAACATGTTATTCAACAAATTGCAAATGTATTTCTATTTCTAGTTAAACTCCTTTCAAATCTCACTTCACATTTTTTTCGTGTTGTCTGTTGTCATTTCATCAGTTGGTTTTATTGTAACACAAAGTCAGTTTAAGTGTTGGCATAAAATTTAAGCCTTGTCATTCGCAACAAACCTTCAACAAAGCTTGTCATGAATTTTAAGATATTTAATATTAATTGTTGTACATTTTATCGAGGCCTAAGCTCCTCAAAAGATTGCGGCTGATGGTCATGTTTCTATTGTCTACCATGAAATTATAAATATAATACGAAATTAGGCTATATATATGGGGGTTCAAATAACAATTAAATGTGCTAATTGCTAAAATGAGAGCTTGCTAAAATGAGAGATTGGGTAAATTTTTATATATAAAGATTGCTAGTAATGCCCTTTCTAAATGGAACTGTATTCAAAACAAGAGCTAAAGTTATAAGGTACAACATTTAGTTGAATTTTAAATCTTATGTAAATTGTTAGGGTATCTATTAGTCTGGCACAACAATTTACAACACAGAGAGACAAGTTCGAGGAGGGTAGCATCATAATAATTAGTTGTCCACCTGGTCACGCCTCTGTTAATTTTTATAATTGCACTTTGACGATGTTAAAACAAATACATAACTGGACTCCCACTCCCCCTTCAACCTTTCCCCGTTCCCCAACATATTTATTACCCTAAAGGGATTGGGAGGATTACGAAGGGTTATTTTTCTCTTTTTTCTTGTTTTTTTATTCAGGGTGCGAAATGGTGTAACTTTAATTTATGAATGCCGCTGGCATGACATTCTTAGATGTGTCCCCAATAGAATGAGAGCGCAACATTGTGGGACAATGTTGTTTCCAACACTACTCTATTGCTATTGCTGTTGTTGTTGTGCAGTATGTTGGTTAACTCACATAACGTCTTAGTTATGACCCAAAAATGACAAGGTCAAGATGTTGACTTTGACTCCGACTCTCGACTCTCGACTCTGACTCTCGACTCAATTCGTCTTGGTTCGATGTGCACGTTTCATTAGCCATTGATAGGTTTATGAATGCATTAATAATGTTGCTGTTGGCCATTGGTAGTGGGTATTGGTATTGGTAGTGGGTATTGACCAATGGGTATTGGGTATTGGGTCCATTGGCTGGGTCCTTTTGGTCCCGTTTAATTGATGGATTATAGTTGATTGATTTATGAAGCTCAAAGCATTCCATATACGAGTCTTTTTATTGGCAAGTTCAATTATAAATGTTCGCGCGCTGCATACTTGATTGATTTGTTAATAAGTTAGTTGACTTGGCCAACTGATGGATTAGTGTAAACGTATTAAATATAACTAGTTAATGCATACTGTGATTGCTATAAACTTTAACTCAATTGAGAGAAAAATATTAAATATTATTCCTATTGGTAACAAAGGAATCTTTTATAATTGATGAAGTCAAGTTCCTGTTAGATTAAATTTATGAAGATTATGAACTGTTTTTATAAAGCAAATCTGTTATACTCCACAAGCCTCTTGAGATTTTGAGAAAATTAATGCTGGAAAATTATTCTGCCTTAAATTAATATAATTACTTCTGTAATTTATACAATAAATAATTGAAAAATCAGTCAAGTTTAATTCTGTACATATTAAATATTATCAAAGCTCTCGGCAAACATTTGAAATTTAATTTAACTTATTCGAAATATAATTTAAAGATTTATTTCTTATTTTTGGTCAATTAGTTGACGTTGAATATAAATCTGTTTTTGGTTTGTTAGAGACTTAACACAAATCTGAGTACAAGCTTTGTTTCAGATACATTCAGTAAAGAATAGGTTTTATTAAGCAATTGCTTGACTAACTGAGGGATTAATGAAAATGATACTAATTAAATGAGCTTAGTGGATAAATTCTCTTTTAGCTTATTAATTCAACTAGTCATAGGCAGTGTCGACTCTTTAATTGATTTATAAATGAGTTTTTGTTTGACGAACTGATTGATTGGCTGCTGTGTTGAATGGACGATTTTGAATTGTGGCAAAATCGGGTCATAACGCAGCTCGTTTTGGACAAATGTTGCAGGCAGCTGCCTCAAAAATCTGCAACAGTTTTCTACGTTATTGTTGTTGTTGTGTCGAAGAACATAAAACGCAAATTGTTATGGCAGCAATTCCGAGCCAAACACTCAAGTTCTGGCCATAAACAACCGACGGCGCCAACCAACTGCCCAGCCATCGATGCCATCAATCTAAAGGTACAAGACTTTCCTTCTCTCCCATTCCAATTCCCACTCTCTGTCTCATTCTGTTTCTCAATTTCTCTGCCCCCTTCTTATTCTTTTGGCTACGTTTTCGTTTCGAATTTGGGAAAGCAACTCCCAAGCTATCAGCAACACTTAGTGGCGGCTCAATCAAGCGGCGACTCTCACCTGAACCTCAGCGCAATGTCCAACTCAGGATGTATAATGCCATTAACAGCTGTCATTTCTTGAAATATTTGACAGCCAAACAGACAGTTGTACGTTGTACGGGAGGGGAAGGGGCAGGATACCTGAGAGGGGGGTATTGTAATACGAGTGTCGCAAAAAATGAGGCAAGATAAGAAAGAACTCTACATTCGCCGCTCGATTGTGCTCGACTTTGAGATACTTGCAAATAAAACAAAATAATATATATATACACCTAAGTCTGTTTTTACACGGTCTTTTTTTACACGGTTTTGATATAACACGGTTTGAAAATTGAATATTTTTAATTTTTTACACGATTTTATTCCATTTAGCACGATTTGAAATTTTATGTACTTAACATTTTTTTGTCAAATTGAATTTTTGCGAAGTATGTTCATATATCTTTTTACACGGTTTTTTTTACACGGCTTCTTCTGGAACCAATCTACCGTGTAAAAACAGACTTAGGTGTATATCTATATAGAATACATATACATACAATTTATTATATTGAATTGTGTAACCTACAAAGGAAATCAATTTTATGTTCAATTCTTCTTCCAAAAATCAAATACAAGTTGACTTTTCATATATAATTTTATCAATTGGAAAACTATTTAATATTATCAGCATTAATTGTCCGATTGTGCCAAGACTCAAAACCTACAGTTTAAATATGGCTTATATACGATTCTCTTCTAGATCTATGTTTTTACTTAACATGATTGTTACCTACATGGCCACAAAGTTATAACACTTCTGTATCCTTTGAGCAGCAAGTATATAAATATTTTCCTCTTCTCCCAAATTGAACATAAACAGAAGACAGAAGGCATAGTCATAAGAATAATAACAATAATAACGATAATAATAATAATAAAATTATTATTATTATTATTTTTATTGAGACAGTATTTTAGTTTCGTGGCAATTGGGGACGCGTCATTTATTTGCCTAATGAGTGAGTGGAAGGCCAAACATTCCCGTTTGCCGTTCCCATTATTATTTATCTATATACCAGATGGTTGTGCCTTGTATGTGTGGGTGTGTGTGTGTGTTTATTGAATGATCCCAATTGCTCTTTACCCACTGCAGGTCTTGTATTGTTTAGTTTTTGAGCTTCTCTAGAAAATAAACTTGGAGCATTTCTTAAAAAGTTAATTATTATTAATTCAAATAAAATTGTCTTAATTATTTTGAAAGAACTATTCAAATGAATTGTTTATATAATATATTTAAAGGATTTGAAAAAAGGAATCAAAAAAAATGAAGGAAATTCCATCGAATAAAAAACTTAACTTGTTATTTTGTAATAAATAGAATGGAAGAGTCAATTAATAAATAAATGGAAATTGAAATTCATTTAATATAATAAAACAATCGATTTAATAAACAATTTAAGTGAAAAAATGTTTGATAATAAATACATTTGAACAACAATAAACTATTACGAAAACGTACCAAGCTCTAGTTATGAGAACGTATTTGTTTTCTAAATTATAAAGAACTGAAATGACAAAATAAATATGCTAAGAATATACTTCTTCTTTGGACTAATAAAATATCATAGAATATAGTATTTGAAGATAAATTCAATTCAATTAGTTTGGAGAACCACAACACATTGTTTTTAGTTGTATCTTCTTATATATCTTTTAACATATCTCAATTCTAATTTCGAAAACTGCAATTAGTCACGATCAGAGTCGGAGTTAAGTAGCTTTCCGTTTAATATTCTATTTTATGGATTGGTCATTGCATATATTGTGCTCATACATAGTACAAGTAGTTCCATAAAATCAAATTAATGCACAGCTTGACAATGAAAAAGCATGTGTAAGGAGAGTTTCAGCACTGAGAACGACTTCCAAATACCCTGTGAGAAAAACTTTAATAAAAGGCAAACCTTTGAGGCGTTATTGAATACAAATGAAATGAAAAATGTATTGTAATTATGTTAAAGGCTGGATCAACTATCAAAAATATACAGATCTAATTAAAAATTAGTATTTATCAATCAAATTGAGTATCCAAAATAAGCGTACGTTAGATCTTTTAATATCTGAGAGATTTATATAGAGACAAATTGCCACATTAAATTTTCTTTTGAGGGCATCGAATAAAAATTTCATGTACTTGTTTCATACATGTCACTATTTAAATATACCCTATGTACACACTTGCTTGTAGGGTATTACAAAGTAACGCATAGAATTAAAGCGCTGCCAACGCTCACTAATTGAAGCAGCCTGTCAGGTGGGTTATCCTAAGACACCAACTAAAACACTATGGAAAACTGCAGGACATTGGCTAGGGTCATGGGTCAACAGAGAGAGCGGAGAGAGAGAGAGAGAGAGGGTGGTTGTTAACTGGAATGGGGAAAGGGGAGGGGGGAAGGGGAGGGTAAGGGCACGCGAAGACATAGCGTTTAGCTTTAGCTCAATTAACAGCATTTACAAATAGAATGGCAGGCTACCTTGGCTACAGATTCATTAAAACACGAAAAACGCACTTACACACACACACAACACACACACAACACACACGCACATGGTGGACAGTGACAAGCCACACCCACAACACCCACAACACCCAAAACACACACACATAGCATGCTCATGCTGAAATAAAAGGAAAAAATAAACAACAACAAAGAATTCACTTCGGTCAACTGAAGAGTTGATACTCTTATTTGAAGAGTGTATATTCAAAAAATATATATATGTTCATATAAAATTAATTCTCAGCAATGTTGCGTACAAATTTAAGCCTTGTAGCTGTTACTTTTTATTTTTCATACTAATAATAAAATAATTCATATCCCCAAAAACTATTATTTTCACGTAAGCTTGTTAAAAAATTTAAAAAGAACCCGTTTTTTCAAATAAATACTTTAAATAGTTTTTAGAATCTATAACATTTTTTTATATTTTTTTGTAGTACTTTGTTTTATTTAAGATCTGTCCTGAAGGACAATTTTTAAATTTCATTACAAATCTTGTCAGTAGATATTTCATTTCAGATCTATAACATGTGATTTTATTTAATGCACAACTTTTATTAAGTGCTCAATATTTTCCTACGTTTATTGGATAACGAAAAGGTTTTTTAAACATTAAATATTTCAATTGTTCTCTTATTTTTTAACATTTATTTTTATTCACAACTTATTTGTTTGCAATATATGCAGACATCTTAGATGTTTTTATGACTAATTTTGATGACAACCGATCGTAACTAGGACAGAACAATAAAAGCCTAAATGACTAAAAGTCTTCTATTCGTATAATAATTATATTAAATATTTTATATTATATTTTATTATTAATATGAATGATATATATTAAACTATAAATATTAATATAAATGTATATTCGAGGATCTGCCAGGCTTTTTTTAATGCCGTACACATTTTGTGACAAAATTATAGTATCCTGTGCAAGGAAATAAGAAATAGTTCAAACAAAGCAACGTCCCTCTCTCTCTCTCTCTCTCTCTCTCTCTCTCTCTCTCTGTTTCCCTTTCTCCTACTCTGTGTATGTGTGTGTGTGAGTGTGTATATTTTAGTAATTTGGATTAAACATGCAGAGAGTCCAGTGTGAAAGACGAAAGAAGCCAGCAGCAGGCGACGACAATAGAAAATCACCTGACCCATTAGACGGCAATGTGTATAAAACTTAAATGACATGTGTGTGAGTAGGAGTGCATGTGTGTGTGTGTGTGTGTGTAGGAGTGTGTGTATGTGTCTTTGTTCTGGTGTTGAAGTTTGAAGCTATTGCTTTCATTTGGCCAGCCTGTAGTCGGTCGTTAGCAGCATTTCCTTCCGACGGTTGTTGATTTTTTTCTCCTCTTCTTTCCTCTCGTTGTTGCTGTTGCTGTTGTTGTTGTGTTTAGCAAACGTTAAGAATTTAATTAAGTCTGGCGACTTGTGCGGCATACTAACTTACACACACACACATAACTATTTACAACATGCATATAAAATTTTATTTATACTAATATAAGCATAAGCTTCATAGCCTTCATGGCCACGAACAAACTGCGCTCAGAAACAATTAACTTGCACTAACTAAAATTATACTATATATATTCCAGTTAGAGAGGAAAATCCATAAATATCGTCTACTGTTCAATTTTGTGAGAAGATTGAAGATTTTCCTGAGAAACTTGTAACTAATTCAAAGTGAATGGATCTCATCCTTTTGGACTTTGTTCATAAATTTATGTTAGAAAGTAGTAGTTAGTAAAGATATCTTCAGCATACATAGATGTAAATAATTAACGTGTTTAATCATAGCTGTGATTTTGATTGTGATCCTGGATTGATTCATGACACATTTCGTGACTTGTCCAACTTTTTGATATGCGATGCCACAAAATTTCAACAAGCTTTCAATCCAAATCCCCAACGCAGTTAAGACAGCAAACAATCGTACCAAAGCCCCTCCTTCTACCCTTCTACCCCTACTTATCCTTTTGCCACACCAGCAAAATCTCTGCCAGGGTAAAAAAGAAAATAGAATAAAAAAGATGGGAAAGAAGATAGAGAAAAAAAGCAAGTGGCAGACCAAGGACCGCAACATGTTGATGCTTTGCTAATTGGAGCAGTCAAAAGACAGAGAGACAGAATCACAACGACGGCAAGAGGAAGGAGGAGGAAGGCAAGGATAACGTTCGTTGGGAGTGAAAGTGTAACAGGAATGAAGTAGAAGATGGAGGATGGAGGCTTAAGAGCAGATGGGGAAATGACGTGGCAACAGCGGTAGATGAAAATAATTACAAAACAGTTTACTCAATAAAATTCCGAATGATTTAACTACAACAAACAGACAGGACAGTACAGGACAAGGCGAGAACAGAGGACACAGGACAAGTTGAAATGGATGGAAGGGGCAGCATGACCACAGACAGAAAACAACGAAGAGACAGACAGACAGAGAGACAGGGGGACAGCATCAAAGGCAAACTGAATGAGGCGAAAGTTTTCTAGGACGGGACAACGTAGCTGACATTGATTGAGCGAGGACGAGGACATGGACGAGGACATGGACGAGGACTAGAACGTGCGACTAGAGACAGGAAGAAGAATATGGCCCAAACACAAGGATGTGAGTGACTGAGCAAAGATTGCATACAACACGACATAGAGGTTGACTCTCTCTCCTGCCCCTCCCCCCGTCGCTGAGTCACCTTTTCCAACTTAAATCCAGCAAACAAAACAAAAGAGAAAAGAAAAGTGAACTCTGCTTTTCAGCGGTACGTTGACCGATGACGATGACGATGACGAGGACGCTGACAGTGCCTGCTAATACTCTGTGCACGTAAATCGTCAACCGCCATTGCCGAACATCAGCCGGATTATGAAATACCCTTTATCCTTTATCCTTTCTCCTTTAGCATAATTCAATATTTATGGCCGAGCCACTTGGGAATTGCAAACGAATTCATGCCGTCTGTAAGTCAGACAGAATGCTTAAATATTTGAACAAATGGCTCGACCAAAGGTTTTTCTCACCCCTTGACAAATTGGAAATGTTTCCCTATAATGATGAATGCAGGGTATACAAAAGTGCGACTTGTTGTTAAAGGGAATAAAACGAACATTGGCAAAAATTCGGTTTGTTCGCTTGCCAAACTTTTTACAAAAGTTTTTCGCTTTTCGTTTCGGCACGCAAACATAAGATTTTCACACACACACAAACACACATCTGTGTGTGTGTGTGGGTGTGTGTTTTATATGAAAAATTTTTGCGCGTTTGAAACCATTTCAAAACTGAATTAACTTTTGTTGCACTTTGGGTTCTGTTTTCGCTTTTGTGGCGGCCCCGAGCTCAAATCTCCTTTCCATATGCCTTTCACTTTACCCCAAGCAAAAGTTTCTTGCTTTTTATGTTAATTTCAAAGCCTCACACAGCTGAGTGTGCGTGTGTGTGTGTGTGTTCTGGTTTAGATATAGGTAGTTATACAAATATACATATGTATATCTGTAGAATTCGCATATATGTATATATGCTTATTTGTTGATGTGTTATCCTTAAAGTGGCCTCTCGAGATTCTCCTGCTGCGCCTAACAATTAAACAACAACTCTGGAGAATTTTACGTCCACCACACACACTTGGCAACCCTTTGATTAGAAATTGCCAAAAGTTTCGCATTTGATTTGCATTAACATTTGGGTTTTATTTCATATGGATTTAAATTCGATACGCTTGAAAATCAGTTGTAGTTAAAGCTTATTAATCAGATATTCTCATGCATACATCTTGGAGTTTCTCTCAGCATCTTTAGATCTTAGTTAAATATCTTTGAATTTCAAAAATTGTTTCGATATTTGCCTGCATTAACTATAAATGTAAATACTTAAATCAAATTGATTAGATAAATATCTGCATTTCCATTATTTAACCACATTTATGACAACTTTTCATTGTGAAACTCTTAAAATGTTCAAATGCACCAAGAAATCGTTTGATTTCTGAATTTTCTGCATTTCAAAAGTGTTTTATTGATAAATCAGGTCCATAAAAATCATCGACTTTCAATTACATTACTTATAAGTTATAACAACTTAACTCGTAGCATTGTCAGTTGTGTATCAAATAGAATGCCATTCTCCACCGACTTCTAAGAACATCTGCCGACATTCCCATTCACATCCTCATTCTCATCCACATTTACATTCACATTCCCATTCACATTCGCATAAATTTGACAGCATAGTTTAAAGTAGGAAAATTCGCAGGAAAAGCGAAAGGAAAAGCGAAGCTATGTCTGGCTTTATTTAACGAGAATTCATGCTAATGTGGAAATTCCTGTGAATCCTTTAAGGTACAAAATATTTGCCGACTCTCTTTTTGTGCTGAAAAATGTTAATTGTTCTTTTAACCGGAAGCTGTTTTGTGTGCTCTCTACAATATGCTTGCAACAAGTGGCTGGAATGTTGCATGTTTATAAATCAAATTTGCAACGCTTGAAAGAAGCTACAATCTCTGTCTATCTCTCTCTCTCTCTTTCTTTATCTTTGTCTATCTTGCTCGGTTCTGTTTTGCTCTTCAAATGGCCCAAAAATTAATCACAACACCCGTCTCGAAAAGCCAAACGATGAGGCGACGACTTTGGTGCCACAGATCTGCACACATGTGTGTGTGTGTGTGGGTGTGTGTGTGTGGCATGAAGCAATGTGCTACAAGGCGTTGTTGCGTGCCTTGCGGGAGCTTAGGCATCTCAAAGGGGGTGAAGAGGGAAGAGAGAGTGAGAGGGGGGAGAGAGAGTGAGAGGGATTCTCTGGATATCTCTGGTGAAGTGCGTTTAGCCTTAAAGCGAGAAGCATTTTTACGCACGTTAATTCCATTAAAAGGCGCATTATGCCGCTGGTGTTTACGTGCCGCATGGGCGTGGCCTTGGTATTTATGTTGCATACTTTTTGGCGACGCCAACACACACACACACACACACACACAGAGAGAGACAGACAGATACATATATGTGAAATTTATGATGCCAACGATTTTGCAATGCGACGCGTTTATCAATGCTGTTGCTTCCACTGATTCCTTTCGGCTCTCCGCTCTTTACCCCTTGTCCGTTGAAGTCAGCCACGCCTCTTGCAACGCCTCCTTCTACAAATTAATTAAAAATGTATGAGCCTTGAAGTGAAGTGACCCAAATGCCGTCACAGACATCGGCGCCGTCACAATGACGCGGCAGCTCTTGCGCCTTTTCCCTCAACCAACTTGATTCCAATGCCCCAAAAGCAACAACTAAGAGTCGAGTAAACTCGACAGTGAAATACCCGCTAGTCGAAAGAATTTCGATTTATAAAATGAATAAAGTTTGCAAGAGAATTCAAATCATTAGCAGTTCAAAGTACGGCACTCTATTACTACACTCTATTAAATTGACTAAAAAACTCTTTGGGATTTAATATAAATAAAGCTTTGAAAAAATATAATTTTAAATCAAATTTAAAGCCATTTTAAAAAAATATTACTATACAAACTAAAGATGGCTTTAAATCTAAAATAAAAATGTTAGAGCTCAGAATATAGAAAATAGAAAAACTATTAAATTTAGATTAACTGAAATATGTCATAAGATTACAAACAAAATACTCATATATATCTTTTTTTAATGAATCTGAAATTCTATCTGCTGCCTGTTGCACACATTGACACAAGACTATAATACTCCATTATCCTTTAAGTACCGAGTTGGCCAAGAGTATAAGATAAGCACGTGCCCTGTGAAAAGCTATCCCTTTCTCTTTCTGCCTCCCATTCCATCTCATTCCATCTCATTCCATCCCATTCCATGATACCAACATGACTGTCATATTTGTTAAGTGGACAATTCGTAGTTGAAAGTTGATTGCTCCCATGCACTTACACGTTGCAAGTTAGAAGTCGCCAGTGAAGTGACCCCAACTTGTGGCAAAGTCCACACAGCAATTTGTATAATTGTATGCTTCAATTTAATTGCAAGTACGCTAATGAACAAATGCGAGCGAGCGAGGACAATGGAAAGTCCAAAAGTCCCAGTTCAGTTGGAGTCACATTGCAGCGTTGACAACTCTGGCCAACGGTGGTGGTGGTGGCAACCCCTTCTGGACTCACCTAATTACAGTTGGCCAGCACATAAGTAATTTTTGTAATACAACACAAAGAAGAAGAAAAAAAAGGACAACTACGGGAAAATTAACAACACGTTCCGATTTCTACTTCTACTCATATAGCTATCTCTCTCACACTTTATTGTTGTCTCTTTCCCTCACATATCTGTCAAATACTTCGGAAAGTTTGAGTTGAAGTACAGTTTGATACAAAAGCAGGTGTTGTTTTCTTGTTCAAGAGTTATGTGAGAAGTGGTTAAAAGAAATGAAGTCTTGAGGCAACTTGAGGTGTTGTCCAATTTTACTTATAGTATGAATTAAGAAGTTGGAAATCGGTTTAGTTTTTTTGAAAGTTATTGTGGTCTGAACTCTTCGAGGACCTTGTAACTTATCTAACAACTTTTATAAATCAAACTTTTAATCACTATTGGTAGAATTTTATACAACACACTTGTGAAGTGTGGAATCAAACCATATTCGAATAGTTAGAGGTTCCACACTAAAATGTATTGGCCTTATAAATATTTATAAATATAATTAACAAGTCCAAGATTCAATTTCTATAGCTTTGAGTTGATTTCCAAAGAAAAGAAGCTCTTCAGTTAGAAGATTCAACTTGAAGGCAAATAATCAAATTCTTTCGCTTCGTCATTACTTACGCCCAATTAACTTGGGGGCATCTCAAGCTGCCACGCCCCGTTTTAGTGCAGCAGCAGCAGCAGATAATTATTTGCAACTCTCAGGAGGTCCTAGAATGGGAAGAGAGATGACGGGGGAAGGGAGGAAGGAAGGAGGGGCACTGTTCTCCCTAAAATGCAATTGACTGCAGTCACAATCTGGTTGGCATTGTCAAGCCACGTTCCGTTGCCGTGTTGCAACTACCCCGCTCCCTATCACCCCCCTCTGCCCCTATCAATTATCCACCCTCCTGTGGACATCAAACCGCTTGCCACTTGAGCATCAACTTGAGCTTCAACTGACGCTGACTGCCAGTCACGAGCCATTAAGCAGCTATTGTTTTGGTTGGGTCCTAACAAAAAAATATATAAAAAAAACGAATGAAGTAAAATTTACTGAATATTTAATACCCTAGCAGTCTTTATGGCAAATACATTGAGAACGAAAAGGTTTTGAAAACGAAAATTCAGTTTTTAATGTATTATTCCTGAGAGACAAACGGAACATGACTTTATTGACTTGACTCCTTGATTCTGATGGGGAACATAATGTGTTATAGACTTTATGGGTCGTCCTTTTGAATGCATTAAGTATTTTATAATATCCTTTGAAAGGGTATTAAAATATCACTCGCCCAACAAAGGATATGCCAATGCCAGTGGTTTCAAAAGGGGTTGTAGCTTTAACCCCTCCAATAGTAACCCCTGCTTACCATCCCCTCTCTCTCTCTTCTGCCCCTGTTAAGCTCAGCAGCGTTACACGCTTAATTTGAAGCTCAAAAAGTTGGCATTCGTTTGCCATTCTTTTCGGTCATTAGTTGGTAATTTATCAAAGTCATGAATTTTATATTTAAATGTCTTTCCTCTCGTTCACTCTTCTCTATCTCCCTATCTCTCTCTTTTGCTCTCGTCTATTACTTTTCATCTTTTACAAAAGTGAACTGCAAATTGCAGATGCAAAGTTTCCATTTTCTTGCGGTAGATGTCATAAAAGTAAATGCCACATTGAGTAAAAAGCGACAAGAGAGCGAAAATTGAGAAAAGGGCGGTGTAAAAAGGGGGAGGAGAAGGTCAGAGAGTAGGAGAAGCACCGCAAAATTTGGTTGGTTTTTAATTAGCAAATTTGTTGCTTCGGATAAAAGACATTCTTAAGTTTCGTTGGCAGAACTGCAATTTGAGATGCTTAAGATCCTAAATTGCGCTCGCAAAATGATGCTAAAAGTGAACACAGCTTGAAAATACCATGTTATATTTAAAGAAAGGATACTTTCAACCATTAAGCAAGTTTAAGTAATGAGCAGAAAGTAAAAAGCTTTAAGAATATAATCATATCTATACAGAGAAACCAATTGAAGCAGAGATACAGATGAAGATACAGATGAAGATACAGATGAAGATACAGTTGACCATTGCAATGACCATTTCAATGGGACTCTTTTGGCCAGCTTTTGGCTTCATTATGGCCGAGAAACACAGATATGAGATAAGAGCCCTTATCCTGTACGCCGCAATCAAAAAGCCATCCAATAAAAGTCAAAAGCAATCACAGCCCAACCAAAAAAAGATGTATAGTACACAAAATGAAGTAGAAGGAGATGATGATGAAGCTGAAGCTGACGATGCCATAAATGATTTCGACTGCAATTCAGGCTACACTTTGGTCTGGCCTGAGTCGAAGCTTTTTGTAATTTGTGACGTTCATTTTGTAAGCCAAAAAGCAGCAACTAGCAGCTAGCAGCTAACAGCTGCCTTGCACTTGACAATGCAATTTTATGGCTATGCCCCCTGCTGACATTCATTACATAAGTTTTTCTTTACTCCTCTTGTATTTCTTTTTTTTATGTTGGCAACAAGTTTTGTGCAGTGCATCAATTAGACTTAAGAATGCTTTTGGGAACGTTTTTTTTTTGCTTTTTTTTACTGGATAACAGCTGCAACAGTCAGCTAGTTTAGCAACAGTTTACCTGAGGCAAACTTTCAACAAATAAATACTTTCAAATTATTAAAGAAACAAGAGACAGAAACGGAAAGAAAGAAATAAAGAGAACTCGGGCAAAGCAAACTGCAAGCCAGGAGGGAAAGTCAAATAGTACTTTAAAAGGATGTTGTTAAAATTCATTGGCCATCTGTTCAATTAACTTGTTGATTAACCCGATTTTGATAAAATAGTACTTTAAAAAAGATGTTCTGAAGTTTATTAGCCATGTGTTCAATTAACTTGTTGTACAGATTTGTGGCGTATACTTAATATTTGCTAAGATGTATCTGTGCGTGCTTAAATAAGTTAAGATTTATAGAAATTTATTAATCGAACAATAATAAGGCTTAAATGTGTAGAAATCATACAAAATGTTAAATTTTTATGCGTTTTACTGTATTGATATTACGCATACGTAGAGTGGTACATAGTCTTCAAATTTATAAATTTGTATATCTTTATAAATATAGTATTTCACTGAAAGTAATATTCACTTCAACTATTTTTTTGCCATTAATGCAAAGGTTGTAGAAAAGTTTAATTGAATAATTTAAAATATTGAATAAGGTTTATTTGTACTGAAATTCCTTGTAAAGAAGTCTTCATACAATAAAGTTTAACTAAATATTTATAAAACTGTTTTAAATGTTAAAAAAAAGTTTAAAATAATGATGTTAATCCAAATATGTCAAATATTTTAAATCCGCCAAAAGAAAATTCAAACAAATGCAAAAATGAAAGGAATTAAAATCCCACAGATTAAAAAGTCATAAATAGTGCAATTACTTTAACATAAAAATAATATAAGTGCAGTCGGCATTTGTTCCTTAAAATTCATGATTTGATGTATAGAAATTGAAGTTAACTAAAACAAATTTTGCAAATTCAATAGAACTGACTTAGAAATGATTAATTAACTTTGCACTGACCGCACGTTGATTGCCTGAACTCAAATAATAGTACAAAGTGTGATTGCAATTGGAAGTTCGGTTGAAAGAGAAACTCATTTGATTTTAAATGGTAACTCTCTCTTTCTCCCTTTCTCTCTCTTTCACCCTCTCTCTCTCTCTCTCTCTTTCTTTGTGTTGCTCCTGCCACAAATTGAAATTTGGATAATGGATTTGCGTTAAATGCCACAGAATGCAAATCAATTCAGGCAACACTCATCAAAAGCACACACAGTGCACATTGTGGTTGTCCGCCGTTGACTGCCAGATGTGCGACCAATTGTTGAAGGAGTAAACAGTAAAGAGGAGGTGTGTGTGTGTGTGTGTGGCAACTACAACACGCTCATTAATTTGCATAACTGTACAAGCTAATGGTAGGAGGAGCAAAGAGGAGAGAAGAGACAGAGGAGAGAAAATGCGGCAACAGCAGCCGTCGACAGTTTGTCGAGCGACTCAATTACAAGCGGAAATGAGTTTCTAATACAAGCAAATTGATGCCGCACAGACCAATCTACACACCCACACACACATATACACACCCAGAGACACACTCACTCATACAAACAAAGCAAGCCGGCGCCAGGAAAAGCGCAAAAATTTGCTTGTTGAGTTGATGAATGGCTGTTGATGGGTTTTGCTTTAGGGTTACGTATTGTCAGAGGATCCCTGGTAGGAGCAGGAGTTGAAGCAGGGGCAGCGCCATTGGGCGTAACATAGGCGTGACAGCCTGTTTTGAGTGTCATAGCAATCAAGTAGCTATATTAATAATAATCACATGTGTGATGAGTTTGAGTGTGTGTGTGTGTGTTTGGGTGTGTGTTCGTGTGTGTGTCTCAAATTTAACGCTCGACACCGGAAATCATAATTAAATGAATCAGGCAAGTGGAAACACATTATGAGTATGTGACGAATATTCAAACAAACTCATAAACCTTTTACTGAGTGTTATTAGCATGAACTGAGCCCACAACCACTCAGTTCTGAGTATTCATAATATTAATAAACATTAAAACGAGTCTCGTGATTTATGAAACCTTTCTTTAATTATAAATCTAACTAATACAAGTAGATTCACAATTAAAGATGTATCGATTGGAAGCTTAGCTGATCTAAAATAAGTACTCTTTACTCTCCAAAAGAAACTGTATAGAAAACTATTGTATACTAGTTTAACATATTTCAACAAAATTATAAAAAGTCCTATAACAAAATAAAAAACATATGCCACAAGTTTTTGTTAATAAATTTCGCTTGATCGACCTACAAATTAATCACATATTTTCTTTCTTTTGGTGAACATTTAGTGTATTTCATTTATGTACAAATGGCGTATACCTCAATTAATTGATATATATTTCCAAAAACACTGAACCAGTTTGGGGAATTAAAGTGTCAACTTTTTAATGGTAAACTTAATTAATTGGGCCTAAAACTCATCATGCAAAGTACAACAAGCAAAGTTAATCGATAATTGTGTAAAATGCAGCCATAATTTATAGATGATTACATTTAATTGACAATAAATATAAAACATATTGATGTTGTAATTATAACTAATTAAATGTTGTTTGTTTTTTTCGTTTTTTTTATTTGCAGAGCTTCACCGCTTTATGATAACAATCATTATCATGAGGAATGCCTGCGCTGCAATTCTTGTGGTTTAAATTTGACTGGGCCGAACCAGAAACGTGCCAGAAGGTTCAAGGTATGTGAATATAATACACACAGCACACACACATACACAGATACAGATACACGCACACATGGTCGAGGTAAAAGCAGAGCTCATTTTGGATGCATTTGCTCATTTTGTGCAGGTCGTAAAATGAACTCATTACGCATGAAATGTGATTTCAGAGCCTGAGCTCTTAGCACACACACACACACACACAGAGAGACAGAGACAGACACATAATACACACACACACACACACACACACACACATACTACGTATGCATACACAATGTTAATAAAGTCAATTTGGCTTAAAGGCAAAAAAACTGTTGCATACTTTTGTGCGCTGGCCAGTTTCTCATTTCAAATGATGCAAAATAACTAAATAAATCATTTACACACACCCCCACACACTCTTACACACAAGCAAATCTCTTACTCTTTTTTTATGTTACTTTTTTGTTGTTTTGTGCATTCCCTACAGAACCAAATACTGTGCGATCTGCATTTCGCCGACGTGGCCCTAATGGAGTGCTCCGATTTTATGCAACAGCTGCGAAGCTTCAAGCCACAATCGCTGGGCTGTGCGGTCGCCAGGCGCAAAAGCTCAACGACGTTAATATTTCCACTGCCGCCGCAAGCTTGTTCAGGTATGTGTAGTCACTTTTCTTTTTCTTCCCCTTCCCCATTCTCTTTCTCTTTCTGCGTTCTGTTTTCCCCCAACGCATTTTCTTTTACTTATTTCATTTTGTTTTTCCCCTCTTAACTCGGCGTTGTAAAAGCCAAATTGAGCCCAACAGCATCAGGCACAAACCTACTGGGCCAAGTGTGTGGCTTACAAAAGCAGGCAACACTCTTTTCTCTCTCTCTCTCTTTCTCTCACTCTTTTTATTTCCTCTTTCGTTCTTTTACCCTACACATATGCGACCTGCTGCTCTACATATGTATATTAATGTCCTTAGGGCATATGCACTGCCGTCTGCTCTTTGTAACTGCAACATTTTGGCTTTGCTAATTGAGAAAACAAAGTTTTCCCTCTTTAACATGAAACTATAAAGTTGCTTTTGCTCTTGAATATAGTTTTTACTGCATTTAAATATTTATAATAAAAAGAAAAGTTGTGAGTGGGTAAAACCCTTGAAAGTAAATGGCTATTTTAAGATGTGCTAATAAAGAATTAATAAGTTTTTTATTTTGTTTTATGTTGCATTTTCGTTTTCCAAATATAACTTTAAACTTATAAGACCTTAGTCTATTTAGCTCTAATAATTTTTAACATAATTATAATTAAAAAGAATAATAACAGCATCTCTCACAGTCAGGTTTGCTCGACTGCAATCCTTTCTTTTAGCCTTAGCCTTTTCTGACTTTAAACTTAACGACTGAAAGTTCCTTAAGTGAAGTAATTTTAAGCACATGAGCTTAGCTATATTTTCTACAGTTTAATGGCTTTTTAAAAGTATGCTATATTTAATTTAAGATTCCAGATATAGCAGAACTTTATCTTCACAAAAGAATCCTTAAAGAAATGAATGCAACTGTGCGGTTAAACTTGATTAGTTTCTGAAAACAATTGGTATTAAATTGAATTAAAAACTACATATAAACAAAGCTTAATATGACATTGAACAAACAAAGCACAAGTTAAACTATATCTAAAGTCAAATTGAGAGTAAGTTCACCAAATGAAATTACCTTATCGATAGAGTATATCATAGTCGACTCTTTGAGGCATTTTGTTTAACGCTTTCTATGTGCATGTTTGAAGCTGCCGGCGCCATCATTATAATTCAAATGAGATTTGCGCGCCTAGCAATCTGCTCACACACACACACACCCACACACACGCAGACACACACGCAGACACAAACATGTAGTAGGTCAGAAAATGGAGCAGACAAAGAGAGGAAACAAAGAGGGAAAGAGAGGAAAGTCGCTTGCAAGTCCACAAGTTGGAGAATGTTTGGCATTTTGCACAATAAAGTTGTTCAAACATATTTGACGCACACACACGCACACACACGCACACATAAGCAGTTGCATATTCGCACACACACACACGCACTCACACACACGCAGAGATAGAGCCGCCATTTTTTCGCTGACATAAACTTTCAATTCGGTTTTTATTTCAGTTTATTTCATGTTTTTCTGTATTTTGTTCATTTTTTTCACATTTTGCTGCCATTTGCCTGTGTTTTTCTTTTTCCATCTTGTTTTTCATTTAATTAAAAGCTGAAAATGCCCAAAAGCGAACGTTAAATCTGCCAAAAATCATAACTAACCATAAGCTACATACCCTGTAAATTTAATAATGCAATTTGACTTTTAAAAGTACAAAATAAGTATTATAATTTGAAATCAATCTTGAAATCCTCAAATCTACATGGCTTTCTAATATCATTATGATACCCTCTTTAGTCAGAGCTATGTTTAGAGGGTATGTAAAGAAAATATGTTTTCTTTTTATGTTTATTTGCGCAATTCACAAACGAAAAGCGAAACTTTTACATGGTCGTATCTGTAACTGTTTTTTAATAGCCTTCATATGTGTATTGACTGACAACCGAGGCGAAGTTTATTAACTGGATTTTTATTGCGAAACTTTTCCACCCCCCTCCCTTCCACCAAACACCTCCATCCCCCCTTGGCCTTCCTCTTCGTTCGCTCAATTCGTTTGCCATTGATTTTAATTATAATTTTCCATATAGAATGAGTTATTTGTGAGAAAGAGACAGAGCTACTTAGTTACGGTAGAAATGTAAATTTGAGTCTGCTTTGAGGCTCGAATCGGATTATATGAAGAACTTTAAAATAATATTTCAAATAAACTGTGGAATTCCAATATTCTCTTTGAGAGTTCTGTAATAATAGTATTTAAAATGAAATCTAAAGTGCAGCTAAACGAATCACAATCCTATCACAAAAGGAAGCACTCTTTGAGTATTGTCTCAAAATTGAATTAAAGTTCTAACTCAAAATTGAATTAGAAACAAATAAAAACGAGCAGCTGGGTTACTAATGATACTAAGACTAAAGTATTGCTAAGTTGTTTGAATTGAACACAACTTGCTGAAAGTAAGTAAGGAAAAACTTGCAGTTTACTGAAGTATTTAAAGCTATAACGTCATTTGAATACAATCAGAAAAGCTTAAATGTGCTTTTTAACTTATTGTCAGTGTAGAATTCTAGAAGAATGTGTATTAAAAACAGTCAGATGAATTTAAAGCTTGTTTGTAATGATTGAAGCTTTCCAGTACATTCAAAATATTTAAAATATTTATATTTTAATATATTTATTTATTTATTATTTAAAAGCAATCTCAAAGCACAATATTCAAAGGAGTAAAGCTTTAATGTGCTTTTTATGAATTCTAGAGCTAGAAAAATGTTTCATTTAAACAATCAGTTAAATTTAAAGCGACAGGAGAGTTATGTTTGTAATAATTTTAATGAAGTTCTAGTACTTTTAAAATATTTCATTTTTTTAAAACAATCTCAAAGCACAATATTCAAAAGAGTAAAGCCTTAATGCGCTTTCTAAGCACAACTCCCAAAAGTTTAACCTCTGCAATGTAAAGAGGATCAAAAGTTTCGACTTGATTTATTTAAAAATAAAAGTAAAAGTAAAATAACAAAATTAAAACTGTTGCATGTTAAAAAGTGCTCTATTTTATGGCCTGTCTTTTGCAATGTCACTTTAGTCACACTCTATTCTCAAATTCATTGCATACTTATTTGCACTCAATGCTAGGCTATGTCAACTTTTGCCTGTAGCCACACTAGAGGGGCGGGCTGAGGGGAGGTTTGAGAGGGGCGTGGCATAAAGAACATTAAGTGCGCTTGTGTAAAGTGATTTGATGCGTGTCATATTCGAGTGCAAATGCTGCTTAGAAACTTGCCTCACATATTTGTAAGCTGCACTTCAGTGCCAAAAGGGAGCAACTGTGGCACGCACTGTGACACACCCACACACACACACACACACCCTCATACATCTGCAGTACGCACGCATTGTCAACAAAAATGATGAGACAAACTTTAGTTGCCCGACACTTTTATGCTCCCGGCTGTTGTTGTTGTTACTGGTGTTACTGTTGTTGCAAATTCTCTTTCTCTCGCTCTCCTCTCTCTCTCTCCTCGGTCATAACTCTCTATTGCACCCAAGTGCAATTTTTCCTAGTGGTCGCGAGCGCATGTTTTGCCATGAAACACTAACAACAACAAGGATCCAACATCAATAAAGACAGGGAAAAAATGATAGTAAAGGTTAGAGCCGAGAGAGCGCGACTTTAAGAGACCCTGTACTTAATTTGTCAAAACTTAATAGCTTACGATTTTACAATGTCATTTTGATGAAATTTTCAGAACAGATTCAGACTATAGTATATATCAAGTTGTTTATCTAGACAAATATATATGCTCCCATTTCTTATTTCTCTTCGTTTCTACACGCCCTATAGACGCCCTGATCCTTTCAAGTGCAGGGTCTAAAAAGCCTTTCAACGAATGCAGCAAAAAACCATATAAAAAGCTGGAGTTCCAACAAACATATTGTCAGGAAACTTACAGGTTACAGTTGAAACACTCTTAACACTCATTGTCTGCTTGAGTGAAGTATTCAAACTCCTTTCAAGCTGATTCAAAGTGTTTGAAAGTCCTTTTTAAATGGTTAACCTGTTAGATTGACTCTTTGAATGGTTATTTCTGTACTCGTATATAAGAAGTGATGGTAACCCGAATCGTACCTATGGGTTTTTATCATTTAAAGGTGAATTTCTTGAATGATACTTTTCTTTACTTTTGAATGAGAGTTGAAGATAATCTGCATTGATAGTTTTTCTAAATTTAACATTGAAAGTTCTCGCTTTAACGATATTGCTCTGTTGTATTCTTTGAAATGTTAAAGTCAAAGATTTGACAATTTGTCAACTATTTTCTTGAGACAACAGTCAATGTATTTATAATATTTCTCCAGTTTTCTTTCATTTCCCCATCAAGTTTTCCAACTTACTTGTTAGATTTCATAGCAAACAGATTTCAGAACTGATTTTCTACTTTAGCTTCTTTCGATCGACCTTTTTCTTACAGAATTTCCAAATTCCCCTCTAGTAATAGGGCTTTATTTTGTAGCTGTAAAAGTAGCTGATAAATTTGCTTTGACTTGGCTTAAAGGGGAGTAGGACATTGGGACACAAAGCGCACAGCTCATAAAATAGATGAAATTATATATAGTAAATAAATCATTTAGAATGCTGATCCATGTTACGCATACGCCACGTAGTGGCACACGTTTATAGCCCCCACATCGGGGAAAGGGGAAAGAGACAGAGTTATAAACACGTATTACTTATATGCCCCAAATAGATATACGCGACTTGGAGATACAGATACTTAGACTGTGTATATGTGTACGTGACAATTAAATTTATGAAACTCGAAACTCTCTCTGGTGCCGAAACCCGAAAGGCCAAAACACACACACACACACACATACACAGATACACAGAATAGAAGAGGCGAAGTCCAAGTTGAGAAAAGTCAGTTCAAAAGTCGACTCGCCTCGCCTTTGACTTGAAGCAATTGGGCGCGTGACTGCTGCCAAGATACGCCTAACTTGGCCCATTAGCGGGCACACGAGCCATGGCCAAAAAATGAGGTAAGGATCAAGTAGCCTCAACACAGCAAACATGGGAAATAAACCAACCAAACAGCTGTCAAATGGAGTTGGAAATGAGAATGAAAATGGAACAACGCAGTACAATTTCTAGGGAGATAATTTAGCAATTAAATCGATGAAAACAATTAAGAAGGCGCTTCACTTCACTAAGAGCCAACTCGACTAGCAGTTACTCTCTAACTTGCATTATTAACTTTTACATTTATGAAAATTATCAACAACTTTCTTTACTTCACATTCTACTGAAATTTTAATCAGTGACAATTCATATAAAATGGGTATGACATATTCTGTATACCAACTGGATATATTTCAATCTACATCCACAAAACTGGAGCTTAGCTGTTTAAAACGAAATGTTAAAATTTCTCAATGTCAATGTCAATTTAAATGAAAAGTCGTGCTTAAAAAAAATGCCATTTTATGTTTGCAAGCTATAAAAAATATGTTTATTATAAAAAATAATCACGACAGCTGCGCTGATTGGACTAGCAGATACCCTGTACATAGATGAGATATCGTTAGCATAAATTGTGTATTATCTTTTGTTGCTTTATTGATCGTTTTTAGCTTTTCCTTTTCTTGCTTTCTCTCACCTGGACAAGCATTTACATTTTAATATGCATTATTAGCTAAATAATTGCTTGGGAATATTTTGCGGCTACAATTGCCTTCTGGCGTTTGCCAAAACTCCAACTCCACCTTCATTTCTATTTCTCTCTCTCCTTCTCCCCCTCATCAGTTCCCTTCAGATTGTGACCCACCCGTTTTTGGTGGAGCTGTCACTTTGCCATTTAGCAATTGTTTTCATGCCACGCCCCGCTGTCATTTTGGCCATAATAAATTCAAAAGCAGCCACAACAGCAAACCCAGCTCGCCAAAAATAGCACAAGTAAGCAAATTTTTCAAGCTGAAAAATCAAATACTCTTTCTACAATACGACTTGGGGATTTTGATAAAAACGGCGAGAGAGAAAGTCCTATTTTCGAAAATTCTTCAAAAGTTTCTCTTTTTTCTTTTAGAATGTTATACTGTTCCTCTTACTCATACTCATTAATATCATATCCATACGTATACTTAATTTCATATACATACGTATACTTAATGTAAGCAATTTTATTTGAAAATTGAAAGAAAAATTAAGTTTTTCTTAAATTTAACCTTTCAATTCTCTAAATTGCTATTTTAAAACTCGCAACGCAATTCAATAATACAGAAATTTCAAAAAATTGTATTTGTTATCAACTGAAGAAACTTTATATTAAGTACTCCGATTAAAGTAGACCACTTTGATAGAAACTAATACACACTTCACGAACTCAACTGAAAACTCAATCAGTAATTTAATAAATTGTTTTAATCTTCTTCAGATATAGTAAGTCCTTAGCTTACATTTCTACTCTCAAAGTCATGGGATCCTGGCAAAATCATCAAACAAATAAAAACAGAAAAGTTGAGGGAAAAAAATGAAAAATAAATTATTTGGCCCTCGCTTCTTCGTTCATTTGTCAGCTGTGTGTTCTATTTGTTTGTGACGCTTCTTTAGCTCGATGTCTCCTTTCCCTTCCTCTACTCTTCTCCCTCTCTCCGTCTCCTTGCTGCTGTTGTTTCTTCCTTCGGGGGCTATTTTAATATTTTAATACATTGTGGCACGCATTTTGTCTCATTATTTGCGACACGACGCGAAATTCTTGTGTTGTGAAAAATGATTTTAATATTGCGTTCAACGTTGCGCAGATTTTTATAAATCGACTGCGAGTCTTTCTATTTCTCTCTTTTTTTGCATATTAATTTATGGGCCTCGCCTAACAATGCCAGCAATTAATTAATTGCCTTCTCTCTATTGTCGAAATTTGTAAACGTACGTGTGCGTGTGTGTGTGTGTGTGCGTGTGTGTGTGTTAGCAAAGCATGTTATGTCCAAGCTAAGAAGCTTACCAACAAAAAAAAAGAGAAGAAGAACAGAAATTTGCATTGCATATTGATTGCATTTTGCAAGCAAATCCTTGTCTCTTCAGCCCAGAATGCAGCATTTATCCATTTTCCATAGAATTCAATCTCTTTCACAGTTCTTGATTCAATTTTAATTAGTTTATGGCAACAATGCTACAAAAAGTCTCAGAGCCGAAGAGCTTAAGCCCTTAAAGGAAAATCCGAGCAACAAAAAAAAGAAAATCAAAAGAGATGGAAAAAATCTACAAAAAGCCACAAACAGATCATAACAAGTTGCAATATAGTCCAAAATAGTGTGTAGGCTGCTCGACTACACAATACCCAGTAATTAATAATTGTTATCCTTAGAATATATATACAACTTGACCTGATTTTATTAAACATTTGCATTAATTGTTTTTCATATGCAAAAATATTGAGATATCAAATGCCAAATGTGACATGCACAATTTTAATCTTAATGGAATGTCAATCAGTGTCACAGTGTGACACCAAAGCATTTGTTTAATGGATTTATTTTGTTTCCTTTTTTTCTGGCAAAAGGATTGTTTGATTTATCTTCATGATGATTTCCAATGCATATTTCTAGACAAAAACATCTCCTTTTTGGGCTCTGTTCGCTTTGTTGTTGCTTTAATAAAATGCATTACAATAGGAATGCATTACAGAAGGAATTCACAATTCATTCTTCATGCATAATTAAAAATATTCTATGGTATATTTTTCAATTCAATCAAAGGCAAATATCGAACATTCCATTCATACAAAATGTTGAGAATGCTTTGTGATGGAAACTTGCAGTGATAAAGAATGAGTTCAAATGTAGTTGCAATTCATTCACTTACTTAACATTTACCTTCATTTGCATTTGTTGCCATTCGATACCTTTGACTAAATTAATGATGCTAATTGAGTTGCAAAATAAGAGTTATTTATTTAAGTATTTTATTTAAATAATTTTGTACTACTTAATGTTTTACTTAAGACATCTGCTCTCTTCCTTCTCACTTCTTTTTTTTCTTGTCTTGAAATTGTTAACACATTTCGCTAAACTCAAAATTCGATTGTCTCTATGTGTGTGTGTGTGTTTATGTGTTGTGTCAGTGTATGAGTAATTATTATGCTGCTGACATGACAAGACATGAACATAAAAATGGAAGCACAGACACACATGAAGATAGATTGAGAGTTGTACCTGCTTCATGGTACTACATAAGGTGTGTGGTCACGCCCCGAAGGCAATACTTGTATTCGATTGTTGTGCACGTACTACACACACACACACACACACACTTTTACAAACACAAAGAAATATTTCGTATATACAATATAAGCGAAAGCAATTCAAATTGAGTTTGCTTTGAAAAATATTTAGCAGTAGCACAAAATCGATGCGTAATAAAACTCGAGTTGGAGAAAGAAAAATAAAGATAAAAATAAAATAATAAATTAAAAATAAAGAAAATAATATGCATAAGAAATTATGAATAAATTAGCTATTTATTTTGATCCCTTTCGACATCGGAAATACAACTAAACTTAGGTAAATTGAGAGTCCTGCCTGCTGCATGTGATCTGTGATATTTTAGATCTTTCCATCATCATAAAGTATAGATAGTATTTATGCTAAGGATGCGACCAATTGAGTTCCCGATGCTTGGCCAGGACATTGCTTATCAGTTGATCCTTGAAACGCCAAATGTTATCATCACGCAATGGCGTCGGTTCAACCAGAGTCGTCTTATTATCAGGTTCGCGATAATGTTGCATGTGTCCAATGGAGGTGGGAACATCGTAGGGACCACATACAAGACGCCAGGACAAGGGAAAATGATTGTGCACCATGGTCACATAGTGTGTGGAATGTAAACACTTCACAGCCGAATTTGAATCGGAATGTTGAGCAACGCGAAGGACATGCTGCAGCATATAGAAATTGGATGGATATGTCTCATCTCGCTGTAGATCTTTGGGGAAATAGATGTTCCGAAAGCAATAGCTGGCACGAGCCTTACACTCAAAGGTGTCCTCTGGATGTGTGCTATTCCTTTCCAGATGATGCACAAGCTGCGTCCAATTGTGCAACTCACCCAGTGGCATGATCACTTCATCCACATCGATGATTGCAATGTAATCGAATTCATATAGATTTCGATAGAAGCAATCGATATACATGAGAACCTCATTGAGCCGCTTACTCAGTCCAACATCAGCCGCCGGCTCGGGATGTCCTTCGAGGAGAGTGTGTGAACGCAACTGTAGAAATCCATCGAGTTGCATGTAATGCTTCAAGGTGCTCCTTGTGCTGGCCAACAAAGAGTCGCCACCCAAATCGTAGGCTGTGACACGTTCAGCGCCAAGGAGACGCATCAGCTCAAGCCATTCCACCAAACGGTCGGACATGTCGGATGTGGGAAATTGTAGATCCTTGACACAGACAGCAAAGCGTGTGGCATGCTTACGTTGTGGCGCCTCGTACACAACACGCATTGCATTTGTGGCACGTGCACAACGATCCGTTGCCACCAAGGACACAAGCTGTGGCACTCGATGACTCCGAGGACTGCCTTGAAGTGGACAATTGATAAGCACGGGATACACATGATCTGGCCCATCTCCCCAGACATCATACCAGGCAATACTCTGATGTTGCACCTCCACAATATCAGGCGTATCCGTGTCCTCATACCACACCTGGCAAAAGGCTGGCTCAAAGGGTCCTGCGAATGATATTCCATTTCATTTACCAATTACTCTTAAACAAAGAGAGTTCAATTACTACCTGGAATACTGCTGATCATGGCCAAGATTGCGATACTTGGAGAATGTTCAATCGCTGGACGTCGATCATAGTACGCGGCAAACATATAATAGCTAACATTTCCACTGAGTGTATACTGATAATGCACATTCTCAATATGCAGATCCTTGTGACGTGGATATGGAGCACAGCTTCCATTAAGTGACCAATTTTTATCGACATTCGCATCCAGCAGTTGCTTTAATTCCAGCGTCTCGTTTGGGAACTTGTTGGTTTTCTGATGTGGGTTTAAAGCTGCAAAAGAAGATTAGAATGTAATAATAGAGTTGAATATCAGTAGCCGAATATCTGTAAATCTTCCCAAAAGAAAATCTTTAATATGTTAAAAATATCTTGAAAAACATATTAGTTCTTTCTAAAAGTAAAATATTTTCCTTCCGATCGTTCCAATTTCAGTATAAAAGTCTCGTTTAAAGCAAACTTAATTTGAATTTATAAAATTGGTATTTTATACTTTATAAATAAATGGAATTTCCTTACCAAGAGCTGCTCTTTTATATGCTGAACCAGCGATTACCATTCTTGCGGGTAATACATGGGATTTTGAATTCTGCGGCAGAAGTTTCACCAACCAAAATATCTTGACCATAATCGCTGAGAGCAGAAACCAGGCGAGAATCTTTGCCCATAGCGACAACTTGTACACCTGCATGACAAGAATATCAGACAGTCAATGAATGTTTCTATCTTTACGAGAACCCAGACTTAGAAGTCATATCTTTGACTTGACTTGAACTCAAGTCAAGTCAATTAGCTAATTGATAACACTCATTCACAGACTTATCAACATCGCTCGATAGCATCAACTTTTGCTTTAGACCCAGACATTCCAAAGATAATGGCGGCAATTCAAATTGCTTGACCAGCAGATACCAACTATAATTGAAAACTGAATAATCTAATAATAATAACAATAATAGTTATTGATCAAAGATTTCTGATGTTAAGGAAAGGAAATAAAAAGAATTTGAACTCAATTAAGTACATAATTCAAAATAAAATTTTAAATAATCCAAATTTTCTAATTTCCTAATCGAAGTTCCGATTATATTTCGGAGTAATTTTTCAAAACCTCAGCATATCCTATTACAATGACGCTTACAGAGTATAAAAAAGCAAAGTTTACACTATTCTGCTTACACGCACTCTAAATAATTGCTTGAGTAACTTGTTAAACTCTGCCATTGTTGCACAATTACACATGCAACTGTAACTTGCAACTGTAGCTTGCAACATGTTCCATAAAGCATAAGTGCATCTGTAATTATGAGATGTGTGTTCAATGAAAATGATTCCCTGATAACATCTCTTTCAGATGTCAGATGTTAGGAAGTCAACGGTAGTTTTAACTGTAGTTAACTGTCATAAAAACAAAAACATCAACTGATAACTATAAAAAAGTTGTTCTCTAAACAACAATGTCATCTTCAACGAAATGTAGAATCAAAATTTTTATCTACAAAACATGGCACGGTAACAAAATCAAAAGACTGTAAACAACTCAATGTGTGCCATCAACGAACTGAAAATGATCGAATATATAAAACTAAGGAAACAAAGGAAATAGTGAACTTTATCTAAAAGGAACTACGAGTATGTTCAGCAGGGGAAGAAATAAGAATCAATTGTAATAAGACGAGTCAAAAGTAATTAAAAATTTAAGATAAAATACATTCTACAATGATTCTTTAAAAGTGGAACAATTGAGAATAGAACAGAACACGGTACACATAGTATTTAGTATTTAACTTGCAAAGTCTGGAAACGGAACACATTTTCTATTATATGTAATGCTAAACTGGAACGTATATAGGAAACAATTGTATAATTGTTAGATAAAGTGAAAGTAAATTATATAAAAAATTTTGAGAATGATTTTTTAAAAGCGGAACAAATGAAAATGGAACAGAAAATGAAATAAAACAAATAAGATTAATTGTAATTTAACGAGTTAAAAATATATAAATATATAAGATAAAGTTTACTAAAGTATGTTATAAAAAACATTTTGAGAATGATTTTTTAAAGGCGGAACAACTGAAAATGGAACAGAGATAGTCTAAAACTTAAAAAGTCTGATAAGGAGAAACTTTCCTATTTTAAATGCTTTCCATTCTTTTGCCTTGGAAAAGAACTTTGCTGAATAACTTAACTTAACTTAAATGCATAGCTAACATAGAGTTTAAACTTAATTGTCCAGCTAAAAGGTAATCGCTCTGAATGTTGCAACATTCCCCCTCCCTTCCCCTATCACCAATCTCAAGTCTCCAGTCGCCAGTCTCCATCTCCATCCTTGTGGCACAAAGTTCGTATGTCCACGCATTTTTCAAGGACTCTAACAAGCTACAAACAAGGCCTGAACACATGGCGGACATTATTATGGATGGCAACGTTCCGTTAACGCGGCAAATGGCCAGAATGACAAAAGAAATGGACACTCTGCCCCCCCCCCTCACTTGCTCCCCCTCCCCATTCCAATTGTCAACCACTTTAACACACTGCAAAGAGTGTGTTCTGTTCTGTTGTGGTGTGGTGTGGTGTGGTTTGATGAATTGAAGAAGGTTAAAGTAAAGAACTTCTCGGGGAAGAACACAAGAGTGAAGATGGAGAAGCTTCTCCTGCCGTCACCTGCATTAAATTATTGATTCGATTTCGCGCGCGGCTCGTTTTCTATTGTGGTAAATATTTGAGGCCTGAATGAATTGTAGCCGAGTCGGAAACGGAGGGAGCCATTGTCAAACTTTGGCGCCGAATTACTTCTTCTTTCTTCTCCTCCTCCCACCTCCCTCCATCATCATACAAACATTTTGATACCCTTGCATGGAGTATTTTCATTTAGTCACGAAAGAAAAGAAAAAAGACGTGACAGATTCCATACAATTGATTCATTTAGGAGCTCATGATCAGGACAAACAGTTTCTTAAATTTAAATACTTAAGAAAAAACCTATTTATATTATTATTCCTTGTTTTTCTACGATTCGTTTTTAGATATTTCAATCAAATTCAGAAGTTGTGCATTTAATATTTTCTATGGGAACCTTTAAATCAAATTGAAGTTAGTGTCTAAAATTTGTTTTAAGTGTAAAAATTATCTCACTCAAATTCAAATTTTGAGAATTCCAGACTTATTTTCAATTCATTGAATGTATGAGGTATTAGACTAGTAGAAATTAAATTAAATTAATTAGTAACTACTAGACTTTAACACTTATGTAAGTTGAATATCTGAAAATTAATATCTTTATTAAGATATTCTTAACAAATGAAGTAAAAGGAAGATATTAACAGTATCTTTTTATGAAATCCGTTTTTAAAATCTAATTTAAAGAGTATCAGAACCTCAGCGTAAGTAAGATAACTTTTGTTAACTGTCAGTTAGTCAGTTAGTCAATTTTTCATATGCCTTCGATGTGTGTCTATTTATGTGTGTGTGTGGGTGTTTGTTGAGGCGCCACGCCCAGCAACGCAACAGTAACAACAACAACAGAAAACATAGAATCAAATTTATGTGCGGTGTGTGCTTTCGTCTAGGTTTATACACTCAGGAGTGTGTGTGTTTGCCAGGGTGTCTAAATATGTCAGCTAGAGTGTGTCTACATGTGTATGCTTGTGTCTGTATGTGTGCGTGTGTGTGTGTACATTTGCCAACCCATAAACAAGACATAATCAATCACTTAACCCAAAAGAAAAAAAGAGAAAAATAAAGGAAGAGAAACTCGCGCCAAACGTTCGTTTCAATTAAAGTTTCGCTTTCATTCACTTAGTTGGAGGCCAAAAGGAGTCGTCGTCGACAGTCTCCCCCAAAAGTCACCCTACACTGACTTAGCCCTGCATACAGTGCGAATTGAATGTTTCTCGACACTACTAAAGAGCACGCAACTTTTGGCAACTTTTCTAATTAAATTCAGATTGATAAATATAATTATTACAAATAGTTATAATTATTAGAATAATTTAAAAATATATATTAGCACAAAAATTGTCATTTAATTTATTTTTGCTTATTTATTTACCTTTTTTATTACTATTTTTTGATTACGGTTGATCAAAGTCTATATATATATATGAATATTTTATATATATGTATACCGGGTCACTGAACATTTTCATATATGGAATATATTCATATTATTTCGAGATCTTTTAAGTTTTTAAACTTGAATCGATATCCACAAGAAACTAAAATGTTATAATTGTATAACCGATAAGCTCAGCATCTAAATTGTTTTAAAATTTTGGAAACTAATTTTCTATTTAAATATTGGGATTTGAATCGTTTTTTGAATATCGATACAATCGATTAATCGAATACGTTTTAAAACCCAAATAGAAACGAAGCCTTTATATTTCGATTAAAAAGACATGAGCGAGTCGCTGATGGATAGAGGATGTCGAGGGGAAGAGAAGAAGAGTGGAAGAGAGAGGCTTAAGAGCGGGAGGTGCGGCAGAGGAGTAGACAGTGGGACTAAAAAGAGACTACGTTTGGGACACTGTGCGACGGAAGCTGCCAATTTCCGGTTTTAAGCAAGTCCAAGTGCTAAGTTCGCATATTCTCCGATGGCTGAACGAGGTGAAGAGGGGGTAAGAGGGTAAGCGAGGGGGGCATTTGTCATGCCCAAGGGTTTTTCGACAACGAGAGAAATCATAAATCTGTTGCTCATTGTTATTGCTGCTGTAATTGAAGCAATGACGTAAGCAAATTTCGCTCAACCAACAAACTGAAATGTTGCCATACCCAATCCCCTCTACCCCCTTCCACCTTCCACCTTGTACCACGCCCCTGGACATATCAAAGTCAATTTGGCAGAAAGAAAGTAATTTGTTTTCATAGAACGGCGAGCATTAAATTGCTTTAACTTACATTAAGTATCGAATGCACTGCACAAAGTTATCGACTAGTACTATAACCCTTGGAACTTGGCCAAAAGAGTGTCTTCCCAACTCTGCCCCTCAAGACTGTCCCCCTTCTCTCTCTGTGCCTGTTGCGAGACTCGAAATCACATTTTGCAGCACATTTAGCATAATTTAGCACTTCATTACGAGAGAGTACAGAGAGGCGTGTGGCACAAGCACAAGCACAAAGCAAAAGCCGCAAGAACACCCGCAACAGCTGCCTGCCTCAAAGTTTTTTGTACACTCCACTTCCCTTTCAGTTGCCGCTCTCTTCTCTCGGCTTTGGCAAGTTGACGCAAGGCTTATGCGATTTGTGGGCACTGAGCAAATTGACAAAATCTCAAGTCGAAAGTTGCAGGTACACAGACATATACATATAGATGTGGCAAAGTGATTATTATGCCTCAAGACATAAGGCTGCAAAAGAGGATGCTCTAAACTCATCTAACAAATCATCCCTTACACATCTCCAAATCTAATCCATCCCATCCCAACTCTAACTTCTACTCTAACAGCACTTGTATCGCTTCAACTTGAGCTATTTTCATGTCTGCGAAAAGTTGTAACAATCTGACAACTTACAATCGAAAGCTTCTTGGAAATGGAGCTGGGATTCTAAACTCTCTTTGAAAAGAAGTTATTCAACTTAATTCAGATAGTTGTGTCGATAATTGAGCAACTTGGTGCCGATTTCTCATCTTGCCTATTGGCTTATAGTGTAAATAAACCTTTTGATAAGAGAAATTTGGAAAGAGAGAAATTAGGAAAGAAATTTGGAAAGATAACTTACAGGGCAGATCATTCTTCTTGTAGGTTTTTAGCCCAAATAGGCAGTTGTTGAAATAAATATAATATTTCAATAAAATATATAAAGTCAATATAAGTCACATATATAGTACATTATTATTAAGTTAGGGTGCAGAAAATGGCAGTACAATCTTGAAATAAAATGTATTTTCTCTTTAGGAACAACTTAAGAGCCTCTTGCTAGATATTAACGATAGTTTAACAGTAAAACGCATCAGCAATTTTACTATCAGTTGGAAAATAAACTTAAAAATTAACAAAAATTTCACTCAATGATGTTTAGTTCAGGAAAGAGTAAAGATAATACACACAGTCAAAAGAGAATTAAAAGTTAGGAATTATCATTATATTTTTACGATATTTACAATTTAATTACAATTGAAGTCTGTAATTATCTTGAATTGAAATCATCACAAGTTCTCTTCCTTGACATTGTAAGCTTTCCTTTAAAAAAATGTCAACTGTCTGTTGTTAAAGTGTTTGTTGGTATTTTTTCCCTCTAGGGTCACATGAAATGAGAAAAAGTCTTGTCCCGCTTGAAACCAGCAAACCAATTGCAGTCAGTGTGAAGTCATTTGCATTTGCGGACTTGGCCACACAAAATTGCTGGGCCCAATTGGCTTTTGAACAAGGAACAAGGGACGTGTCCTGTCAACACTTTGCGGTTACCAGTTTATTGGCCAATTTGCAAGTTGATTAGCCCGAAAAGTAATGACAGTTTTTCGCCAACTTTTGCATGTTGCAGTTGAAAAGAGAAAGTGGTTCTCGCTACTGTAAATTTCCATCATTCGATCCTTTTTCTTTTCTTTTCATTTCATTTTCATTGCATTGTGCAATATTCAAGGGCGTGAATGAATGACATGAATGCATGAATGAATAATGCTCAGCTCATATCAAAATAAAATAAAAACCGACGCGTCGCGCACTTTGCAAAGGCAATAAACTTTAATTGGTGATTACGTATACGCCGCGGTTGCATTGCATTGGAAATTGTGTTAACAAAACGCTCTCAACTTTGCTGACAAACTTTGTGTGTCGCAACAAAGAAAAATATTTCAATAATCTGCTGATGTATTTGTTGTGGTTGTTGGTTGCTGGTTGCTGTTGTCGGTTGCTGGTGTCGCATAATTCGAAAATTGAAATTGCCATCACGTACATAACGCCGGCAGCGACGCCAACGCTGCGTCACTTGTCAACATGAATTTCCAATTTTCTGTTAACGCCGTCGCGCCATTTTATGTTGCCATTTTTCGTGGTATACCCTAACCTTCAAATGTCATCAGAGCTTTGCTCAAGTGCTTTGTGCCCGCAGGCAGGCAACCCTCCTCCCTCCCTGCTCCCTCCAATTGCGGGCTCGACAACTCTATAAACATATATGTATTTATAGCTGGCAGTCTCTATTTGAGCAGAGCTATCATTTTAAAATGCTTGGGAAAATACCTGGGAGTAAAAAAAAACCAACTTTTTACTGCTCTTCGATCAACTAGAGAATTTTCAGCTTTTAAGTATTACTAATAATCTTAAGACTTTCATTGATAATACTGAAAATTTCTATTCTTTCAATTTCAATCAATCAATATAAGTATCTAACATTTGGCAGAGTATTTGGAAACCAACTCTATGGCTTTATTAAATTGATTGTGTATACTATACTATAGATATGTATACCTTCTCTTTTAGGTTGTTTGTTGTTTTTTAATAAGTACTTAAGCAACATGGTTGCCTTTGTATTTCAACTTTCCAATTATATAGTCGGGATGAGACGCGGGTTACGGGCCAAAATATTTCCATTTTACGTAAATCTAATAGTTCTCTGTGTGCTTGTGTGTGTGTTTGGAAAAGTTTCTAGTGTGTTTCGAGTTTTGATGAGTTGTTGAAATATTCTTGAAAGTGCAATCAACATGCAACATTAAGTTGAGACTCAGTTGTGTCTGTATTTGTCGGTTTTTGGGGTTGGAAAGCCATTTATGA
This sequence comes from Drosophila putrida, assembly GCA_037043535.1. Taxonomy (NCBI): domain Eukaryota; kingdom Metazoa; phylum Arthropoda; class Insecta; order Diptera; family Drosophilidae; genus Drosophila; species Drosophila putrida. The sequence goes on from JBAMBI010000187.1 coordinate 1,140,991, forward strand.
ATTCAATTATTAATCGAAACTTGTCGAGCTTCAAATGGAAATTCAAATTACAAAATGTTTAAACACTCACAACACTTTGAATTGTTCTTAAATATTAAGTTTTTTTTTGTGATGCGTCTAATTTAAACGGATTATTTTTAGGTTTACCTTTTACTTATTATAATTTAATTAAAAAAAAACTATTTATCTCTTCAATTTATTTTGTCAAATTTAAATAGTGATTAAAAGTAAAACTGTGCATTTTTTTAGTACTAAGAAAATGTATGCTTCTAATTTAATTTCTGATTATATATTTATATATAAACTATTCTAGTCTAGCTTTGTGCTGTTGATTGATTATTTAGCTATTAATTAATTGATTAAAACTTAGCAATAAGTAAATAATTAATACTTTTCCACTGACCAATTGCTAGTAAAGTAAAGTTCTTTCAACTTTGTGAATTTTGGCAATATTCTAGGCTGATATGTTTTAACTGTTTTATCGAGCAAACTGCATTGTCCCCTCCATAAATATTTGGTTTTGCTTAATTTTTTATTTCTACACACACACCTTAAAAGTTAGTCTGTTAACAGTAAACAGAGGACAGTGTATGTGTGTGTGTGTGGGTGTGTGTGTGTTGTCGTCAGCATTATCATCATTTTGATTAAACGCAAACAGCGACGCAACAAAATTAGTTGACATTTATGCAAATGCATGCCGGACGTAAAGAGTACAGTAAACCAGAGTCCACAGTCCAGCTAAAGCGGAGAGACCAACCCCAACCCCAACCCCAAACTCCAACTCACAAAGAGCAACCCCAAAATCATCCTCTTCTCGTTCCCTCTTCCTTTCCCTTTCTCATCCCCCCCTGTGGACACCCCACTGACAGTAGAAGCTTATCGTCAGAGTCATCTGTAGGTGTATAACCCCTTGTTTCATTCCAAGTTGCAAGGCAAGTTTTAAATCCGTTTCAACTTTTTAATTTTTTTCGCTCTTCCTTTTTTTTAATTTTATATTTTTCTCTGCGTTTTTTGTTTTTTTTTTGTTTTTGGTCGTTGTCTGTTATTTGATTTTGGCGCTTTAATCTCTGGCTATCGTTGTGTACTTTGCTTATTTGTTGTTTTTTCTTTTTAGTCAGATTTATAAATTAATAATAAAGAAATTTCGTGCTTACGCGTAGATGAGCAACATTTTCTTGTTGTTTTTGTTTTTTGGGGGCAGATTTCAATCGAGAGAAGAAAAAAAGCAGAAAAAACGACGCAATTTGCTTTCAAGTTTTCTTATCAGCTTCTTAAGTTCTTTTCGCTCGTTTGGTGGGGCATGCAACTGACAGAGGACGACGCAACGATCACCGTTCAACACAGACACCCACACACAACACAACACAAGACGCACACACTTCATACGCAAATATGTTACGCATACGCCGCGTGGTCGCCAGTGGCAAGTGTGGCAAAGTGTGGAAAATGTGGCAAATGCGGCAGCAAGTGGTGCAAGTGGCATGTGGCATGTGGCAAGTAAACGATTGACGTCACGCTCGCTGTAAAATGTAAGCATCAAAGCGTTTACTTTTACCGCTTGGTGTTACTTCTTACAGTGAATGCGACGCCTCAAGGTCCAATCGAAACTGAGAAGAAGAAGACGAAGTAAAGTGCAATAAGTAGTGGATATATGTGGAAAGTGGCAAGTGGAAAGTGAAAAGTGGAAAGTGAAAAAGTGAAATGAAATGCAAAAATCGAGTGCTACTAATGCGATCATCCAACAACCACACACTCACATTCAATCACACACACACACTCACACACACACTCACATTCAATCACTCATCGTCACAATCACACGTGGAAAAATGAACAGAAAAGAAGGAAAAAAAATGAACAGATGAAAACTCGGTCACGTTGCTTTGCTGGAAATTGAAAAACGCTTTTTCTTTTATTTTCCCGTTTTTTTTTTTTTCTCCGTCGTTCTTTTGTATTCGATTCTTGGCGTTTTCCCTAAATCTAAAGGTTATCACAACTTTGTCATCGACTTTTCCTATATTTCCCATATTTTCAAATCACATTTTCATTTCATTTCACTCGATAGATGCAATGGAAGTGTGAAGTGAGCAGAATCAGTTTTTTTATATTTTGTTATCTATAATTATTTTTTAAATATATATGTATCTCTTAGGTTGTCAATAATGTGGTTTTTATTCTTCTCAGAGATCTCAATTCCAAATGTTTCAATTAAAAGTTAAAACATTAAAATGCAACTTCTTTTGTTATTATTGCATACAATATCACTCTTAACTTTAAACAATCAGTCTTCACTTTAAAGATTTCCCTATAGTAAAAAGAAATGAATCCGTCTCTTTTTGAACTTGCATGGAAATCTCAATTCCAAGCGTTCCATTCTCATTCCAAACTCATTTCAAGTTCTCAAAAGGTATCAAATTACTGTGGAAAAGTATACAGAGTGCGTCAATAAGAGAAGAACTAAAATACAAATTGTGTTTTTTGTAATGGTTTCGTTTTTTTTTTGGGAAACATTTGATTTCTGTGCGCTTTATCAATTGGATTGTTGTATTTGCCCCATTGTTGTTTCACTTGACTTTTCCATTTGTATAAACGTCTGTATACAATTTTTTTTTTTTTTGATAACAAGAACCGGCGACAAAGCCAAAGAAAATGCCATAACATGTGACATTGTCAACATGTGCCACCTTCTCCCTTCTCCCCCCCAAAAAAGCTAAAAAGTTCTCTCGATTGGAATGAAAACCTAGCAATGCGTTGCCAATGTAAAATACAAAATAACAAATGAAAAAAATAAAAGTCAATTCGTACTTACAAGAGCCAATATAAATTGTTCGACCTGGCAATTAGCAATCGGCCATCGAATGCTAATAAAAACAGGAGAAGGAGAACAAAAAAATGTCAGGCAGATAATGTGACTGCAAAGTGAAGATTGAGATGGGAGTATAAAGGGAAAGAGAGAGGGAAAAGTTGGCGTCCACTTGACCGAATCCGAATCCGAATCGTGGGCACTTTGTAGAGTCTATGGCCTAATGTTTATAATGTTTATTTGCTGACCTTATTGTCGGCCGGCATTGACATCATTAATGATGCCTCAAGTGTCCTCCATTTAGGCTGAACGAGCATCAAGAGAACAAATAAACCAAATGGCAGAAATACACGCCGAAAACTGAAACTGGAGCTGGGGGCTGAATCAGATGCTAAGAGGGGGGCCTAGGGGTTGGGGGTTGAAGTGGCAGCTTAATACAAAAAATGCAAGTACAAGTCTCAAACAACAACAACAAGATGAAATAACGCGTTAAAAATCACGCCCCCAACCCAATTCAAACAAAACGAAATGAAAGAAGAGATACAAAAAAAACAACAACAGCAACAAAAAACAAAAAAAACAAAATAAGAAAAGTTGTAAAAATAATAAAAGCTGTAGTGGACTTTGTCGCGACTGTAAAAGACCCTGTAATTATTCTTGGCTTCAGTGTTTTCCTCAATTTCCCACTTGCATCAATTTCGAGTTTCTTATTCGATTGTGGTACAAATTCCCAAGCTGGTATATATCTAATATATATAGCAAGACTTTCTATTGAACTTGAAATTTCTCTTGTTATAAGATTCTTGAATTTCGATAGAGATCTCTATAATTTTAGCTACAAAATGATCGATGACCTGCAGAGACTATAAGTCTGTCAAATCTAGATGTTTATTTAGTTAACTATCACACACTTAATATACCCTCTTCACTTTTCAAGTGCAGGGTCTTAAAAAGAGAGAGTGAGAGAGAGAGGGAGGGAGAAAAGGAAATGCGAAACGATGCGCAACAAATTCAAATAGAAAGATAAAAAAGTCAAATGTGCTGCTTGACTTTGTCGCTTGTCGCTTGTCTCTGGTCTCCCAAAACACAATGACGAGGATTGTGGCACTTCATTGTCATGCAACGAACAAAATTGATGGGCTGCCACTGATATTAGAAGGCCATTTCGAATCCCAAATGTTGAATACACACACACACACACACACACACACATACACAAAAAAGAAGAACAAATCAAATATAATTACACACTGTGTTGCAAATCAACCAAAGAAATTAATGAGATATCACATTCGGTTGCCATTGTCAAAAATCAACGGAAATTAAACACTTTTTGTGGTCTAAAAAATGGGGTTTTTCATACATTCAGATCTTTCAAGATAAAAAGGAATCGAAAATGAAATTGAAACAGTACAAAATTTCAACATAACTTTCACTTTCCCAATTCTTAGTTGTTCTCAATCTAAAACTCTTAAATATTGATTGATGCTACTGTGTAATAAGTAAATAATGCTATCGATAAGTGATTTCGATAGGATAATTTCATTTGTACACAGTATATAGCTGAGAAATAATGATGGTGGCATAAGGAATTCAAGTTCGGGATCAAAGTTGCTTAGTATTAAAAGAATTAAATGTGTCTTAAGCAGGGACCGTAAATATGACTGACTTTAAAAAGAATCCTTAAGATTCGTCCCTGAAAGACATAAAATATATTATATGATAGGTATTGAATCATTGATTAAGAATAGTTATAAATTTTGCTAATGCGCCTCCTAATTCAAAAGATATTTGAGTTTAACTTTTATCTTTTGATATTTAAAATAAAAGTTCCTGAATAACTTTAGCTTTTTCAACAAAAATCTGAAATAACTGTTATTTTGTAACTTTTAAATAAATATTGAAAAAAAATTTTTATATTCCAAATTTTATTTTAAAAGTTATAGCAGTTACGGTCCCTGGTTTTAAGGTATTGAAACCAAACTCACAGATAAAGTAGTTTGTACTATCTGTTATATGCTGCCAAAATTTGAACAAAATCGGACGTTCCAGTCAAGTTGAAAAGTTCAAATATATAAAACATGTATTGTTTTTGAACTTGATAGTTTTACTTGAAAACTTATTCACTTAATCTTTTCTAAGAGAGAGAAGAATTCATTGTGAGTGCATTCACTTTGCATTTGAATACGACTATTGTCGTTGTGATGAATACCCGTTTTTGTTAACGTTGCAGCTGCAAACAACACGTTGAAGGATTTGGCCATAAGGTCAGCTCAGTAACAGACTAGTATAGTATAACAGCGAGTGGCAACAAAATGTGGCAGACAGTGTTGTTCATGCAACGTGTGTTGCTGTTGTTGTTGCTGTTGTTGTTGTCTGTTGCTTTGTATTGAGTTCTTTTTGGGCCAGCACCAACTGAACTGAGCTGGTGTATCCATTGCCAGTGCCACACGCCACATGCCACAGACCTTGCCACACACACACAGAGTGATAGAGAGAGAGACAGAGAGAAAGGTGGCAGTTGCAAAGAGCTGTTTGTTGTGTAAGCGAAAAATCCTTTGACTAAAAGAGAATCGCGTAACGATTCGCGAATCCCGAAACCGACTGGCCGAATAATAAGTAAATGAATGAATGAATAAATGAATGAGTGCATGAATATTTGAATATGAATTAAATTACATTTTCCAGAGAATGAAAGCAAGCCATCAAGACAAAGCACAACAATCATAAAGGCCATATAATGAAAACTCACTTAAGCATAACAACAGACAGAGAAGTGAGAAAGAGACAGTGAGATAAAGAAAAGGAGAGAGAGAGAGAAAGATGTTTATAATGTGCAGAGAAATAATGAAATGGAATTTCTATAATCGATTCAACAATTTGCTAGCGTCGTTTTTAATTGTTGTTTATTTAGGATTATTTGCCAATTGTACAGCATTTAATGAGCTCTACAAAAGGTCTCTTGTATTATCGTCAGTCAATTTTGCCACACGCCACATGCCACATGCCATGTATGCTACATATGGTTACATACACCTCAATTGCAGTTCATTTTTGATATGTTTTGTGTGTACCGGGAGAATAATGTTAAAGCCGCTTAAAATAATCTATTGATTGAATGTCTGTGTATCTGTGTGTGATTGATTTGCAGCTAATCATGTGGCAGGACAGGGCAGACAAGGCGTATACGTAACGTGTACGTTATGTGGGACGTGTTGAACGTAACGTGAACAGACACACACGCACACATTACACACAAAAAACGTCTCCCGCTGTGCTGCAGATGCCAATTCACAAAATATACACAAAAATATATTTTCTGCCTTTAAATACACTCAATAAGCCGAATTTTAGATACCCTGAGAAATAAAAAGTGTAAAAATTGTAGTCTCTTAGCTCTTACAATTTCAGCTGCACGATGGTGAGAGAGTGAAGCAGTTTTATATAAAATTCGAAATGATAGTTTAACTGATTTAAATGTAGACAGTTTGGGAGAAGCAGCTCTTACTAAAATGACTTAAGCTAGTGTTAAATAGAGCAGTGTTAAATAAGGACAATTGTGAATACTCTTCGATATCAAAAGTCTAAAATAAGAAATTGAAGCGATGGTCTTTCCTTTAGATGCCAGACTGAATACTGAAGCGAGAAAAGCCTACCACGAAGTGGAACAAAGAGTGCAGCAAAGTTCCAAGGAAAGGAAACGAAAGGAAAGGAAAGACTTAAGCATGAAGGAAACTGAAATGTAAAAAGTAAAAAGTGAAAAGCGAAAAGTGAAAAGCTGTAAGAAGAAAAGCTGTCAGCTTTAGAGTCATGCTATTGGAAATGTGCGCACTCTTTTGTTAGGGTATTAAAAACTCAGTCTGACCGACGTGAGCTCGGAACACGCGTTGTGGCAGAATTAATCCCCAAACTGTGCATAAAAGTTTATTTACCATTATGAGAGAGACAGGGAGAAAGAGAGAGAGAGAGAGAGAGAGAGAGGGAGAGTGAGAGGGGTAGAAATAGGCTCGCACTTTAGAGAGATTCAATTTGCGGTTTCTCTCGATTCTGTCGGCAACCGCAGAACGCAATAAGAATTTGGCGCTGCTATGCAAATTGGGACCTGGTCCACATCGATTTCCGGCCAGGGGAAATACGAGATAGAGTCTCGAGAACATGTTCGCGATAACTTGTACCGGACAGAAGGACAACTTCACTGTTTTATCCCTAGAGAGACGGGCCTCAAAAGTCGCCGTTGTCATTGTAATCGTCATCGTCATCGTAATTGTAATCGTTTATCGTTAATCGTTCAGATGCCAGCACGTGTCAGTTTTATATATCGTATACATAGAGTAGTATATGTATTTGTATATATTTTGTATGACATATGATTGATAGACGACCCTTAAACTCAGGACACAGTTCCCAAAGCGCTGGCCAACCGAGCATGGCATAATGGCCAATTGGTTTAATGGAGAAACAGAGACACACAGAGAAAAACAGAGAGAGAAAAAAGTAGAGAAACAAGAGCGAGCTCGACAGTGAAATACTCATAACAAAGATATATACTATAAATAAAAATAAATAAATAAAAATAAATGTAAATAAATAAAATTAAATATAAATAAATATAAACATATATAAATAAATATAAATAAATACAAAAAAATATAAATAAATATAAATAAACATAAATAAATATAAATAAATATAAAAAAATACAAATAAATATAAAAAAATATAAATAAATATAAAAAAATGTAAATAAATATAAATAAATAAATATAAATAAATATAAATAAATACTTCAGTCAAGTTCAATGTTTTATTAAAAACAAGTCTAAACTCAAGGGAACTTTTTTGAAGTTAAAACTAGGTTCAATTTAAGACTTAAAGGTTTACTTTTCAATTTAAGGTTTTGATTAATTCATTCTTAAATCGTTATATTTGTAACAACTAAATAAAGTTCCTTTAAAAACTTACCAATTACTAGTAGTATTCTCCAAAATCTCTTCCTACAACCACAAAGTTATAGCTCTCTTGGTATCCTTGGGCCAACAGAGTATAAGAGTATAAAAAGAGGAGCAGCAAGTGGAAGTGGAGCTCATGAAGTGCGGCGTAAAAGTGTCAACGCTGATAGACAGCTCAGACAAAATGGTAAATGAAATGCCATCCAAGAGATTTGTATACAGCAATTGCCCTAGATTTCAACCTGAGGCTACTGCAAATAATACGACCTCCCTTTCTCCTCCCTCCCTTCCTCCTTCTCCTTCTACCCACAACGCAAATTGTTGTCCAGCTTCCAACTATTAGTCAGTTGGAAAACTAAACCAGCTGCTAAACTATCGAAGATAGAAATGAGAAAAGAAAAAGAAGAAAAACGACAGGAAAATGGATCAAATATCGAATTACTTTATTCCACTTTCTGACAGATGCCTAAGCAACATAAAAGCTCTTTCAAATCCTGAAGATTCAACATTTGCCACACTTGGCGCCACTTGCTGCCACTTGCCACTTGCTGCAGCTGCAATGTGGCATAAACATATAAAAGTAACATATAAATATAAGCAGATGAATGAGGAATGGGAGGTCAATCTCTGTCTTTAAGGACAAAGGGAAATACTTCCTTGAATTTGCCTAAAATGGTCCTTGGCCATTGCTTTTGCCTCTCTCTCTTAACTGATGGCTTAACTGGTCTTAAGAATAAAATGTATGCCAAATCCGGGGGCGCTTTGTTTGCTCTCTATCTCTATCTCTCTGTGATAACAATTCACACGCAGCACAAATCTGACCAAAGTTTTCTTTACACACACTGTATTTCCTTACATTAAAATGTGAAACATGACACATTTTGTGTGGTTAAAATGATTTGAGTAAAACTCAAGAAAGAAATTAAGAGAGCAGTTCATTAAGGACTATCTCATATTTTCCCTTTTGTTTGTACTACATCAATTTTAAATCTTAAAAAATAAATAATATTTAGTTATAAATTTAACATCAATTAAAAACAAAATAAACTCTGAAAGTACGATTAAATGAGTGTGTGAAAATGGGACTCACATTTTATTAAATAGCGCATAAAATACTTTGTTTTTTAATTTACTTATCATCAACTAAGTACATGATAAATATATAATAAATAATGAATTATAAATAATAAATAATAAATAATAAATAATATAATATATAATAAATAATAAATATTAAATAATAAATAATATATAATAAATAATAAATAATCAATAATAAATAATAAAAAATACATAAAAAATAATAAATAAATAAATGATAATATTAAAATGTTTAGGAATAATATCTATATATCGGCCATAGCCAGATTTCGAAATCGAGCATCAGAATGTTAAAGGAGTTAAATCTTCTCTCTTTTTGCATATTTTTGAAAGATTTTTAAAATTCAGAAAGAACAACTTTAGTTGATTTGTTGCTATTATCCAAATTTTGTTAGTATTTTCTCAGACAATGTAAAGGCATCTTATTTTGTATTAGAAACAAAATGGCCACAAAAAAAAGGAGGTGGGCAATTTCATAACCTACTTAGCGTCGCATATTGCGAGTTATTCAAATTTGAATTAGTCAGCATGAAGACACCAACAACCCAAGAGTAAATCCTGAGACTCAAACTGAGACTAAAACTGAGACTGAGACACAGACTGCGACTGGTACCCGGAGTCTGTGTTCGCATCCAGATACAAGTTTGTGGGGCACGGGGTCGTGTTTTATGACTGTGCCTGTGTGCCTCTAAGTGTAAGTCAGTGATGCCCATAACTAGCCACAAAATAAAAGATATTGAAAATTGAATTTAAAAGCCTCAAAGATTTGCCAAATAAAAGTCTGTTGACGTGTAGTAAATATTATTGTATTGTAACATATTCAAAAAAGAACAGGATTCCATTTTTAACGCCCTCTCTAAAGCTTCGTCACTAGCTATTGATAGCATTATTGGTATCTTTTCTCTAGCAAATTAGCCTTTAAGTTTAGGCACGTAAATTTAGCCTAAAGTGAAAACTGAAACAGGGCTGCGAAATTTAAAAAACAGTGATATAAAAATTGTATTGGGGAAAGTTTCTTATTTTCCTAGCTGAAGTTGTTTTAAAAAAGGCCAAGTCTGTTTGGGAAAAAGGCCAAGTCGACAACACTGATGTTCATAATTGTACTGTGCGTTGAGCAGCAGCTGTGTGTGATGATGCTCCAAAAAGTATGCAACACACAGAGCATACGTCACATGGTAAATGCTAGATGGTATATGCTACATGTGCTACATGAGCTACATGCTGTAGCATGCTACATGTTGCGGTAAAACACGCGGCGTTCCTTAATTAGATCATAGTTGCTGCTGCGGCTGCTGCATAGCATTTTATTGCCAAGGCCTCGCAACTTTTACTTACATGTCGTGCCACATTATGCTCAGTGTGGCAGTGTGGCAAGGATGAAGAGCTGTAGGTGTAGGTGCCAGAAGACGTCTGTCAAAGTCATGGACCTGCCATAGACTTTATCGTGCGCCAGTTGGCCCATTATTGACTTACGCGCCGCACAGCGCATTTTCTTCGTGTTGCTGCCACAAACTCACACACACACACACATTCATTTGTATACGTGTGTGTGTGTGGCACATCAAATTTCCAGCTCAATCAGTGGTTGAAACTTTGCTCCTTTTATGGTTCATGTGGCACAGCTGTGTATAGATGTGTGTGTGTGTGTCTACTAGTCTGTGTGGCAGGCATCTGGTTTCTTTTAGCCAGAGAGTTGCGGTATTTGCATTTTAATTGAATTGCACTAAATTATTTTGTTTACGAGTAGTTGGATGGCAATTGGCTGCCATTTCAACTGGCAAGCCAGAAGTTTTGCTCCCATTTGCCACTTGCACATGCAATGCCACATGCCACTTGCAACACAATCAATGCCACAAAAGCCGCAACAAAAGCTTCTATTCACAAAACTAAATGTGGCAAGTTCTAGCTTCTAACTTTTTGGACTCATCTCCCTTTCTCTCTCCCTCCCTTCCTCTCTTGCCCTCTTTCTCTCTCTCTCTCTCTCTCTCTCTCTTTGTTTCTTTATTTTGATATTATATTTTATTATCTGCAAGTGCAACAAAAAGCAAAACTTGGTTTACCTTTAAGCTGGGATTTAGAAATTTCACAACAAATTAAGCAGTCAAACAAAATGCTAACAAAAGGATATTAAATAATTGCAAGGACAAGAAAAGTGACTGCGGAAAATGACGTTGTAGTACATTTTCTACAGGGTATTAAGCCATTGATCAATCGTTGAAATACAGACTTAAATCCACTCACAGGGTATCCATCAGTCAAGAAAGTCTCAGAAGTTATTCTATAATACAAAATCGTTACTAATTACTTGCTCAACCTGTCGAATACGTAATATTTGTGATAGCATTTGTTCAACCTGTCGAATACGTAATATGCATGACATAACATTTGTGACACTGAAATTAATCTCATGAAAGGGTGTCTGAAAGTCGAGCTAACAAATTGTAATCCACATACATAATTAACGGCTTAAACGTCATTCAACAAAAAACCCTCTGAATGGTACATACTCACCCTGTATACCCTGTAATCCCAAAGATTTTAAAAAGTGTAAGGAGAATAAGAAAAGTAATGCAAATCTGAATGGTGAATCAAATCAGAATCAAAGTTAAAAGAATTTACAGGGTATCTAAGGGGTGTAGACACTTGTCAGTCGCGCAGTTTGATTACGAGTACTTCCAATTACAATGCAGCTGCCAAGCTTCAATATGAATTGCACACATATCGATTGGAGTTTATGTGGCAAGATGAGTGGATGCGGTTGGCCAACAAATTGTCAAGGGACCACAACAGATTACAGTTAACAGAGAAAGCGACAGAGGGAACAGATAAAGAGATAGAGAGAGAAGAGGAGAGACAGAGAGAGCAGCTGCAATCAATGTTAAGCATCCTTAAGTCCATTACAACATATGCGGTTTAAGTAACGATGGCTTTCGGTCGCATTTCATATGGTATTAATTGGCATTACAATGGCCAGAAGTTGGTTAATTTGACGTTAACGTGGCTAATTAGCAATTAAGTCACAATTCCGGACATATGCCATTACATCAGAGACACTTGAAATGCAACTGTTGCATAATTGTTACTTACATAATAGTCAAATCAATAGCAAGAGAAGAGACAGAGAGACAAGGGAAGAAAATTGAAATAATACTTCAAAGTAAAGCCGATTATTGAATTGATTGGCAACCTATAGTATGCAGTTAATTATTCTATTGGAATTTGTGGCTACCTTCTTGGCAAAAGGAACTATTAATTAGCTTCACAACTCTTAAGCTAGTTGATGAGAGACAGTTGATGAGATTGCTTACATTTGATATTGAATAACTAGTCCGTTTGCAACCAGTACCAATTGTTCAGATACTAGTTGATAACATTAAACCTATTTCATAATCTTAATCACACACTTTCGTTTTGGGATATTTGCAGATGAATTTTGTGAGGAATATCCTCATAATTTAATGCCCACGCCCGGCTATTGGATCGAGTGTTCACGCCAAAAGATTACCCTGCCCACACCGCACACCATCTGGGATGAGAGTGATTCCGAGCATGAAGATATACGGGCTGGAAGTGCGAGTGATGCATATTTGGAACGTGAATGCAGTGATCTCTATGAGGATGATGAGGATTCGGAGGCCACGCCGAGTCCTCGAAAGAAAACAACCATCGAGGAGCAATGGGATCAACAGGGTGCATTCGAATTAATCTCCGTGGAACAGGAGACATATGAAAAGTATTTCTATGGCACCGAACATTGGAATTACTTTACAAGTGATGAAGATCTCGGCCCAGTCATACTATCCATCAAACAGGAGACGCTCAATGGACGCGATCAGTTTCGCATTCTGGTGCGAGCTGGCTCCTATACAGTGCATGGACTGATACCGGCCTCCTGTGTCTTTGCCGATAGGTAATATCCCCCATGATATAATATAATCCAAATAGTATTAAATTTTCTAATATTTTGTGATGATATTTTGCAGATACAATCGTGAGGAGGTAGTTAGATCTTTAGGTAAAGAAGTTAATTTAAATCCACCTTTAACATTAGGACAATTACCCGATACGCCAGAGGAATTACTTAAATTAGATCAGGTAAATACAAATTTAAATGATCGATCCATAAATTAAATTAAATTAAATCAAACCATTAAATAAACTCTCTTGCTGCTTTTAGGTTTTTATAAAATCCGAATTAAAAGTAGGCGTAATTTTCGTCAAAGAGGATCAATATACTGAAGAGCAAATTCTGGACAATAATGAAAATTCACCGCTCTTCGATGAGTTCCTTACGCTGCTCGGCGATCGTGTTCGTCTGCGCGGCTTTGATAAATACAAAGGTGGCCTTGACACGGTACATGACCTCACAGGTAATTTCTAAACAGAACAACTCTAGAATCTTCTATAAAAAAAGTTCTCTCAATTTGCCTAAATTTTCTGTCATTTTTTCTACTTTTAAAATTAGGTCTGTTCTCCGTTTATACGAACTGGCGCAATATTGAGATCATGTTTCATGTTTCGACACTGCTGCCATATGAGAAACATGATCCACAGAAATTGCAACGTAAGCGTCACATTGGCAATGATATTGTCTGTGTTGTGTTCTTAGAAGCGGACAACACCCGCTTCAGTCCCGCCTGCATTAAGAGCCATTTTCTACACACCTTTATACTGGTAAGTAAATAAATTTTATCATTTTCAGCTTTCACTTATTGTAGAAGTTGAACAGCTTTCAACAAACAAACAGAACCATCAATTTATTTCTTAATAATGTAATCATATGAGTTGAATTTTCAAATGTTTCCAAGAAGCTTTTCAAGTTTTAAGTCAGCTAGAAGTAAAACTTTAACATGAACAAGACGATAAATTTACTTTTATTAATAACCAGTAAACAGGAGAATTAAATTGTCTTACTTACTTAGTTACTAGAAGCTTTTCAAGCTATAAAGTCAGCTAGAACTAAAAGAAGAAGTAGAAATAGGAGTAGAAGTTAAAGTTCTAGAATATCAACAACTTTCAACAAAAATGCTCTCATGCATAGAACGTTCAATTTATTTCTAAATAATGTTTCCAAGGGAATTGAATTGTACTATATTTACTACAAGCTTTTCAAGTCTTAAGTCCGTTACATGAAATAAGTGTGTAATCTATTACAGCTTTCACTTATTGTAGAAGTTAAACAGCCTTAAAAAACTCAGATAAACAGAACGATACATTTATTTTTAGTAATATAAACTTATCAAAGTAGCTGAGCTGTAATTAGTAGAAACCTTTAAAGCTTTTGAATTCAGCTAAATGAAAAAGCTGATTAATTACTTAAAAGCCTTGTTGAGTTTAAAGCCGCACATAATTTCTAAAAGCTTTCCAATTGCCCAGAAAAATCATATTAATCAGATTTAAGCAAGTTTTATGCTCTCTGTAAACCAAAAACTAATGGTTAAACCAACTCAATGTAAATTAAGCTAATGTTTTGCTTATATTCAAACAATTGAATAAGTTAAGCTCTCATTCATAATTAATCAAGTAAAGATTTGAAGCTAGTTTCGTTTGGAGAAATTGAACTCCAAAAGTTTATTGACAGCGTTGAAAACTCTTTTTGCACATTCTATATAGTAAGTAAATAATGACAAGTCTATTTGAAATTCTAGGTGCGTGTCTCGGCGCGTATTAAACACAAGCCAACACGCTACGAGGTGTCTGTGGTGACACGCGATGAGGTTGGAGCCTACAAACCCTATCTCTGGGAACAGTCGGTCTTTGAGAAGGGTCCCATGTTTCGGTAAGTCGCAAAACCAAATCGAATCGAATACAGATTGAAACTGATAAGATTGATATACAATTGTGTCACGAATTCTTTGACACTGTGCAACATAATTTACATTTTGCTTGTAAAACTTTCAATTTAAATTAAAAGCTATGTATTAATAATTATTAATTATGCTACTAATAATATACTAATAATATCTACTAATTATAATTAGTATATGTATTCTTTAGCTTTCAAAAGCTGTCAAGTTTTTTAAAATCAATTGAAAAATTATAAAATATGTAAAGTCAACTAAAGAAAGTCCTTATTGAAAGAAAGTGATTATTGAAGAAAATTAATTTTTGCTGTTGCGTAGTGTAATTTATACTTGATCCGGACAAGGAACTGAGACTGTCTCTATTCTTATTGTAAATTAATATTTTTCCTTCTGTTACTATTTCCAGTGAATGGCTGTTGACGAAAATTGTGAATGGCGAGCGTGCCTCGTATTCGGCACCAAAATTTGCCCGAATGCAGGAAAGGACGCGTTCCCAAATGTTGGAGGATCTAGTGATGAATTTATCGAATCATGCGGAAACTGGACAGATACCGAAACCATATAGACGCGGCTCTTGGCGACCCATTGGTGAGGATGAATATTTCAGAATGTTGCGCCCGAGTCTTAGACAACAACAGCAACACAACAGTTACAGCAACAACAACAGCAGCAGCAACAGCTGCAACTACTACAACAGCAACACTACAACAATTGTTGCTATTGCAATTGCAATGTCAATAACAAATCAAATGACAGTCAAGCCGACAGCAACACCAACTGTTGTGGCACTGGGCACAGCAACAATAACAAACACACACAATACATACACTAAACACAACAACAACAGCAACAACCAGACTGCTGAGCAACGTCAACAACAACATCACTCGTTGTTTGGCCACGATTTGTACTGTGCCTCTATGATGCATCTCTGTCTGAGACATAGTATGTGTACACTAAACCCGCACACACACACACCTCACAACCACACACACACACACACTTACGCATACAAACAAAAATCCCATAGCCACAAATTGTTATTTAAATGTTTTATACCCTGCGCCCAGTAAAAGTGGATAATGCAAAAAGAACTACAAATAATTAAATATAATATTCAAGACATGACGAGCTAAAATGAATCCGATAGTTTAAAAAGGAAACAAATCTGTTAACTAACGAGCAATAAGCAATTTCCTGCTTGTCAATTAAAGCCCTTCCAGTTGGCATTTCGAAAAACGTCCTCTTATTGCACGATGATTGTTTCCAGCAATGTTGTGTAAAATTTAAGCTTCATAGCTCTTACCATTTCGGCTACACGATGATGAGTCAGTGAAGCAGTAGGAACAATGAGTTTTATACAGCTATGTTATATTAAATTCTTATGTACATATGTAGATTTGTGTATATTTTATCTATATGCATGTGAGAGTGTACTTTAGAACTGGGCGCAGAGTATCTTGCAGTCGAGCAGTCTCGATTAGCAGCATTTCATTCCCGTTGACTTCGACTCTGCATGATTAATCGTTTTGCCAAGTTTTGTGGTTGCTGTTGTTGTCGTTGTTGTTGTTGCTGCTGTTGCGCTATTTGTTGTTGACATTGTTGTTGCAACACATCCGCTTTGCCTTACCACACACACAAAGATAGATAGAGAGAGAGAGACAGAAAGAGAGAGCTTACACTTCCGTTTCCGCCATTAACACATCCGCTTGTGTTTGCACTCAACGGAATCATGCAAGCTGCTCACGCTTCCCTCTCCATCTCTCCATCTCCCCTGTCTCCTCTGTCCATCGATGTCAGATCCCGCAGTTGCGACATGCTGTGACAAATCCTACAGCACAATCTGTTTGTTGCCACGCCCCCTAAGCCCATATCCTCCTTCAGCCCCCAGCCTCTAACTGCCTCGATATGGGCAAGCTTTTGTCCGTATCTTAAGTTGTCCGGCAAGAAATATTGTACATTTTATCTGCTGTGGTCAATCTTATGCGTCTTAACACACACCCACATACCCACACCTACACTCACACCTACACCCGCACAACAATTGCGTATGTGTTGTGTTGCTGTTGTTGTGATTTGTTTAGATTTCTTGTTATTTATTTGTTGCATTAAACAAAACAAATCTAATTTGATTTATTCATGCACAACAACTACACCCACACACCAACACACACACACACACACACACACACACACACACACACACCACCACACACACACACACTTACACATCACGTAGGCGTTTGTCTATAGCCCCCTTTGGAGCCCTGTGAATATATTGAACTCTAGTTATGCATATTAAAATCATGCAAATTATGAATTGATAGCATTTCTATCAATTCTCTTTTTGCCTCCAACTTTCTCTTCACTTTCCCATTGATTTTGTCACTGGGGAATCTCGTCTTTCCATCTGTGTATCTCCATCTCAGCAGATAACTCAATTAGATTGACCAATAAGCAAATGGATCAAATACAAATCAGACAAAGTCAAATACAGCATATAGAAATGTTCCTCCTATGATTTAATGAGATTAAAATAATAAAATTAATTAAAATAAAATCTTAAATAAATAAACATATATTTGGATGTATACTAAAATTCATTAAAAGTTTACAAGTTTCCAGTTGAAACTTTCAATCGATAATTTTCCAATAGAATTTTTTCTATAATCTAAAAAGAAATGTAGGAAAACAGAACAAATTTTTTAGTTTTCTGGTACTTAATAAAATATTGGAAGACTATATACTCCTATATTCATTATTTCCTTTTTTCAACTGAGAAGCTTCAGTGGAAAACAGACCAAATAATTTGTTTTGAAAACAAAATAATTGCCAGATTTGTCAAGAACTAATCAACATAATAAATTATAAGTTTTAGACCCATATTTATTACCACAAGGATTAAACAGAATGACTGAAAGCTCAATTTATAGAGTTAAAGAATTGCAAAGCACATTTTCCGTAGAATTTTTTGGCAAAATTTGCATAAATGAGCTGTATTCCTATTATATATGTATATAGTCCCATATTTATCAACTCAACTTTACCAAATTTAAGCTGAAACGAAGCGTTTTAAAGTAAATGGAATGAAAGCAAAATGTCATAGCAAAATCCTTTTCAAATCCGTTCTGTTTGTGGCAGCTTTTAAAAGCTTCTCAGAAAATCAGAAAATCACAAAATACGCATAATCATAAAGTCAAAGAGCGCATTTGGAGCCAATGAATAGTAGCATTATTTATATTTACAATTCATAACCAAAGAGAAATGTATCTGACAAAAAAAAAAAGGAGCAAACTGGCAGCTGTGTTTAAGTGCTGGCCATGGCCCATAGATTTTGGAGCCAGCTATTGATTACACTAGCAATCTAACTGTTTGGCTCTATTCGTATTTGTATTTGATGGTAATAACCAGCATTCACCTGCAAACATTGCCACGCCCACGCACATAGAACGCCTTACTCATGGTAGAGAAAAAAAAAAGAAAAACTCAATAAAAGTGCAGATGGAAATGGGAGGAAAACGTGCAAAATGGGGTTGGTCTATTGCATGCAAACAAAACAAATGAATCGAAACGATTCAAATCGAATCGAATGGAATTGAACTGAAATAGTTAGTGGAGAAAGAGAGAGAAGGAAGAAGAAGAAGAAGAAGGCGGGCGGAGAGGTGAAAGGTCACCTGCAGAAGAAGCCGGTAACGTGAGCCTGTTGTCAAGTGCATAACACGATTTCCATAAGGCAGCTGAGGCCTTTTTCTCAACAACAACAACAACAACAACGAAAAACAAGAGAAAAATCCACTAAGAACCCTATAAACAAAATATCCGACTAGAAAATATCCGTTATTATATTTAGTAACAGTTACATCAATTGTATCTATAAATTTCCATTACTAAATACTTTAAAGTTGCAACCATTTATTCAATGTCCAAATACATTTTATTTGTTAGATATCTTTGAATTTGACAATAGTTTCTATACATTTTACGACAAGATATTATTCAGATAGTTATTTGTATAGATAAAACATTTCTAACTACTGTTAAAAGATTCATAATTATTATATAATTATAATAACAAAAGGAATCGTTCAGCACTAAAATAAGATCTTTCAATTATTATATTTTATTTCTACAAGAGGAACATGCTGATCAGTAAGAGTTATACTTTCTTATAGACCTTCCCTTCTTTCAATATACCCTCTAACTCTTACGATTAAAGGGTATAAAATCTGAATGCGTTGTTCAGCAATATTTTTGTATCTGTAAAATGTACGCAGTTTGGTTGCGTCAAGGGTTCTTTCTATGATTGATGACACACATTCAACACACAAACACACACACACACCTTAGTATTTACTGTTATGTGAGCTGTGTACCAATTGGTTGTCATGTTTTTTTTGCTGGAAAGCATTGCGGCCAATTCAAATTGCAAAAAGGGTTTCTTCCTAATTCTTTATTCCTAGCAACAATCTTTCCTTTTTTTAATAAGTGGCATAAATAAATGTGTTAACAACACACATTTCACACATTTCAAAAGCACTTTCCATAGTCTGAAATGTGTCGAAAGTAATCTAAAGTCTTTTACAAAGAAGATCCCAACAACATCAAAGACTTTTTAGAACTAAAGCTGATTTATTTCCCTTTTTAAAGGAATCAAAAAAAGTTTTCTTGTACTTTAAACTCACAATTAAAATATTTCCCATGTGAAATAACTCTGAAAATAAAACCAACTAATATATTCCTATAATTTGGTACATCTAACAAATTGTGGAATGTAAATCTTCGACTCTTTCCCGTTTACTTTGTTTTGTCAATTCAGTTTCAGGACACAGTAAATTTCTTTTTCAGATATGGTTGGAAAGTCTTATAAAGATTGTATATTTGATGCATGAACTTTGAACTACCAATTTGTTAACAAAGTCTGTTCATTATTCTATCTATAATTATATTCGTACTTAAAGTTTATTTTGAAGATATTAACTATATTTTTGCATATTGTTCCAATTGTTCTTTAGGTCATATGCGACCGTCTTCACCGTTACTCGATTCGGTGAGGGATCAATTTGAGGATTATGATCAACTGGCCAAAGACTTTACCCGTGTATTTTTAAACGAAGAACCATCGTGCCTCACAAATGCCCATCTATTTGATGTGGTCTTTCTGGTGGGTCAGTCCAAGCAAAAGGCGCGTCTCATTGGCGTCCGAGCGATATTGGGAGTGCGAAGTCGTGTCTTTCAGGTGAGTCTACCAATTGTAATTCTATTCCTACATAGTGTACTTTTAAAACCTTAAAATAGGGCTAATAACTTATTAAGTATTACTGCTTAGTATCAACACACGAGTCAATAAAGCCATGTCCATCTGTCTGGTCCTAGGTCTCAGAGACTAGAGACACCAAACTTGGTATGAACATTCCTCTATATCTTGCACAGTAATTTGTTGTAGAATTTTACTATGAACCCATAAATATGATATACACCAGTAAAGTCCTACTCTGTCCTAAAACCTTTCTTCTTGATCGGATAATAAACTCGGAAGTTTGCAGTTTTCCCTGACTACAGGGTCCTCTGCTATCGAGCTTGCTCCACTGTAGCTTTCTGGATCATTGAAAGAATGTGAATTACTGCATATTTACAATAATAATAAATATTTCTAAGCTTTTATATACATATTTTGCTACTCCTAAATTTTTATACCCTGTTCCTTTTGCTACTTTTAGGAAATGCTATATGGCATCCAGACGGGCTTTGGCTCACCACAGATACCTGTGGCTGAGATCTTTGCACGTCCAGCACCTTCGCTGGTATCGCCGCAGAATCAGAAGCCCAAAAGTAACAATTATTTAACCGTACCGGATTCGGATTCGATTCGACCCAAAAGTGTCCCGTCATCGCCGATGGTGAAGCGTGCTTTCTCGCGACTGGGAACGATTACCGCTGGCTGGGGACGTTCGATAAGGAATAAGAACACGAATCAATTGAATCCGGATGATAAAAAGAAATGGATCTCATCGACAGATTGTTCGAGTAAGAGTTTTCATTTAATGCAATGCAACAATATCGATGCGTGTTCTTGTTCTTTTTCTCTCCGTTTTGTTCTCTCTTCTATTTATGTACTTGATTTTCCGCAACAACACACACACACAAACTTATACCTTTACACCAATACACTCTCACACATACACATATATACATACATATACAAAATATACTACTATTACTACTCCTACTACTACTACTACTACTACTATTACTACTATTACTACTACTACTACTACGTCTTCGCTCCTACGTTCTACGTTCTTGGTACTTCGTACTCCGATCCTACGTACTTCGTAACTCCGTAACTGCCTGTTTTTTTATGCTCCTATACTGCCTACCCGCCTGTTTGAATTCTTGGCTAACCAACTAACTAAACTACCAAAAAAAAAAAAAAAAAAAAAATTACAAAAACTTAATCAATTTATATGAACTTCTCGTAAAACTCGCACGTCGCACGCACACGCTCTCCATTAACGTCATAACTATCTGTCACCTCAACTATGATATATGATATTTGAATATGATTTGTTATTTGTCCATATATACTGTCGGTATCGTTATCGTTATCGTTATACTCCTTGCCCATGTTGTGTTGTCTTCATTACCATTTCCAACAATGACAACAACTGAACTTTTCTTCCTACCTTTTCCTCCTTCCTAAACATTTATCATTATCTATATGATGGGTATACTATGCCTCAAATACCCTGGACGTGTCTTACTATTTGTTAATGATTTGGTTGGAGTTACTTTCCAAATTCAATTTTAATTTGATCTTTTTTGCATTGCATCTGCGTATACTACTATTTGGCTTAATGTTAATCTATCAATTTCTCGATACTCACCTTACCTCTATATCTCACCAAAAACTAACTCGATCTATTCAATATATATCATGGATGTTTATTTCGTTATTGTGACAACTGATTTTCACCATGTCTAAAATATTTATAACAATTTTGCACTAAATTGTATTCATCGCACATGTTAAAAAACTTATTCACCACATACATACTCAACACATTAATTAATCGATTATCGATAACAATGAACATAATTCACCATACTGCAACTGCTCTCTGTCTCTGTCTCTCTTTGGTTTTTCTTAATCTGTCTACTTTTATTCATATTCAATATCAATACTTTTAATCAAAAACAAAATACAAATGTCATCAAAATAATTAAAACAATCGAAATCTTTTCAATTCTCATCTCAGGCCTGTCTAACCGCCCCACCACCCATCTCTTTTCTCTCTCTCTCTCTCTCTTCTACACTATCCCTCGCTCTCTCTCTCTCTCCCTCTCGCCTTCACCGAATCAATTATTGCCATTCATTTTGCAATGATTTCCTTAAACGACCGTGCGACTGATCTTAATGAAATTTCATTTGCCTTTTTGCATTTTATTATTTCGATTATTTTGATTATTTCGCGTCCGCAAATTTCCAAAACCAAACCAAACCAAAAAAAATACCAAACCGACAACCAAAATAACCGATTAAAACCGTTACCAAAAATACCAATAACAAAAATAAAACAAAAACCAAAAAACCAAAAAAAAAAACAAAAAACGACCTTTAAACCTGGCAGACAGAGATAGTAAAGACAAGGATAAAGACAAGCCGGGGAACAATCAATTAGCCGTACCACGTCTCTCCGTCTGTGCCGATGCCCAAAAGGTGGACCGTGCCAAGTTGGCCCAAACGGAGTTCAACATCATCGAGTTCGATCCGGATACATTTCGTGTGCTCCTGGACTATCTGCACACTGGAACCTGTCCGTTGACCTGTGTCTCCATACCAGGTAAGCTCAAAGTACTATAGTAAGGGAAAGGGATTCGAAACAGACTTACAAATGCAAATGGGACACACATATCTCAATATATTTGAATTCATAGTTTCATTTTCCAATCTACATATATAAGGAATTAATGTCAAGAGGTCAGCAGACTTAAAACTTGCATAGCTTTATCAAATCAAAACCAATTTTAGTCATGAGATCATCTTTTAATTGATTCTACATTTAAAAATTGGTATTTTTCAAAAATCAAACTTGCATAAATCAGTTAAATTTAAACCGTTCATCTATTAATTGATTCTACATTTCAAAATTATTATCAAAAACTATTTTTTGACTTTGTCGATCTTTGACTTTGTCAGAATTTTAGATCATTTTTACATTTTCTGGAGGTAAGGAATTTCAAAATTTCAGATGTTTATTTCATTTTTATTTAACTCCTGGCGTCCAAATCAGTTTATGGAAATACTTTAAAGTTGATTCTGCGGAGTGTCATTTTTTCTAGAAATTAGTAAACTTGCCAGTTCCAAGGGTCAACCGATTTCAAACTTGCATAACTCTGCCAAATTTAATCCGATTTTCGTGCGAAATGTCATTTTGATCGTGATTTAATCTATGAATAGAGTCTACAATTAAAAACAAGAATGTTTTCCGATTCTATTGCTATTGGATATATTGTTAAGTGGGGACTCTTTAGATTTTTTCGAAAAATATATATGTTATTTTTTTTCACATCTTTTGATCGTGATTTGTTCTATGAATAGAGTCTAGAATGAAAAACAAGAAGGTTTTCTGATTTCTTTGCTATTGGTTATATTGTTAAGTGGGGACTCTTTGGATTTTTTAGAAAATTATATATACATATATGTAATTTATTTTGTTTCACATCTTAGTAACAAAATTACAAATCTACATCTCTCTGATATCTTCTGTGAATATGTGTGTATGTGACAGGTCTTCTCTGCGCAGCGGAACATTATGATTTGCCGGAGCTGTTGCAGGCGTGTTTTCATCATTGCAAGCAATTTTTGAGGATCGAAGTCGTCTGTCCGATGCTGATTTCGCTGGAGAATTACTACTGGCGCTACACATCCGCCTCAGAGCTGGTCAACATGATACTATCGTTCGTGGAGAGCAAAGCGCATTCATTATTCAAATGTCCCGAATATCTCAATCTATCCGAATCGATGGTCCAGATGATAATGTGCCGTGAGCTGCAAACGCCGGAGATACGTAAATTTGAGGCAATGTTGGCGTGGGCCCAACACAAAGTTGGCAAATTGAAGAATCATCCGAATAAGGATACACAGTTTGAATTTGAATGCATTATGGAGCGTCTGACAAGGGATTTGAATTTGTGTCGAATATCGCCGAGTGAACTGCTCACCGTTGTGCTGCCATCGAAGTCGATGAAAAACGAACGGATCATGGAGACGCTGATGGTGCAGGTGAATCTGGGCACCTATCGGATGCCCGAGCTGGATGCGTATCGTCAGCAGTTGCGACAGCAGGAGTCCGCCGAGGCCACCGTGCAAGTCCATCGGGGTGGATGAGACAGTAAGAATGTGAGTTTCGATTTGGATCAACAGTCGGCGCAATTGGCGCTTGCATTAAATAATGTCGCAATCACTGCGGACACAGCACATACACCGGACTACAATAATACGATTACAATAGGTGCAAATAATCTCAATACTTTACCAACAACACCAGCAGTAACAACTGGAACAATAGCAACAACCGCAACTGGATTGTTAACACCCACCGTCGCTGCCGTTGGTGGCAATAATGTTGGCGCCATTGGCGGCATTGGCATTGGCAACATTGGCATGGGAATTGGGAGTGGCATTCAATTGGATGCACGAGCCTATGCAATGGCCTCAGTTGCCGTTGCCCTCGAACATCAGCAGCAGCAGCAGCAGTTACAGCAACAACTGCAACAACAACAACAACAGCAGCCACCTCGTGATGCCACCGATGAGGAAGTGGAGCTGTATGCCAGCTTTGATATGGCACCCAGCACATCCCGTGTTGCCGCCCAAATGCAAGCGGCCAAAGAGGCAAGACGCAAGCGTTGGGCCGCCGATGGCGCCAGCGGCAGCAGCGATGGCGGCTGCGCCAGTGGCAGCAGCGGCAGCGGACGGCGTTACTAAAAACCAACTAAAAAAAAAAACAAGAAAAAAAGATACATATTTCCCTTTCAAATACCCTTGCAGTTAACCATAAGTTCAACAACTTTTCATATGTGTTTTCTCAAGCCCATCAAAAGACTTTTCTCTTCCGAATTTCCCTTTAAATTGTATTAAGCTCAGACATTAAACTTAGTAAGCAAATGATATAGCCAAGTGTTCCAGCAGATTTTAACATTAAGATTATAAGGGATACAGCTATAAGAATGGCGTTCAAGTATGCCTTAAAATACCCCTGGAAGATAGACTGCATATGATTACATAATTATATGTATGTATGGACTCAAAACTAAACAAAAAACAAAACAAAAAAAAACAGAAGAGAAGAGAAGAGAAGAAAACAAAACAAAGCAACCGATTCTAGTTTAACCTTTTGAAAATGATTCAAGGCATTGTAAATAATCTTCGAAAGAAGCTGTGTGTGTGTGTGTCATCTTTTTGTTGTCGATCAAAATTAATTGAGTTTTTGGTTGATTCCTGAGGGCTAGGAATAGCTGTACCAAAGTTATCTTAGAGATAAAAGATACCCCACAACGAAATGTGCCGATGTTGATGTTAAATAGTGCTATCTGATTTAACTGATTAAACTGATTAAAATTTCACTCATCCAGGGAATTGTACAGAATCTTTAAAGAAGCTTTTCTTAAATAAGACTATGAGATATTGGCAAGAGTTTTAGCTGATTCCAAATTACACACATATGGGAGACCTATTGGATACTCCTTACGAAATGTTCTGATTCCAAAATTCAAAACACACAGACTTTGACTTATCCTGGGAATTGTATATATACACCTATTTGTATGTTGTTCAATTATCAATTAATATAACTGATTCTTTGTTTGTGAAAGATCTGACGACGAGCTGTATAAAGATTGTGTTTAGGGTTACAATTTCATAAATGAGCAGAACAATTAAAAATATCCTCAGCATAATTTTCCAAACATAAAACATATTCTTTTCTGTCCTTTCAATCGATGACAAAATTGTACATAATATTCAAAAAACAAAATATATATATGTCCCAAAATAGAACATGATATAATATAGTTTGGAAGATATTAGAAGACCTTAACGAGAGAGCAGTTTTCAATACTTTTCTACTTCAACTGCAAGGGTATAAACCTATAAATCTATCAAAATAGAAATTCAAAATCAACAGACAGACAACAAAAAACAAACAAAAGTCCCAAATAATCTGTGTATGTGCGTGTGTGCATGTGTGTGTGCGTCTAACCCACCGCTCAAAAGCACCCAAGAAAAAAAAAAAAAAGAAATTAATAAAGAAAGCAAAAAAGAAGAAGAAAGAGAAAACTATCCAAATCGAAGCTGACATTGTTAACTCTTACATTCACCCCGCAAGACACAATAAAAAAAACAAGAAAAAAACCACAAAAAAAAAAAAAAGAAAAGAAAAAATATGAGAGAGAGATGAAAAACAAAAAGCGATAAGCATTTTCTACAAGTATTAACCTATGATTAAAACGTATATACAAACTATATATATACACACAAATTTATACATATATATTTATATATATATGTAACCCTCTAGTTTGAGAAATTGGCAAAAACAAATTAAAAAAAAACAATTGGCATTTACATGTAATGTAAACAATGCTGTGGCATTTGGTTTTTTGATATCCCCAGAAATAAAAAAGGCCCCTCAGACGAATGCTGCAACTGCAGGCAAATCCTAACAAAAAAAAATATTTAAAAAAAATACTAAGAAAAAAAAACAAAAAAAAAACGCTTACTGATGTAAAACAAAGACTTATAGTAAGACAAAATGATAAACAAATTTTTTTAATCAATGTTATTGAACAATGTAAGCTCTACTAAGTTTTTGGCAAATTCTAGACAACAACAACAAAAACTCCCACAAAATACCATAATAACAAAAACCTAACCTTAACTGAAGCAAAAAAAATACTGAATATTTATGTATATAGAATTATAAATGTATTTAAATGTTTATTGCAAAACTTAAAACTGATTGAATGGCTGCGTGTGAGTTTCTAATGAATAGACATATATAACTCTTCCCAAAAATTTTTTTGTTTTTTTTTGTGACAAAGAAAATAGTATTTGGACATGTGTGTGTCGGGGTAAATAACAGACATGTGAATTATGTAGTTATATATCTATATACATTTAAAATTAACTGTATTTTTACACACACAAAAAACAAACCTAACCTAACCTATAAAATCGTTACACTTTTTCAAACAAGAAACAATACCGTTAAACATATTCCACAACAAATACTTGAATACTGAGTGTGTTAAATGATCCAATCGCCCAAACAGAATATGCAAATACATATATATACCATATGGAGATATATATCCCCAACAAATAGCAGCTGAAAGTAAAACCCGATTTATCGCTTAGCCAATGACTATTGCTGTTTATTCCTCCTTCCCTACCCCCCCCCCCCCACGTATACATATTTTATATATGCATATTTTCAAGGAATACCCCTAATAAAAAGCGGGCTTTACTAATTACAGTATGTGCAAGAAAACTTTACACAAATAAAATAGAGAGTAAGATGAGCAAAGTTTCTGCTCTAATTGTTCTAACGAAAAAATATCTCAAAAAACCAAAGTTCTATCGATAACTACAATAAAATCGAAACTAAAAATATAATTCACAAAACGAAAAAAAAACAAAACAGAACTAGAAAAATACAAAATACTATACAAAACGTAACGGCAGCATTTTCGAAAGGGTTTCACTTAACGATTCAAAATTAACAAGAAGAAATTAAAAAAAAAGATTTAAAAAACAAAAACAAAAAACACACACATTATGTACTACAAATGTTTATACATATTTATGAGTATACATACATGCATACCTACAAATACAAATACATACATATTTATCCGGCACAGCGCTGGGCATTTGCTTACAAACACTTAACCATAATGGCAAAATATATAAACCACAGAAATACAGAAAACCCAAAAAAAGAGATAAATAAATGTTCAATTGCTTTAAATGTGCAAATGTTAAATACATAAATTAACGTTAATCAAACCACAAAAACCAAAAGAAAACAATTCAAAATTGTTGCGAATTCTTCAAAATCAACAGACAGCTGAATTTGATATAACTACATAAATAGAACTACAATTTTTAGAACATACAGGTAAAATAGTCACTTTGCAGATCATCTACAATATAAACTGTTGATATAGTCTCACAAAAATTGATAACTAAATCGAGTGAGAATACAAATCAAATCAAATCAAATCAAAACTATATCTTTTCTTTTGGTTTTGTGCTTTTGTTTTGCATTATAGCAACTACTATAAGACATGATAATCCGATCCGTTCGGTATTCACTTATGTACCACAAGTTGCAACAACATATGTAGCTCATCTTAAAGGCTAGTTCTTTATACATACATACTACTTATATACAGTGCTGATAAAAGGTACACATACATACTTATCCTAAGCACTTATATCTGTACATCTATATGTACTTCATAGTACCCAATAGTCTTAGATCAATTGAAACAGAATTCTTGAAAACATATGAATATTAAAGTTGTTTATTTTTTCTTTGTTTGTTTGTCAAATGAAAGCATAGGAACTCTAATGTGAAATAGAACATTAAAAAAGTCGTTTTTTGTCGAATGCAATACATATATGTATAAAAAAGCAAAAGAGAAGTGAACAAATGAGATATTCAATAGTCTTTATTTTGTGAAAGACATTGTCAAATTGAACTCAAATGCATATATATACATACTATACATATACAGATATTACAAATAAATGGCAAAATAATTGATATACTTGTTAGAATACTTAAGACAAACACACACAGAACAACAACAACAAACCCTTTTGGGGAGGTTAGGAGAAACAATAACTGAAAACATACCAATATATTTATTAAATCCCAGTGTCTAAAAACTAACTAACTAGTTAAAGCTGGTCTCGTAAAACCAACCAAAAATCTATTTGCATAGATTTTCATCAAAAACAATATTTTGCATAATTGCAACAAAGTGTTTCTAAGTGTTTGTGCCGTGCTGTGTTAACAACAAAAAATAAATAAATAAATACAACCAAAAGCTATCAAATACAATTTAAAGTCAATAAAAACTATATATAAAATACAAATTCTTGAAAACTCAACAAAACGTCAAAACTTCGGAAGTTGCCGATTTTTTCCGCATATTCCATCCCCCAAAATAGTCGACATATATACTATATATATCCGATATTGAATATCGGAGAGGGATGGGATATGTACTGAACAAATTTTTGATTGAGATAGGAACAAAAAAGATAAGAAACTCAGTGTTAAATGCCGTGACTCCTATTGAGCTCATCTAAGTACTCGAATACCGTTACCAATAACGATACCGTTACCATAGCAAAAGCGATAAAGATCCGAATACGCGATTATCTTTAGTTAAGTAAATGTTGTAGTTGCCAGAGAACAGAACTCGTACGATTTTACAGAAAGAGAAATAAAATACATAATAGAACATACATAAATACACACACAACCACACACATCATGAAACTATACATAAATGAGTATATTCGATATATTCGATACAAGAACTAAATGCCGCCGATATGTCTGTCAACTGAATGTGGCCTCAGGCTGGGGATAAGGCAGGATGTCAATCCCTATATAGTATACTATATGTACATATGTACTATGTGTCCCTGGCCATCGAAATTTGATAATGGCTATGTGTAAAACTAAGAAGCATTCATATACTACCTATATATATACATATATATATTGACATATATATATACTTACATATATGTGTATTCGTATATGTAATAAATCTAAACAATAAGCAGCATCTAATTGATCTATGTATATCTCTATGTGTATGTGTGTGCGAGTATGTTATATATATATATACTTATATACATGTATACAAAAATACTTATATATATACATTATAGACGCAGTCCGCTCCATCTTACTAACCATATTTCATATAGCATATCCATTGGATCTGTTATCTACAAACATATGTATATTTATGATTCGTCATTCATAATATGTATCTTTAATCCATTACGAAAATTTCGGATAACCCTTTGTTTGTGTATATATAATTTGTTCAGTATTTTGTTAAGCCAAAATTGATGCTATATGGAATGTTGGAAAATTGCAAAAAATGTATAAGATTAACGGAAGACAATGCGATATATTGAAAATAAAACTGAATTTGAAACAAGCTAACAATGATTTATTTTATATGGGGGAAATTGTGATGGAAGGTTATCTTTATCTACAGGAACGATTGAAATTGAGTTAAAGCTAAGACGAATGGAAGTATATCGTTGTGCGATGGATCAGTTGAAATAAAAACTTTAGTTTAAACTGAAACAAGCTTTAAGTTTCGAAATAAAGAGCTGGATTTAAAGAAAACTACAATTCTTTTGCAGCATTTCTCCACTTACCGATTTCATTTCTTTTTGGCCAGATACTTACTTCTCTAAGCACTTCTTACTTTGACTATAATTTCAAACAATCGAACCCACTCCAATAATGTTAATACTTTGTTTATGTTATTTTCTTTCGGTTTTTTTTTTTATTGAGGGTTTTATAATCGGTTTTCGTATTATTAAATTGAATTTGTTGAATTATGGTATTATAATTATTATTGGTATTCATAAGAGTTTACATTCATTTGTTGATTTACTTTGTTTAATGCTCGCAACGCTCTTCTCTCTTTTTTTTGTTTCTTTATATATAATATATATTTGTTTATATAATTTTTACAATATTTATATATAGATAAATATATATATATGTATGTGTGTATATACCTAAAGAGGTATAGTATATTTTTATATGACATACATATGCATGTTCTAATATTTATAACTAAAAATTAGACGTACAGTACAGACTGATGCGCATAAGTAAGTATGCTATACATAATCATATTGTATATATGTATGTATGTATTGTACATGCATGTATATATACATATGTACTCCAAGCTTAAACTTTAACAAATAAATCAGTCGAAAATACATCTTCATTTATTTCAATTTGTTTTTCCTTGTGTTTTTTTTAATAAATTAACATACAAATAAATTGGGTTTTTTCTTTTTGCTTCTCCTTTTTATCATTTTATAAACAAAACACAAACTAAAACAAACAAACAAAAAAAAAATACAAATGAAATTGGCAAATTGACAAAAGAGCAAAATGCAGCGCCCTTTTCCCTAATTTTGCATTCTACATTTAAGTTTTCAATTCTCTATATACAATTTGAGGTTAGGCTCGTTAACATAAACTACAATTTAAAAAAAAAAAACAAAAAAAATTGGGTTATTTATAGTAATTAACTCACGCACAGGAACAAAACATTGAGGTCGCTAGCTGCTCACACACACACCCACACACACGCACACACACACACCTATCTACTCACTCCCACTCTCTCACATATTGTTCTTTAGAGTTCTCACTTCAATTCTTTGCAGGTATTACATATGGTAAACTATTTATTTTGTAAGGAACTTGCTCAAGACAATTGTTTTATAACATAGTGATCAAAAAAAAAGAAAAGAAGAAACAAATGTTAAAGCAGAAAGAACAGTTATGTTCGGCTAGCCGAAGTTTCAATACCCTTGCAGATTACTCCTGTTGAACATGTCCATATACTTATGGTAGGAAGCAAATTTATAATTGCGTTGCCTAAGGCATGACCATATATACATATATATGTATATGTATATGGACATGAAGCAAAAGTTTTAATGATTCGTTAATGTGAGAAAAAGAAACAATCATATATATGTATGTATACTCCGATAACAGGATACTTTCCGATATTATTTTCTGTAAAAACAATAATTTGAATTGAATTGGCAAATTTTCGATATACAAGCTTATGTATATACATATTTAATATAAAATCTATAGTTCCAATATGGCAGCTATATGTGTATAATAGTATGTGTAATGAACTGATATCTATCACAAACTGTATCAAAAATACAAGGGCAAATTGTTATTAGCGGTATTAGTAAGGTTTTTCCAATTGTTGCTATGGCTATGTCTATAGGATTCTCTACTGAAATGATTTGAAGTCTTACTCGATATTAAGAATTGTTATGCTATATGGCAGCTATGTGTTAGTGTTAGAGAGTATACTGATCAAAAACAGACGGACTGCAGTAGATTTCGGGATCGCAAGAGGCATTCAAATTTGGTTATTGATACAAAAAAAGGCAATCAGCTTGCATATCATTTGGGCTGATTCCAAATTGCTTTTGCGATACAAGTAGAATGGTAAAATGATGTATATATATATATATGTATATGGGTGTTATCTCTATATACATATATGTTGACATAGGGATTAGGTTTTGATTATAGCAAAGTATATGGGACATCGAAAAGTGACTGAAATTATGTCATTGCTTTCAACTATTGCACAATTATTGTTGGTTATAGGCATATATTGTATATATATATTGACTATATATAGATATACATATACACAGTTGTCAATGTATGTAAAAAAGATGCTGTTATATCAATAGCTATGGTATATACTTAGTATGCATATATGTATGTCTATGTCTATGTCTATGTTTAGGGCACAGTGTTCTTATGTTATAATTATTAATTGTTGTTGTTTGTTGTTGTTTGGCTATATCTCTATAACTTTGTATATATGTATCTCTCTTTATATATAAAGGATTTTTACGTATGGCTCTATTGCAGTTACAATTTAGTTGTTCAACTTTTAACTTGATTGTTGTCTAGGTTTTTTGCATAACCAAATTATGCCTAACAAAATTTCTATATATATACAATTTACACACGCACACACACACACACACACATCAACTCACACAAGCACGCATAATAATTAATAATAGATACATATATATTTATATGATTAAATATAAATATAAATTAAAACAAAAAACATTGTGAACTAATCAATTGAACATTAGAAGACGCAACTTTAGCTTTAGCTACAGTTTAAACTTATACGTTACATGTAAGACTTTTGAACACTTTCGTTTGCTGTTGTTGTTGTTGTTTCTTGTTGTTGTTTCTTGTTGTTGTTGTCTGTTATTGCTGTGTGTATCGTTTCCAAGCCAAGCATCAGAAGTCCATCGAGTGTCTGTGTGTTGCAGCTCCTTTTGCAGCAGCTGTTGCAGCTGTCGCTGAAGTTGTTGCCGCCGCTGTACGAGTTGAAAGTGGTGTTGTTGCTGTTGCTGTTGTTGTTCTTGTGGTTGTTGCAACATCGTCATCGTTGTCGCTGTCATGGGCGACAACATCATCGAAGCCATACCAACATCACATGACCATTATTTGCAGCGCTACTCATTGATCTATTGTCCTATAGATTCGACGCTGTGGCTCGGGTGTATAATGAATGCGGGTGCGAAAGTGTTGCGGTGATCCTGGCACACTCTCTGATCCACGACGCGGTGGTGGCAACGGCGGTGAAGCCGACACATAACTGTAAATGAAATAGATTGTGTGTTAGTTTTGCATCGATTAAAGCGAGATGGCAATACATGTATAGCCCAGGAAGTTAATGTAACATAGTATGTCAAAAATTCAAATAACAATTTTATTGAATCCGTTTATCAAAAAGAATCATTTGTTGTTATTTTACCATAACTGACAATGAGTTCAAATTAACAATTTTGTTTTAAATGGCTTTAGATGACCTCGCTTTGATATCGAATTTGACCGACTTACAGGTCAAACATCGCTAAACGCCGACTTATTGCACGATCATTTATGCCCAGCTATGTTGTGTAAAGGTTTCAAAATCGTAGATGATATAGTATACACAAGTTGTCAAGTCAGTCAGTGAGTCAGAACAAAGAGTTCTATGCATATATAACTAGATAGGATAGGACATAGGGACATAGGGTAACTCACCGGCGTTGCAACAGTGGTGAACCGGTCGTTTGTCCGCTCAGCTCGAGCAGATTTTTACGTAGCAACAGCGGCGATTGTCCGCGATTGTAACGCGGTGGTGGATCCGGACTGCGATGTCGTCGATCCAGACCAGCCAGAAGATGTGGACTCGGTGGTGTGCTCATGCTACCACCTCCACCTCAATGCCGCCGCCAATATGACCACCACCACCACCAACGCCACCACCAACACCACCACCGCTGCTCGCATAGCGTCGCAAAAACCCGCTGGTGGCGCAGTGTCCAATGCTGGTGGTGCCAACACCAACACCACCGCTGTGATTCAGTGGCTCTGTGGTGGGTGAGGTGCTTTGGCTGGTATTGTGACTGCTGCTGCTGCTCGCCGCTGATAACGTGCGATAATAATAGGACTTGCCACCTGTTGTTGTTGTTGTTGTTGCTGCTGCTGTTGCTGTGGTGCAGCCATTGTTGATAATGCTTCGATAGGCTGGCGGTTGTGGTTGTGGCGCCAGCGCCGGATCCAATACGCCTATCAACTCATTGCCATTGGCGGTGTTGTTGCTTGGAGCCACTGGAGACGTCGCTGTGGAATTCAATTGGGTTTTAACATAGGTCGCAAATTGTCGCTTCATGGCGCCAGCGAGTGTATTGAACCAGCCTGCGCGTTGATTGATTGATTGAGTGATTGATTGAGTTGTTTATGTGTGTATTTGATAATTTATGAATGTGTGTATGATGAAGGAATAATGATTGTTTGATGATGGATGGATCGAGTGATTGATATGGACGTGTTATTGACGAATGATTGATTAATGTGTGTGATTAATTGATTAAAGTGTGATTGATTGATTGATTGATGAGTGTAATTATTTAATAGATGAATGGTTGATTAAGATTTATGATGTAATTGATTATTTGATAAGTGATTGATCAATGTGTGTGATCGATTGTCGATTGATCAGTGATTGATTAATCAATATATTGATTAATGCGTTATTGTTAAAAGATGTATTAACGATTAATGATTGATTGATTGATTGATTGATTGTTGATTGATGCCGTGCAATGATTGAAATTGTGATTGAAGTGCGAGTGCATGTTTATGAGTGTGCGTATGCGTGTGTGTGCGTGTGCGTGGAGTAAACAAAGAGAGATAGAAACACACAAAAAAACGTGGACAAGCAATGCAAAGAATTAGTTGATAGCAATAACAAAGCGACAAAGAGCAATAAACAAAACAAAAAACAAAAGAAAGAGCAAAAGTCACAATTCAATATGAAATTTTATATATATATATATAATTAATACAAATGAGACAACCGATGACTTTGAATCGACTAACCCGCATCCGATGTGCCAGAGTAGACATGTTGTTCCCGTCCATCCAAATTGTTGCTTGCACTTTGACCCATCAGCTGACGACGTGCATACAATTTACTAAGTTTGCTGCCAACCATTGAGACATTTGAGACAGTTACTCCACCCTCCGGCTGTTGTTGCTGTTGTTCCGGCGATCTGCAGGGCAGACTGCCGTACAAAGTGCTGTCCGTTGTTGCTGTTGCTGCAGTTGCTGTTGTCATTGTTGTTGCTGGCGTTGCTGTTGGCAATGGTTGATATTGCAATTGTGCCGCATTGCCAATGCCAAAGTGTCCAGCTGCTGTTGCCGTTGCCGTTGTTGGAGATGGAGATGTTGGTGCGGCGAGAGCAATTTGTGAGCATGTCGACTGTGTGGACGATTGACTAGAGGTGGAGTGTGACGAGGGAGGTGCAACATAATTGCTGTGAAACGGATTCGTTGCTCGTTCCAATCGGTTGACGTGGCAGCTGCTGCTGCTGCTGTTGTGGCTGCTGCTGTGGATGCTGTTGTGGCAGTGACAATGGTTGATGATATTGATAATGTTGCTGATACAGCAGCAACTGTTGTTGCTGCTGTTGCAGTTGCAATTGCTGTTGTTGTATCTGCTGTTGCTGCTGTTGATGCTGCTGCTGATGTTGATGTTGCCGCTCGGCCGCCTCCTTTTCACGCAACTGATTCTGTTGATGGTAGAAACGTTGCAGAACTGCAATAGAACAAAAAAAAATCACATCAATTAATAGCCAAGATCTTTATAAGTAAGCAAATGTTGTTGGCTCTCACCAATGGGACTCTGATTGCCCGGTTGCAGACGCTGTTGCTGTTGTTGCTGCTGCTGTTGGTTGTTAAGCTGCAGCATTGTCGGTGCCGCAGTTGTTGCCGTTGCTGGCTCGACAATTGCCTGCTTGCGTTGCAGCGTAGGGGAACCGAGCGCATTGCTGGCATTACAAATACTATCACAGGTATCAAACGGCAACATGTTGTCCGTTGCTTGTGGCATGCGCCATGTGGGGGTAGTGCCCAATGTGTCTGTTGGTGTTTTGGGTTTAATATGCGGCAGTGTTGTTGCTGTTGCTGTTGCTGTTGTTGGTGTTGTTGGTATTGTTGTCGCTGTTGCTATTGGTATTGCTGTTGGGGAAATCGTAGCTGTTGTTGTTATTGTGGCTGTGGTTGAAACGGGCGTTGTTGCTGTCACAATTGGATTATGTTTCTTTTGGCTAAATGGCGATGTTGTCAGATTCCGTAAGATCGATTGGCCTGCAACAACAGAGAGAGAGAGAGGCGTTAGTTAATGGGCGTGGCATATTGCTGGTTCACATTATTTACCTATGCTGCTAAATACCGACTCCTTTTTGGGACTCTCATCGTTGTATTTGTAATGCGAGCCATTGCTCAGTTTACGTTGCATAAACGGCGATTTGCGGTACAATTTGTTAATGTCGTTGATGCCACCGCCACCGCCACCGCCAGGTGGCGACATGGGGCTGGCACTGCTGCTGCCGCTGCCACCGCTGCTAAAATAGTTTAATGTACTTGTTGTAGTTGCTGCTGTTGCTGCTTGTTGATGTTGTTGCTGTTGCTGCTGTTGCTGTTGATGTTGTTGAGGTAGTTGTGTGGCTGATTGCATGAAATACTGCGACCCTCCTTGCGATTGTTGCTGCTGTTGCTGTTGCTGCTGTTGTTGTTGATAGCTGGGAATCTGCGTCGGTTTTATTGTCTTTATCGCCGTCATCGTCATTGGGGAATTTGTTGGACTACGCGCCGTTAAAGCTGCCACATTTCTGCCATATTTTGTGGCAACTTCCTGGGCTCGTGTTGTTGCTGCTGCTGCTGCTGCTCCTGTTGCTATTGCTGCCGTTGTTGCTGCCGTTATCGTTGTCGTTGCCATTGCCGTTGCCGGTGTTGTCCTGCAAATAACATCATAGCTTGTTAATCAGCTGTTGCAACTACAGTGAGAGCCCGTTATGTGCAAAAAAAAACACACAAAATGTATTTGCCATTGTTTTTTTTTTATATAATCTTTTTTTTTGTTGGCAGCGAAAGTGTGAAGACACAAAGATAGACAGAGAGAGAGAGAGAGACAGGGGGGAGAGAGAAACACACAAAGAGAGTTGTTGTTGTTGTTGTGTAATGCAAAGCGAGTGTGTGTGTGTGTGTGTTTCTGTTTTTGTGGGTGTGTGTGTGGGTGTGTGTGAGTTTTTAAACATGGTACACAAAACAAGAATGAGGCGAATGAGGCGAATGAGAGCAAGCGAGTAATGAAAGGAAAGGAATCACATTTGAATGAAAATATTTGGTACATATGTTGAAAGTGTACAATTTTAAAGAAAATCAAATAATCTGTTTTAAATGCTCCTTTCGGTACAAGAAAATATTTTATTTAAAAAATGTTCCCAGATAATAAGTATTATGATTTTGAACAAACAAATGTTAATCACATTTGAATTAAACATATTATAAAAAAAATAGAATACAAAATGTATTTAATTTTAAAAAATGTGCCAAAGTATTCTGTATTTTAATTCTGAACAAATAGTACCATTTTCGATAAAAATGTACCAATACCTTTTATTACAGACAAATGTATGTATTATGTTCCCATTCTAAAACATATTTATATCAAGAAAAGTACAATCTTAAATGCATAAAAATGTACCATTAAAAATCGGAAGAAAACAGTTATAATTTTTTGATGCAATCTTTGAGAAATGTACCAAAAAGTGATAACCGTGATAAGTATTAACACTGACTACACTCCTCGCTCGCTCTCTCTTTCTCTCGCTCTCTCTTTTTTGCTGGAGTTCCAGAATTCAGCGCGTTGTAGTCAGTGTACGCCAGAGGGCGCTTTTTAGCCAAGCATAATGTGCTGAAAAGCCTGATTGATGAAAATGTGATGAAAAAGCCAAAAACATATAGAGATTAACAATAAAAGAGGAAAGCAGCAAGAGAAAGACTGATACATATGTATATACAAATAACGGTATGTTGTGTGCAGTGTTGTGACGTTTGAAACGAAATGGAATGAAACGAAATGCAACGCAGCGAGAATGGAACAGAGTGAAAAACGTTTTGCAGTCGCAATTTTTGCTTACACGACAATCAAACAGCAAAAATACAAATTTTTGAAATAAATCCATTTATTTTTATTTTATTTTTTTGTAGTAGAAATATAAAAAAGCTTTTATGAAATTTACCTCGTTTGATGTGTGAACTCTTTTTTGTTTTCTACATTAGTATTTTTATTTTTATTATTATAAAATCGAACAAAACAAGCAACAAGCAAAAGGCGGCATGCAACAAATTAACAATAACAGCAACAGTAATTTTGTAATTAAATGAAATTATCCAACAACCAACAATTAAAAGAACAGGCTAGTCGAATGTGAACGACTAGTGAATACCCTGTAACCAGGAGTCCCTTACTTTTTACTTATTTAGAAATGAAATTTTAGAATGAAATTTTTTAAAAATGTTTATAATGTTTCCATTTGAAAATAAATCCCACAACATTTTATTCATTGAATATATTGGGACTCTCAAAAGAATATCGAATTTATCGATTATCGATTATCAATTTTGATGGTTACATGATATTGCAATCGTTAATGAAAATTAGTATGTCAATTATAAAAGATAACAATAAAATGATTAGAAACATATAAAGATTATAACAATAACAATAACAATAATAATAGTAATAGTAATGATAATAATAAAACGCGTCGTACTTACGGAACTTGACTTTTTGATATTGGGGGGAGTTTTATTTTTATTTTATGGTATTGAGTTTTGTATTTTTGTATCGTTGTTTATATATATTTGAATTGAATATATACATATATACATAAATATCTTTGTTTCAGATATATGTATACATATATATTTATAACTGTTTGGATTATATTTTTTTAAATTAAAGTATTGTTTTTTGTATATATTTTATATATTTGTTTTTGTTTTCTTTGATGTTTTGGTTTGAATCGGTTTTTTCAGTTTGTCTGGTTTTTGTTTTGCTTTGTTTCTGTTTTTTGTTTTTTGTTTTTTGTTTTTCGATTTCTTTTCGATATCTTTTGCTTTTATTATTATAATAGTATGTATTAGGAATTAAGTAACCTACAAAAGATGGTAATAAAAAAGATGAAAAAGAAAATCAAAAAACACACAAATTAAATAGTCAATAAAACGCAAAAAATATTGGAGGGGGGGAATTATTGTTGTTTTTTTTTAATACTTATACATATGTGTAGGTACTGGGCTTTGGGATCATTTGGGGCTAAAGGGACAGGGACAGGGAGAGAGAGAGGGGGGAGGATACTGCTCACCTACATTATGAGATTGGCTACAACAGAGAAAGTGAGAGAGAGAGAGAGAGAGAGAGAGGCGGAGGGAAGTGGATACGCATATGCAAGTTAAACATGCACTCTTCCTAAGTACTGACAATCGAATGTTTCAATTCCATCGTTCCCAAAGGAACACAATGGAATGAAACGGAAATGAATGCTTGCCAGTACCGAGAGAGCAAGTGCTGTCTATACATTGTGCTTCAGAGCATTGTGTACTAAAATGTGTTATACTTAAAAAAAGAAATTAAGAGAAGAAAAAAAAGGTAGTAGGCAGTAGAAAAATGTAGTAGCATTTGATTCAAATAGTAGTAGAAAAATGTAGTCATATTTTTAATCCAAAAATTAATAGCACAAAACAAAGGTGTTCAAAAGAGAGAGAGTGTAAAAGAGTGTTTAAAAAAGAGAGAAATACATGCCCTCTAATTATTTATAGAAAAGCTTTGCCAAAATAGTTTTCTTTACTTTTCTATATATTTGTTTAAATTATATATGTATTTTTGTTTTTAATCTAACAAACAGGATTACAAACTTTAGCAAACACCCTAAGATTAAGTACAGTTTTAGTTGTAGTTGTTTTTTAATTTACATGTTTTTTTTAGCTGGTTTTCTTGTTCCTACCTGTTAAGAGATATTTGTTTATTTGGTTGACAGAGTTAGCTAAAGAAATAAAAAGAATATGCAACGAAACGGAATGAAACAAAAGCGGAAACGGAAACAAATATTGAAACAAAGCGTTGTGTTTTTGGCATCCACACACAGTCACTCACACACGCACACACACACACACAGCAGACAGCAGGCATTGGCCTAAGTATGGGAATTTGGATGGCTTTTAGGGACTTCTGGGGTTATTTTTTTTCGTATTTTTGTTTGTTTTCTTACTTCTTGGAAAAGTGGGGAGCATTTTTATATATGAAAATATATAAATTTGTGGAAGCTAAATCGATGCTTACCTCGTTAGCGTGGAATCGCCATTGGCGCGTATTCGCTTGCCAGCCGCATAATCGATCACATTTTGAAACCAATTGGGAACATCGACTTTGGCTTGCTCATAGAACTTGATGAATGGCTGCTCCAATAGCTCCGGATACTTGGGTCGATCCTGATGGTTCTTTGTGAGGCTGCAAGACAACAACAACAACAACTATTACAACAGTTCTCTCGATAAAGAGTTTACTCGAAAGTTTACCACTTGATGACAAATTCATGAAAGTGTTGACTAAAATTGAAGCCCTCGCCGCGTGGCAAACATGGTGGTTCCGAGTCCAGCACCTTGGTAAGCACCTCAAAGTCGGTGTTGCAACCCTCGTAGGGTGAACGCGCTGTTGCCAATTCCACAAGCGTTATGCCCAGCGACCACACATCGGCCCTTATATCATACTTTGGTTTCTTGGGATCAATGCGTTCCGGCTACAAAGAAACAGAGACAATTACAAATCCAATTAAATCTTTGTTTAAATCAATGTGTATCAGGTTGGTAATTAACTTACCGCCATGTAGGCAGCACAGCCAGCGGAACGTGTATTCGCCTTGGAGTCGACCAGTCTACCGCTAATGCCAAAATCGCATAGCTTTATATTGCCACGTTCATCGATCAAAATGTTCGAGGGCTTCACATCCCGATGAATGACGCCGTGTTTGTCCTTCAGATATGACAATGCATTGACCGTCTGTGCAAAAAGAGAGAGAGAGCAAAATTAAAAACAGTTTACATATTTTGTAATAAATGAAGATTTGAGTTAAGTTAAATACATGACACTTTTAATAGGAATTTACATTAGATGAATTTCCTTTCCAAATGTTAATAAATGATAGATTTTTAAAGGAAATCTAACTATTGTAACATCTAACATTAATATTCGAAAGGGATATTGAACTACAGTGTTGTTTAACGCTATAAACTTGAATTAACACCATTACTTAATATTCAACTACAGTTACTTTTATACACTTTCAATGAGAATTTACATTAGTTGAATTTCCTTTCCAAATGTATCATTAATTAAAACTAATAATCCAAAGTGATATTCAATTACAGTGTTGTTTAACGCTAGAAATTTAAACTAACACTGTTAATTAATATCCAAATACAGTTATTCCATACAATGTATCAACTCTTTTAATAAGAATTTACAAAAGTTGGATTTCCTTATCAAATTAATCATTTAATAACATTAATAATCGAAATTCATATTCAATTATAGTGTTGTTTAACGCTACTATAAACTACATATTGCAAATTTACAAACACTGAAACTAACGTTAAATATTTCTTATTCCGATTGTCTGTTATTTAATAATTCAAAACTCTGGCAAATGGATAATTTTCTTGTAATATTTATCATTTAAATATAAAACTCTCTAAACATTTATGTAATCTTCATATAATTTGTATAAATTGATCCTTGTTTCTTAGCTCTGAGCTTTTGCCAAAAAGCACATGAAAGCTTTCAAGCCAAGTAGTTACCTTGTTAGTTAAGCTGGATTAATCCAATGTTTAACAGCTGTTTACTGATTGAGTCTAACACTTACCGCCACAGTGACTTTCCCAAGTATGGGCTCCGGCACCGGTTTCTTGGAGAGCTTAAGCAGCTTATCAAAGCACATGGACATGAGTTCCATGCATATCCAAACATCCGGATCGGTGACAAAGCAGCCCAAACACTTGACTATATATTTGCAATCGTGTGACTTTAGTACAACATCCAAATCCATGAGAATACGTTTATTCTCCTCGGCATTTCCCGTGCGACGCATCTGCTTAACGGCGATTATCGTATTGCTTGAACGATGCAACATTTTGACAACATTGCCACTGGTTCCATTACCCAAATCTCCCAAATGCCTCAGATCATGAATATCCGTTGGATATAGTCGGCCATTAATATTCAGTTTACCCGTTTGGCCCATTATCATTTTCAGTTTCTTGTCTGTTTCCGTTTCCGAGGGATGAGCTTGGGTTGGCAGTGGCAACATCATCCGGCGACGTGTGTGTCCAGAGTCAGCTAAAAGTAGACCAAGATCGAGAGATTGATGGATAAGACTGAAGTTTACAGATAAACAAATAATCAAAAAGTGCCACTCAACAATTTCTTTTCAATTCTAATGACCATTCTTCAAACAAAGCACTCAAAACCTTCTACATATGCATTTATTCATAAAAAAGTCTAAGCACAGTGGTACAAATATCGTTTGCGCTGGCAACAAATATGCACTCAAGGTCAAAGTTGTTGACTAACTGTATATTCTTATTATGCAAATGCAGTATATGATATATACAAACTGTCTAAATAAGTGTACTTCTAACAAATTTGAAAACAAATTTAATAAAAAAAAAGAATTTAAACATGCTTTTACTGGGATTCGAACCCAGATCTCCCGTCTGACTACGTGGCACCTCTACCACTTGATAACTTGAAAGCGAGAAAGAGAGAGGGCGAAAACTCACCACAACAACAACACATTAAATTAAAGAATTAATAAATATCTATCAGGGTAAATTTAAATCTATAAATAAGTTAGGTACAATTGTGATTCTCAAAAAATTCCAATTAGTTTACTGTGTTTCATCCTCTTTTTTTAGATAAATATCTTTATTTTTTTATTATTTATATTGCAAGTTACAATCAACTCTAAGCTAAAACCAATCAAATAATTGGCATCAAAATAAATTGTCTCTTTAAAAATTCAATTACAACTTTCAAAGGAAACTAAACTTTATTTGCTCTATTAACTCATACGAAATCTTCTTCTATGTACAATTCTTATAAATTATTTATGAATTTGCAGTATTAAAAAGGTTGTGCGTTTTATTTAAATGCTTGTTCCACTGTGCATTACACAAAACCTATAAAAAATATAGGAACAGAACGGCAAGCGAGAGCGCATTAAATGTATTGTTATTGTTAACATTATGGACTAGTGTTATTGTTATTGTTAACGTTAAATAAAGTTATTACTTTTCAACAAATTCAAATGCAAAATTACAACAACAGAACAACACATCATAAAATATAGTTATGTGCATGTAAGAATATATGTGTGTTTATATGAACACAATATTTGTAAACAAAGCGCGAATTGGCAACACAAGACGAAGACAAATGTTGTTGTCGTCGCACAGTGGTTCGTTTTGTCAAGTCAGCTGGCAAAAACTAAAGAACTAATAAGGATGATATCTGTATATAAGTATATATAATCAATAGGAGGTGTGACCATAAAGGGTCAATGGTCAAATCCTTCATTTAAGCTATATTTATTTAAATTAGTTGAATAATCAACCTATATTCAGTCTTTATTTTTATACAATTGTTTTAACAACAACGAGACTCCAATAAAAAGAACAAGTTAACAAATTTAAAAACCAAAAACAAAATTGTTTAAATGTGTATAAGCATTTTTGTGTTAACTAGATTTTAGATCTATATTAAATTTAAAATTGGAAGACATTATTAGACTTAGATTTTTGCCGGCTGCTTTACTAAAACGACCCACTGTCACGAGAGTCACGCTGTCTCCCTCATCTGTGTGCATGTGCGCATGTGTGTGTGTGTGTGTGTGTGAGTGCGGGTGAAGAAACGCAAAACCAAAAGCAAATTAAAAAAAAAATAAAAATAAACAACAATGCGAGCGAGAGGCATATCAAGACATTACTCCGGAAATGCCGAAAAAATGCCAACAAACATGCCAAATGAAAGCGGCGACAACACACACATTCACACACACAAACTCCACACACACACACACTCGCACACACATCTAGCAATGTTTAAATGGGAAAGACAAAGCCATGTTTTTTATAGAAGAGTGAATTGCAAGTTTACCAAGTCGACAAATGAGTTACAAGTAAATTTGTAACAAAGCTGATCTTTTTTTTGTCCTCTGGAACATTGGATTACAATTTGTTCAAACGGTACATTTTTTGCAAGCTTAGCAAATTTTCATTGTAAATTTTTTGTAATTTGAAATAAACAGAAAAATATTTAGAACATTTAAAAAGTTGGAGCAATATCTGTCTGTCTGTCTAGTCCTTCATTTTTGAAGCTATATCGGCTGCTACGGCCGGAACTGA
Source organism: Drosophila putrida (assembly GCA_037043535.1). Lineage (NCBI taxonomy): Eukaryota > Metazoa > Arthropoda > Insecta > Diptera > Drosophilidae > Drosophila > Drosophila putrida. Next base: position 1,185,362 of record JBAMBI010000187.1, read on the forward strand.
TGACTATATCATATCATATATCATATATGTCATAGGAACGATTAGCTAGAAATCAACATTTAGTATGCAAATCCTTTTTGTTTCATCAAACTCACAGATTATATGTTTGGTTGAGCTTCAGACAGCCTAACTATATTTGGCTAAGATCAGACTATTAAATCATATAGTTGCCCTAGGAATAATCGGTCGAAAATCAACCTTTAGTTACCTAGGATATATTAGCCAAACTCACAGGTTATGTTATATACAGTCTAACTAAATTTAGATAAATTCGAACAAATAAATCATAAGCCAGTTAGTTTGAATGCAGGAAGAGTATACAATCTTTTTTACAAATTTACAAAGAGGCGACCTTGGTTACAATATTGTATATACCATTCAAATTCACGTGTACAGAGCATGCAAAAAGCTTAACAGCAACATTTTGGTAATTTAAACAATCGAAATCGTAATTGTTAAAACTGATAAATTGATAGAGCTTCCACTATCTTCATTCTAATTCTCAGTAAAAATGGAAATAAAACAAACAGTAATTATGGAAACCCGTTCAATTGAGTATTGATAGCTATCAATATACATATATTTAGCTATCAAACTACATATGTATGTATGGTTAGAACTTTTCCAAAGAACGCTTAAATTAGTTTATTACAATGTCGAGGTAACTGTTATTTCTATTATTAGGTCATACTCAGTGTTTGTTCGAATATTTTATCTTGTTGAATGACTGAATGTAATATTTTGAGCCTTTTAATAAAAGATGTTTTTTTAACTATAATTACCCGTAATATTTACTAGATGAATTAATAATAAATAATAAACATTATAATTCAAAACAAATCAAATTCTAACAAATAATTGCAAGACTTTGAGCGTTATTATTTTTGGAGTAGTAAGTAAGTAATTTATTTTATTGTTGTTGTTTTGAGTATTTGCGCTTATCTATGCAATCGAAACGCATAGATCGATAACGCGTGCCCTTTGTTAAGGGTATATCAAAAACATTTATCGTATCTATCGAAACAATTTCTTATCAACACACGCACACACTCATGCACTAACCTATGAAGTACGTCAAGAAAATGTTTTGACAAAGAAAAATATACAAATAATTATTTCTGTATTATCTATCTCATAATAAAATAATAGGTTTTTAATAAGTCTTCAGTCCTTATTCAATTATAAATTAGATTTATAAATAGATTTTAAGCTTGTAACTATAATATAGATGAATCTAGCTCCGAGCAAAGATAAATTCTGATAACATAACATTTTACATATTCGGAAAAACAGTTTGTTTAATATCAAGCCTGCTATTAAAATCGAAAATAACGAAATTTGGTTTGAATAAAGATGGGATATTATATTGAGAATGTTATTTCGCTTGGCAATCGGTTCGGTTTCATAAAAGTTATGGTGGTGGAGCTTATTCTGAACAAAATAATACAACACTATAAAGTGTCACGTCAAAACAATTACTTGACCAAGTGTATGTATTTGCCATAATGCATAGGCTTTTAGAAACATTTGTAAAATGTAAAAATATTTGCATTTAACTTACAAATCGGCAGATTTGGCGTTGGACGCATATTTCTAGTAGGCGGTGTAAATCCACCCCCGCTGCCACCGAAGACTCCTGACGCCGCTAGTGACGTTGGCGCCGGCAGAGTTCCGATAACAGCAGGTCTTGTTGGTGAGGAGACGTTAGTAGCGACTGTTGTTGTTGCTGTTGCTGTCGCTACTGCAGCATTTGGTGTTGTTGTTGCCGACGTTATTGCTGTTGCTGTTGTTGTTGTGGCCGCCGCTGCTGCTGCTGCTACTGGCGCTGGCGCTGGTCTTATTATTGTGGTGGGCCGGACACGCGCGACAGCGGTGCGTGTATTCGATAAGACGATTTGTTCATGGGATTCGTTTTGTTTTTGCAATGCAACCTCCAGCGATTGCAGGCGGCTGCCAATTTTCTCAAATTCAATTGTGCTGGACATTGTGTTGCAGTTGTTGTTGTGTTTTGCTCTCCCCCTTTCTCTTCTTCACCTTCACCTTTGTCGTCTCCTCTTTTGGCTGTAGTTGTATCTGTCGTGTATTTGTTTTTGTTGTGGTTGTTGTTTTAAATTCGATTTTCCTTAGTTATGTATTTATGGCTGCAGTTGGCCGCCACACACACATACACATGCACACACACACAGCCTGTGCGTGTGTGTGTGTCTCTTACTATTGTTTATACACTCGTATGCGTAAACGCTTGAACTTTCCCACTTGCACGGGGCAATAACAACAACAAAATTCAACCAGAAAATATACAAATAAATAAAAACAGAGCCGAAGGAGCGACAGAGACGCACGAACGCACGCACGCAGCACACACACACATACACACACGCACACGAATAAGAACAACAACAACAGCAGCTCGCAATTCTTTTCGTTCGTTTTATTATAGGCACTCTAGATGCGTTCGCCTTGCACTTGAGCGTTATTTCTTCGTATGCTTATTATTATTGCTAGCAGGCGCGAACACTTGCACTTTTTCATTACACTTAAATTTGCTTTATTTGCTGCTTAATTCGCATGTACATCTATAAAACAATGTGAAACAGTTCACCACTAGGGTTGTTAAAAAAATATTGCCATATCGATATATCGATACATATTTTTTCGTGATGATATATGCTTGCACAATATCTTTCTAACGATAATATCGCTATCGATATTTTGGAACAATATTTCTCCTTGCAAGAGCTTAATTTTAAAACTAAACCATAGGTGGTGGCCTATGTTGTTTCGCTAACAGACTAGAGATGACGCCACCATCAACCTAGCCAACTTTGGGTTTCGGAACTGAACTATTATCAGAACTAAGAAAATTAAAAAATAATCGTGTAATATAATATATGATAATCGTGTTGCTTAGTTAAAACACTGTTTGAACTTAACTTCAATTGCGCGCCAACGCTAACAAAAGATAGTGTGTGCTGTGTGGCCGTAAGTCGCAACTCTGCAGAAATGCCAAAACTACCTAGAGCTGATATCGATGCGAGATATATATCGATCGGTATTTCTATATTTTGTTATTATTATAAAGTAATATATAGCTTAATTATTTGAAAAAATATGTTAAACGGCCTAATTTTACATTTGCTTGCTAAACGTTATAGCTGCCAGTGATAATTATTAGTCAAAAAATTAAAGCGGCCTCAAGGACAAATATGAGCTGGTATAGTCAGAGAAAATACTAAAATATCATAAGAGATTAAAAAACGTAAGTTTAACTGGTGGAAAAGGCTGAGTTGGCAACACTGTGATTACCCATTGGATTGTTTTCAACGAGGACGAGCGTAGTGCCCGAGAGTGTGTTGTGTGAAAAGAAAAAGAAAAAAAGAAAAACGTCGAAAGAAAAATAAGAGGCAAAGCCTACAGACAGCATTTTTTTCATTTCGCACAAGCAAAACGAGCAGCGGGCATATATTTCCACGACACGCTTTGACCAAATGTGGTAAAAATAGCAAAAGCAGCAGACGGCGACGTCGTTGTCGTTGTTGTTTTTGTCGACGCCGACTCAATAAAAAAAAAACCCACACAACCATCACCATCAGCAAGCAGTAAAAGTATCAAAAAAGCGGCCGCTAACAAAAAGTGGAGCAAATTATTTCAGTTACCTAGCAAAACGTGCATTGGAACACGAGTGAAAAGCAACAAAAATAAGAAAAGTGCAAGTGCAGGCCGCCAAACACGCACATACACCCACCTAAATAAATATATATATATTTATATATATAAACCCACAAACACAGACACACACAGATTTAGCGGAGCGCAATGTCACGACGTCCGCGACCGCCACCTATTGGAATTAATCGTGAACCGGAACCGGCACTGTAAGTGCAATGGGGGTTATGACATTATGACACTTGTTAGTTTTGCTTTAGCCCAATGCGTGCAAGCAGTGCGGCAATAGTGACGAGTGGGTGCGAAGAGTACCATTACATTTTGTAACAAATTGTTGAAAGAATTGTTTTAGTGTTTGCTTCGTTTGTATAGTAAAATGGTCTGATTTGATAATCGTGTCGATCGATCTTACAAAGAATCATCACAGAATCTGTATCAAGTTTCATGTTTAGTTTGTTGTCTTGCTCACACAATGGCCACTAACAAGTGTCATAACCTTATAAAGAAGCTGCCTCTGCACATAACGGTCAAATTAGTGGTGGAATAATATCGATATTTTCGGAAGTTTTCAAAACAAACCATTAGTTAAACTTTACAAATTTATTTAAATATTTAGTTTAAACTCGTTAAATGGATTGTCAGAGATAATAGATTAAATGAAAACATCGATTTTATTTCAAACCTAGATGCTAACAAATACTTAAAATTTCTTATTGCTTTTATTTTGTTGGTATTACTTAACGGTTGTTACAGTGTGCCACCACGTAATTTGGACTCACGGGCAACCATACAAATTGGCGATAAAACATTTGATATCGATGCCGATAGTCTGGAGAAGATCTGCGATTTGGGACGAGGTGCCTATGGCATTGTGGAGAAGATGCGTCACAGGCAAACGGGCACAGTTTTGGCCATTAAACGTATACCAATGACGGTCAATTTTCGTGAACAGCAACGTCTGATCATGGATCTGGATATATCGATGCGCTCAGTGATTGCCCATATACGGTCCATTTCTATGGTGCCATGTATCGCGAGGGCGATGTCTGGATATGCATGGAGGTGATGAACACTAGTCTGGACAAATTCTATCCAAAAGTGTTCAAAAACGAGCTAACCATGGAGGAGACAGTCCTCGGCAAGGTCAGATCAATATTTTCATTAATTTATATTTAAATTCAATATCTTTTATAATAAGTTGTATACTCTTGTTCTTTTGTAGATTGCGATGAGCGTGGTTAGCGCCTTACATTATTTACACGCCCAACTGCGCGTCATACATCGCGATGTAAAACCTTCCAATATACTGATCAATCGCAGTGGTCAGGTGAAGATTTGTGACTTTGGCATTTCAGGTGAGAACAGTTTGCAAATCGATAATTAATCGATAAAAGCCATCTTAATGGCGATTATCTAACAGTTAGCTTGGGAAAATTCAAAACTGGATAATTTACTGAAATCTGAATGTATGTCGCATTCTTAAAGACTTCTTATATGATCATGTTCATAAATTACAGAATTTACAACTTTACAAAGTCCTGTTTTTACATGCTTATCTTATTAAAATTTATTGGGAATTATTTAGGCAACAGAAGTTTTAAATAAAAGAAAAAAATGTGTACAGTTCTTATTATAAAAGTTTTAAAACAAAACTAGTTTAACTTTTAACATATATATTTGAGAATATAAGTTTTCCATAAATTTTATTCTAAAAAAGGTGTTCTTCAATAACTTAAACAATAACAATTTATTCTTTAAAAAATCCCTATTAAAAATGGATACCTGTTATTATGGGATTTATGGTAATAGTTTCCTTTCGAGATTGGTTTTTTGAATTTGTATCTCGTACTTCCAAGGCCTAATTAAAAATCGTTAAATTATTTGTGTTTCAGGTTATCTCGTTGATTCGGTTGCCAAGACTATAGATGCCGGCTGCAAGCCTTATATGGCGCCGGAACGCATTGATCCGCAAGGTAATCCAGCCCAGTACGATATACGTTCCGATGTGTGGTCCCTGGGTATAAGTATGATCGAAATGGCCACTGGCCAATATCCCTATAACAAATGGAGAACGCCCTTTGAGCAATTGCGACAGGTGAGCGAAATACATAAGTTGTAAATCTTATTCAAAACTTATGTATATTCTTTTGTTTAAAGGTTGTGGAGGATGATCCACCGAGATTGACATCGGGCTCATTCTCAACGGAGTTTGAGAACTTTATAGCCACATGCTTGCAAAAGGAGTATACGGCGAGACCCAATTATGAGCAATTGCTACGGCATAACTTTATTGTGGAGCATTTACAGCGCAACACGGACATTTCCGAGTTTGTGGCAAGAATATTGGATCTTCCCGATGAACAGTCGCCGCAGTAGGATGAAAAGGATGTGGATAAAAGTTCAGCATGTTGTACTCCCCCAAATGTACGATCCAACGATCCAAAATGTAAATTGCCGCCGTCTTCTACATGCATTTGTATGTGTGTGTCTTTCTGTCTCTGTGTATGTGTGTGTGTGTGTGTGTGTGTAAACATGTATCCAAGTATATGTGTGTATGTGTTTAGCAAGATACAAAAATGAAGAAGATAAAAAAGGTTAAATGAAACAATCGCTAGCTTAAGAATCGATGAAATTCAATCAATATGTACAACGACCTACACGCATACACTACATAACATACTCTATATACATATACAATACAATATACACAAATACACCTTATTTACGTGCCGTTATATGCATATACATATGTATACTGCAAAATACAAATTTTTTGGCCATTGCAGCGCTCAAAAGATTGAAACATAAAAATGAAAAGAAAAGAAAACGAAACAAAAACAAAAAAGCAAATGAAAACAAAAACCAAACTGTGCCTCCGCCTGGCGACGCTGCTCTGCTTAGGTTGCAAATGAAATGAGAACTCAACATGAATTACCGTTAAAACTGTCGAGCAACAATTGCTGCTGCTGCATGCAACATATGATAAAGAAGCCCCAAGCAACACCAAAATAGCCAAGCAAAAAAGTAAAAACAAACAAAAAAAAATGAGAATGTAAATTGTTTAACAATCACACGTCAAATAGCTAATTAATGTTTAAACCATGCAAACTTGTGTAATTATTTGTTGATTTATATATATGTTTTTTAAACAATTTTTTTTTTTAAATTAACTTATACGCATATACCTTAATGTATGAATTCACTGTAAAATGAAGCAAATGAAAGAATGAGAATGAAAACTATGTTAGTTATAAGAATGAAACAGAAAACTGTGCATTGGGTTTCCCAAGAATTCAATTCGATTATATTCAAATCAAATGATATGCTTTATTAATATATATACATACACACATGCATACAAATACATACATAATTTATGCATGCAACATACAACATGCTTATGCATTATGCATTACTAAATACATTATGTACAGAAAACAACACATGAATGTTGTAGAAAATAAGAGAAAGAAGAAAAAAAGCACCCAGGAATAATCAAATGCTTGCATATGTGTGTGTGTATGTATGTGGGTGTGTGCCGATTATAACTTGGAACGTGGAATTGAGACACGGCTGTCAATTACATATACATACAAACATATACATACATATTGTCATTTATTTATGTGTTAAGGAATGTAATTGAAGAGAATAAATTGCAAAAGAATGTTAAGAACTGCAATTGAAATTGTTTTTTTTTGTGTGGCGTTAAAACTTTTTAAGGAAATGAACTTACTTACTTAAGCAAAGCTTTCAAACTGTAACGGTCCTTGTAACCATCGATCAATTGTCTTCTCTGTATTGGTCGATAGACTCTGTTTACTTTACAATGTAATTTAAATTTAACGGTCACTCAATTTTCAACATAAAACGCCACCTATGGCAAAAGGACGTTTATACCATATTGATATATCGATAGATCAAAAACGCCATCTATTGTCTTTTAGCGCCACTAAACAAATTGCCATCTATGGTTTTGCTCTGCCAACAATTATATATAATCGTGAAATACCAAAATATCGTATATATCAAAGCAAACTTATCGATATACCAAAATATATCAACATTTTCCATCCCTAACTGATAATAAAAACAATTGTCCGGTGTTTTTTTTGTCTGATTCGGTCGGCGAGTGTTGCATAAAATTCGTATTGCAAATTGTTACCTGCTGTAGGTAAGTTGTTACAGGAGAGGGAGAACACTCTTATTTGCACTATGTGATGATGAGATCTGCATTAAATGATGTGTCAATGTGTCAGGTTTTCCTTTTCGTTTAAGTATGTGTGTGTGCGGCCGAATGTGATTCTTTCGAGGGCACTCTTAATTGTTAAATTTGTTTTTATTTAAGAATTTTAAATTACAAAAAAATTTGTATCACAATTAGTATTATTTTGTTATGTCCATTGTCGTTTTAAATAGTATAATTGTAGATGGAAGAGCCCCAAGCGAACGCGATAAACAAATAGAACGTGCGATTACGTTTTTGTTTGCTTTCGTGTTGTTTGTTTTGTTTAGTATAGGTTTTGTTTTACTACTTTACATGTCCGTTGGGTCCAGAACAGAACAGCGCTCAATGCGCACGTCTTCCAATGCCTGCAGAACAGATAATAGAATAGAGTCATGTAAAAGGGTCAGTGAAATTAGAGAGAGAGAGAGAGAGTTAGGGTAAAGGAGGAAAACTTACGACGTCGACAGTGACGACCTTGGTAACCATCATGACATTTGCACTCCTTGTTGCCCAATATACAGCTGCCATGGCTGCACTTGCAGGTGGAACGCTGCTTGCGTCCAATTTCGCAATGATCGCCGCGCAGTCCACTCGGGCAGCGGCACAAATTGTTGCCAATGCAGCGACCACCATTCTTACAGGGTATCACACACTTGGCTAAAACAACAACAAACAGTTAACTGAAGTATTACACAACTGATTGTGAGGAGTGCCTACTCACAGTATTCACAGTGCAGGCCATAATATCCCCTTGAGCATTGGCATTTGTCCTTTTGTATGCATTTGCCGCCATTCAAACATTTATCCTTGCAAATACCTGTGGTTTTTTCAAAAGAAAACAGTTTCAAAAATGCATTGTTTATTCCGGGAATTTTTATATTAATTTAATAAGGAAATATGCCACAGATTTAGTATAATTATTTTTGATATAAAAATATACTTATATAGAAAATGTTGTCATTTATTGCAGCTAAAAATCAAATCACAATGCTTCGAAACGCGAATGCAAGGGGCATGCAGCTAATTCGCATTACCAAGTCCACAATGCGTTGCATCGGCTCCACCAGCAACAACAACAACATCGAGAACCACAACAACACGACCACCTCGTCCACAACAAACAAAGCTGAGAAACAACAGAAACAGCCACCTCCATTCCGTGGACGTGCCACAGCTTTGACGGATGAGATAATACGTGTGGATCATGCTGGAGAATTGGGAGCCGATCGCATATATGCCGGACAAATGGCCATATTGGGCAATGGACCCATGGGCAAGACCATTGAGCATATGTGGGAGCAGGAGAAGGAGCATCGCAAACAATTTGAGCACTTGATACAACAGCATCGTGTGAGACCCACAGTCATGGCGCCCATTTGGAATGTGGCTGCATTTGCTCTGGGTGCTGGAACCGCACTGATGGGCGAGAAGGCAGCGATGGCATGCACTGTGGCCGTGGAAACGGTCATTGTGGAGCACTATAACGATCAGTTGCGTCAAATTATGGATTCCCCCAATCCAGATAAGGTATGAAAAGGTATAAGTAGTAAAAGCAACTTTTAATCATGATTTATTTGGAGCAGGAGCTGCTGGCGACAATCACAAAGTTTCGCGATGAGGAGCAGGAACATCACGACACCGGCATCGATTGTGGTGCTGAGCAGGCTCCCTTCTATAAGGCCATGACGGAGGTTATTAAGTTTGGCTGTAAGACGGCAATTGCCATATCAAAGAAGATCTAGTCTTCAAGCTTCAACTTCTGCGACGACAATAATATTACTAATATTACTTAATAATAATTTGATTACATTTTAACCCTGTGTGTGTAGTAATAATAGCAATAAAAATATGTATGTGCTAAGCATTAAAAAGAGTGAGAGAGAGAACTTTACTTACCCCCTCGCACTGTGTGCCTTGATAACCCTCGGGGCAGGTGCATTTCGATGGCTCGGTGCAGTTGCCACCGTTGAGGCATTGTGGAAAACAGAAGGCAGTCTCACAGTATTGCCCGGTGTAGCCGACGTTGCACTTGCAGATGTGATGCTCGTTGCAATAACCATTCTTGCCACATTTCAGTGTACATTCTGGATCGGGAGCTTAAGTTTTTTTAGTTTAGTTCGATCGTTTTGTTTCATTTTAAATTTTGTTGGTTTTGGTTTTTGAGAAGAGAAAGTGAAAGCTGAGTGCGTGTGCGAGTGTAGATGTGGGCATGTGTGTGTGTGTAAGCACAACAAATGAGTTGATGTAATAAGGATATATAGGAATTACTTAGTTGCATATCACAATAATGCAATGGCCATATAAAAATATCAAGAAAAATACATTTAACAAATAATTTTCCTAAAAAAAAATAAAATAAATTCTTTATTTTAAATTAATTAATTATGTCATGACTGGAAAGACCTAGAGTGGGTAGGGCTATTGGGTGTCCTTTTCCCACCAAATGTAGCAAGATCAAGATTTGATAAAAAAATTTTCCGAAAAAGTAAAGGGGGGACCCTTATCTAAAATTCCAACAAAATCGAAAAAATTGATTTTTGAAAAGATAACTATTTTTAAATGTAGATTCAATTTATAGATCAAACTATGAGCAAAATGGCATTCCGCATAAAAATCGGTTAAGAATTGGCAAAGTTATGAAAGTTTGAAATCTGCTGACCCATGGATCTGGCAACTTTACAAGTCAAATTTTATGTCACTTTTGGCATGATTTTTTCCAAAAATTAAAACATCTCAAAATCAACTTTAAAGTATTTTTTTGTACTAATTTGGGACCCAGGAGTTGATTAGAAATAAAAACTCGAGATTTAAAATTTTGAAAAAAAAAATTTTCCGAAAAAGTAAAGGGGGGACCCTTATCTAAAATTTTCAAAAAATCGAAAAAATTGATTTTTGAAAAATAACTATTCATAGGTGTAAAATGAATTTATAGATCAAACTATGAGCAAAATGGCATTCCGCATAAAAATCGGTTAAGAATTGGCAAAGTTATGAAAGTTTGAAATCTGGTGACCTTGGGACTTGCAACTTTACAAGTCAAATTTTTTTGTCAATTTTGGCATGAATTTTTCCAAAAAAATAAAACTCTTCAAAATCAACTTTAAAGTACTTTTTTGTACTAATTTGGGCCCCAGGAGTTGATTAAACATAAAAAATCGAATTTTAAATTTTTGAAAAAAAAATTTTCTGAAAAAGTAAAGGGGGGACCCTTATCTAAAATTTCAACAAAATCGAAAAAATTGATTTTTGAAAAATAACTATTCTTTTAATTTAGAATGAATTCAAAGATAAACTATGATGACATTCCGCATAAAAATCGGTTAGGATTTGACAAAGTTATGAAAGTTTGAAATCTGCTGACCTTAGGATCTGACAACTTTACAAGTCAAATTTTTTTGTCAATTTTGGCATGAATTTTTCCAAAAAATAAAACTCCTTAAAATCAACTTTAAAGTATTCTTTTATACTAATTTGGGCCCCAGGAGTTGATTAGAAATAAAAAAGCGAATTTTAAATTTTTGAAAAAAAAAATTTTCCGAAAAAGTAAAGGGGGGACCCTTATCTAAAATTTCAACAAAATCGTAAAAATTGATTTTTGAAAAATAACTATTCCTTTAATGTAGAATGATATAATAGATCAAACTATGAGCAAAATGACATTCCGCATAAAAATCGGTTAAGAATTGGCAAAGTTATGAAAGTTTTAAATCTGCTGACCCTTGGATCTGGCAAATTTACAAGTCAAATTTTTTTGTCACTTTTGGCATGAATTTTTCCAAAAAAATAAAACTCCTCAAAATCAACTTTAAAGTGTTCTTTTATACTAATTTGGGCACCAGGAGTTGATTAAACACAAAAAATCGAGATTTAAAATTTTGAAAAAAAAAATTTTCCGAAAAAGTAAAGGGGGACCCTTATCTAAAATTCCAACAAAATCGAAAAAATTGATTTTTGAAAAAATAACTATTTATCGGTGTAGAATGAATTTATAGATCAAACTATGCGTAAAATGACATTCCGCATAAAAATCGGCTAAGAATTGGCAAAGTTATGAAAGTTTGAAATCTGCTGACCTTGGGACTTGCAACTTTACAAGTCAAATTTTTTTGTCAATTTTGGCATGAATTTTTCCAAAAAAATAAAACTCCTCAAAATCAACTTTAAAGTATTCTTTTATACTAATTTGGGCACCAGGAGTTGATTAAACATAAAAACTCGAGATTTAAAATTTTGAAAAAAAAAATTTTCCGAAAAAGTAAAGGGGGGACCCTTATCTAAAATTCCATCGAAATAAAAAAAAATTGATTTTTCAAAAATAACTATTTTTAAATTTAAATTAAATGTTAATTATTTGCAAATTACTTGGCAGATTTAAAGCTGTCGAAATATTATTTATTTATTTTAGAAATGATTTATTTTAGAAATTTAAACTGATAATTTAAACTTGACAAATATTTGCCTTTTATTAATTTAACTATTAAACTATTTGATTTATTTTATTTATATATAACCACATGCATATGGACATTGCTGTGTCAACATTAAAAGAGAGCAAGGACGAGAGAGAGAGAGAGAAAGAGATAGAGAGAGTGAAGAAAGGATTTGGAATACTCTAAGGGAATACGAGTAAAAGCGGACTGATTAAACTTTTTGGGGCATTTAGCGACAGTGATAAAATGAATGATAAAATCTAATTACAGTAGAAAACGCCCAAGAACAAGTTTAATCTCTATAGTACAATATATTATCCAAAGTTAAAAGATATAGTTACTATACTTATTACGATTTCGTTCATTGTTCTTAAGCGCTTTCTCACAGTTCTATTTGAATTTGATATAAAGCATTTTTATGTTTTTTGTTTGTTTGTTTTATTGACTTTTCATATACACTACCTTGCAAAGTTGTTAGTGAAGTAGGGTTGGAAGCGTCTATATCATACACACCTCTATGTGCGCATTCCTTTTTGAAGTTGAGACGTATGGGTGTCCCAGATAATGCTTTACCCTTTTTGGTCTGGATCTTAAGCCCAACATTGAATGAGGCGGTCCCCGAGCTGTTTCCGGTGCACGGCAGGAATATGCTAAAATCTAGCTTAGATTGATATTACACAAAACGGAAATAAAAGGAAATAAACGGGGCCCCCAGATATCAGGATTACACTAGAGAGGGGATTCATCACTGTGCCACTTACTTTTCTGTTCCTTGGGTATCTGACCACGTTTAGTGATCGATAACGTTGGCGCCTTCAATATGCTCTCATCCATCGTTTGCAGTCGATCAAAATCATATGTGTACTTGCGTTTACCCGATTTCCATGTGAAATTCACATAATTCACCTCCGACGGGATTACCAAATAATTATAAAACGTCGTATCGCGCATTTCGTTTGTCACTCGACCATTGTGAATGGCATATATGCGATCTGAGTAGCCCTGAGGAAAGTACAGCGCTGCCGGAGAGAAAGAAAGAGAGTTGTATTGAAAGTTAATCAGACAGGTTATAGCGAAAAGTTAATTCTAAAACTGATTAGATTAGATTTAATCAATTCCCAGAACTAGATACTAATTGGGACGAGTTTAAAGGAAGAACTGTTAGCCGGGGAGGGGAACTCTTCCCATTGTTAATTGAAGAATTACTTTTTGGAAATCGGCTTTCGACTTTTATATTAACGATCAATGATGAATGAATACTTTAAATGCTGGTATTATTTTTTAAATCTAGTTCGATCTACAGTTTAGAGATTTGCTTAGATTAGATGGGTTTACTCACCGCTCAGCGTCTTGAGTTGCTGTTCGTTGATCCACAGGGAGATGCTCTCCTCCTGGCGATTGTGTCGATTGTGATTGTTGCCACCCTGTTGTCTCCTTCGTCCACCACGTTGTCGATGTCCTCCACCTCCCCCACCGCCACCTCCCCCTCCACCGTGTTGTCCACCAACGACCAGACTGCTGCTGTCGTTATCCGCAAAATTATCGATGCCATCATCGGCATGACTGTGATTCTCTTCGGAGCTAATTGAATCGCCTCGTCTATTATTATTGTGATTGTGATTGTGATGCTGACGAGACTCGATTTGTCCAATGCATAATAAGATCTGCACAATCAATACCACATAGAAGCACTTCACAAAGCAATCGAATCCCTGCTGCTGTGGCATATTTCTGTTCTTAATCAAACACAGAGATAACAAGAAAACCAACAAACAGATCAAATTAATTAATAGATCAGCTAGAAATCCAATTTCAGTGGCAAATTGAAAATCGCAATTGCAAATTTTCAAATTGAAAACTAAGTAAACTTTGATCAATCAGCATTCAATCAATATTAGCTGATTGTTTGCATTTTGAGGCTCACTTTGTTTGCCCATCTTTATTTATTCATTTATTTTTTCACAACTTCTCCTCCTCCTGCTGCTCCTCCTTCTCCTTCTATAAAGTGACGCATTTGCAAATATTGATATTTATAGTATTCATCAAACAGTCGCGAATAAAACCTGATATCCGTGTATGCATTTCGCTAAGTGAACAAATATTGGAAAAATCTATTTGAAGATCGTATGATCATGATATGTTTGTATGTACATATATGTATTTGTAAATATAGATATACACACAAAAGCTGTCCAGCTGTCTTCTGGACTCTCCCCGAACCGAAAACTGATTGATCAAAAGTTCAGTTTCTTGAGAAAAGCTAAAACAATTAAGTGTTTTACAAAATAGCTTTAGTTAAACACATCATATTATAT